>JALIRH010000045.1:2164971-2772040 GCA_023055505.1 Callipepla californica brunnescens
CATTTGGGAGCGGTGGATCTGAAAATAGCGGCGGGGTCTGAAAATAGCGGTGGGTCCTGAGCAGATGTTGGGCCGGGGGGGGGGGGTCCGAGGGGTCCCCCCCCCCCACAGGAGCATCCTCCCCAGCTCGCAGAGACCCTCAGCACGTGGCAGCAGGTACCGAGGAGCAGTCTTTACTTTACAATTGTACAGCCTATTTATAACAGGGGGGGCACACTGGTTCACAGATGGACACTTATAAATACAGCCAAGTCCGGGGGGGGTTGGGGGTCTGGGGACCCTTCCAAGCCCCTCTGTGCCCGCGGATCTGGGGCTGCAGCTTGGCCAAGTCCTGTCCCATCAACAACGGGGCTCCGTGCCGGGGACATCTCACTTCAGCCCTCAATGGGGGTCCTTGCAGACAGCAGTCACCTTCATCCTCCTCTTCCTCATCCACCATTGGCTGGGGTCCCCCGTGGCATGGCCCCACAGGGCTCGGTGGGGTGTCCCCCCCCCTCGCTGTCCCTCCCAGAGCCTCTGGGTGCTGCAGCCGCAGTGGTGTCACATCATGGGACCGCGGGACACGGCGTCCTGCGGGTGCGGCTGGTACCAGGCTCCGAAGCTGCTGATGTAGTTGCTGGGGGGCAGTGGGGGCCCTTTGCTCGGCACAGGGATGTCCCAGAGCGGGGGGATGCTGGGGGAGCAGGGGGACAATGAGGAGGAGGTGTGCAGGTGCTCCCCGTCGGGCGCGCTCGAGCCTTGCTTCATGATCTTCTTGTACTTGGAGCGCTTGTTCTGGAACCAGATCTTGACCTGCAGGGGAGAGTGGGGTGAGTAGGGATGTGGGGAAGGCGGCACCGGGTGGGCAGTGTCCCACGATGGCCCCCCAGCTGCCGTTATTTTGCAGCCCTTGAGTCCCCCACCTACATGAGGGCCCACGGGATGGACCCAACCCTACGCGAGCCACTAGAGAATCCACTACGGGGAGCTGAAGGAGGAGACAGAAAGGGAAACAGAGAGAGCAGAGAGAAACTCAACAGCCTCCATCCCCGTGCGTCCCCATGTGTCCCCATATGTCCCCCAATCTGTGCCCCCTCCATCCCAACCTGGGCAGCGGAGCACTGCTGGGGCGCGGTGCGGTGGGGCCCGCAGTGCTGTGCTCGGGGTGGTGGCCCCACTCATTCCTCCCTGCAGTCCCCCCCGCGCTGCCGGCAGGTTCCCACTTGCCTCCTCTTCCCCGTCTTTATGAGCTCTCTTCGCCCCTGGCTCCGGGCTGCACCGCTGCCGCCTGCCTGTCTCTCCCCATCGCCTTCAAAAACCCACTCACCCCGTCCCGCGGCGCGGGGCCGCCCAACGCCGGGCACGGCTGGGCCAGCAGCCAGGCTCCGGGGCTGGGAAAGTCCCTCTGCCTCTGGGAGGTGCGAGTAGGGGCACCCCAAATCCCACCCGCAGGGCCCCAACGGCGCCGGCTGTGCGGCATGGCTCGGCACCGCTCCAACGCGCCCCGATCCCGAGTCACCCCCCCCCCAACACCACACCGTGGGGATGCTCCGGGTTTTGGGGTCGGGGGGCTCAGCCCTACCTGTGTCTGGGTGAGCCCCAGCTGGGCGGCCAGCTCGGCGCGCTCGGGCAGCGCCAGGTACTGGGTTTGCTGGAAGCGCTGGTTGAGGGCCTGCAGCTGCAGGCTGGAGTAAATGGTGCGGGGTTTGCGCAGCTTCTTGCCCTTGCCGTTGAGACGCAGCTCGCCGTTGGCCACCGGTGGGGGCTTGGTGGGTTCTTGGGGAGGGAGAGGAGAGGAGAGTCAGTGGGGGCAGGAGGGGGACCTCAGTGTTGTGGCTGTGCTGTCCCTAAGGGCTGTGCTGTCCCTAAGGGCTGTGCTGTCCATCAATGGGGCTGCGCTGTCGTTAATAGGGGCTGTGCTGGCCCTGGGGGCTGCCCTGCCCCATGGCTGGGGGGTTATGCTGTCCCTGAGGGCTGCCCTGCCCCATGGTTGGGGGGTTATGCTGTCCCTGGGGGCTGCCCTGCCCCATGGTTGGGGGGTTATGCTGTCCCTGGGGGCTGCCCTGCCCCATGGTTGGGGGGTTATGCTGTCCCTGGGGGCTGCCCTGCCCCATGGTTGGGGGGTTATGCTGTCCCTGGGGGCTGCCCTGCCCCATGGTTGGGGGGTTATGCTGTCCCTGGGGGTGCCCCATCCCTGGGCTCTGCTTGTGGAGGTGCTTTGCGAGGGGATCTGTGTCCGCTTCGCTACTTCATTCAGAAAAAAAACAACAAACCAAATAAAGCAGGATGAATGAGGCGGAGGAACGGGGCCGTTCATTCATTACCGTTCAATCCCCACAGTGGGAAGGTGACAGGACCCCGTGCCACGCACACTGTGAGGGGTGGGGGGGTTGGCTCAGGGCCCCGTGAGGTGATGGAGGGCAGCGAGACCCCAATCTCCTGGGCTGCCCCATGCTGTGGGGTCTGTGCCACCTCCGGACCACCTCCTACCCCCGGTGGTGGCTCTGAGCATCCGAAGGTCTTTTGGGGACACGGTGGGGGCAGACGATGGTGACAGCGCAGTCCCTGCTCACAGAGAGACACTGGGAACCAGAAGTGCGTGCACAGCCCCCGCGGGGAAGGGCTCAGCTGAGTGCGGGTCCCCTCTGCTGTGAGTCCTGTGGGGGTGTGGGGTGGGTGGGGATGGAGCTTTGGGAGGGGGGGGGGTTCAGCTTTCAGCTTTGGGGGAAAACAGACAGCAATTGGGACCGAGGGGAGGAGCTGCGGGATCGGGGCTCTGCACCCCCCCGGGGGCTTCCCGCAGCCTCACACCCACCCATCGCCGTGCCTGCCCCCTCCCCCCCCCCCCCCCTTTTAGGGATCCCCCTCCCAACAGATGTCCGAACCCCCCCGCCCGGCCGCGCTGCCCACGGACAATCCCGGAGCGCTTCCGACGGCTGCGGGGCGGGGAGCGGCGGCGCCGCGGTGCCTCGACGGGGCGGGACGGGACAGCGATGGAAACAGGGATGGGAACGGCGATGGAACCGGGACCGGATCCCCCGCGGCCGCCTTACCTGCGTCCTGCAGCCCGGAGCCGTGGGCCAGCCCGGCCGGGGGATGCTGGGGCGGGTAGGGCAGGTAGGGGCCGCCGTGGGGCGGCGGGGGGGGACCGCCGGAGTACGGGTAGGAACCGGGCCGGCTGTAGGAGGCGAAGGGCGACGGGTCGTGCTGGGGGTGGCCGGCGGGGTGGAGGCCGTGCAGCGGGTAGTGCGGAGGAGAGGGGTGGCCGAGCTCCAGGAAAGAAGTTTTGGACGGGTCGGAGCCCAATAAGCTCTCGGTGACGGAGCTCATGGTCATGGCCGGGCCGAGCCGGGCCGGGCCGGGCCGGGCAGCCCTCGGAGCCCGCAGCACCGCGCCCCGCAGCCCCCCCCGCCGGGCTCCGCGCTGCCGCACCGCGGCCCCGAGCCCGGGGGATCCCCTGCCCGCCCCGCCCCGCCCCCTGAGCCCCGCCCCGGGACGTCACTCCCACCCCCCACCCTCCGGGGGCAGCCCCCTGGATGCCCTCCCCTCGAGGGTATCCCCTCCGTGCACCCCGGGCGGGGAGATGGGAGGGGGGACACTGTGACCACCCCCTGGGTCCTGGAGCTCCCCGGGGGGGTCTTGTCCTCAATGCGGGGTGCTGCTTTGCACCGGGACCCCCTCCTTAGAGGGGAGGAAAGGCGAAATGGCAGCGCAAGAGGGGATGTAGCCCCTTGGCCCTGGGACAAAGAGCAGCTGGGGTCACCGGTTTGGGGACATAGCGCAGATGGGAGAAGGTAGGGAGGTGGGCGCAGGATGGACAGACCCCGGCTGGAGGGACGGACACGGGATCTCACATCTCAGGCACCACTGAGCACCCCACAGCGATGCGTCTGGGGACATGGCAGCACAGAGCCGGGTGGTTCACATCAGCCACGAGTGCTCCTGGTCTCAGCACCGCCCCACGAGGGCTTTTTGCCTGGGAGGAGGTGGCAGCGGCCGGGGATGCTGGCAGGGAGGGTCCCCCATCCCCACCCTCCCATTAGACCATCTACAAAACATGTTTCCATCTCGCCATCGCGACGGCTCTGAGTCACTCAGCAGCTCCGATATAAATAGCTGAGCTCCTCTCCAAGCCCTGGGCGCTCTGGGACCCCACTGCTGCCCCAGGCTCTGAACCAAACAGCTCCTGCCCCCATCCCATCCTCCTCTGGCCTTCTGCCATCCGCCCCCATCCCGAGCTCAGGATTGTGCTCAGCACAGCCTGACCCATAGATCAGCCCCACTGGCACAGGCTCTGGGCTCTCTATAAGGAGCATGGACCCGGATGCAGTGCCCAGGGGAAGGGTGGGCTCGGGCCCACACGTGAGCCCTCAGGGTGGGCTCCTTGGTTGGGTGGGGGCTTCAAAGGATGAGGGGCCGTAGCCACCTCTCTGCTTGGATGTTTTAGGGACAAAGGGGCCCTGGTGGCATTTTTTCCTCTTGGGGGACAAGAAGAGCTTTGCACGGCTGCACCCTGTGCTGGGTGCTGGCGTCCTCATGTGTGTTTTGGAACATTATATGGCTCAGGGTGGAAGGAGAGCCAAGTTCCCCCTCGGGCGAGGATGCCCAAGTGGCATCCAGCCCCACTGCGCCCTATGGGGAACAGACGGGTCCCCCAAGGCGGGGGTCTCCCAGTGGGGCAGCACCAAAGCACAGCGGGCGCAGAGCCCAGTATCACACGAACAGGATTTGGGGTCAGGCACCCCACAGCTGCCCACCGGAGCGTCCTCAAACTCTGCGGTCTGTCTGTCCACGCAGAGCGGGCTCCCCCTTTGGGGCAGGGACCAACATCCCCCAAAACCCCACAGCCCCAGTGGCTCCGACACCTGCAGCGGGCACGTGGGGGCAGCCCCATCCCCACCACTGGGACCGCGAGGTGTGCGCAGCGCACACCTCCTGAGCGAGCTTTGGGGTTTTAGGAGAACCCGGTGCCAAAGCAAATACATCAAGTCAACTCAGATTAAATTAAAAAAATAAATCACAGCCGCGCTCGGGGCCAATTCCAAACCACGGTGTCGGGGTTGGGAAGTGCTGACACACACCGGGACCTGCACGGTGGGGCAGGGGGAGCACGGCCACGTCCCTGCGTGGTCCCATCACTCGTGGAGGGGCTCTGCTGACCCTTGGGATGAGGGACGACCTCCCCTGGAATACCCTTCCAAGGAGAAGCGCGGAGTTCGGTGAATGCTGATGAAAGCAGGAAGGATGAAAGGGGTGCAGGGAGGGAGGGGTATGTGCGTATGAGGATGGAAGGGGGGTGGGGGGGGGGAAGAGCATGTGCCAGGTAACAAACCTCCGAGATCGCCCAGATAAAGGGAGATCCCAGCAGCTGTAATTACGGCGCTGCAGAGATAGAGCGGCGCGGGGAAAGCCCGAAGCCAAGCGCAGGAGCTGCGGGTGAGCTGCAGCCCGGGGAGAAGTTAATAACACGCCGAACCAAGTGGGAGCAGACAGCCTGGCGTCTGCCCTCCCACACGCCATGCTGCCCTGCCGCCTCGCTAACGAACGCCGTGCTAATGAACCTCAGGCCCTGTGCCCTCCGAAGGCATCGCCGCGCTGATCCGGGCTTGGCCTTGGATTTAATTTACTTGGGGAGGGGGTAGGCAGGGGTGGGGATATCACACCTGGTTGGGATGTGGGGATGTGGGGGTATGGGGACATGGGGACGTGGGAAACAAGGACATGGGGACACAGCAACATGAGGACATGAGGACACAGAGGCACAGGAACAGAGGGACATGGCAACACAGGGACACAGGAACATGGGGGTATAGGGACATGGGGACATGGGGACATGGGGACATGGGGACATGGGAGTAGAGGGTCACAGGGACATGGGGATGTTGGGACAGGGGGACACAGGAACATGAGAACATGGGCACACAGAGGCATAGGGATACGGGGAAACAAGGACATGGGGACACAGAGACACAGGAACAGAGGGACATGGCAACACAGGGACACAGGAACGTGGGGGTATAGGGACACAAGGACATGGGGATATGGGGACACAGAGACATGGGGACATGAAGGTACAGGGACACAAGGACATGGGGATATGGGGACATGGAAACACAGGGGCACAGGGAACAGGGTGGCTGCTTTCAGTGCGTTCCCCCTTTTCCCATCACAGATCCTCGCGGTGGATTTGGAGGCTTGGCAGCAGTGGTGCTCATCTGCCCCCAGCAGGGCACATCCGCAGACATGCCACACAGACGCCCACGGTGTTGAAAATGAGAGTTTTTTCCCTAAAATTTCAAAGCCAACCCCCCACTCCACCCCCACCCCCCATCCACCTCGGGGTAAGGGAGACCCAGTGCCATTAATGAAGTGCCTGAGAGTAATTGGGGGGTAGTGTCACACACATCAGTGTGACACACACACACACCCCCAGTAGGGAGGTGAGGGTCTCAGCCCATCCCTGCAGCATTACATTGGGGGCACAGAGCACCCCCTGTGCCAGAGCCATTGCACCCCAATCCCTGGCCCCATATTCTCACAGCAGTGAGGATCCCCGTGCTGACAGCTGCTTTCCTGTGAGCTGCAGCAGGAGCAGACATCAGGCCGTGCCCCATGCAAAGCCATCACCTGCATGCTCTGCCCACCCCCAGAGGGGCAGTGATGCTCTGTGTTTCCCATGCAGGGCCTGGAGGACAGGACCCGCTGATGCTCTGCACTGTGTGGTCGCTCCATGGCCCCAGTGGGGTATGTGGGTTTGCAGAGGTGCTGTCGGCTGGTGGGTGACCTCGTGTTCTTCTTAATTAACAGAGACAAAATGAGCGGTCGTGGGGATGGTTCTTCCCATACAGCTGATTCTGGTCTGCTTGGGGTCACACCCTGCAGCAGGTGAGGGGCTGTCCCCCAGCCCCCGAGCTGTGCCTGCAGCGCTCAGAGCCCTGGCCCTCATGGGCAGAGTGATGCTGAACATCGTTCAGCTCAACCCGGGCTCCAAGGAAAGGACGCCCAGCTTTGGGATGCAACCGTGAGCATCAGGCATCACCTCAGGCGTGTGGGATGCTCTGCTGGGGACATCTGCAGCGTGCTTTGGTCTAGCAGCCACCTCGTGTCATCACCCTGCTGCACAGCACTGAGCTCCCCGTGCAGGACATGGGCTCTGCTCGTCTGACAGCATCTCCCTGGGGGCTGGAGGAAGAGCTGCCGCCCCGGGCTTGGGGACACTGCTGAGCCAGACGGGGTGGTGTCACCCGCGTGTCCCCGCGCCACCGGCAGGCTCGCAGGTGGTCATTAGTGGAGCTGATGGTCCCCACGGCACACATGGGGTATTTACATCGCTGGGGAGCAGAGCTCTGGAGAGAGACAGAAGGAGGAAAAAAAAAAAAAAAGAAATGGTGACAGTAAATGTATAATTAAAGTCCCATTAAGAGGCGCCTATGAGTCTCTGAGGGAGCAGGGTGGACGGGATCGCTGCTTCCCCAATGGCTTTCAGGTGCAAAAGTGTCCCCAGGAACAGCCAGGGGGGTTTTCCCTGGGGAATGTGGCATTGCTGGGGTCTCTGTGATGCTGTGTACACCCAAGCCGGGCTCTGCTTTGGAAAGATTGTCCCATTCCTATTCCATTCCATCCCATGGAATCTCATCCCATCCCATGGCATTCCATCCCATCCCATGGTATCCCATCCTATGGCATCCATGACATCCCACGACATTCCATGACATCCCATGACATCCCATGATGTTCCATGACATCCCATCCCATCCCGTCCCATCCCATCCCATCTCATCCCATTCCATCCCATCCCCATCTCATCCCATTCTATCACTATCCCATCCCATCCATCTCCACCCCCATCCCATACCCACCCCCAGGCTTTGACCTAGCTCAGCAATCCAAGAGGATTATTTCCTCTCCCACTGGAAGTGTCCCCATTCCGAAGTTGACACACAACATTCCCCTGCCCTCAGCTGTGCCGGCACTGCCCCATAAACCAACCTGACCCTAATCCAAAGGTGGGACCGCACAGTTTGAGGCCAGTGCTGGTGAGAAACCCCACTGCTCACACCACCCTCCCATCCCGAGCCGCCCCAGCTCTTTGCATCTCCCCATTAGTCGTGCTTCACCGGGCACTGAATGGGGACTGGAATTCCTTAATCCACCTGTGCCCTGCGGATGAGCTTTCCCAGCCTGAGCCCCGTAACCCAATCCCACTCTACACAAAGCCAGGCATCACCCCATGCTGCACAGCTGGGCTCTTGCTGCCCGCTGCTCCCAGCAGAGCCTTTGTTTGGGAAATCCCACCTGGTTTCAGTTGGGTGTTCCCAAAGTCCCATTTGGGAGCGTAGAAGTGCTGGTGGGTTGGAGCTGCTCAGCACTGAGCATTAAAAGGGACTGAGGGAGATTCTGGAAGTGTGGTGTGTTTTTTTTTTTTCAGAGGAAAATGTTGATTCATTGGAAAGAATGATTTCTTTTGCCGGCAACGTCTCTTCTCGCTTTGACCCGGGCAGAATTTCTCATTAAAACATCGCAGAGATGCGCCCATCCATCCCGTAATAACTCTCAGTTGGGGCGCGCTGGAGCTGTGGGGTTTGCTCCGCTTCTCACAGCTCATCCCACTGCATTTGGGAGTGTGATGGAGCAGCGGCCACGCTTTGCATTCGTCTTTACCCCCCTGCCCCAGCGGACCGCATCCCAGGGCCAATGGAGATGACCTCATGGCCACATGGGCCGGGGAAGCGCTGCCCGTGGGCTCCTCCAGTGCCAGAGCTCCCAGTGCTCGCCCACACCTTCTTTCCATGACCTCAGAGGTTGAGCAGTGGAGGAGAGGACGCGGGGCTGCCTGGATGCGTGGCACGGGAGTGAGGAGCCAGCCCTGCGGACGGCATTGGGTTGTGGAGATATCCGCCCGCGTGCAGAGAGATTGGGATGGAGACGATGCAGAAAATGAGTCTGGAAATGGGTGAGGGTTCACATCCTGCGTGCTCTCGAGGTCGTAACCAGCAGAGATCTTTCACGTTGGAAGGTTTTTCTCGAAATAACCTTTTTCTGTGAAAATACACATCCAAGGAGCCTACGCTCTGCTCCACAGATGGGAGCCCTGGGGTTGGGTAGGACGATCTGCTGCGTCCCCTCGCTGCGGGGTGGCCGTGGTGTGGGGCTGAGCTCAGCCCAGCTGCAGCCATGGGATGCCGAGGCCGGCGGCCAATGCCCACTTTCCATTCGCTCCGACTTTCCGCCCCTGCATCCCCCCACATCATCCCCATGAGTAATAGGGAGCGGCCGTCCTGTCCGGGCCAACGGGGATGGGGCCACCACGGCCACCCTTGGCCCTGGTGAGCGATGAGGAGGAGGAGGAGGGGGATGAGGAAGGCAACGCTGGACTCTCCTGTTCCTCTTGGCCACCCGGCGTGGTTCAGGGTCCCGTCCTGACACTGCTGGGAGCCAGCCAGCCCCGTTAGTCATGGAGGGAGGTGGGAAGGCTGGAAAGACCTGCAGCCCCACTGCCAGGTCAGGCAGCACGCCTCGGCCCGCAGCCATCGCACCACAGAGGAGGCACAAGGGGAGAGATGGGACCCGGGACCTCCAGCCCTCACTCCCACATCCTGGAGGGTCCCTCGGTGGTCTCTATGCCTTGCCTGCTGATTCTTCTCTGCCCTCAGTGTGCTGGTGGCACCACTCAGCGTGTGTCATCCCACCCTGGGGACTCCTCTGCGTGCCTTCAACTTTGGGGCACACAGGGCAGAGGTTTGTGGGCCGTGTGGGGACAAAGGCTGCTTTCTGAGCTCAAAGGGCTGTGGGTGGGGAGGCACAGAAGCCCTAAAAACAGCAAGAAAAATAACACTGAGCACCTGGAGACACCGGGGATGGGAGGGTTTGAGGGCAAAGCCGTCAGCAGGGCTGAGCCTCCCCACCACGCTCCATCATCTCCAGGATCTTCGCTGTCCTCTCTTTGTTCTTTCACTGGTTGCACTGCTGCATCTCCAGCGTACGGCTCCCATCAGTCTCTCCCTGGGTGTGCAGCACATCTTGTTTCTGCTGCAGTTTCACCTCCTTGCACATCGTGTCCCCGGCGTGACGGCGAATCCAACAGCACTTCCATGCCTTGGAGAAGCGTGCCGCCACCTTCCTGCATCCTCCTCCTTATTTTAGGACCACCACCTTCCTGCATCCTCCTCCTTATTTTAGGACCACCACCTTCCTGCATCCTCCTCCTTATTTTAGGGCCGACATCACCACGTGGGACCTGCTCATGGTTTAGCATTTCATGTCACAGGGTTCGACCGATAACCGAAGGTGCAGAGGAAGGCGTGAGTGTTTCCCAGCGTGCTCCTGCTGGGTCAGAGCCAGGCTCCATGTGAGAGCCTCAGAAGCAGCGCAGATGGACACTGCTGTGATGAGCAGAGGACGGTCTCAGCCGCACTGCCCAGGGACCACTCTTAGGATGCGGCACTCCGGGCATCCCCTGAGAAATCCGTTCAGAGCGTTTCAGGCTGCGGGGGCTCTGTCCCCAAGCAGCGCGGCCGGGCTGCAGGTAACGTTGCCATCTAGTGGCTTCCCCACCCCGAGCCTGGACGAGGAGCTCGGGATATTCGGGCGGAGGAGGATGGAAGAGGCGAAGCAGCAGCGCTGGCACTGGGTGGCATCCAGTGACACCCCCCGCCGTACCCTGGGCACAGCCGGAGGATGCGACGGACAACCTCCAGCCTCTCTACCCATCAAATCTGGAGCACAAGGCAGCTCCAACACGCTGCCATGGGGCAGCTGTGCCCCATGGATGGGGAGCAGAACCCGGAGCCCCCGCTCGCTGCCTCCAGCCCGGGGGCAGAAGGTGGAGCTCCGCTCCCGGAGCTGTCAGGGCTTGGTCACAGCGGTGACATAGCAGCCGCCTCTGGATGGTACCTGATGGGTGAGATTCCTGCGCAGCATCCTTCTTGACAGGGCTAAGATCAAAGGTGGATGGGGCTGAGTACGTGTGCGGCTCGGCCTCGTGTTGGAACCCAGTGCAGGAGGGTCCCAGCAGCTCCCCAGCCAGAGCGTGGCTGCATGCTCAGGGGCAAAAATAACCACGTAATGAGGGATGCAATGATGTTCTGTGTTCATACAGAGAGCTTTCCCAGCATCCTCATCCCAGCGGGGCACAGATCTGTCCCTGTTTTTCCAGCACAGGGTCCCATGGATCCACCATGATCCCAGACACCACTTCCACACCACTACACCCTGTTCAGAGATGCTGGGACCGACCCTTAACCCAGCTGCCAGTGTCGTGGCTGCTCTGGCAAAAGCTCCGAAGCCTTTTGCAGCTGCCCTTCTATCTGCTCTCTGCATCTCACATGCACGGAGCCTGTGCCTGCATTCCTCATCACGGAGTCACCTTGTTTGGCTGCCGTCGGATCCTCCGGGTTTCTCTCCTGCTCTGGAAAACACACCCACAGGAAGGCAGCCACCTCCCCTGTCCCCTGCCACCTCCCCGTTCCCGTGGTGTGCAGCGGGCGGTGACACTCGCTGATTGTGGAAGAGGACGCAACGCAGGGTGTTCACCCCCGAGTGCCCAGGATCCTTATCTTGCCAAGGGAGAGAGGAAGGTGAACGCAAAGGATTGAAGCTGAGATCTTCAAGACAGTGGGGGAACAAGATCATCCCTGCACAGCCTTCGATATTGCATCGTCTGCTGCAGTCATCCCTTGCCTGCGTACCAGGGCATCCTCCTGGGGACCCTACAGCTGCACTGCCCCACATTCCGCCCCACAAGTGCCCTCCCCATCAGTGCTGTCAATCCCGGGCTTCCAGGAGCTCTCCATGTGAAGGTGCCACATGTCCCTTGGCTGAAAAGCATCGTGGCATCTCCTCTTCCCACCTGCATCCCTGGGCCGAGGTGCAGCAGGGCAGTGCTGGGTGTGACGGCAGCAGAGCGCAGGGCATGTAGGCTGCTGGACAGGGCCAGGGCAGGGTGCTGCAATCCTGCCCTGTTCTGTTTACTTCCCCTCCCAGCTTTTTTGCAAGCTCCTCGGGGCAGCGCCTGTTTCTCAATAGTGCTGCTCTCTCCCGCAGCTTCTTTCTGCCACTGTGAGCTGATGATGCTTTTGTTGGCGATAGTGCCCAAAATTCCAGGAGCTGAAGTACAATCCTACTTCAGCCAGGATTCCACTGCTGATCCGTGAGCATTTCTGCTTATAACCTCATGTCTTCTATCCCAAAAAGCTGTGAAAGACCCCTTGGCACGCAGCTCCCAGAGCACACCCAATCAGCAGCTGAAGCCCACGAACAATCCCCAGTCCCATCCAGGCTCAGCTTTGGCTCCTGACCCTCATTCTTTGAGGGGACAAGCACAGCCCATGTGAAGCTGTCACCAGCTCACCAGCAATTCCCCAGTGTCCGCTCCGGGTGCCAGTGGAGCCTGTCCTCTCCTCCCAAGGCTGCTTTGAATCTTCTCATGGTGGCCTCCAAAACTGGCAGCTCCCAACTGGGAGTGGATGGGGACAGACAGCAATCATGGTATTGTCCCATGTGTGTTTTTTTTTCAGTTTCCCTTGGAGTTATCCACTAATTTTTCTCATTTTCTACCAAACTACAAAGCTCTGGGGGCAGAAATAATTGCTGCTTGCACGGCACCCAGCATGGCAGGATGCAGCTTTGCACCAGGGACTCCTGACTGCATCACCAACCTGAATAAATCGAATCACGAAGGCTGGAATAGACCCCTCAGATCCCCAAGTCCAACCTCATCCCCACCATGCCCAGTGACCATGTCCCCAAGTGCCACATCCCCACAGTTCTGGAACACCTCTGGGGATGGTGACTCTCCCACCTCCCTGGGCAGCCTGTGCCTGAGCACTCTTTCTAAGAAATTGCTCCTAATATCCAACCTGCCCATGAACGACACGTGCTGTCACCTTCCGTTGCACACCTCCAAACAACCCAAAGAAATAAAGATGGAAATGGCGCATCCACGGTGGCAAAAGGTGGCCAGGAGATAGCCAAGAGAGCACCCATCTGAGACAAACAACCATGACACGGTCACGCTTTTCACGCAGGGCCGGGTGTGATTAATCCCTGAAGCCTGCCAGGGAAGCGCGCAGCTAAGCAAATGCGGCCTTTGATGTGCAGCTTGGGGATTGATGAAACTGAGGCACGTTGACGGCAGCGTAGCTGTAGGGTGGCCGAGGAGAGGAGGGGAGGAGCGGGCGTGCAACGCGCCCCAATGGACTCAGAGCAATGCCTAAGGTACAGAAGAAGAATAATAAAATAAAGATGCTACCAAAATTTAATTAATGAAAAAAAAAAAAAAAGGCCGACGAGAAGAAAGGGCTGTCCCAGGAAACTTCCCCTTGCCCAGGGAGGTAGCATGGCCTCACGGGTGGTAAGCCTGCCTGGGGATTTGGGATGTGCTCCAAGCAAGGCTGCTGTGTGGTCTTGGTCAAGTTCCCTTACCTGTCCCCCTGTCTTGGTAGGTATCAGTGCATTTATGTCTGGATTTAGCCACATTCAAACGTGGGAGGTTGGAACAGAGGTTGGAAGGGACCTCTGGTTGGACAATCAGAGCCTGAGTGCAGAGGATGAACTGATCTGGGGATTTCCTCTGAGTTAACCTTGTGGAAGGAGTTGCAGCAACTCCATGATTAAGGCTTAGCAAAGATAAATCAGGGAAAGTAAACGCTACCTGCGCTTCACAGGGAGCCAATGCCAAATGCAGGTGCAGCTCTGTGGTTTTCACCCTTCTCCTGATATGCCCCAGCACTCCCCAACTCACTGCCTCTTCCTACCGTGATGCTTTTGAATCTTCAAAACAAATAGAAAACTGTTTGACCGTGAGGACTCAAATCCCAAACAAAATACATGGAAAGTGGCTACAGGACCTTCACGATCCCAAGCTAAACCCTGAGGCACAGCACACACTCGATGCAATGAGAAATATGCAGTTGAATATCTACATGGACAAAGGTTTATCTCCCATAGTGACAGCAAGACACAAGGAGTTCTTGGTCTCTTCCCATTGGAAGGATTCTCCATGGGCTGTTGGGACCAGTCCTTCCCAGTCTCCTGGAGAACCCCAGAATCCCACTGCAGAGCCGTGACTCGTTGCTCCATGAGACAAAAAGTCAGCTCTTCTCGTCTGGGGGGATACTTATTAGCTGGGATGGCGCAAACCAGTTCAAGAGAGTAAATTTTCTCAACCCATCAACACTCAGAGCCTGTGCCTGTTTCCAAAACAGCCTGTGGTTCTACAAAGGCTGGATGTCCTCTTAATTTTTAATGTTCTTCCAGTTTTCTTCCAGGACCAATAGGAAATGTGCTGAAACACCGTGAGAAAGCTTGTTCTTGTGGTTATGTCTGGCCCTAACCAGAAACAGAAGCGCCAGGAGGTGGGATGAGAGTGCTTGAAATCTCTCCAACTTCCCGTTACAAATGCTAAAGGTCTGCATGCTTCAGATGAACTTTTGGATGCTCCCATCAAGCTTTTGATGTCTGCCCTTCCCTCACAAGTCGCTGAGAACAGCAAAGCATGGACGAATGAAAGAGGCCCAGAGCAGCATTCCCTGAGGAGCCCATGGAAGACCTTGGTTGCTGTCAGTGCTGCAGAGCCCATTGCCCCCAGAAGGGGCTGTGGCTGCTCAGCTCAGCCCTGTAGGGCCCCAGCTCCATTCCCAAGAGGAGATCTGTTGGATGTGCTCCTAGGGTTGCAGCCTCCTGCCTCAACTTGAGCATTGTCAGTGGCAACGTGTCTGAAGGGAATCTAGCCACACTCCTGCAGCGATGGGATTCAGATATCTCACCTATCCACTCACGGGATCTGAAAGACTTCTTCTCCTTAGATTGAAAAGCTCTGAAAGGCTCAGTCAAGAATCCATCTTTCTATCTGATGGGGGAGAAGAGGAAGGAAACCCAAAGAGACAAAGGAACTCCAGAGATTGTCTACTGCAGACCCTGTCTTTAACACCTTCTTGAGTTACCTTATCCAAACTCCAGCCCCAGCACCAGGAGATGCTGCAAGAGCCACGTGGCACGGAAAGGCCAAAGGCCCCATGGGTGGCTCCAGCAGTCCAAGCCATGCGGGTATTTCAGCATCTCACTCTTATGCAAGCACCAGGACCAGATTTAATGGCGAACAGTTCAAAGCACCACCAGCTCCCTCTACAGGATGCGGAAAGAGGGAGAGGCGGCCTCCACCAAGGAGTGTGCTTCAGAGCGTAGTGCAGTGAGTTATGGCTTGGAATGGCTGTGCTCTCCATTTGCTCAAGAGGTGACCGTCCTCCCCTTGGCACATCCAGCACTCCAAACTCACCCTCAAGAGGTGACCATCCTTCCCTTGGCACCTCCTCGTTGGTTGAGCCCTGGCCCCAGATCCCATAGGGCTCTGGAGAGCGAGGAAGGTCAGCACCTTTGTGGATTTAACCCCAAAAACCTCAAGCTATGCTGCCATCCTTCAAGCAAAAGGACTATCAACGCTCCTGGAATTTCTCGTTCAAAACAATGCGTCACTCCCGGAGCAGGAGAGGGACCAGCTCTAGGTGACTCGTCACCTGCCCAACACCCCTGGGCCAAGGTGGAGCACCCGCTGTGCTCCGGCCCTTGGTTTCCTGTTTGCTCTGCCCACAGCTCTCCCGGAGCGCCCGGAATGGCCGGCAGTGCCCTTTCCTGTGCACCCAGGTGTCTTGTTTGATTAGGAACAGGTTACCTGGATACGACGCTTCATCAAAGGGAATCCTGTGTTGATGGCATCCCAGGGATGCTTGGGTAATTGTAGGTTGCTGCCTGGCTGGAGCCAGTTCAACCCCTGCCTCAGCTCTGCTGGAAGTTGTTGTGCTGGAGAGGAGCCCTGCATGCAAAGCGCAGGGAGAAGAGCTGAGAGCTTCCACCGGAGATGCTATCATGAAAATATTGTAAGCAGGTGGCCCCAAAATCACCTTCCCTCTCGAGCTCATGCAGATGCCTAGGCAAGACAGCAGGCAACAGGAAGGGCAGCATCACCCAGCTGATGGAGGCCAGAGAGCTGAGGTCTCCTCGTGGCTTTCCCACTCACCCGAAGCTCGCAGGTCTCCTTGCGTTGCCCTGCGCAGAATGGGACTGCCACGCATTGCAATAATGTGGGGGTGTTTTAGATTATTGGCTCTAATTCACCAGCCGAAGAATTCCACGGGTGACAGCTCCTCCTCCTGCATATTACTGGACACATCACAAGAAAAGAAAGTGAAATTAATCAGAGTTCATGATTTGGAACAGCTCATGCTGCCTTGTCTAATTTTACTCTTTCCCAGGCCAAACCTATTCAGCCAAAGTACTTATTTAATTACTGCATTTTCTATAATCATCCACTCGCAGCCCATAAATGCAAGTAAGACACCAGGCTCCAGCCAGCAGTCACTGGGGAATTATGATGCACTTGGAACAAAGAATTGCTCCGGACCAGGATGGCTGGCACCCTTGAGACATCAGCTATTAACTAATTTTCACCTCTCCGGTAATAACTCCAACCTTTTCCATGAATACAGAGAAAGCCCTAATGCTTGCAGTGCGAGGCTCTCATAGCTTGATCTAGCTCTCATTTAAAAGAGAAGCAATGGATTTCCCCATGGAGATCCACGGAGGCAAACAACGTGGGATGAGGAGAAGCTGTGGCATCCTGCGATGCTGCCCCGCGTGGTGCTGGGACAGAGGTGAGCCAAGGGAATGGGCTGTTCCTCATGGCTGGGATGGGTTTACCAGCTGACAGGGACTGAGCCCTACTTAGGGAGAAGCTGCTGGAAGTGGCTCCTTCCAGCACCTGGGGATCAGCGTGATCCCAGATGTCAC
This sequence comes from Callipepla californica brunnescens, assembly GCA_023055505.1. Lineage (NCBI taxonomy): Eukaryota > Metazoa > Chordata > Aves > Galliformes > Odontophoridae > Callipepla > Callipepla californica. The sequence continues at coordinate 2,181,733 of JALIRH010000045.1, forward strand.
ACCCTCCGTGTAACTCATCAGGAGGGCGGAGGTAGGAACAGGGAGCGTTGAGCAACCGCCAGCTGTTTCATTTTGGGAAGAGTTTCAGGATTTTGAAATTTCCAGCTCTTTTGGAAAAGGAAGAAAACAAAAAAATGATGTTGATATTTCCCACCATCCAAAGCTGGATGAGCAGAAGAGAAGAGGTCTCGCTCCCAACCCCATGCCGAACCCAGAAACTCAAAGGCTGCCCAAATATTTTGGCTCAAAGTTTGTCCAAATTCACTGCCTGCCTCCATCTACACTGCCCCATTTTCTGTTCTGGAATGACTTCATCTCAGAGGTCATAAGGTTTTGAAAATGTATTATTTCTTTCCAGTTTTTCAGCACATGCTGCATAATGAAGTTCTCAAAGGAAGACCTGGAGCTGGATGAATCCTATTAATTTCCCTCACCTCTTGAGATAAGGCTTTCCACTTGAAGAGAGAAGCTGTCTGGGCACATGGCTTCAGCCAGAGAGATTGAACATTTCAGATTGGGTCAGACAGTGATTGCCTCCAGCAGAGAGAAACACCTGAGTGTGTCACAGAGCCCTGAGATGACCATGAGCTGCCAATGGGATGTGGCAGAATGCATGAGTATGGGTTATACAATCCTGGGATCGTTCTCCTCAATGTTTCCAGAAGAAATTGGGTATTCCTTGTTCATGGCTTCGTGGAATCTCACCTGGAATACAGTGCATGATTTCCATTGAGAAGCAGCACCATGAGGGAAACTAGAGGAAGCTTGTCTCTTACAGGTGGATGGGTACGGTCTTGTTCTGCCTAAGGAGAGGCTCTGCCTAAATACTCATGAGGTGGAAAGACGACGTGGACTTGAAGGACAGACAATGTGACGACAAGGATGAGTTTGTACACAATGGACATTAATAAATTTAGGCTAGAAACCAGCAAGTTCCTTATCAGCCACTTAGCCTTTAATGTATGTGAGAAACGTCAAGGGTGGTGTTTGTTTCGCCCAGCTTCAGATGTTCAGAGTGAGGACGTCTGCATCTGAGAGCAGAGCACCTGGGGCTCTGTCTACAGTCCACGGAGAGGTGGCTCCAGTAATGCACTCAGCCTAATGCAGGCGCCGTGCAGGGGGAGGTGAGCCCTGGTATCCCACAGCAGCAGAGAGGAAGGCACAGCCCTATCCCTTCACTTGCCTCTAGGGAGAAAGGCCCAGGGGCACAAATCAAGTGGGAACACGGCCTGGTGATGCTGAGGAGGATATGGAGAACCCCCTTTGGTTTTTAAGACAAAAAGTAAGGGCTTGGAGGAGTAAGGACAAGAAACCTGAAGGGCGCAGTTTGCCATTAGCACGGCAGAACTGTCTTCTTTACAGCTGGGATTCTTCCTGGCTGGAGAACTGGAAAAAAAATGCAGATTTGGAAAACTGCAGAACTGAGACATGGGAAGCTTGCATGGGAGTGGAAGAGATCCCGAAAGCCGCAGTAAGGACGTGGGCACTTCGTGCCACCTGGCTCCAGGATGAGGCACCAGCCCTCCCCTCCCTCTTCCTGAGCCCACGGTGAGCGGGCGTCCCCAGAAGTGCCACATTGCACACAAGCAGGTGTCACCAAGCCGCCCCATCCTGTGCGGAACGAGTTTATGGGCTTGATGCAATCCTCAGCAGGCGGCCGGCTGGCGGCAGCATTCCTGGGCACGGAGTCATGGGCTGCTCACACAAAGCTCTGGAAGAGGGCACTCTGTGTGGGTGAGCGCTGGGTGCCAGCACGGAGCCCCACATGTTGGTGTGGGGCACATGGCAGCGAGCAGTGGGTGAGCATGGGCTGCACGCAGCTCCGTGGGATGCACGATGCCTTCCCACCTTGGGATGAGTTGGAAAAGGGCACCTTATCCTGCTCTGTCCCAGAATATGCAGGGGATGGGAGCATGAACTTGCTAGCATGCTTCCCTACAGCCCCTACTGTGGGAAATCAGAGAACACCCATTTAATAAGGTTAACAGCACCTAGGAGGCTTTGGAGATGTAGGAGACTGTCACTGGGTTCCAACTTCAGAGTCATGAGGACCTCTATTTGATCCCTAACTCACCCGAGGATTCCCAATGGCGTTATCGAAGGTGCATCCCTTGGATACCGCAAAAGAGAGGAATCCAATCCAACAACTGCTGTCCTAATTGATTACAAGTCTCACTAACTGGCTTTTTTTGCATTGGCACACATTGTGACCCCTCTGCCGATGGGCAAAGCTGCCTGCAGAAGTTGGTTTACCAGAAAACATGAGATCTAAATGGGTCTGAGCTCAGCACTAGTTGGTGAGGGACAGATTTCACACCCATGTGCTCACCATCACTTCTTTCTGCACACTCTAGAGGGTCCCAACATTTTTAGCAAGAGCGTCTCCCACTGACGTTTCGAAGCAGCAGCCGCAATCCATCAGGTACATGTTGAAAAACACGCTGGGAGTTGCCAGGACCCAAGCTCTTTGGAAAACCTGGCCCCATCTTGAAAAACCAGCTCCCATCTCCTGAAAATCTGGTCCCCACAAAGCAGCACGGCTTCTCCCCTCACTCAGCGCTGCGGCGGCACAGACAGTCTGGCCCCCTGCGTCTCCCTGCCAGAATTAAGCCTTCAAAGTTGATCTAAAAAAGTAATTTCGGGGCTGACAGATAAGAAGTGTGAAAATGCCACGGGGAATGATTGGCATATGCTCCGGTGGAGACACTGGGGTAGGTTGGATTTAATTACAGGCTGGCCCGGTGGCAGTACCTGTCAGATGACTCACTTCCATCGCATCCCGCAAGGTTTCTCCTTTTCTCTCTCCCCTCGCACCTCTCTCCACGGGGCTCTTTCATCAGATACTGCTCTCTGGATGCCTCGCGAGCCTTGAGGCACTGAGTCACCTGGCATCAGCAGAACCGGGCACGGAGCAGCGCGTGGTCCGCCTGACACCAGCATGCACCCACTCACCCAGCACAGTGATGGGGGAAGGAGCCTGTGATGGCTACAGCCATGCAAGCTGGCATTTTGGGAAGGAAGAGGTTGCTATTGTGTGCTCTAAAGGGATGGAGCTCGTATTATCTTATGGGGAGAGGTATGGAAACGAGCAGGCTTTGAACAGCTTTGTTAACCCTGCCCAGCCATCCCAAAGAAGTGTTTTAGGAATAAGTAGAGTTCTGCACACTGCTGGGAGGAAATTCTGCTCAGGAGGTGGGGAAGGGTGGGGATTTGGAGAGAAGATGTGGGATCATAGCATGAAGAGGATTAGAGGTTACAAATTTGGGGCTTATTCCTAATAAATTCTGTAATTTACAGCAGTAAGGACAATGCTAAATCAGCAATGCAAAGGGGAAAATGTGAGGGGCTGTATGGAGACCGAAGCAGTGTTCAGATCGCGACTCGTGTCTCAGAAAACCTATGGATGGAGGTAAATATTATCCAGTGTCAGAGTAATAATAATAATGGAAGAGTAAGAAATGGAAATTGGAATAAAACACAAAAGGGGAGGATGGAGACAGACTTACCAGAAAGCTTTGATAAAAACCACGAACTCCAAAGGGAAAGTGGACAGTCCCACCTAGAGCACAGCGAGTGGGGTGGGAGGTGCCATACAACCCTGCACAAAGGGTCAGCAGGGCACAAAGAGCAACAATGCTCGAGTTGGAGGCAGTTATTTCATTGCAATTCAGTGACCTCCGGTCTCAACAGTCCCCCAGAACAAGGCGGTATTTTTCATGTTAGAATTTGTTTAATTTTTTTTTTGTTTCTTTAGGTTGAACCATGGTCCCATTGAAGCTGGTGGGACTTATGCCATGGACCAGGTTGGTCAGATATTTCTGTTGGTTTTCCCTCCATCCTCGTGGGTCAAGAGTCAATGGGAAACAGATCCCTTTGGAACAAACAAGAAAAATGGGAAGCACATGTTTCCTGCTCCCAAAGAGGTGCACATGGCCCTGATCCCCTGGAAGAGTTGGTTTTCTCCAAGCCCCCCCAGTGATGGAAAGGCAAATTCCTTCAGGAATGACTTCACGTGCTTCATTGCTCTCCCCAGTCTCCTTTTCCTTCTTCCCCAGACTGGAGCATAAGGTCAGCTTATCTCCAACTCATGTCCCCAGAACGACCAGATCCCCTGGAGAGCTGCTCCCGTGTGGATCCCAAGCACTGTGGAAGAAGTGGGTGCTCCTCCTGGAGAGCTGGGTCAGTGGGCTCCTGAGTGGACCCGAGCCCTGGAGAATCTCACGGTTGCAGGACCCCAATGCCAGCGCTCATGTTTCTCCTGATTTATCATAGAAACATGGAACGGTTTGAGTTGGAAGGGACCCTTATGGTCCAACACCCCTGCAATGAACGGGCACACCCACGGCTCCTCCAGGTGCTCGCAGCCCTGTCCAGCCTGCAGACGGATGGGATATGTGAGATCTTACTTGTAATGAGGGACCTGGTTCAGTGGGAAATGTTGGTGGTAAGTGGAAGGTTGGACTGGATGATCTTAGAGGCCTTTTCCAACCTTGGTGATTTTATGATTCTAATGATCCATTGATATGGAATTAAGCACCTCTGTGAGCACATGCACTGCAAGCCATCTGATCCCCCCACAGTTCTATCCCAATCCCACTTACCCAGGCCAAAGCACCAGGTCTGAACTGGGATTGACTCATGTCTCCCAGTCACTGCCTTGTCCGAGGAGAGGGAGACCCTGTGTGGAGACAGGGAGCAGCACACCAGGCAGGTCCACGTGGGAGGAGAACCACGGGACTCACCTGCGCTCCCTGCCTGGATGGAACTTCTGTTTCCAGGCTCTGGTTAAAAGAGCATTCTCACTAAATTTCTGCTCAGAAAAGCAACAGAGCCAAAATTCCCACACCTCTGTTTCAAAGTTTTTGGTGTGTTTCCTTTTTTTTTTTTTTAAATCAGCTTTAAATGTTATCACTGAGACAGTGCGTGACCACAGAAAGAAGGGGGGACAGAAGAGAGGCAATGAGGATTGGTGCTAAAATATTTGGGTTCAGGTGAAATCAAAGACACACAGGGTTTGTTGTGGCTGGCTTGTTACGTATTTCAACCACAAACCATCCTCTTTGTAGAAAACTGCCATTTTCAATGGGTATCAAAGGCAGATCGGGGTGCAAGGAGTGTATGAGAGACAGGCATCAAAGAGAAGAGCGTGACAACCATCCTTTCACCCTGCCCCACGAAAACTACGATTTATGTAAGGGAAAAGAGAAGGGGGAGGTGCTCCCGTGCCGTAGAAGAACTCCAGCACTGTTTTGCTGAGGAAGAACACAAAGCACCCGAAGGAGAAGTCTGCAGTGACAGCAGGCCATGGGTCAGAGCTATGGCATCTCCTCGCAGACGGCACTGAGGAATGCTTGAAGCCAACACAGTGACACAGATCACAAAGCACCTGACCTATTTCCCCCGAGGCCCATAGTCAGAGCAGCCTGGAGAACCATCAGAGGTCTTTAACCCGAATAGCTTTGGCCATACCTGCAGCTCACCCCGTTGCAAGTGGGTCACATCCAGAAATGAGCAACGGGTCCATATCAGGACCTTCAATTTCACTGCCTGAATGCCAGCAAGAGATTCAAGCTCCCACCTCTCGCCACTGCAATGAACAGATCCCACCCGCAGGGAAAATCATCTCACACCCCATGAAGCTTTTGCCCTGCGTGAACCAAGAGGGGCAGCAGTTCCCCAAATTGCCCCCAGTCTGTGCTCCCAGGACCAAGAGACAAGCTTGGGATGGAGCACTTCTCATTCCTCCCCATGTTGCTGAGGTGGGCGTCCCCTTCTGCAAGGGGATTAAAAATGAGCTTGAATACTGTAAGAGTCAGAAATAAATAGAGAAGGTGCAGTCCTTGTGCTGGGCCACCACTTCTGGGGCTTTTAGAAGCTGCTGTTTTCCTCTGTAGTCATCAGGAACCTTTACCAAAAACTGAGATTGCGGAGTGTTCGCCCAACTGCAAGAAAGAGCACTTTTTTTTTTTTTTTAAGAAAAAAATTATGAAGAGCTGAAGTGCAACACAGAATGAATGCGATGAGGCAGAAACATCACGAAAGTTTGCAACGCTGGTGTTGAAAGAGGAGCCCTTTGTATGCTAATGATCTTTCTCCTTCTGTGCCCAACCGCTGAAGGGCGAATCGAGTGCTCCCAGTGCTGAGATGATGGGAAGTTCAGCATATCCAAGGACAGCCGCATCTCCTGGCACGCTGCTGCAACCTGCCCCACCCCAGAGGCCACCACGGGGGAGCTGCCCTGCTATCAGCCTGCTCCTCTCCCCAGTCCCCGATGCAGAGGAATGGCTGCACAGCAGCTGGTGGATGCGATGTGATCCAACATTCTCAGGGAGGAAAGGGCCTGGGGATGCAAGGATGCCATGTGATTGCATGAGGGGGCAGCTTGTGCTGCTGTCACTCCCACTGCCCATCAATAAGGATGAGGCTTTGCACCCCTACACCCCACACCAGCTCATCTTTGTGATATGGGATTCAGGGTTTTGCTTTGCTGCTCCAAAAGGCCACAGCAGCAGAGCCCAGAGCTCGGGTTGGATATTAGGAGCAATTTCTTCTCTGAAGAGCAGTGATGTGTTGGCACAGGCTGCTCCAGGAGGTGGTGGAGTCCCCATCGCTGAGGTGTCCCAGAATGTGGAGATGTGGCACTGAGGAACGTGGTCCGTGGGCACAGTGGGTGGGCTTGGGATCTGAGAGATACTTTCCAAACCTCAGTGATTCTGTGATTTTTCTCCTGGTTAAAGCATACTGCTCCTCTCCAGCAGCGATCCTGAGGACCTCAAGAGTTTGGAGGTGGGATATATTCAGCCATGAGGTCTTCCTATAAGTCCAGACAGCTTCCAAGGCGAGGATTATCTTCACTGAGAGCTCACCTCCTTTTTCTTGACATTATTTTGGATAATTTGATGGAAGAGAGCGAGGCTCCTTCCCTTAAAGTCAAACTACAGAAGTCAGTTCTGTTCCACAGCAAGGCTGGAAATATAGCCCAGAGGTCCCCCACCCTTGGGCTGCATTTTATCCACAGTAATTCGTTTTCTAAATGTTTATGTTAAATAAACACTTTCTGGAATTGTTCAACATAGTAATTATTGGCAGATAATTGCCTGTAATGAGCAGATAGTGACAGGACAAGGGAGGGTGGCTTTAAGCTAAAAGAGGGGGAATTTAGATCAGATGTGAAGAGGACATTCTTTACCCAGAGGCGGTGATGCCCTGGCACTGCTGCCAGAGCTGGGGGTACCTATCCCTGGAGGTGCCTAAGGCCATGGATGGACCCTGGGCTGCCTGAGCTGGGAGGGAGTTGTCTGAACCTATGGCAGGGGTTTGAAACTGAATAGGCTCTAAAGATACCCCCCAACCCAAACATTCTACAAATCACAGAATCCTTGAGGTTGGACAATACCTTTGAGATCCCCACTTGGAACCCCAACCCATCCCACCATGCCCACTAACCACATCTCCACAGACCCTGAACGCCTTCAGGGATGGGACCTCCCTGAATCTGCTCCAGTGCCTGACCAAATGCAGCTCCACTGCCCCGATGGCAATGGCAGGACCTTGTCTGACATCACACAGCTGAGGGCAGAGCACTCATCCCTGTGTGCCCGCGTGACGTCGGGCTGTGTCAGCAGAAGCGTGTTGCAGCACGAGGCGACATCGCAACGGCCTCCGTGGCATCACCCAGACCCATGTTGCAGGTCATGCCACAAGGGATGGAAATTGCAGCGTAGGCACCAGAACTGGTCCACGCAGCCCTGGGTACGGGTCAGCACCCCAACGGTGCGTGGCGGGAGGAGCAGGATGGTTCAGCACCCATCTGAACGTGGCCAACATCAACTGCCCCACGCAGACTGCTTCCTTGGGAAGCCACATGCCTACAGCCCCAGACCTGAGGTCACTGGCTCATGCCCATTGTCTCTTCTCGCCCACATCCAGTGCATCACCTCTTGTTCTTCCTCAACATGAGCCACAGCAGGAGGTAGCGGTGGAAAGACAGGATGAAGGAGATAAAGCTCCTAACAACCTTCCCAAGGGCTAGAACCTCCCCAGAGTCGTTTATTTTATTATTTCTAATGGCCAGGATTTGTCCTGTTGTGTTGATGGTCTCTTTGTTGTTTTTTCTTTTCCTTTCTTCCTTTCCTTCCTATCAGCAGGCTGATAACATGCTTGCTAACCACACTGAGCATGGAGGAACCCTCCAACCTTCCTCCACAAACTCACAAAAGTGATATTTTCATAAAATAGTAATAAAAGGAGGTTTCTGCTCCAAGAGATTCCCACTGGGTTCTAAGCAAAGTGATTCAGCAGATGGGAAACATCCCAGGGGCACCACTGGGAAGGCAGCAATTGACCAAGAGGGCAGAGCTGCAGGAGAACTGCTGCCATATCTCACTGAGTCATAGTAAATAGTTGGAGGGGACCCCAAGGATCATTGAGTCCAACTCCAGCCTCATCTCAGCCTGCCCCAGCCACGCCAGTCCCAAGGAAAAGGTCCTCAGAGGCACCTGCAAGGATCCTGACCTCCCAGCAATAGATACCTCAAGCAAACACGTAAAGAGAGTAACAGGAAAACAGACCAAAGCCTGGAATTCAGCTTGCAGACACTCAGTGGGAGAACCAAGCAGGAAACCTGTCCTGCTTTGCTTTGCAGAGAGGTGTATGAACTCCATCCTTCCATGCAGAAGCCACAAAAGTTGATGAAACACAACTGGTGGGATGCAGACAGCAGCAGAGACCCCAGGTCCCAGCTGAGGGCTGGTATTGGTGCTTAGCACTGAGTGGGAAGTCAGAAGCTATTACTGCATTGCAGGTGGAGAGATGAGACTCAGAAACTACTGAGCTATGGATGTCAGGCTGCCCAACACTCCTGGGCCAGAGCTCTTGCCAAGGAGGAAGGCACACATGAGAGTCATAGAATTAATGCCACTGAAATGCAGTACTCTGAGGATAACACTCTGTCTCGACGCCAGCCTTCCAAGGAGACATCAGCAGAGCACTGACATACAATCCAAACCCCAGAGCTCAAGCGAAAAAAGAGCTTGTGATCACCATGAAGTCTTCCAGCAGAGGAATCTCTTCCTCTTCACATCAACCTCCAGCTGGGGCTCATTCTTCAGTACCAGCAAACAGAGGAGAGAGGTTGAATCCCTGCTTACCACCAGCTTTCCGTCACAGATCCCCCACCCAACAGCTGCTCCCACACCAGCCCCAGCTCAGCGGGGACATGAGGTGGGAGCAGCACCCAGCAGGCACGCAAAGAGTTAAGGAACAGATCAGTGCCTGTCATCAGCAGCCCTGGAAGTGCCCCAAGTCTCTGTGCTGGTACCTGGGCGCCTGCCTCTGTCTGTGGGGTGGAGCCCTCCTAACCACAGGGCAGCCTCGCCTGCATTCCTGCTCCCTGAGCGACAGCCAGAGAGCCCTGGCAGCAAGAAGGTGCCTCCTGCAGGGCCAGGGCAGACTCGCCCTGGAAATCTCCTTACTTAGGAGAAATGGGCTGAGGAGCTGAGGGCTTGGCACCGGCAGGTGTTTTGCTGGAGATGTTGAGGAGCGCATTGAAATTGCCAGCTTGCATCTCCTTAGATGTCTGAGCAATATCCTAGCTCGGAATTAGGCAGGTAATAAGGGCTTGAAAGCAGGAACAACCGCAGCTGGATTAAGATACAGGCACCCAGGGCCTTTGCTCAGATCCCTGGCTCGCAAGGACTTGGGATGACATCAGTCCTCACTTTTGCTTAGCAGAAGCATTTCTGGCGCTATTTGCAAAGAGAAGCCAAGTGGGAGAGTCACTGCTCTCGAGCCACTTTCCCGGGTTCAAGGACAGGGTCCAGCTGAGAGGACAGCAGGAGCCACTGCTGCTAGAGCCAGCAGCAGCTCATGGACATGGGCTCATGGTTTAAGAAGGCAGCTCAGCTGGTGAGGGCATCAGAAACACATGGTGGGTGCTCTAAGGCAAACACAGGCAGCACCAGATGGTTTCCATCAGCCCTGGAATGACCAGGGTTGCACTGTCCACCCACTGGTATCCATCCAGGTCTCTGTCCTCACCTTCTGTTTGCTCTTTCATCGAAATCACAAAGCTGGCTCTGAACCACTGCCCTGGCAAAGCCTGGAGACTCCCATCTCCAGACCCCTGCAGCACCATGCTTTTGCCAGAGCTCTGCTCCCAAGCACCAGCACTCAGTGCATCCCAGCTGCAAGTGCAGAACATGCTCAGAGCACACAAACCCATGTGAAGCTTGCTGATCCTATTAAGAATCCCAAGGTCAAACCATGATATTTTAAGGGTATGGATGGATGCTGGTCCATGCTCTTGTTAGTGTAGCTTAATGAGTTACTGATCATCAGCTGTGCCACGGTAGCTCAGTTCATTAGAATGCAAAATAGGAGCAACTGCAGTAATTTGATCACTCGCAGCCCTCCACACATTGTCTTAAAACGTGTTTTGTTTCAGTTCCTTCCATAAGTAGTGAATCTGTTGTCAGTTTTTGTGGATTAAAATGCTTTGATTTATGCAGATGACAAGCTGAGCACACTTCCCCTTCCTGCCTTTTGTCTCTCTTATCTATTTAAACTCATAAGATATTCAGAGTCAGAACTGGATAACAAAAAGCACTCCTAATCTGGTTTGGTCCTACAAGATTTCTCTTTCTCACTTTGGTACCAGAAGTTGATTCTTCCTTTTCCTCATTATAACAGAAGAAGTGCAGATCCCATCCGTGGAGCAGTGGCTCATTCAGATCTTTACAATCTTCTCCATCAGAGATGCAAGACTAGAGCAGCAGACCCTCCAGCATTGCAGCTCCACTCACTGCTGCAGCCTTTGTCTTCCTTGAATACCATTCATCACAAGGGGAATGCTGAGGAAGAGGAGCAGCCAGATCGCAGCCCAAGGTCTGAGGTCAAATGGAGCTTCTGGGCCGATGGGCTGAGGGGTGGGGACCTCAGGTACAGCTACCTGGGGTCACTAAGGCCAATTAGTGATTAGAGAATCACCTAGTCCAACCATCAGCCCACCACCTCTGCCCACCAACCCATGTCTCCCAAAAAACGCTGAAGGCCATTCCAAACCCAAGGTGGCTCCATGGGGAATTACAAGACATGGTGAAACAAAGGCTACAGGGACCCCAGCAGAGATATGGCTCTTGGACTGCTCAACTCGTTTGAGGTCTAGGTTTCACAGAAGACATTCTGTCCTGATCTGAGACCAATGACCTTCCTTGTACATGCTCTGCACACAGAGAAGTGCCACAGTCCTCGTCCTCTCTGTCAGATGCCCTTGGCTGGTGACCTCCTGACCAAGCAGTGTTTTCTGCTGTCACGGGTGGGGAGATCTGCTCCACGTGGGTTTGCACAAAGCAGCACAAACAGCTTTCACCACCCTGCATCAACACCACGACCCTCCCTCCAACAGCAGACCCAGCTGACATCTCATTTTCATCTCAGCCTGGGCAGACGGAGGGGATCCCAGCCCAGATTCCAGCTTTTCCCATCAAACACAACAACGTGTATCCCCTCTGGCTTCCCTTCTCCTTTCAGACCTCAGTTCATTCATGTTCAGGGAAAACGCCTTGCCAAGGGGACTCGCAGGGACCGTAGGGTAGTTTTATCCAATTACTTTTTAACTACACCTGTGATTCCTGGTGAGGTCTGGACAATGTCAAGGAGAGCAAGACTGGCCCCATGCTCATAAATTACATTGCTGGGAAGCAGCCCAAAGAGCACGGGCCCTTCCCTTTTATGCCTCTATTCCCCATTCCTGATCAGTGTAGACATGACAAGAAAAATGGAAACATTCCAAAACGAAACTTCACCCCCAAATCTGTTTCTGTTGAATCATGTCAAGACCCGATGTTACAAGGAGAGCACAGCACGGCCGTTTGGTGGTTTTGTTGTTTGTGGTTTTTTTTTCCCCTGGTTTAATGGAAAACAGTAATGCCAAAAAAAAGAACAAATAAATTGTCTTCCTAAAGGGAATGATGGCAATAAACCTGCAGAATTTATAACAACATGGGATAAAATGGTAAATTGATGCTTGTTTAACAAAGTACTTCATTCAGAGAGCTTGAGGGCTTTGGTGGATGCACAGACACTGCACCAGGAATGAGAGGCTCCAGAAGGCACTCACACAATTGAATGAGTGAGCAAAAATCAGGCAAGTTGTCTCAAGTGTAATTAATAACAATACATATAGGAAAAGGCAATGTAAATCACACCTGCACGGTGCTGAACTCAGAAGTGGGTACAGTTCAGGGAAGAGATCTTGGAGCCACCACTGGCAGTCCTACGATATCGTTGTCTTAATGTGTGGTGACAGCCAAAGCAGCCAACAGAACTGGATATCTCCATGAAGAACACTGAGGAGAATGCAGAGGGGGATGTTGTGCTGCTCCATAAAGCCTCAGTGCGCTCGAGTTTGGGGTACCATCCATTTGGATGTGGTGCTTAGGGACGTGATTTAGCAGTGTGTTGTTTAGGGCAGCGTGGTTTGGTTGCTGTTGGACTTAATGATCTTGAAGGTCTTTTCCAACATGAGCAGTTCTTTGTTTCTGTGTGTCATTCCAGACACTGTGTTACAAGATGTAGAGTACAGAAGGGGCAACTAACACACACAAGGGCATGGAAAAGCTGCTTCACACAGAGAAGCTGAAAGATTTCCCCCCAAACCATGACATATATAAAACCATCAGCTAACAAACATCTTGCATTTTTTTGACTAAAAATTAAAGGCAGTTTCTCTGGGTCCAAACAGTGCCACTGCAACTGGGACATCCAGCGAGCAAGAAGGTGCTCATTTCACCTCTTCCACTCCAGTTTTCTCAAGCAATGGAGAATGGTTGTTGGGCTGGATGACACGGGGAAGGTGCGTTGCACACTCATGTTGGAAGAGTAGGTCGGGTCCTCAGCTGGGAGCACGTCTTTATTTGCATGGCTGGTTTTGCTTGCTTCTCTGATTTGTTGTGTGCATCACTTTGGAAGGGCACCGTGAGTGTGTGATCTGCTGCTGAATCACCCCAGCAAGCAGCTGACAAATCCCAGAGGATTCATCAAAGGCTGCTGCATCTCACGTCACTTCTGGCAGCAGGGAAAAAGTGGACACGACGTTCCAAACATTTCTCTGGTTAAGGAGATTTGCAAAGAGTGCGGTGACAACACAGGAGGGCAGGAGAAAAATCAGACACATGGCTGAAACTTTGTGATATTTTTTTCCTGAAAGTATTGGCAAAAGGCTGAAACCCCTAGTGCACTAATACTGGACCAACATCACCCAAAATGCCCATGTGAATAAAGAGAGGACACTGAAGTGAAGGAGAGTCTCACCATATTCTCTCATGCGATGCCAAGAATATCATTAATCAGAACAACAATAAGGAAAAAGACAACGTTGCATCATGGAAATTTGGTGGGCAAGACACAACTGCGTTGATGAAGTCTGCCAGGGGGATCATCAAAGGCAGAAATGCCAGTTCAGAGTCTAAGTCCCATCTCCAAGACCCTAAATCCACTTGTGTATTTGAGAAACCTTCTGTGAAGCTGCAGGTTGGACGTGACAGGATTTACGTCAGATTTAATCTCAAAGTGGCCATGAAATTCCTGCCAGGATCTCAGAAACTCACTGACTTTGGGATTTAGGAGAGTGGATTTGAGGATGCTTGGCTTCATCCTCCTGATACACACTGAGGTCGCTGCAGTGTCAGACATTCAGCAGATGACAGACTTGGAGCAGAAGTAGCATCTCCTTTTCCACTCATTCCACTCTAACACCACATTTAAAGCGAAGCTGTGAGGTGGTTTTCTCTGTGTTCATCTCCCCGCTGAGAACGAGAGGAGCTGAGCACTGCACAAAGGGAGAGGCCAACCCTATGCGTTGCCATCTGGCTCCAGTTCTCCATAGAAGCAAGACAGGTGAGGGCTGGTTATAATTGACCCCAATTCCCCAAATAGCCCCAGTTGACAAGGAGATGGCTAAATAGCTCAGAAATGGACCCAGGTGTCCCTGTGAGCCATGGCCTGGGACAGAAACCTTTTAGCACCCCAAAGAGTGACAGTGCCTTGCTCCAGAGAGTATCTGTCAGCCCAAGAGGTTTAAAAGCTCTGGATCAAATTCTTAATTACCACAGACGGACACAATGGGGGCTGTCAGCACACGGCAGCCCATAGGATGGTGCTGTCAAAGGGACTGAAGTGCTAAAATACCGCTCAGCTCCACCAGAGAAAGTTGACTGCTGGGGAGGGGGATCTTGTCGATCTGTTTTTTCCTTTATAGGAAGGTTAAAAACAGGTCAGGCTTCATAAATGCCATTTCAAAGAGGACCTGGGCCAAAAGGAGGCAAAAATACTGGTTTGAATTTATCTTTTTTCTGCTATTTTTTTGACCAGTAACTGTAAATTTTGGTCAATTATGGGATATTATGGCAACTGTGGGTGAGTGCTTTGGTCAGAATAGCAGCTCAAAGAATGGAAATGTTTCATTTATGGTACTGAAGTCCCCCAGGTGTTTTCTTCCCATCTCATCTCACATGCCATTAAAGGATTGATTTTGAAGCAGAGATTTCAAATTTCAAACCCCTCCAAATCTTCATTTTCGGAATTAAAGAGTCACATGGCACCTTTTGCTTCCCACTTTCATCCCTCTAAAATTGCTCTTCGGGTCAATCCAAAGCACTCAAATGAGAAGACCTAGAAGAGTGTGAGAACACCACTCACTGGCAAAGCTTGAATTACGAGCAGCATCTCCATGTTGGCCATCACCTGTCCTACATCTCCAAAAGCCTGACCTTTAAAATGTGCCCAAGCTTAACCTGGAGCTGGATGTGCTCCCCAGCCCTGCTGACAATTCTGAGCTGTGACACCTGTGTCAGTTACAGGGTATGAATTTTTTTGCTCTGTAGTCATGTATATAATCACCGGTCTGGTTATCATTACACCGATGTAAACATACCTCAGCCCATTCACCTTGCTTTGCCAGAAGAAATGATGGCAGCAGAAAGCATCTTTTTGCTACTGGAAGTGAACCCACAGTCACCTGGGCAACAGCCTAACTCCAGCTGTGATGAAATACACTTCAAGGGCACTGCTCAAACTCAATATGTTTCAAGGGCACACCTCAGTGTGTCCTTTGCTGATTCTTTCTTTTCCCACTCTTTCTGGAGCTGCAGGAATCTCGGAGGTGTGCCCAGTTTGGTTTGTCCCCAGCATCCCCTCTTTGGCCTTCAGTGCCCGTGGGCTTCAACTTTGTTTGAGCAATGGTTGGAAGATGTGAAGCTTTCTACACAAGCTTTCTGCTGGAAGTCCAGAAGCGTTTCCCCAGGGGAAGGGCAGCACTCAGTCCACATCACCCAATTGGTGCCATCATCTCAGTTCAACCATTGCCTATAAACACAGCTTCATCCCCTGCATGGCCACTGGACCCAACGCACAACCCCAACTGGTAGTTCCTCCTGCTGCTCCTGCCTAGCACGGCTCCTGGGGACATCCATCAGCCAGTGTCAGCCTCAATGTGTGTCTCAGCTTTGCCCTCGTACCCCGAGACGATGTCAGGGAGAGGTTGGCTCAGTGGCCAGCCAAAGAGCTGTCACCGGCCATGCCAGAACTAACAACAAAGACAAATGGGCCCATCACAATAAATGGCTCTTAATGGGCTGCAGGAGGCGATCAGTCCGCGGTGCTGGCTGGGCACCATATGTGAATTCTTCACTAATCGCTCCAAATTGGTCCAATTTGTTCAAGAGCTGTGTAGGGACTTGTGCACCAGCAGTCATAGGGCTTTAACATGAGCATAGCCCGGCATGGAAACAATTTTACACTTGTGTGGGTGCTTCCTGGGGCTCTGGCAAAAAAATGGGGGGAAAAGAAGCAGCAGAGAGGAAGCGGGAGCTTTCAGTTGGATGGCTGTGGCTTTTCAACATTTTTCTCCTTAATGCACCTTGTCTGGGAGAGGGAAACAAGGATCTAAAGAGATTGGATGTGAATGAATGAGATAGCGAGGGTCCAGGTGAGGGCTAATAGCAGCCTTGATCCAGCATTGCAAATATGCTGTGCTGCCCACGAGAGCTCCATGGGGAGCTGGAGAAGAGGCAACTGTAAGGGGAACTGTGGGGGAAGATGAGCTTTAAGGAGGAGGGGTGGAAGGGTGTCTATGGGAAATTGGTGCTGGGACAGTGATGCACAGTGATTGCTACTATCTCTTGACACTGGATTGTGAATCTCGTGTCATTCTGCTGAGAGGAGGATCTCCAAAACTTGATCATGCTGTGAAAGTACCATGAGCCCCAAAGATGTGGAGAGGTAAAGGACGTATGGGTTTCTGAATGCCCACAGTGGTGTGAGAAGCGTTGTTGTTCCTGTGCAAGGTGAGCAGCGAGCTCTGGACGATGTGGACGCCCACAGCACCCAGCCAGGAGATTAAGTCACACCTGCAACCTGAATGGCACTAGGAAGATAACAACCAGCTTCCTGCACCCTTTATTCAAAAATAAGCTCCTTAACCCCCTTTAAAGCCCACTCCTGCCCCCTCCCCAGCCCCTCTGTGACCATCGCCGCCGTCACACCCGCTATTGAAAGGAGCTTTGTTCAGCCCCTACCTGAGCTTCACCTCCCTCCTGTGATCAGAGCTGTGGCTCTAATTATCTTGCTCCCTGCCTTCTGGACTATCGAGACATTCAATCAGAGGTCACCTGGGTCATCTTTCATTGGGAAGAAGAGACGTCACCAGGAAGGTAAGGTTTCGGAGCATCCTTTGATGCTAAGCTAGCAGGAATTACAGCCCAGCTCTCCCGGGATATGCAGCACTCGTGGCTGCTTTGAGGCACTGAAAGGTTTCTCTTTTGGGCTTTTTTTTTTTGTTAAACTTCCTTGTTAACCATCAAACGGTTGGAGACTCCACCAGTGCCACTCCAAACAGAACTGGAACCTTCTGGGTCAACTCAGAGCGATGCTCTGAGTCCTTTGGGCCCTTTTTGGCAACGTGTTGAGCTTTCTGTTGCTGTATCAGCTTTAAACACGAGCCGTGGCCAGCTTGGGTCTTCTCAGTGTGGTGGGATCTGCTTGGAGATCAGCACCATTGCAATGCCTCAGTCATTCTGCAGCAGCCATCGTAGTGTGGGGGATCTCATTGGAGAAATCTCTCACTGTGTCAGGCACTAAAGTAACAGAAAGTCAACTTTTTGTACTGGCAAAGCCTCTCCAGATGATGCATTTCCCTCCGAAGTGGTCTTTTTTCCTCAACAAAGACTGATTTTGAACAAGTGTACATATTTCATGCCTCCACTTCTGGGCAGTGCAGTTTAAGGGACTGTATAAGTGAATCTGAAAAGACAACACAAACGACAAAGGGGATTAAGAGAGCACAGTGTACAAGGAAAGGTTCTGTGTGTCCTCATGCCAGAAACTGCCAGCCGACCTTGGGCACAGAGGCTGAAAAGTGCTATTGTTGCAGAGGTGAAGGAAAGTGAAGATTTGTGGGGCAGAATGGCACAGCCCAGACCTACTAAAATAGTCAGAAATGGTGGTGGAGCAGCAGCCCTGGAGCTCTCAGCCTGCAGACCTCACCAGGAGAAGGAGAAAGCCTGAGAGCTGTCCCATGTAGTGAAAAATGCTCCTTCTGGTGTCCAGGAGTGGGTATACAGTGTTCTATGCTCTGAAGGTGCCCTTTTCCAGCTAGAAAGGGTCCTCAGCCATCTGCATGAATAAAAGCAGGGAGAAAAGGGTCCAACCTGCACATAGATCCCATGTGAGGGCATTTCCCTACTCTCTCCTGTTTCTTTGGCTCAGGGAGAGGTCTCTGCCTGCTCACAGAAGGGATGCAGCTCAGGGAACAGTGCTGCAGCATCCCCATCTCTGCTGGCCCTGCTGGGAATCCCTTTGCTGAAAGAGGGGACACCCTCCTGTCCCTTGTCCAGCGGAGGTGATGCAGGACAACCTCAAGGGGAAGAGAGAGATGCATTAAAAGAAATAATAAGAAATGAATATTCACATCAATCAGTCTGGAACTGGAGAAGAGACAGAATGAATGTCACATTGTGGGAGAGCATAATTACAAGGAAGCTGGTGCCAAAAGTTGGATAGCCACTGTGCTACAGGGTCTGGGACATGGATGGGGACTGGAAAAGTTCATCCGTTCAGTTCTTGTCGATGTGGGGGAAAGGGGAAGCAGAGGGAAGGTGGGACAGGATGCAGTCAGCTGCGATGGGGGAAGGAAAGGCTGCCTGTGCCTTTAATTTCTGCAGCCCAGGTTTTAGAAATGTAGCTTTGCTTGGAATGCTGCTGAGTGTGTAGCCCTGGGACAACTGCGATCCCTTTGATTTGGCAGACTGGAGCCTCTGCAGGTTGCTTTGTGGGTGTATTTCATAAGAAAACAGAGGAGGCAGCAGTCCTGCCCTGTAACAGCCTCCAGACATTCTGGCCGGGTGCTGCCAAAGCAACAGCCAAGAAAGGCACCGCCTGGAAGAGTGGAGTTTCAAGAAAGCCTTCTCTGGTCGGGATGTTTGCCCAGCTTGCAGAAACCTTGGCTGTGTTCTGGTTTCTCCATTGAGTGCAGAGGCAGAAAGGTTCCTGCAGGTAATTACATAAATTCTGCCTCCCTGCCCCCTCTCCTCCACCTCTGTTTGCTGCTCTGCCGTGCTGCGATGGAGCAGGGCATGCACGCTATGGGAGCTGCTACTGCAATTCGGATTTACCAGGATGGAGCCTCAGCTCCGCCGTGAGGAGCAATGCTGGGCACTGTGCAGCATGTGGGGACTGGTGTCCATTCCAACCTGTGCACTGGGGCTACAGCAGTGTTTGGACACAGTCAGGAGGACTTTAAACCAAGGCCCTGCAGCGGGTGGATTTTCTGATCTCTTGGGATTCAGAGCAGGATCTCATGAACTTATCTAAGGATGCAGAGCTCAATGTGACCCCAGAGAGGAGTTCTCGGGGTCTCTTGCCATCTCCTTTGGTCTGGGATCTAGGAAGCAGCATGCTGCTTGCCATACGGTGTCACATGAGGATGGAAGTTCATGCATTGTGTGCACCGGTGCCAGGCAAATTCCCCACGCAGCTCCCTCGTTGGTAAGGAGTAGCAGCATGCCCTTGGGGTGACTCAGCTTTTCCTCTGAGCCCTTAATCATTGTTGTTCAGCAGAGGCGCTCAGCTAATGCGCATCCTCAGGAGGCGAGTTCATGCGTAAGTGTGTGTCCCAACATGCCTGCAATTCCCTTTTTCACTGAAAAAAGCTCAGTGCTGGACACCCTGGGACAGGTCAGGCTATAGGGGAAGCAGGGGACACTGCTTCCCGGCAGATGCTGAGCATTTGCTGCAGAGGGTGGAAGCCTGAGCTCAGCATAGTGCAGATGGAGGTGCCTACCCAAATGAATCAGACTGGAAGCAGAGCTGAAACCAAATACCAGCTGCAAACACCTGAAAAAGCTGGATAAGTCTGGGGCTAGCTCCGGAATAAAAGGCCTGGCATCAACACTCATGAAAAGGCTCCCATAGGGTGCCCTGCTTTTTCCATAAGTCTGCAAAACTTGGCCTCATGCAGTGCTGCTGTGTCTGTCTCACCCCAGGAGCAGCTCTTTGGATCCCGGTCCGGTGCCCTGATAGCAGCTCCGGGCTGGGCTGCACTGAGCACCTGCTGCACTGCCCCAGGGCCTGATCCTGCAGTCCAGGTGTTCACCCAGGCATGGCAAAGAGGCAAGGGAAGGTTGGGCTGAAACACGGCTGGATGAAGAGCCGGATTTGTGCCTGATTGCTGCAGTGGGAAAGGGTTTGCAGAGCTCCTGGTGCTGCTTGCACGATGCAGACAGGCACTGCTCCCACCCCATCTCCATCGCACCGGGCCCTCAAGCAGAAGCATGTGGCCCTGGAGTTGCACGGGTCTTGGAGGAGATCAGAGAAATCCTTCAGCAGCTACTGCTGCCTGCATAGGGCATTTCACACATGTCAGCTTAAGCTTGGATCAAAGGGAGAAGCTCAGAGACACCATGCACAGCATGGTCCTGCAGCTCCCAGTTGCTGTTGCACGGACCTCCCCAGGGCCACTTTGGCACTCGTGCAACAGCGTTCTCCATACAGCTTTGCTTCTGTTTACACTCAGACCACAATGGAGTTGGAATCTGGAGCTGTCTCCCACACCAGCACCGCAACTGCAGCGGCGCAGAGCAGTGCTGTGGGGAGGGAATGGGAGCGTTGGGGTGGGCGAAGGAGGAGCCAGGGAACATGTTCTGCAAGAGGCTTACACAACCCTGCCAGGTGCAGGGCTTTTCAATCTCCTGTAGGTCCCCCAGGATTTTAATAAGGAGGGGGAGACACACGCATTGGTGCCATGATGAATCTTGCTATCCTGACTAGAACAATCCTTCATGCAGATCCAAGGGGAAAACATCCCTGTGGAGGCAGAGGGAAGAGTCCCATGAGCAAACTGCAGGGTGGGAGGGCACGTGAGAACAGACCTCTCGGACCACCAAATTCAGTGGTCAGCTGCAGCAGGGGTCATGTTGGGTTAACCCTTCCCCCGAGTGCCATCTCAGTGCCATGGCACCACAGAATCCTTACGGTGGGAAAAGCCCTCTCAGATCCCCACATCCAACCCCAACTCATCCCCCCGTGCCCTCTAACCATGTCCCTCAGCATCACATCTCCTCAATTCAGGAACACCTCCAGGAATGGTGATACCACCACGCACTGAGCAGCACTCGTTGACATGAGGATGGAGCTGCAGTCAGCTCCTGGCGGCAGTGTGGGTGCTGCCACGTGGATGCTCCCACCATCCATCACCCTCTGTCACCTCCAGCTCCCATTGAGCTCTCTCCAGGATGCCCACGTCAGACCCACGTGGCGCGGGGAGCAACGTGACCCCACTCAGTGGCTGAGCCTTCCTCTTGCTGCCCCAACACAAACGATAAATAATAATTAGTGCAGGCTCAGAGCAGCTGACGTGGGAGTGGCTTGGCTGGGAGCTCCATCCCATCCACCCTGCCTGGGCCTCACTCATCCCCACGAACTGGGACAGAGGGAGGAGGACAGAGGAGGAAATCCACCACAAACACTCACCTCCTTCCTCCTGTGTAGGAGGCGGCACGCAGGGTGAGCATCCACGCACCGGCTCGCTTCTCTTCTGATACAACGCCAATTGCTGCACCAAGAGCTGCTCCCGGTTTGGAGTTGGCCGAGTGTTTACATGAATTATTATTATTCATTAAGATTATCTTGTGGTTAAAACACAGGAGCGGGAAGTGAGCGATATGTTCCTGGCTCTGCTGCTGACTCTGAGCGTGGCCCTGGGCAACTCACTTTCCCCCATTACTTTCCGGAAATATATTTTCAAGTGAATAAACGCTAGCAATGAAATGAGGGAAAAACGACACAGATGATGAACATCTGCATAAATACCTGATTGACATCCAAATCTGAGCGAGAAACAACAACACAGTGATCCCAGCGTTCAGCCAGAGCTGCTTTTGTTTCTTGGATTTGCTCATAGATCGTTGCTCATAGATCGGTGAATAGGGTTTGGTTTGACACGTTCTGTTCTGTTAGGGAGGCTATGGAAAGGGAATGGGTGCTCCCAAGGCAGAAGGTTTCCCATTTGTCTTGGGAGCATCCAACCCAAGCAGAGAAGTCTGAGAAATGTGGTGGAAAGCACTGAATGGGTGAAGTAGAAAAGGCATTGCAAAGGAAAGATGCAATGGCCATGGTGTGGCTGCTCCCCACCACTCACACGGCCCACGGAGCTCCTCCATAAGGATCCCCCCATGGCAGAACTCTGGGAGCTGCTCCGACGAGAGGAGCTCATTTCTGCTGTTCCACAGAAGACAACTTTTACATCAAATCAAGGGCACGAGATGCCTTTCAAAGAAGGAAAGAAAAAATAAGAATCAAGCCCAACTATTTTAATTGACTCTCCCTTAGGGGAGGGAGGAGGAGTGATGCAACTACACACAGGAGAGGGGTAGGATCACGAACTGGATCCTGTTTTGTGAACCAAATGCCCTCGGACCTCCTCCTCCATGGCTTTAATGCAGCTCTGGGAGAAGGGTGCACCCTTTGCACCGTTCCCTTCTGTGATTTATGGTGATCCCTCCAACAGCCCTGTGCTGCTTTCAGCATGTTTTCTTGCTCAGCTGGGGCATCCTCTAATTATCTTGTTTGTAAATTTGCAATTAATTAATTAGCCCGTGTCTGAAAGGGCTTAGAAAATGCAAGTGTGGCTGGGTATTGCTACTGCCGAGTTCAATTATTATCATTAAATATTTATCTAGCGCTGTAACTAATGGCTGGTGTTTCAGAGAGATTAAGGAGGAAACTGTTCCTGCCTGGAAGGCCTCGTCATCCAAATGAGGCAAAGGGAGAACACAGAGATTGACAAAAAGGCCGAGATGGAGAGGATTGGGACACTGTAAACAAAGGTCACTGTGAGCCAGGAGTTGAGCAAATACCTCCGAGCAGAAGGATGAGGAGGAGGAGGAGGAAGAGGAGGGCCTTATGATGATGTTGATGGAACCTAGACCTCCTTCTTCAGAACCAGGAAATAATAACACTGCTCCTCTGGGTACTGCTGGAGTCCTGTGTGCACATACACTCGCTAACTCTGCCATCAGACCAAACAAGGCTCTCGTGACTAATTCCCAGGGGTAAGGGGTTTTCCCAGCCTCAGTTTTCCTGTCCCAGGGGTTTCCATCCATGTGGGAAAAGCTGAGCAGAGCGGAGAATAACCTTTGGATTTCTGCCCTTTGTTCCAGTGCTAAATTCTACCTGGAACACCGAGAAATAGCACAGAGAGATAACCAGCACTAAGGTAAACTGGGTTATCGTCATCCTTAATTATTATCTGGTTGTTTTATCAGCCTGAAGAACCAATCAAACATCAATTAATTCTTACACTGGCCATCTAAGTGTTTATCTTCACGCTCCTCCAGGTGATGCAGGCTGGTTTGTTCAGCACTGTGGATCCATATATTAGTTTAAGGAACAATATAGCTGTTTAGCAAAAGGAATCGATGAGTGCTAGCACTTAAACTTCCCATTTCAGCCTTGCTCGGTGGGTGAGCAGCCTCAGGTGCAAGGACCTCTTCCTCACATTCCTCCTTTGGATCAGAGCACACTGAGATAGAACGTTGCTGGCCTAAGAAGCAATGGAAGCATCCCAAACTGGGGAAAGAAAAACAGCTCAAGTTCAGCCCAAAGCCTTCATGATGGAAAAATGGGAAGTAAGTGGTGGAAGACCACTGGCAGTGCCTCTTTGCTGCTCCATCAATGTCCCCACTGATAGCGACCGCTGTTCCGAGGTGCCCAGCCGTGTCTCTGTGGTTTCCTCATTGCCACCAGGCTTGCCGACCTGGAGCCGCTCAGGGAAAATTAACTCAAATTAATTAAAAAGATGAATTTGAAGTCAATCAGTTAAAGCCCGTTAAACCTATGATTCAGATTTCAGAATTAAAATGGTTTTAATTTAATCTGGTTCAACGCACTCTCAAAGTAAATTAAACGAAACCACATTAAAGCCATTTTAATTCTCCGTGAGCGCGTTTAATGTGGTTTAATTTACCCACTTTCAAAGTGAATGCAGATGAACCTTCCCCGATGTCCCCAGGTAGGCAAACCTTGTGATAGGAAACAAAGATGAGTCCACCAACAGAACCGAGGGAGAGTTCTGATGTGGACAGGGACCAAGCCCTCGTTTGCTGTGTTGTCTCAGATATATCCACGCTGCAGCTCCAGCTCTGACTGTACCTCTGTATGTGCAATTCAGTGGGGGCTGCAGAAGCTGCAGGACTCCGTAGGGCTGCAGCCCATGGGACCGAGGTGCTGCGTT
This sequence comes from Callipepla californica brunnescens, assembly GCA_023055505.1. Taxonomy (NCBI): domain Eukaryota; kingdom Metazoa; phylum Chordata; class Aves; order Galliformes; family Odontophoridae; genus Callipepla; species Callipepla californica. Next base: position 2,205,518 of record JALIRH010000045.1, read on the forward strand.
GTCCCCTGCGGGGACATCATCCCTGCACCAAGGATGGCTCAGTGGTGTCAAACATTCAGCCCTGCACACGCTTCCGAGAAGAAAAATCTTCTCCTGGGACGTTTCTCCAGCAAGCTGCGGTCCTTACAACACAAAATCCACCCCACAGGACCCACGGGTGAGCCGGGAGCCACGCGAGGGCCATTTCTGATGCCGAACCTCTCTCGTGGTTTGTTCCCGTGGCTGACTCATGGAGCCAGGCTGTGCGAGCCAGGCATGGGGCCAACGGGGCGGGGATCCCCCCTGGATCCTCAGCCCCCCAAACTCCTCGGATCCCTTCTGCATCAGAGAAGGAAAGCGAAGTCTGGGGCTGAGTCCTTTGCACATCCAAACCCGGGCTCAACGCCAAGCTGCTTCCCATGCGCGGAGCTTCGCGGTGATTTTGAGCCAGTGTGTACTTAACCCCACACACAAATAATAGCTCCGCATTCAGCAGCTAATGCCATTAATTGCCCGCACATTACCTTTCCCTTTCAGGCTGCACAGAAGGAATCCCAGGAGGGGAACGGCAGCCACCAGCATCGGATCGGAGCTGAACGGGAGAGCTGACAGAGCTCTGCCAAAGCTGAGCTGAAGGTTTATCAACGCTGCTCCTTCTCAGCTGCCCTGGGGCTGCTTTCACAGCACACAGCTGCTGCTGACCCCTGCTCAGGTCCCACCCCCATCAACCCTTTGCAGTCAATGCGTGAAGTGCTTTGCACACCTGTGTGATGCTGGTGTGTGCAAGCCCCCAGCCAGGCACACAGTGCACCCCTCGGGAGCCCAAACCTTCCTTCCCGAGCTTCTCCACCCTGTCTATCCCTTAAGGAACAGGGAAGCTCTCACCCTGTGGTCTTTTCCCTTGGCTGCACCCTGAGCTCATAGATTGCATGGTGTTTGGGAACTGGCATTACTGACCCAAAACCCTGAGCTCAGCCCCATCTGCCCACCCAAGCAAGAAGGAGGGGTTGGAGGGCAGGCAGAGGTAGCCCAGGGTACTTCTCAGGGGCTTAGCTGAGGCTGGATTTGTGGTCTGCTGAGTAATTAGGAGAAGAGATCTTTATCAGCCAGGATCTGGTGGTTCCTGCTGCTGATATTGCGGTAAAGTGCTGAAGGGTGAGTGAGAGCAGAGCGAAAAACAGGTCTGATCCCCGCAGATCCTGTCACTGCTGACAGCCAGGATTTGCAGTTGAATTTGCAGATCATAGAATCTCGGAATGGTTGGGTTGGAAGGGACCTTAAAGATCATCGAGCTCCAACCCTCTGCGGTGGGCTGGGTGCCCTCCAGCAGCTCAGGCAGCCCAGGGTCCCATCCATGGCTTTGGGCACCTCCAGGGATAGGGCACTCCCAGATCTGGGCAGCAATTCCAGCACCTCACCGCCCTCTGCGCAAAGAATTTCCTCCTCACATCCAACATCCCAACCCTTTTGTTTGCAGGTGGATGTTTGTGACAGAAATACCATGCCTCATTGTGTCCCCATTTCCCCAGTGGAAACCACACGTAAGGGCTGGGCTGTGCCATTATTCATCGCCCTGATGCTCTACAGGACAGCACCAGCAACTCTCCATCCCTCCACCAGCCGGGATCTGTACCACTCAAACCACCCTCCAGGCTCTGCGAGAAGCATTCATCGTCCACCTCAGTGGTGCCACATCCCTGTGGGGACCACCATAACCCTTTGCTATGGCAGCATCCCATTCCCACATAACCCCATGCCCACAGCACCCCGTGTCCGCAGCCCCTGGTGTCCACCCTGGCCTGGGGGAGCTGACATGCTGCTCCTCATTCCAGCAGGATGAAAAGTCGCTCAAGTTTCCATGACCTGACCTTGCATCACCATCGGGGAATTTCTCTGCAGCGCCTTGTTGGGAGCATTAAATCAACCCCACGTGCTGACCTGATCCATGCTACAGCTCAGACCTTCCTATCTACAAGGGCTGCTGGTGTTCTGCTGGTGTGATCATGCAGAATCTGCCTTTCCCTTGGACACAAACCAGTCCTAAAGGAGCATGGCAGCACAATGGGGACAGGATTAGTGCAGCACCCAGTGCTCAGCACCTCCTGGGGCTGCAGTACAGTGCTGCTCCATCAGCACTTGTGAGCCTGGGACTCCCATCTCCCATTGAGCCCCAACCTCTGGACCCCATTCCTGTGGAAATAGAACAGGGAGAGCAACTGGGTGCCCCTGGCTCCCAGCTCGGGGCTCAGCGTCTCTCATAGCTGCCGCAGTTGAGCAGGGACGGGAGCTCAGCCCTGGGCTCAGAGGGAGCTGAGAGCCAGCTGAGCCACATTCCAGGGCACAAGATGCCCTGTGAAGTGGGAAGGCCTCGGGCCAGACCACTCCTAAATCCCAAAGGTGCCAGAGCGATGTGGGTTGGAAGAACAGGTCGGGGCTGCCAGAATGGGAGCATGGGGACGGGCTGCTGGGGCGAGGAGGAGAGAACAGCAGGCCCAGAGGTTGGGAAAGAGGAGAGGATGTGAGAGAGGAGGAGAGGGGAGCATGGGACCCAGTGGAGGAGCTCCAAGCACAGCCCTTCCCCAGGCAGCATAGGGTTGGGATGAACCAAGGAATGAGGGAGGATGTACGATGCAAAGGGTCTGGTGCACAGCACGTGTACTCTGAGATGACAGTGCAGGATTAAGCCCAGGTTAACCCACCTGGCTGCATTTACTGTGTCTTGAGATCATGCTAACTCACTAGCAAGGCTTTAGGATGGGGGTGGTTTTGTGGCTGGCATGCTTGGAGGCATGAAATCAAGTTTCAGGGTGGTTAGTAGTGGATAAGATTGGTAGGAGGACTGAGCCTGGCTCTGAACCCACTCCCCAGCCCTAAGACTTCAGCAGCAAACACTTGGTCTCAACCAAGGACGATGTCTCAAAGCTTACAGCCAAGGAGAGCCCTTCTCCATCTCCGGTAGGATGCACAGATAAAGCAAGAGCACAGATGGACCAAGATGTTGGGAGGACAACCCTTCGGTACAACACAAGTTGTCTATGGAGCTCCAGGTGAGGCAGCTGCCTCCTTCACAAGTCCTTCCAGCTGCTCTCTGCCCTCAAACACACCTCTCCCAGCTCCTCCCCTCGCCCAAATGGACGTGGTTGGGCTAGATGATCTTGGTGGTCTTTTCCTATCTCAATGAGTCTATGACTCAACCACTTCTATGTTGGCTGGATATTCAAATACAACGTGATTGGCTGTGCCATGAGGCTCCCAGCTCAAGCACTACGAAATCCTACAGCCTTAGCTCCTGCTGTTTGCAGAGGCATTGGTAGTTTCTTGCATTAACTTTGAGCAGAAGACGGCATGTGCCCCCTCTGCTTTCCTGCAGCTCAGTCCATGCACCGGATTTATGTGCTTGCTGGCTGAACAAAAAGGAAACACTCTCTGTGTTGGAGCATAACCTTCATTTGAAGCTGTTTTATTGTCTTGTTCTCCTTGAAAAAAAAAAAAGAAATATTTTGAAATCATAATACTGCTTTGAACCCCTTCTCCCCCCCCCTCCCCCTCCCCAAAGTTTAATTTCATTTCTGATCTTTTTGAAACAAAGGAATCATTTGAACTTCCTCCAGATTTCCCCTCCTGCCTTCTCCAAATGAAACTGCCAAATTCAATCCAAATTCATGAGCAGTTTTGGTCTCTCTTTTGATCGTCATGCCCTGCAACATCATTCCCTTCCACCAAAAAGGCTTAGTTTGGTTCTCAAGAAATATCTCTGCTGGGGATCCCAATGTTACCAAGAGCATCTCCCTGTGTACAACCTGCTCTGACACACCGAGCTGGTGGGGATCATCATGCCCTACATCCAGAGAGTCATGGCATGCTCATCCCCATACTGGCCAGCAAATAACAGGGGCCATGCATCCCTGCATCCATCCCAAAGCTCAGCAAAGTTAGCTGATCCAGTGCTGGGCTGCTGACATTGGTAGAAGACCACACATACTCAGCAAAGCAGCTGATTCTGTGCATGGATGTTGTGATACCACGATACCGTGGCCAACTGGGACTGCCTTCAGAGCTCTGACATCCCAATGCTATTCAGAGCACCAGTCTCTTATAGGGACGGTGTAACATGAGGTCCCCAAACTGTGGTGGTGCAGCAGTAGAGTTGGGGTGATCGAAATTCATAAGAAAACAAATGACGTAAGGACTTCTGGAGGAGTTTGATCGCGGGTTTTGATCCTGTCTATCTCCAGACAGAGGCGCATCCATCAGAGAAGCACTTAGAGGGAATTTGGCAAAGATGGGCAGACAGCACTGGAGTGATATATCCCAGGAAAAACATTCAAGCAGTGATGCAAAGCAGAGATCGCGGCGTTTTGTGGAGCTGAAGAAACCCTCTCTATTTTAAGATGAGTCAGAAATCAGGAAGATCGTTCTCAATCTCATCTTCTCCGGGGCTCCACTGCCTCCTAATGAGCCCCGTGCATTGTTTTCACCCCGGTGTGTTCTCGGTTCAACTTTATCTCTCGCCATGCTTCATTATTATTTATATGAGGATAGCGCCCTGGGGGCCTTCACCCAGCTCCAAGCCCCACTGCGCTCAGCACTGCACAGACATGCTCGGAGAGAGCCCAGCCCTGCAGGGCTTCCAGCCTCGCTACACAAAGGGAATATTATTATCCCCTTCACCCCCACTTCGAGGAGCAGAGCAGAAAGGTGCGGGGAAGTGCCCGGGGTCACGGAGGGCTCCCACCTTCAGCCTGTGCTCAGATCCCAGGTGTTGTGGCTGCGCTGAGCTGCGTGGATGCCACAAGCTGAAGGGAAGTCCTCTGTCTCCTGCTGCACAACGTGGGCCAGAAGGATTGCCCAAATACCCCATCCGAAGCCTTCCAAAGTCACCATGCCCAGCTTGCATGGGGCTCAGGTCCCTCAGACATACCCGGAGGGATACCTGGGGTAACTTCGTTGTGACTCAGTTTCTCTGCCACCACTGAGATGGGCACATATGCAAAGCACACGCATCGGTTCTGCCAGTGCCGGCACAGGCACGGGCAGAGCGAGATGAGATCACCCAAGAATGTCCTGGGAAGAAGAGGGCTCCTCCGGGATGTCTTCATCCCACAAGGAAGGAAGTAGAGGGGGTATAAATCACCCCGGCTCCACCATATCAGAAATCAAAATCTCTGCAGCTGATCCAAGCCCAGACTGCCGTGGGCATCCCTATTGCTTTTCCTGTCAGTTCCCTTGTTGTTAGAAAGGCAAGTACAGAACAGCACATGCAAACAACACAATTAGGATTGTATGTGCTAATAAGGGTTTCGGCACCACGCGGCTTTAACATGCAGCCATCAGAGCGTTTTCCCTGGCTCCTCTCCCCAGCATGGTGTTTGCTCATGCTGCCTTGCTCTGCTGCTGGGAGCTCTCAGCACCTCGCACCTCTCCAGCACCGCTCCACCCCAGCAGGGCCACCTATCGAGGTTCTCCCACCGTGCAGGAATGGAAACATCGCTCCAGACGGAGCTGCACCTTCTGCCTGCATCCCCTTGTCTCAGAGGCTGGGAGGTTCTGCTCCCAAAGGAGCTCCCCCCAAGGGGTCTGTATCACATGGGGGGAAACTGAGGCACGCAGGGAACAAACTCTGTGATAGTGTCGCTCAATGGTTGGCTTCAGCACTGTCACTGATGCTTGTGTTGTCCCTGAATGCATCGCCTCCTTCTTTGCAATGTTTCGGCATCCCGGAGTTGCTCTGAAGGCTGTTGATGAGTGGTGCTGTGCTGGAGCTGAGATGGAGCCAGGATGACCCAGAAATGGGGTGGTGAAGCTGCCTCAGGCTGCCCCATGCAGCCAGTAGAGGAATACAGCTCTTGGATGGGCAGAGAAAGGTGCCAGCTTGGGCAGCTCCCATCCAGAGGGGAACCGTGGAACCTGTGCTCGTCCCCAATCTCCCAAAGCATCCAGTAGAGCTCTGGAGCCTTCAGGGATGGAGCAGAAATGTCACACTGTATTCACAGCCACCCACAACGAAGTTAATTCTGACACTGCTGATGTGCCCGTGGATCTCTGTAGTGGAGTGGTGTGACACAGAGCAGCAGCTCTGTGAAGGGTTAAGTCCTGGGATGCCCATCATTCCCACGTCCCCACTCACCACCATCTCCACTGCTGTCCCAGGAACACAGCTGCTCAGGCAGAGCTTGCAAGGGGACAGAGAGACAGCTCTGACCACACCTTTCTGTAGGAACGAGAAGGGCTGGCAAAAGCTTATCCCAAAGAGAAAACAGGAAACCCTCCCCCAGCAAGAGGAAAAAAGAGCAAAACAGATCCCCCATCCCAACAGCTGCAACTTGCAGAGGATGAGCGTTCCTGTGGGATGCAGCCCTTGTGTGCAGCAACATCTCTGAGCCAGAAAGCTTCTCTGTGTCCATCCCAAGCTGAGTGCTGCAGAGCACGGGCTGACATCCGAACTGGGATTGCAAAGACCATCATCTCCAGTTTTGGATTTATTTCTCGATGGCTCTTCTCCGTGGAGAGGCTCAAAGCCAAGGCGGAAGAATGGAAACAAACACTGTTTGCTTGCAGACTTCTCCTGAAGCAAGGGTGACCAAAAATCCTGAGACACGAGGCCCCTCATCTGCATCCTTCAGCTGCACTCTGGACACATTCTTTGATGTTCAGCTCACAAGTGAGCACAGAACTGAGATGGACCTGGTCTCTCTGGTTGCTGGCAGAGGAGCAGCAAAACCAAAGTCACTTTCCTCACTCGCAGGCACTCTCAGCAGAGGTGGCACCTGCCGAACCGACCACTGCCTCCTGCCAGATAACGTTATGCTGCCCATTTTCCCCAAGGACCTAATTAGTGGGATCCAAGCTGATCCTCCCCCTGCTCCCCCTGCCAGCTGCACACCTCCTCCTTCTGCCACCCACCCACATGAGTGTGGCCGGAGCCAGGCGAATGACACAGCCTCATGGCAGCATGCCCCGTGTCCTTTTCACCCAGCCAGGCTCTGTCCCTTGAGAAGCTCTGGGGTCTGAGCTCTCTGTGCAGCAGTGACATACGGGAACGGTGCAGGCGCTGCTTTAGGGCTGTGCAGCAAACTCGGGTGGGTGCTGCTTTGCCAGGGGGATGAAAACTCCACGCTCATGGCGTTATTTGGCTTGCAGTGATGATGGGAGAGGTTTGTTTTGCCTTCATGGTCCCCTGTCCTGGCTCTTGCTTCTGGGATTGCAGAGCTGGAGCCCCCCATTACAGTGTACCTTCCTTGGGGACAGGGCAGGGACACTCAGTTCTCAAGGCACTGAGACCCTCCTGCAGAATGATTTTAGTCTGGCCAGGATCTTCTTCAGCTTCTTGGGCACGTAAGGAGATGCAAAGGTACCCAGAGCAGTGGGATCCTCCAGCAAGGAGCTTGCTCTGAGGCCTTAGAAAAGTCTTTTGAAAGGAACCCCAATCTGGTGCCAGTGGGTGCACAGCTCTGGAGAAGGCTGCAGCCCACCGAGGGGCTTAGCAGCAGGTGAAGGTGGATGCCAGAGAGATCTTTAGGAAGCCCTTGAGATTTTTGACCCTAATTCCATGTAAACCAAACAAGACCTCCCTCACCTGGCTGCAGCTCCTCAGCCCATTGCATCCCATCGCGTCCCACTGTGTCCCATTTCATCTCATCACATCCCATTACATCCCATTGCATCCCATTATGTTCCATTGTGTCCCGTTGCATCCCATTGCATCTCATTGTGTCCCATTGCGTCCCACTGCATCCCATTGCATCCCACTGCACCCCACCGCCCCTCATCCCCCCTCCCTGTCTCTCCTCATCCCTCTCTATCCCATCCCCCACCCCCCACCCCATCCATCCCCGCGGAACACGGCCCTGTCCCGGTTCTCAGCGCGGAGGAACGGGGCCATCTGGCGGTGAACCGCATCCCGACGTCGCTATGGGACGGAAAACCTTCCCCGGGGCCCCGGGAGGTGGGAACGGAACCGTCGGTCGGGGCAGTGCATCCCGGCTGAGGGGAATGGCCGTGCTGCCCGCGGGGAGAAATGATGCTGATGGGATAAATGGCTGCGATCGGGGTCCGGTGTTGGGACCGGGGTCTGCAGTGCCTGAGGACCTCCCACCCTTCCTCGCTGGTGGGGCAAGACAGAAGCTGGATCTGGAAGAAATAGACGTGGGAAGAGGACTCGGAGCTGTTAAGGCACTGAGGACAGATAACTGAGCTGGAAAACCCATGAGGCCAAGGGATACCCTCCCACAGTGCTGCCTTCCCCTGCACTCACCCCCTGCAAAATTCCCCTCCTGTAACCTTCTGATGGGATGCTCTGCACTGAGCCTGTATCTCCTTAATGGCGATGGGGAATGGATAGGAGTGGGCTACAGAGGGGGCTCAGCATCCAGACTCCATCGGGACAGCACCAAGGCACCGCGTGTTTTCCTTTCTCCACCCACAGACTGCATCCAGCTGCTGTGCCAGCAAGAAACACAGCCACCCCAGTAAGACGCTGGCAAGAAATACCGAGATGCTAGATCCCAAGTATATCTATATAATAACAATTCCCCAGCAGCTGGAGTTAGACGGGTGCTGAAGCTCTCAGTAGCACCGTGGGAAGATGTTGGGGAGCATTCTTTGCCCCTGGTCCCATTGGCATCGCAGTGACATGGACAGCAGCAAAGAGAAAGGTACCGATGTGAGAGTCCGTGGTGATTTTCTACGCTAAAAACTGAATATTGGTTAACGTTACCAGCTTTGAGGTTAACGAAAGGGTGCCAGGCATTCTCCTACATATCCCACTCGATTACCTCGTGTTATGTACAACTGCTCCAATTCAGAACACAGATTCCACGGTTCTGTCCTCTGTGTCAGTGCAGACTCAGGGGCCTGAGGGCATCTCCGAAGCATCCCAATCATTACTGCTATTGGCAAGATGCGGGAGAGGAGCGTTGGCTGCTGATAACCAGCAGCAGCAGAGCTCATCTCGGCCATGTGCAGGAACCGTGAGCGAGCTCTGCTTGGCACTGCTCCTCACGTGGTTCAGGAGCAGCCTGCTAACCGGGGAGGAAAGGATTTTGTGAAAACCTCAGCCCAAATTACCGCTCCCCAGGCCTAATCAAACGCAGCGCTCGCGAGTATTGGCTGGCTGGGGGCTAAGTTTAGGAAGGTGTTTCCTTCCCTGCTCCGCTTTCAAACTAACCAGGATGAGGAGGAGTTCAAAGACCTCAATTGTTTGTGGAACACTTTGAACACAGAAAGGGCCTTGGGCAGGGAGATGGGTTGTGGCTGAAGCACGGGCCCAGCAGGCAAGAGACCTTGTCTGCATTCCCTGCTCAGCCACAGGATCAGCATACGGCCCCGGAGTGCTTCTCTGTGCCTCAGTTTCCCCACTGCAGAAACCAGGGGCAGGTCCTGTCATCTGGGGTTGGTGGGGTGCCTCAAAAGCTCAGAGAGTCCTTTGGATGGAGGATACAAGCTGTTCCAGCTCAAAGCTCGTTCCCTGCTTCAGAAGTGCTCTGCCCACCGTGCCAGGCTCCGTGCATGCCCAGAGCTGGAGACAGTCCTCATCCAAAGAGCTCCTCAGTCAAAACAGACAAGGATGAACAAAGGGGTCCAGGAGGAGAGATGCCGTGCCTGATATCCTGCAGGGAATGTGTCAGAGGAATGACTTGACTCCAAGAAAAACGCCCTAACAATATGCATAAACTTAATAAACACATGTGATTGCTTCACTGTACATGCTTCTCTGGCTGAGGTCTCAGTTAATCAAGGTGCGATAAAGGCGGAGAATTTACCTCCTCCCCATCTCCTCCTGCTGTTTCCTTTTCATTTATTCAATGAACAACCCCTCTGAGCAAAGTCTTTATCGGAGTTTTGCTGCAGCTCGCTGCGTTCCCTGCCAGGAACGGAGGCACAGGAAATCTGCCTGGGGCTTCAGGGTTTTAGGAATCCCATCTCTGCTATCTCACAGATGCCAAAAATCCCTGCCCAGAACGAAGCTGGGGCTGGGAAAAAGTCACATGGAGCATGTGTGGAACCTGAGTCTCAGTGTAGCTGAAAAATGCAATCAGCTGTACACCAAAGAGGCTGTGTCCTTCATGGCAGGACTGTAGGTTTGGTGTGGCCCTCGAGGTCAAAGAGGGACGTGAACTTTTCCCAAAGCTGATTCGTGGCAGAAGGCAGTGAGAAGCATGGGAGCAAACCAAGGGACAGCAGCATGTGCTCTGCAGAGTGAGGTCCCTGCTGGAGCTGTCCACCAGGGCACGTTACGTGGAGCTGCCCAACCCACCTGAGAGCAGGCAGAAAAAACCTTAAGGATGGAAAAGACCTCTACAATCACCAAGCCCACCCATCAACCTGTCAGCAGCATGCCCACTCCTGGAATCACAGTGTCCTTCAGGTTGGAAAAGACCTCAGGTCCAACCCCAACCCATCCCACTGTTCCCACCGACCATGTCCCATCTAAATGGTTCTGGGACACCTCCAGGGATGGGGACACGTGTTGGGCACACGGAAAGACAGCAAGAAGAAAATTCAATGCAGCAAGATGTTCTACATCGCTCCAAGCAGGAGGAAGGGAAAAAAAAAAAATGACAACAATAAAAAAGCCGAAAGGGTTAATTCCATCCAGGTAGGTTCTTTCAAAGCCGAACGTTGCGAGGCACATCCCGTGCTAACCGCAGACATCTCCGAGCTCTTGCTGGAGAGCTCTCGGTGCAAAGTCAGACTTGTTGCCGCTGCTCTGCCCGCTGCAGCGGCTCAGTGTCACCTGTCAGCCCCGCACCCCCAGGGTTGGGAGGCTCGAGTTACGGGGTGCAGTGCTCAGCCGGGACAGCAGCAGCGCAGGAGGCACCGCACATTCCTCCCCGAGCTAAAAAAAGACGGTTGGGGCTTTGATCTCAGGGCTCCGTCTGCACCACAGGGAGACAATGCAGAAGGCCTCTGGGGAGGAGGAGGGGGAGGTGGACTTGACAAGACATTCCCCAAGCCGGTCTGCTCCTCAGGTCCTGGAATCAAAGGGGATGAGGGGGCGGGCATGGCACCGGGGATGAAAGCGGAGACGGGCTGGCAGAGGGAAGATCCCACAAAGAGCCGTGCTGGGCTCCTCCTGAGGCCGGGAAGGCTCCAGCAGCGGAGGACCAGATGGTTGAAGGGAATGGGAATGAGCCTGGAGATGTTTCTCCTCTATCCCCTGGTTTGAACGTGAGCCAGGATGATGGGATGCAGCGTGGTAGCCACGAGGTAGCCATGGGCTCACGGAGAGCCCTGCCTGTGGGCTCTGTGCTCAGTGCTGAGCTCCTGCAGCAGTGCAAAGCCACGGAGGGGGTGGCCAAGGAAAGGAAGCCCAGTGTGCTGGGGCATGCCAAGGGCTGGATCTGGGGTCCCAGCACTGCCAGGGGTGGGAAAGCAACGGAAAATGTGTTGAAGAATGTGAGAGGCTGGGCACCCTGCTGCTGGGAGGGTGTGCAGGTGAAGAGATGGACCTCTGGCACCCACTGAAGGCTGAAAGAGATGGAGTCAGAAGGGGGAGATGGGTTAGCAAACCAACCAAGGTGGCTGGAAAAATGATGATCTCCATTCTGAGTCGATGTGCTGGTCCTGCCTGACCCCAGCACCTGGTGGTGGGGGGGAGGTGGCTGCTCTGCTCCCCAGGACATCCCTCCTTCTGCTTCTGTGTCACTGCAGTGTGACTGAGCAAGACCTTCCCACCTCCAGGAGTCCTTAGTCCGGGATGAACCTCAGCCCTCTGCCTCCTTGGTGCCTGGAGTTATCAAAATACAAACCTAGAATTGCCAAAAAATATTTTTTGTTGTTGTTTGTTTGTTTTTAACCTCCTTGCATTGCATAAACAGAAGTTTGGGAAACTGAGGCAGGGAAAGAACTCAATAACTCGCCTACAGCTGGAAGGAGAGCAGGTTTTCTGAAATCTAGGCCAACACTGCAACCGCAGGGTCATCCCTCCCTCTGCAAAGCCCTGAACCTTCATTCAACCTTCAGAGCAGTTCCCATATATTTATATAAATATATACAAACACCTGAGACATTATTGCTTGGGAATCTTCAGGCCCTGGGCCCTATCCCCACCCTCAGCCCTCATTCATCCTCCTTTTTCCTTCCTGGCATTCACAAAGAACCTCCCCTGCAGCAGTAGGGTTGGCTCTGCTCCACTACAGCCCAGTGATGCTCTCCCAGCCCATACGGGTTTGAGGCAAAAGCACTGATCCCCCAAGCACTTCCCTCCCGGATCCCTTTGGGCCACGGGTTCCTCTGCACAGCCCCCAGCAGTACCCACAACCCTCGTGTTGCTGCATGAACATTCCGCTCTCAGTGCCACGGGAACGCCAAATATCTGAGAGGGGAACAGTGGGAGGGATGGAATGGGGCTGGGGAGGTGGCTGTGCTGTCTGGCTCCCTCGCTGCTGCTTCTCTGCTTTGTGCTTTGTTTGTGTGTCAGTAGGAGAGAACATCATTCCTACACCTTGGGTTCACGCTGGCTTTCCAACTTTGGGACTGTCCCTTCCCAAAGACTCCAGCACAGGAGGGTTCAACTCTCATTTCCAGTGTTAGTTATTCCCAAAGTTCCCCTTTTGGCCAGAGATGCACCGTGCAGAACGCAGTGCCAAAGCCACTGCAGCCTCCAGGGCTGAGCTGTGGGCATCCACTGCTAAAATCAGAGCCCAAGGAGGGCAACATCCCCCCATCCCCCCTGGGTTTTTCAGCCCCTGATTTGCAAAGAGGCCCTGAGCTACAAGGAATTCATTCCAGGACTGCACTTTCCTTCTCCCTCTCTCCTGAGCCTGCACCTACCTGCAAATGCAATTCAGCTAAATCGTAATTGGCAGCGAGAGCGAGCCAGCCCCCATGTTTCTTTTAATGTTTCCACAGGAACCTGGGTGATGTCTTTCACATCATACATCGTGGGTGGCAGAGACCTAAATAACCCCCTTCAGCAGTAGAACATGTACAGGAGGTGCCAGTGCTCCCTCTCTGACTCGAATTCATCTGCAGGATTTATAGCCCCAGACCTGCCGAGCTACGGCATCGGCTCCATAGGAATCCCTAACCTGGGAAGAGCCTCCCATTGCTTCCCCCTGCAGATGTCTTGCTGATTTGCTGCACAGGGTTCATCATCTCCTCCCGTGTTCATCAAATCTCCCATTCTGCTCTGCAAATGCCTCTAGAGTCTCCAGGCAAACCTTTGGAGGAGAGGTATTGCCACCACATCTGGTGCTGCTGAAGTGGGATAGGACACTGAGATCCTAAGGCATCAGGTCACCTTGACAGACCTAACTCTGGATTTAAGGACTGGGGTCAACAAATACCACTTTCAAACAACATCACAGAGTCACAGAATCCTTCAGGTTGGAAAAGACCTCTGAGATCCCCAAGTCCACCCCACCCCACGGTGCCCACTGAGCCCTCAGTGCCACCACTCCGTGTCCCTGCAGCACCTCCAGGGACGGGGACCCCACTGCCTTCCTGTGCCATCAGATCAAAGCATGCAGGGCTGAACGCTGAAATCCAGGACTCCATCTGAGTCCAGAATAAAACCCACTAGCACAGCACCTCTGGCAGGGACAGGAGTGTGAGACATCCTTATAAAATTAGCCCTTCGGCGATGAGGTTTAGTGGGCACGGTGCTGATGCAGGTGGGAGTTTCCAGCCCAGCCTTGTTGTGCACACTGATCGGAAGGTGAAGGTCAGCAGGAGATGCCTGGAATATGTGAGGCTGCCCGAGTTGTCAGCTGTCCCGGCCACTTCCTCGTGTCTTCAGCTGTGCCATCCCCAGCAGCAGCCCCATGCACTCCCCAGCACTCAGGAAGCAGTGCAGGACACCTCCCCCCCAGGCCGGGGCATTTCTGTCCCTTTTTGTCCCAGGCACTGGGAATGGAAGGTGCATTCCTCTTCCTTTCCCAACAAGGCGATCGTTGTGATCAAATCTGAAGCAATTAATTATAAGCAATTACTATTAATGGTATCATTAAGAATGCTCGAGGTGAGACTCGGGATGCCTCAGTCCTGTTTCCAGTTCTGTGCTCATAGCAGTTCTCTTTGAGACCGACGAATAGAACTGATGTGAAAGAGCTGGTGCTTAAATCACTGGGCTGACCAGCACGGATTCATCACATACTTCAATTCCCCAGGCCCTGATCTGCGTCCTACTGCGTCAAAATCACAGCAAGCCTTGCCTAACATGTCAGCTCTGAGAACTCCTCTCACCCGAGCAAGAGATGTGAGCCAAAACCAGAGCTGCCCAGCGATGCTGAGACATCATGAGCTGTGCCCCCAAACCACGGATTGGCTTTAGAAGATTTATCAAAACGTCGCTTTCAGCCTTTGTGTTTTGCTTCCTGGCTTTTGAGCCTTTAATGCTTTTCAGGTTCGCCCCGCCGTAATGAGGGCTGGGAACAGACTTCTTGGTTTTAAATGAAAGCCCAACTCCCCACATCATCGCACCGCTCCAGAACCTGGCTCCAGAAGAAATTGGCAAATATCACGAGATGTGAGAGTTGGCAGCACAAGAAAGAACTAAATAACAGGACAGGATCCTTGGCCCAGCCGCGTCAAGGGGTGTTTTGCCATTAAATTTAATGGAGGTAGGATTTTGCTATGGGTTTCTCGGTCTCCCAAAATGAAGCAGGCTCCCATTGAAGTCTGCGGGCCCCCACCAGCTCTCCCAAAGACCTGGGATGAAGTGGAGACACAGAGCTGCTGTGCACAACCGGTGTCTGCCGTGCTGCAGCACTTCAAAGCCGAGTTTGGAGATGAATCAGCCCCAGCCCAGCGCAGAGCATCGGCCACGAGGGACTGGGAGAGCTCTGAATTGAGTTCTTCGGGTCACGTCTGGCCCAGCTCCCATCCAATCCCCGGCCCCCGAGGCTCCTTCCCCGAATCCTAGAAAGCTCCGTTCTCCCTGGGCTGACACGCTCCCCAGCCACAGCAGCCTGCTCAGAGCAGGCAGGGTGCTCATTAACTGCAGCGAATATCGCAACGGGAGGATGAAATTGCAGCCTGCGAGGAGGCAGCGGTCTGTCATTTTGCTTCCCACCAGGGAGAGCACCGCTCGGCTCCGATTCTGCACCAACGGGATCAGCCCCCACCATCACCTCCTTCCTGAGCACCCCCTCCTCCATGCTGCCGTGGTGATGGGTTGAAGGATGGAAGATCCGCATACAGCCCTGCTTCGGGAGTGGGCAGACCCTGCTTCGGGAGTGGGCAGAGCTGAGGCAAACAGTGAAAAAAAAAAGAGCAAGTAACTTGCAGGCAACCACGATGTTCTCCTCGCGACACGTTCTGCAGGGAGAGGAGGAGCTGCGGTGGTTGGAGCCTCCGCTCGGGACTGCCCGACTATTTCCAGCTGTGGGTGGGAGCGTGGAGTAGGAAAGGGATTGGGAGTCAGGATGTTGGGCTGCAGGGGCTGCCAGCAGAGGGTCACCTGGATCCTGTTTGCAGCTATTCCTGCGGCGGTCACTTAGTGGTTTGGGATGGGGACACGTCGGCGAGAGACTTTGTGGGCTGCGCTTCTGGCTCTGCCGCCGCCTCACAGCGTGACACCGAGCAAAGAGCTGCTGCCTCCACTCGGCTCTCAAGTGGGGGCAATAAAACTGATGCTGTTCTGACTCACTGCCGAAAGACCACAGCTCAGCTCATAAATTTTCGCGAAGCGTGCTCGCGCTCATCATCTGCAGAGACACGAGGTGAAAAGCATGGGACCTTCTGTGAGCTGGGTCCCGTCCCACGTCCAAAGCAAAGAGCTGTGTAAAGCCAAGGGAGGTGGCGAGGGAGTCCTGCACGATGGCAGAAGACCAAAGAACAGTTTTGTTTCTCGTGCCTGGTCCGGGCTTAATCGTGATTTATAGCAAAGAGCAGTGGGGATTAAAGGATTGGTCAGGCACTCAGCAGGTCTGTGTGCAGTAAAACCGCATGGTAGTTAGAAGAAAAGAATGAGTTGTAAAACAATTGAGGTTTTTTTTCCCTACTTTTCAGTGCAGGAAAATGCTTTCCTGCACCATGGGTTCCCCGACCTTCCACTGCTCACACCCTCATCCCCATGAAGTGTTTGCTTTGTGATTTGGCTTCCTGCAAATCTCAGCATCATCAGGATGTCCACTCCAGCTGAACTTTCTCCGTGTCCATGTGTAGAGACAGCAAATTAAACTTCAACTCATGCACTAAGCTCAGTGCCCGACCACGCCGAGCTTCCTCCAGGAATGTATCTGCATGTCTGCCCATAAAAGCAGCACGTAACTGCCCGATGTGAGCAGCTGACGGCGATGTAGGACTCCTACGTGGAGCACACGCAGCCTCAGATCAGCAGGCAGGCACCAGAGCAGAGCGGATCAGGTCATCTCACAGCCCTCTTTCCCATTCCACTCTTTGTAGGTGCAACCTGCTGCGGGGATCTGAGCCAACAAGGCAGGATCCGGCTCGCACCACAGTGCTCTGCTAACGCAGTTCATAGAGCGGAGATCCTCCTTATAGCCAGAAGCTCTGTGACTGGTCAGGTGTGATGTTTGTTCGTTAGTGCTACAAATATCTGTCAAACAGTAAAGCCTCGAGTCTGTGACTCCAGGATTCTGTGACTGTATGGTCCTATGGTCCCATGATTCTTTGATCCTACGATGCTTTGATCCTATGGTTCTGTTACTCTATGGTTCTATGGTTCTGTGACTCTATGGTTCTACGGTTCTGTGACGCTATGGTTCTATGACTCCGACTCTACGGTTCTGTGATTCTATGGTTCTATAATGCTTTGATCCTATGGTTCCATGGTTCTTTGATTTTATCATACTATGGACCTACAGATCCATGGTTCTATGGCCCAATGGTTTCATGATTATTTGATTCTGTGTTTCTTTGATTCTATGGTTCTGAGGTTCTATAATACTTTGATTCAATTATTCTTTGGGTCTATAATCCTATACTGCTTTGATTCTATAGTTATTCTATGATTCTGTGGTTCTGCGATGCTTTGCTTTGGTTCTATGTCTCTGTGATTCACCATTCTACAATTCTCTGGTTCTCTGACTCTATGTACTCAGCAATGACCGTCCTATGAGTGGGAACAACATAGAACCGTTGAATTGTTAAGGCTGGAAAAGACCTCTAAGAGCCCCAAGTCCAACCCCAACCCATCCCAACGTTCTCACTGACCATGTCCCCACGTGCCACATCTCCATGTTCCTCGAACACCTCCAAGAACTCCCCCACCTCCTTGGGGAGCCTGTGCCATCGCCCCTGGAATGGGCTATGAAGCCCTCTGTTTGAAAGCCCAAATGCAGCCATGCAGAAGACAGACCCTACCCAAAATGAAACAGGGAGATCCTCACTGAAGTCCATTTCTGCAGACGTCCGCCTCCTCCACCTTTGCACAAGGGATCTCACAATAACCAAGACAGCCTAATGACACACAGAAGTTTCTTCTTATTATTAATTTCCTTTGTAACCTTTCAAAAACCATCAGCGGGGACACAGTTAACTGCAGGCTGCCCTGCAGTCAGTGCCACCTGCTGCATGCACAGCAAAACTGTGCAGAACTGCAGCGGAGCAATGGTGCGTACCTCTGCCTCCGCACGCTTTGCTTGCGCTTTTCTCTCACAGACACACACACACACAGACAAAACCCAGCACCCAGGCACGGCAGCGGCACCAGCAGAGCCAGGAACAGGGCGAGGCACCTCTCGCAGCAGATCCTCCTGCAGACCTGCAGGCACCTTTGGAAAACCACAGAACGGGGAACCAAATAAACACGTGGGGCGTCTCCAGCTCACTACACCCCCACGGACCCCTGCGGGCACGCGGCATCCCACGGCTGCCAAGAGGTGACGGAGCTGCACAGCAGAGAGGAGAGGTGCTGGGAGGGTGCTGCTGGGGATGGGGCTCTTCGGGCAGCCCCTGGGTGTAGGGTGGGCTGGGAGGAGCTGGGTGGCTGCTGGGAATGGCTCTGTGTCCATCCTCAGCTGTGCATCAAGGAGTGGCCCAGCACGAGGGTGAGCTCCCTGTGGTCTCCTGTGTGTGCATCCACTGCTGTGGTGTCAGATGGGAGCAGCAGTGCAAGGATGCTTTGGGAATGTTTAGAACATTTCCTATGCAAGCTACACTTGGGATTCTGCTTTAGAGGGATTTGGGCTAGGTGATGATCATAGTTTAACCACGTGTATCGGTACAGGTTGGGGGAGGACATGCTGGAGAGGAGCTCTGAGGAGAAGGACCTGGGGGTCCTGGTGGGCTATAGGTTGGCCATGAACCAGCAGTGTGCACTGGTGGTGGGAGTGGTGGGGTCACTGTTCCCGTGGATGTTCAAGAACTGTGGATATGTGACACCTGGGGACATGACTAGTGGGCATGGTGGGATGGGTTGGGGTTGGACTTGGGGATCTGAGAGGTCTTTTCTAAGCTTTATGATCTTTTTCCTTCAGCAGTGCACAGAGGCATGCAAACAAAGAGAGCTGACCTGAGGACAAGCTAAAAGGAAGGGTAGAATTCTCACAGTGGATTTGAGCAGGTTTGGGAACAGGGATCAGATCAGATCAGCGCATCTGCACTTCAAGAGGTGTGCATGGTTTGCTGACTGCCTCCCCTTGCAAAGTCTGCAAGAAACCAGAACAAGATAGCTTTCCCCAGCAGGGAACACGATGCACAACTTGCACCCACAGTGCCTGGCTCACCACATGCCACCACAGCTCTTCCTGCAAGCAGGAGGCTCCTGAAAGCTCAGGTGTGCAAGGTGCAGCAAACAACACTGGAAGTGGTTCTGCTGCCTAAGCCAGTCTCCACCCTGCAGGCTCCCGTCACCTCCACCCCTCTGTGTCCCTGCCCTTGTTTTGCCTCCCAGCCCCTCTTGCAATCCCTGTGCCCTGCCTTCCTCCTCCCCCGGTGTTGCTGACTTGACTTTACAGTACGTCTGAATGAAGAGCTTCTTTCCATAGCTGTGGAAATGCCTTTTGTTTGCCAGTGTGTCCCAACTATGGGACAATCAAAGCCACCCTTCTTGCTTCAGTGCCATCCACGAGAACCAATGGCGTGTTGCAATAATGCCTAGGAGGGCCAAACACAGATATTGCCGCTGCCTATAAGCAAAGCAGTCCTCGAGAGCTCCAGACCTTGGTGTTACGCTTATCAATTTCATGCACTGATGTCATCCCAGGAGCAGGAGCGGAAATCTCCCTTTTGTTGTTTTATTGTGTGCCTGACAACTGCATTCAGTGCCCTCTCTTTGTGTTATGAGCACCAAAACCTCACTTAGAGGCAAACTTCACTTTGTAGACCTTTATCACACCGCTTCCAAATCATTCCTCCAAGCAGGGGACTCTCATTTTGTCTCATCCCAATGGAGTATCTCCTTCAAGGAAGCAAACTCATTGCACATGCAAATAAAATGAGACAACCTGAGATGGCCCCAAGCTGTCCAGACCAGATCAGGGTATGTCCGTATTCAAGGGAACCAGGATTTTGACTATTTTTACTTTTTTTTTATATTTAAACTTTATATACTGGCGTTATATGAGCCAGCAAATATCAATGTGCCTTTGGTGGTGCCAAGGACAGTGCTGCTCAGGACCACAGGAAGATATCCACTGATCAATATGCTGATGTTTGGTTTTACAAAAACAAATTCAAATCAGTTTCAGGCTCATCCTGAGCCTTACAATTCAAAGGAGTGCAGAGGTTCACCAGCTTTGCCTCAACATTGTTGGGACCACCCCTAAAAGCTGCTGTCCTTGATGGGAGAGGTGGGACCTTTTGTTTCGGGTGGGAACTGTCTTCTGCACGTTCCATCTTTCAAACAGAGAGCAACAAAATCCATCCCACAGGAAGACAGCAATGATCGCGTGGCCCTTCTTCCCAAAATATTTTCCTATTTCACACGATCTCCACCAAAACGTTTGAGTTCATTGCCATTCTTCCTTGCACACCCTCTGCGATAAACCCTTCAGCCACAGTTTCACGAAGACGATGTCCTTTAAAAGCCAAATTACATTGAGTTACTCCAGCAGTTCCAGCTTAATGGGACGAGCTGGGATAAACCTACGTTGTTGAAATGCCAGCTGCTAACATGGAGATTCTGCATTATGCAGTGGTACTCGTGCTCTTGCTGGAGATGAAAAGCCAAGCTGCCTTTGCTCCCTCCAGCTGCCCCTCAGCAACCTCGGAGCAGTGGTGTGTCTGCCAGACAACTGCATGTTTGAGCTCTGCTGATGGCAGCCTTGGTGATTAAGGTGGTGACGAGCAGGGAGGAGGGGTGTGCAGTTGTCTCTGTGGCTCCAGGAGGGCTGCCAGGGCACAACCAAGTGGCTCCTGAGCCAAAAGACATCGGTCTGTGTCTGTAATCAGGGAGAGGCTCGGCTGCAGCCAAAGAGAGGATAAACAGCCAGGTTTGTGATCTTCACCAAACAAAGCAAGAGGGGGTGGGGGGTCTGGTCAGACGGAGCATGGACATCTCCACGTCCCAAGAAGAGCCCGTTTCACTCCAGTTCTTGTCTCTGTGAGCAGCTGGTGCAGTGTGCTTCAGAGATATTGCTTCCCATTTTGTTGAGTCCATAGCTGGTTTTCAGTGTTTCCCACAGATGGGCAGGTTCTCAGCCGTATCTAAAGGTGCTCAGGTGAAGGATGGGGCATTCCTGGTCGGGTTTCCTTTGCTCTTCGCATTGACAGTGCAGCTTTGAAGCTCAGCTGCCTGCAGAGAAAAACCCATTGCTATCGCATCAAACTCAGGTTTGGATGGCCCCACTTCTGTGCTGTTCTGTGCTCAGAAGGGCACGCAGAGACAACAACACAGTGTAACCTCAGACTCTGCCCAGGAGAGACGTGTAAATATTTAAGGTACGCAAATGAAATGATAGGACAAACCCACAAATGGAAGTAGGGGTATGGCTTGCTAATGACAAGCAGGATCTCCAAGCATCACAACCTGCACCGTGCCTATCCCCACTTTATAAGGGAGTGATAGGAGCTCTTCACCTGCAAAGCTAATGGGGAATGCATCCATCCATGGGTGGTTTGCAGCGCTGGGGACGCAGCTCATCAGGGAGAGATTCCCAATTCCTAATTGATGAAGACTTCCAACTGATGAACCTCTACTTGGCATGTTTTGGTTTTGCTCAGGATTTGAAACGTGGTTGCACATGCACAGGCCTCACCGAGATGTGCTTGGCCACTCAAAGGGTTAATAAAATATTTAGGAGATGGTTTATGAGCTTTTTCTTTTCTCTTTTTTTTTTTTGGAAGCCCTCATTCATCTTGTTTCCTTGTCCCCCGTCCACTCCCACCTTCCCATAGGGCCCTTAGGGCAGAGCTGCTAGGGAGGCTGAACTCCGTGGTATGTGCGTGCATGTGGCTCCTGGCGACGAGGCTGGGTGGTAAATTCACTTCAAAGGGGCTCCAGCACCAGCGAGATGCAGAAGGGTGTAATTACCAGCGGGGCTGAACCACCCTCCCGGGCTGTTTGAAGTAGCTCAGAGCAGAGAGGCAACAAAGGGGAGTGCCTTGCAGGGTCTGGGGGAAGGAGGACAGGAACCACTGCAGGTAGTGTGAAGAAGAATGAAGCTGTGGGTGCGTTGTAGTTGTCACTCTGAGCTCTCTGTGGAGATGGGGACCTCTCGTCTGTGATGTCAGGAGCAGCTCCCAGGCAGCTCTGCTTCTGTGGGGGGAGTGGGGCAGACACTTCACTGTGGGTGAGATGGAGCATTTGGGGTTCAGGCACTGAGCTCTGCAGCAAAGAACCTGCTGCACTAAAGCAGAGTCTGCAAAGCTTGCATTTGTCGAGGGAGACCAGATTTCCATCGCATGGGATGTGATGTCACACTCACTCTCTCCAAACTACACCCCACACCGAATTGTGTCATCTACCTCTGTAAAAATAAGGGTTTGGGTATTGAAGTTACTTTCCTTGGATGCTTCTCATTGCATAACATCAGAATGTGATCTAAATGGAGTTACTGTGCAATATGTGCAAATAGAAAGCATGGCTATTGATAGAATGAGTGGATAATATGGTGTTTAAATACAAAAACCAAAGTAAAATGGAGTCAGATGCAATAAATCCAAGCAAAGCATCTTGTAACAAATGCACAGCTGACATCAGGAAAATGCTTTAGTTCTGATGAAAGCACACATCCTTCCTGAGCCTTCTTAGGTGGATGCAACTCAACTCTACACTGTTCTGTTGTGGGCTCCCATCCACTCAACCTGATGCAGTACACCAGGCAAAATGTCCAGTCAATGCTGGGTGATCCTACAAAATTAATTACTCATAGTCTCCTTCTTTTTCTTCAGCAGAACGCATGCTAGAATCTGGAGATCTCTAGATTGAGAGCTTATTCAGCTCTAGGTCTGCTCACATCTTGTTGGCTTGACGATGCTTTACAGAAGGAGCACATTCAAGAGGCTGACACCCAGCAATGGGAGTCCCAAGGTGAGCATGATTACCTGCAGGATTCCGCCAACACTGCCAGAGCTGCTGGAAGTCACCCCCCCAAGAATCCCCCAGCTCCAACTCGAGGTGCCTGGCTGAATCCCAAAGCATGATGTGAAACCTGAAACCAGGAAAGTTCAGCCCAGTTTCGTGTTTTGTAACGAAGGTTGCACAGCTTTGGCTGAGGCTCAGCCACAGGAGCGCAGTGGGATGCTTCCTTCTCTCCCTGCACTGCTGTGTGCACTCTTGAGTACATCCATACATCCCTCTCCGGGGCAACGATAAATGGCAAACCCAACGCTGCAGCTGTGATGTAAGCAAAGAAGCAGAGGAAGGATTCAGCCCTAAGAAAACGAGCATTAACCACCAGTATCACTCCATCTCTCCACTGTCATCATCCCATGGGTGAGTCATGCCCGTTGCTAAATAAAACGTGCGCTGGCAAACAGAAAGGGGAATATGGATGTGGCTGGTAGTGATGACTCAGTGACACTCAGCGCGGCCGTCGCCAGACCTGGTGGGCTGCTCCCCATGGAGGAAGCACACTCGAGGGTGAGTCCAGGGGGACGCGAAGGAAAAGGGCTCCTCACTCAGCCGTGCCAATGCGTGGCACAGGGAGTGCGAATTGTGAAGATGTAACTACTGCAAATCGTAAGCAGAGAAGGTAATTAAACTAGCACGTGTTACTGAAGGATGTGGCACGTTGGCCATCTCTTGGAGTTGATTCGGTGTGGCAGATGGCACTACCCTCCATTCAGCTCAGCTTTGTTGGTGAGTCCTCCTCATGTGGAGGGTTTTTTTTGGTGCTCCTTCCACACATCACTGTGCCAGGACCCACTCCATCGCATGGAAGACCAAGCTCTTGTTTCCTGTTGTTCGGGTAATGTTTAGCCATCACTGAGGCCAGCAGATTTCCCCGCAGCTCCAATCAATCAGCCACAACTGGCAGCTGTGAAGCTCTTCCAATTCTCAACCCAGTGCTGCTCTGCTGGTGAGAAACCAGGAAGGTTTTCCCAAGTGTGCTGTGTCCTCCTGCCTCTGCTGCCACTGAAAAGCCCTCCCTGAGAACAGCTGAAAGCATCTTTCAGTGATTTTGTGTGTCTACAACGTGACTTTACAATGGCACTGGACTTGGAGAGTGGATATAGACCAGGACAACCTCTGCACAAACACCTGCACTGAATGATACCTCATTCCCTTAAGAGCTTTAAAACTCGCTCAGATATCTGTGAATGCCATAATATATGGAATATTTTCTTATCTGGGGAAGAGCAGCTTGAGCTGAAGAATTTGAGGCAGCTGCAGCATGCCTGTCCTACAAACCCACTGCTCATGTGCTTGAGAATACGTGGTGGGATGCTGCGAGGAGATGGGCAGGCAGGCTGAGAGCTGAGAGGAGTCCAACCTGCAGTGAGAACGTTGTCCAAACACAGTCTGTAAAGCCTGACCTCCCAGTCAGCCTGCAGATCCTCAGAGTGATGGGACAGCAGCGATCTGAGCAGGTTCCTGCAGCAGCGTACTGTGTGAAGGTGTGCACACGCATCTCCTCCAGCCTGGCACTCGGCCCAGCTCATAAATCAGGGGCTGCAACGAAAGCAGAGGAACAGCATTTCTGACAAGCAGGGCAGTATTTATGAGCATCTGCAGCCCTCCTCCATTGCCTCATTGGAGGCATTCCTCCCTCCTCCCAGCTTCCCAGTGAATGGGGTGGCATGCAGGGGACCTGAGCTGAACTCAGCAATGAGCAGTGCTGCCTACCACCAGGAGAAAAAGTCAGTGAAGCATCTCAGCTTGCCTGCGGTGTGTTCTCACTCCAGAGGAACTCATTGCCACCAAGCACGCCCAGCCTGGCCTCCTGCTGCTTTCAAAGCTGCTGGTTCTGTGTTATTATTTACTGGGGTTATTTCTGCTCGTAGCTGCTTAGTGAGGGAAGAGCCCATTGTGCAATACAGAGTGGGGAAAGCTGCCATCCAAAAAACTCAGGTCCGCATCCTTGGAACTCATGTTTTGACTGCAAGAGGCGGTGAGAAGCTGGAGCCTGAGCACATGTGAAGATCTGGGCCTTGGAATCATAGAACTGCAGAATTGTGAGGGTTGGAAAAGAGCTCTAAGATCACCGAGGCCAACCCCAACCCATGCCACCATACCCACCACCCCACGCTTCTGGAACACCTCCAGGGATGGGGACTCCCTGATGACGTCTCACCACTCTTCTGAGACAAGATTTTAGCTGATATCCAACCTGAACCCCCAGATCCTTCTCCCCTATGCAGCTTCCTAGTTGCTCTGCCCCAAGCCTGCATTGTTACATGGAGTTGTTTTGACCCAAGTGCAGGATCTGGCACTCGCTCTTGCTAAAGCTCATACAGTTGGTTTTAGCCAACCCAGGTCCCTCTGGTGTGCCTTCCCACCCTCGAGTAGCTCGATGCTTCCTCCCAGCTCATTGCCACCTTACTGAGACTGTGTTCAATCCCCTCATCCAGACCTACAGCAACACAGAATCTGCATTATAACTTCGTTTCACACATGGGAACTGGGCATGGGGGTGACCTCGAGTCCATAGCTGGGCTTTGAACCTTGAATGCAGCAAGATCCCTTCACCACAAGACACTTTTGTGCTGCACATCTACTAATGAACAGCCTGCAGGGATGCAGGGCAGCAGCTTGCTGGCAGAAGGGATGTGAACTCCCACCTCCATGCTCTGGGGGGCCCGGGAGGGACCAACAACCCCTGAGCATCTGCTTGGATACTTCCTGACGTGAGCTCCTTTCTGCATGGTGCCTGCTCGTCTCTCCAGGGCAGGCAGGAGCCTGTAATTTGTGGGGATGAAGAGGTGGTTCCTGGGGTGGTTAGAGCCTCGGAGACTGCAAGTTCCTCCCCATGAGCATCTGTCACCACAGCTCTGGGCTTGGGTTACTTACTGGGAGGTCTTCAAAGCTGGGGAGTGGAGGTGGGGAGCAAAACAGAACCGTCAGCCCCTTCCTCTCCACTACCCTCGCAAATCAGTCCAGGTCGGGAAGGAGCTGGGGCTCCCCCAGGAAGCATCACAGCAGCCCTGTGTGGTCCCCAGGAGACAGAGCTGCTCCTCCCAGCTCCCCTGCAGCACCCACTTGATGTTGGGCATCCAGAACCAAAGCGCTGTTTGGTGAAGTGAGAGTTAATTCGACGCCTTCCTTCCTGTGCATCTCCCCAATCTCCTCCTTTGTGTGAACTGTCCCTGTTCTTCCCCCCAAAGCACAGAGGCACTGCAATCCAGAAGGCTCCAAGTGTGCAGAGCCATCGTGGATCAACACATCCTTCAGACACAAGTGCCTAGAGGGTGGCACATTCATTTCTGACATCCTCATTCCTCAGCAGACAGCCTCTGTGTGGCCAGGAGATGAGTTTCCTATCTGCAGCTGCTCCTCACAAAACAAGGATGACCGGAGCTCTGGTCCGACCCTTGCACCTCTTTCCCAGAAAAAGAAGAAACTTTCTCACTGGGAAGAAAACTAAATGTTTCATTTTCTGTGTTTTTCTGGGAAAGCATCCAAACGCAAGGAAAATAAATAAATAAATAAAAACGAAAACATCCCAATATTCCGTTTCAGATCAACTGGAAAAATAAAGTTCATTCTTGGAAAGAGAGCAAAGGAAATGGCTTAATCTCAGACTGGTTCCAGTTCCAAACTGGTTTTGCTTGCACACTCAGCCCCTCCCGAGTGCCCGGGCAGTTTCCCAGGGGATAGAAGCCCTGTAGGATCAGCAGTGCTGTTCCAGATGTGTCCTGCTGCCCCACGGCTGTGATTTACCCCATGTCCTCAGCACATCACTGTCTGCAGAGCCTAAAACACCACTGCCCTTTGCTGGTGCTGGGGCAGAGCACTGTGCTGCTGGGAACCGTGACTGCTGCAACCAAGGGGGACAGTCTGGGGTTCCTGATCCAACTGTGGCGATTAGAACAACATCAGTGATCAACAACGCAGACCACAGGAAAGCCAAGGGAATGATGATGATCCAATGCACTCATGCTCTCACAAGGGCTGTGAAACTCAGAAACAGGGTCCAACTCCCCTCTCACCAATGCCAATGTAAACCTGAAGTGAATCCACTGAAATTTATACTGGCGTGAGTAAAAGGAGCTCCCAGCCAAGTAACTTTCCCTGTCCTTGACAGCAGGTTTCTCCTTCCCTGCATTTTTTCCCACTCGTGGCTAAAGCGTTAGCACTGGGAGCTTCTTGCAGCGGTGCCCAGCAATGCCAGGAGGGCACAAACCTTCTGAGAGGAATGCTGTGCCTGCTGGCTTCCAAGGCCAGCACTGCAGGGATGCGTCCGTGCTACCTGGAGCTCTGGGAGTGCGACAGAGCCGTCAAAGAGGCTGCAGTGAGAGGTGACAAAGCGCGCAGCTGGGACATCGGGGCCCTCTGCAGCAGAGCTGCCTGGCATTTCATTTATCTGAGCACGTCATTATCTGGGCATTTAATTACCCAGGCACTTCATTATCCAGGCATTTCTTTACCCTGGCACTTCCTTATTCAACTTTCCTTGCTGTCAGCACCTTCCCTTCAGCTGCTACCTAAATTGCGATGCCAGCAAGGCTGCAGCTAAGCAGACCCCCATCTGCAGGGACATCCCTTCTGGACTCCATCACAGCAGTGCAACCGTTGTCCCTCCAGCAGAGCTTTACTCCCCGGGAGCCTCCGGATGCACGTCTAGCTCAGCTCCAAATGTTCAATTCTGGCTGCAGCCATTCCAGCCGCAGTTTCCATTCCAGGCTGCAGAAGCAAGAAGCTCAGGGTTGGGGTTGCGAGGCACTTGAAACGCCACGATGTCGAGACGGTGCCCGGGTTGGCTGTGTCCCTGCCCCCGATTTGTGCTGCTGCCAGCTCCCGTGACCAGCCCAGGGCTGGCGACCCATGGCCGCGCCGCAGAGCGCCCGTCTCTGGAGGGCCCTCCCAGGAGGAAATGTGGTTTCACAGTGGCTGCTTGTCCGTGGGATCTATTTGGAGACACGACCCCTCCCTCCCAAGGGCTTGATGGATGACCAGCCAGGAGGATAAAAGGCTTTCCTCTTAAAGAAGACCGGCTAAATATAAACCTTTGCTGGCTTTAATGTGTCTTGAGCGTTAACTGAAACCATCTGCAATGGTAAATCTGCTCTCCCAGGCCCCGCTGTTGTCTGCGTGCGGCTCCAGAGCCCGGAACTGGCAGAGCCTGAAGCTCTGGGGAGGGATGGCCAGGGCAGCGGTGGGACAGAGCTGCACCCAGGCTGAGATGAAGCAGTGTCTGAGCTGCTCTGCCAGAGGCAGCTGCAACATGGGGTGCTCCCGAGGTGCTGAGAGCAAGGGGCTGCTTCAGCCTGAACGTTATGTGGGGGAATGGAGAAGCAGCTCAGCACCTCTTCCCTATCTCTCCTCATCTTTGTGCAGGAGATTTCCCTCAGTGAGCAGGGTAGAATCAGATCATAGAATCATAAGGGCTGGAGAAGACCTCCAAGACCACCGAGTCCCACCTCTGACCCATCCCCACCATATCCCTCAGTGCAAAACACAATGGGGGGACTCCATCACTGACCCCCTGCAGCTGAGCTGAGCACCGGGGGGTTCTCTCGAAGCCAGGGCTGACCTAGTGACTGTTTGAGGACATCTCCAGAGGGACCTGGGGTGAATAACCACTTTTCAGCCCTAGGAGGCAGCACAACAAGATGCTTGGCTTTAGCCAAGGGCAGACAGGAGAAGTCAGGTTCATCCTACCACCAGCTGGTGATGATAGCATTGCAAAATGAGCCTCCTTGGTGTGGGGATGTGGTAAGGATTGATGGTTAGAGCCCCCCAGGGGTTGGATGTGACCAGCCAGGAGCTCCCATGGTCCATTGCTGCTGTTTGGGAAACGTTCTGTCACTGTCAAAGTGTTCATCAACCCACAAAGTGTTCATCAGTCCACGAAGCGGATGTGGCAAGCTCACAGCGCCGGGCCATAGAAAGACAAGTACAAAATGGAAGGACTTGAAAGTTGCTTTAAAGAAAGAGAAGATCCATTTTCAGCGCAGTTGGGACAACCACAGGTGCTCCAAAGATGGAGCAAGAGCCATCACTAAAGCCTCAAAACTCTGCACACGGAGGACCAAAACCATCAGCTCCCATCACCCTGGGGTTAGACCCAACTGAGGTCCACAGGGCACACGTCCACCTGCTCAACAAAAAGACCATGCCATGCCTGCTGGCCAGCCCCAGCCCCCAGCCCCACTGCAGCCCCCTCTCCCGCTGCCCTGCATTGGGAGAGCTGTGGTCTGTGCTGTGCCAGGGCTCCCTGCCAGCCCCGGCCAATGGCTCCTACGCCTCTGCTCCCAGTTTAGAAGCCTTGTTTTACTGCTTCCCAAACACAGCGGGTTCGGCTCAGTGCACCTTCTCCGGTTTACTCTGCGGAGGATGAAGGCTCGAAATAGTAAAAGGAAGGGACACCTAAAAATAAATCATAATTACAGAGGGAAAGGGTGTTTGGAGTTCAGAGCTCTTGGCCCTGCTGACAGCAGCCGAGGCTCCAGGCTCTCTGCTCCTGGGGTGTAAGAACATTTTCACCATTTTCAGAGGAACACGAAAGCAAGGCAGCGGGCTGGACCTGATGCAGCAGGAGTCCTCTGCTCAGTGCCTTACCTGAGCCTGCTGAGAACCAGAAGTGATGAAGGACAGTTTTCTATTTGCATGTGATCCCTGCTGGGGGAGGAAGAGCTGAAGGCTCAGCCAGCAGCCCCAGCAAAACCAGTGCTCTGGAGGGTTTTCCCAGCACAAGCCCAGCCCTGATGTCTGAAGCCAACGTGATTCCATCGACCTGAATAGGAACTGGGAATCTGAAGTTCTGGGTGCTCCTGCTTCCAAGGAGCACAGGCAGCTGCACAGCAATGAGAAAACATCCTTGTTTAAGTCCTGTTCACCTCTGCTACACTGTCATCTAGTTACTCTGCTCTCTGACTGCTGTTCTCTGGTGGCCCAAGCACAACCCTACATTTAATACTCAGCTTTATCATTATTTATCCCTCAGTGAGGCCAAGAAACTTTCTCAGTGGATGGACAAGAAAAAAAAGCCCTGAAGCCCTTTACCTGCTCTGACTGCAAACTCACAGCCCTTCTCCAGCTGAAACAAATCTGCCTTGAGATGGAGCACAGCAGACACACAGCAATTCCTCTTATCAGTTCTGTGTAAGCAGCATCCTCAGCTGTCATAGGGCAGTTAATGACCTAAGCCATCAGGTTTGGATCTGGTCTGGCTGAGAGCATCTCCACTGGCACCATCTCCCCCATCCTAGCCCTCATGGGGAGTGATTCAGAAATGAATTCACCTGCTGAATCATCAGCAGAGCTTCCTGCACCAGCTGGCTCCATGGGGAGAACTCCCAGGCAGAAATCCACTGACCAAGCCAAACCCCACCGTGCCTGTGGGAGCTGCAGGGCTGCTGGCCAAGGAGGATGGGGCCTTGCCCTGGGTGCCTGCTCAGTAACACTCCTGAGGGATGCACTTCTTGTTCATTGGGGTTTCCCAACTTGAAATGGGTCCGATTATCACGTGCACAAGAATAGCATGTGAAGACCCCAAGGAATTCAGAGCATTTGCTTCGTCCTGGCTGCTGCAGGGCCGTGTCACAGAGGCAGGAGGAGCACCTTGCACCTGGGAACAGCAGCCACCTCCCCAGCCCGTGTTCCACCCAGCAGACATCAGCCTGCATCGAGGGCATGCTCCCACTGCACCGCACCGCTGCTTTCACAGCAGGAGCAAGACAGCACAAGCAGCACTTCCCCCCTCCATACCCTTTCCTTTGCCCGAGGAGCCTTGGTTATCTCTTCTCCCCAGCCTGATAGGCTCCATCTGTCCGTCTGGGCAGGACAGAAGCTCTGCCTGTTGACTGCACATTGTCTGCGTCTGCCTGGCAGCCTTGGCTCTGCTCATCCCAGCACTCTCTGTCTGCCTGTCTCCCAGCTCAGGAGAGCGAGCCCGGCTCCCCACTGCCGTGCCTCTGGCGTTCTGGCAGCATCTCTCCATGCGTGGGAGGAGGTGGTGGAGTAAGGGAAGAGCTGAGAGCTTTACACGACACCGACCGGATGCTGCAGCGCTCTTACACCGCCGTGGAGGTGGAGAACCCGTCCGGCCCAGGAGTGGGAGCATGCACAACACGAGAGCTGGGCACTCGTGCACTTGTGCCCACGGGACGGGAGAGTGGATTTGCAAAATCAGGCAGGGGTGTGAGCTGCTGTGCCGTCCTCTCCCTCAGACCGAAGTAAATCTGCCAATGTGAAGCAGGAGTGAGAGGGATTGTGGGTCTGGATCCAGCGGTGCAAAATGGGTGAAAGTTTGGGACGCCTGGAAAACTTGTTTTGCAGTCATGTGGACCCAGGAGGGGCGGGGAACACTGAACACCTTTGTCAATAAGCGAGGCAAATGTCCCAGCGATGGCTTTCGGAATAAGATCCCCTCTGCTTTTATCCCTCAGTGAGTGCTCTGGGGGAGGAACTTTCCAACACAATGCTGTGTTCCTGCTGGGAGTGGAGGTGGGATCATGGGAGGGAGTCATTCCCAGAGCAGCATAAGTAAAAAAGAACAGAACATTGCAGTAGAATAAGAGTTTGGTTCGATGGTTACCAACAGAGATCTCACGCAGTCCTCAGCACAATACCAAACATCCTCTAACTCCTGTGTGAGAGCAGCACCGTGCAGAGGGAGATTGAAACAGAGAAGAAAACTCGGCCAAAGTGGGGTAGAGGTAATCTGCAGGGGGATAAACACATCACTAAAATCTTGAGCAGATGGTCCAGCACAGAAATGGTCACAGTTCCACGCAGCCCATCCCCTGGGTCAGCACAAGGCCACCTCCTTGAGCCTTTTTCCACCGCTGTGGCCCTGGTGATGGGGCTTCTCCCAGGGCTATAGAAATGCACTGAAAGCTCAGCAGGATGGTGGTTTCATCTGACAGCCATCCTCTAATTCCCGTCTCTTTCATCCCTTGAGTTAATTAGTTACCTGCTGATGTCCCCTAGAAAATCTTTCTCCCTCCTTGGGCATCTTCCAGCCCCTCCCCACCATCTGATTCAGCCTTTTGTCACAAACCAGTCCCTCCAGCTCCTCACCAGCTTACTGCTCTCTCCTGAACTCTGCCAGTGGTTATCTTCCGGCCGGAAGGCTGACATTTTCCACAGGGCTTACTGCCCACAGCCAGAACCAGATCCCCAGCAGCACTCAGAGCATCAGCATGGAGCTGGACGCAGCAGAACTGCCATCTGCTGCTCCGGGGGGGAGACAAGAAAGGGCCCCCCAAGCCCTGCACCAATGCACAGCCACCTCCACGTCCCAGTGCACGTTTCACTGCCAGCTCATCCAGCGACAAAACAAAGTCTGTATCCCTGTTGAGTTGATAACAGAAGGGGCATAAAAAGGAGAAGGACGGCTTCTCGAGCCGTAAGGCATCCTACACCCAGACTGAGAGAAGGGAAACGTCTGAGCACTGTGCATGTGCCTTTGCAGAGCTCTGGGGCAGGTTATTTCAACGAAAACAGCAGAACCAGAGGAGCTTGGTGTGAACCCATGGACCTGATGGGGGCTGAGAGCCCACATTCGCGGGCAGCAGATGATTCCGAGTGCTCCCTCGTGAGGGAGTCCACAGCGAGGACCTGCAGCTTGCTGGTGACAGCTTTGGCCACCCACCTCCATCGCCCAGCGGTGACACAAGAGCCGTGGGGCCGTGGGTGGTGCTGGCAGCCCCAGGGTTGCTCTGGGTTACTCATGTCCGGCAGATGCGCTGCCCCACAGCGGCGGTGGTGGAAGGCCAGTGCCATCTATGGGTCACATCCTGCCTCGGTCACTCTCCCTGTGCTGCATGGGACAAGGGCTGGATTTAAGGGCTGCTGCTTGGAAATGTCATCGTTCAGCTGAGAACTGGAAGGGCTGTGGGATCGTGGTGATGGAGCAGCTGTTGGGGTAGGGGGGGGAACAGTCCTGTTGAAGGCAGCAGAGGCACCAGCCTGGCATCTTCACCTGGGATGATACAGAGAGCCCCTGATGGAAGACAAACTGTCTTACCCCAAGAGTTATGGGGATACCATGCACCCCCAAATGTGTACGCTGCTTCATAGCAATGGATGAGAAGAGCAGAATGTGTCCTAAAAGCAATTACACAACGGTGGAGCACTGTCACCTTCGAGCTGTCTGCTCGTGCCCGAACTGGGAGAAAAACCCATCTCCTGAGCACCAAAGTGAAGCTCTAACAGCAAGTATAGACCTTTCTGGGTGCACAATCCTCTCCCAGCCTCCCCCAAAGCAGGGACACATGTAAACCTGTGCGTGGTTACTCTCACCATGCGAGCCGAGCATCCTCAAACGGGAACTGTTATTTTGGCCCAGAAAATGCACAGAGATGGACAGATGAATGAGAAGTGAGACGGCTCCCAGCAGCAGCTCTGGGTGGATCTGAGCCTTGAGGATCATCCCTGCCTGCCCTGGGGAGGCAGCACCCTCTGCTGCCCTCTCGGTGCAAATCTAGAGCGAAAGGCTTCGCTGACGTTTTGCTGGGGATTTCCAGGCAGTTTTGCGGTCTCCTGCATTCAGTGATGTGTTTCCATACCTCTTCTGCTCGCGAGTGTGATGGATGATCGTATTCAAGTGGGAACGAAGGCCATTAACTTGTAAAGCTCGTTTAATTGGCTGCTTGTGAGTCTAGAAAGCGAGGCAGAGCACGAGCAGAGTCCTGGATTTAAAACACAACGCTCTAATACATACATCCCTCCTCTGGAGGGTGGGAAATGCTTTAGGGTGCTTAAATCTAATCTCAGTGTAACTCATATAGGAAATACATCACCAGCAGCCCCCACAGAGCAAGGCTCTGCTTTGCAATGGAAACCTCGAGGAGGTTTGTCTGGCACAGTGAGCTTCAGCAGGAGATCTTAAAGTGCAAAACCCCTCTGTACTTCCACCTGCAGACTTTCTCAGAGTCATAGATTTCTTTACCTGTACGAATTAGGGGGGAAAAAAAGAAAAAAGAAAAGTAAGAAACATTCAGGGTCTGTGTATAGCCGACTCTCAGTGTTACCTAAAGGCGTTTTCTGATCAAAAAAGAGCTTGTCAAAGGTTAACAAATGTTCCCAAAGCAAAGCCAGCCTTATTTCTTACTTCTTGCTCTGCAGTAGGTGTATCTGCACAGGTTCACAGTGATTTTAATGCTTGCAGTCTTTGCACAACAGAGCAGTGTGTGCACCAAGCCCCTCCTAAACAACGTGCTGTTGTTTAGGACCTCCATCTGCCTTCCTCCTGAAGGAGGGCTGAGTGATCCCGCAGTCTGCAGAGGGATGGCTGATAAACCCAACCAGAGGAGAGCAGCAGGCCAGCACGCGTGCACTGCCTGCTGGCTGTGAGCTGCATTTCCAAGTGTTTCTGGAAGTGAGGTATAGCAATGTATAGCAAGACCATCCTCTAAAACAGCAGCTCCCAAGGAACGACCCTCTGTAGACCATCACCATCTGAGACATAAGACCAGGCACAAGAGGCATCTTGGCCAAGATAAAGCTTAGTCACAGCTGTTTGTTGTTGTTCCCTATCTGAATTTTGTTTTCTTTTCTCTCACACAAAGGCTGGCCCATCAAAGCGAGATTGCTTATAGACTTCTGACAGCCACTTTCCAGTGCCAGCATTAAGTAACACACTGAGTGGTTCGAACTGCAAGTGATTTGCAGGCTGGAAGGAGCCTAATTGGTCTGCGCAGTAAACTCCCCAGTGGGGTGGAAAGCAAACACGGATCCTGATGCAGCCTGTTGGCTCGTCAGGAGCACGCTCAGGTTGCCAGCATGGTTTGCTGACACCCTGTTTCTCTCTGGCTGCTCCACGGGGTCAGTCTGCATCTCCAGAGATGGGAGAAGCATGAGCAGATATTCCTGTTTGCGCTGCTCTTGCCCAAGGAACTGCTCTCAGGGCAGAGAGGCGAAAGGATGCACAGCCAGATGGAGTGTGCCTTCGCTGGGAGGATGCTGGGAAGAGCAGACAGCACTTCTATGTCTCCTTCAGCCCTTCTGTGCCTTGCACTGTGCTGCAGTGCCTCATTGCAGCTGCACGGCTGTGCAGTTGATCCCTGGTCAGGCTCAGGTTGGGATTGCTTTCATCTAGGTCTCAGTGCACTGCACTGATGCCCCTGCAGAAGGCAATCAAGCAATGGCTGAGTTAAGAGAAGGCTCCGGAGCTGTAGTGTGAAATGGAAACACACACAAGTTTTTTTCCTGGGCCAGCATTGGTGAGTACAGCTGCTGCCCCACTTCAGAAGTTACTCTACAGCCAACTGGGACCAGTCATTGCTAACTGGGAGCTCCCAGCAAGGCTGCTACAGCACACCGAGGCACCCCAGGCTCTCACATCAGAGGACATCATTTCTCTGTTCTCACTTGAGATCTGCGGGAGGTTCTCTTTCTTTCTGAGTCACCTCAAGTCCCAGTGACCAGACATGATCTTCTAGAAGTGGCAAGCAGTGTTATCCTCACACAAGCCATTGCAGCCCAGAGTGGAGCAAAGCCTTCCCAGCACAGTGACTGCTCTCTAACCTGGTGTGAAGAGTGTCCATTCACACAGCATGGGATCCAAAGCTGCCTCTGCCTCTGGTTGTCCACGAGCTGCAGTTCTGGTGGGGCAGAGTTCCTGAAGACCTTTTTATTAACTTTCATAGGAGAAGGAATGGCTTTTATCACCTCTCAACGAGCAGCATCTGCAGTGAAGAGTTTCTGCTGCTTCAGCATCTCCTCATTCAGACCAACTGATGGGTAAGAGCCA
This sequence comes from Callipepla californica brunnescens, assembly GCA_023055505.1. Classification (NCBI taxonomy): domain Eukaryota; kingdom Metazoa; phylum Chordata; class Aves; order Galliformes; family Odontophoridae; genus Callipepla; species Callipepla californica. Next base: position 2,240,650 of record JALIRH010000045.1, read on the forward strand.
GAGATAGTGGCTGGCAGCATGCAGATCTCCTACTCCTGTTATGGTAAAGATTTATCTCAGCTGTGAGCCCAACTCAGGCTCCTCTTTAATCTCCACCCAAAAGCACCAGGAATGGAGCAGCCTGATGTGCCATCACCTACCTGAGCAGCAGGGGGACTGAACACAAAGAAAATAAAAGCCATCACCATCTCCTTCTGTTCCAACAGCTGCCTTCTAACCTTCCCCCCCTGAACTGCATTGAGCTGAAGCATACTCATCAAAGTTCTGCAGCTCGTTTGTTTGCTGCATTATATATCCCATCATGTAGCTCAACCAGATTCATTTTTACAAATTAAAGGATGTGTAATGTAGATCCAGAAGCCTACTTTATTATTGCTATTATTATGTAATTCATGTTACTGACAGATATATGTATATGTAAATACAAATCTATATAAGTATATATATAGTACAACTGAACCTCATAGAGAACCATGGCCACAAATGTCACACCAAGCACTGGCTTGCTCAAAGCACTAGCAGAGTGTGTGCTTTTCAGGAAAGAAGGCACAAATGAGGCAGTGTTGTGCAGTGTGGCACCGAAGAAGGGAGCCATGGCTTGGCTCTTTCCAAGTTAACAGCCCTCTTCTAATTCAGAATGTTTCTCTGTGCAAAATCCACATGATTTTGCAAGCCAGCGCTTGGTGTGATGAGCCTTTGAGATCGGCTTGCTTCCTAGGGACGTTTTCTTTCTTTTTTCTCCTTTTTTTTTTGCTGTACTTCTGCTGCCATTGCAGAGCTGGAGCTGGCTGTTTGCTTGGGACATGTGGGCAGGAGCCCAGGGGAGAGGGGGAAAGAGCAGACCTAATTACAGGGGACGCTCTCAAAAATAGAGCTGCTTTTCCCCTCGTCTGTGAGCTGGTGTGAGAGGTAGGTGTTCTGGATCTTTCCACAGCTTTGGAACAACAGAAGGGCAGAGTTACTGCTTTACAGGGGTTTAAACTAAGCTCAGTTACACCGCCGTCACAATAGAAACAACTGAAGTAATTTCACATATTTAGCTTCCTTTCCTTCCTGCTTCCCTGCTGTCCTTTATAGGAATATCAACCACCTATCCCTTCCCTGCAGATCCTGCGTGGCCACAACATGACCACATCCTGCCCCCAAACCATTACATCAAAAAGGAAAAGCCATCAGAACTGGCAGTGCTCGTCTGGGGAGAAGCAAGGAGCGATGTGTCAGATCCTGGGGGTGCACACAGACCTTCCAGTCAAGAAAACCAAGCACTGGACAACCCAATGGTTTGCCTCTCAGCACGGACAAATCTTATTGTGCCCACATTACAGGAGTCTGGGGGAGGGGAGCTGTAAGAAGAGGGGCTTTGTGGTCAACCTGCTGAAGAAGAGAAAAAGGGAGATGTTTGGATGGTGTCGGTGAACTGATTCAGAATGGCAGCACTGCATTGGTACAACTCAGGGCAGCAGGGTTTGTGCAGGGTTTGGGACTAAGGGTTGTTGCTGAAGGAGGGAGTGTTGGCCATGGGATCCCTGTGCCTGTTTGCTGTCTTAGTTTACATACAACAAGCCCTGGAGGACTGAGGGGTGGTGTGCACGGAGCACACCCTGGCTGCACGCTCACTGATCTGCAATGCACGGACGGTGAGATGATGACATGGAAGCGCTTCCCAGGCAGGGCAGGAGTTAAGCATGTGTCATCAGCCCATTCTGAAGTCTCCTTTTGGGGGTTTAAAACTGCAAAAGCTTGCCTTGCCCTGGGCAGAAGTTCAACTTGGACAGCTTCCACGCTGGAACAGCTGTATTTTCCTTGTCTTTTGAAGAAATCGGGAGGAAGAAATACTTCAGCAATGCCAGAAGGGCATTTTCTAGTGGCAGATTCTGAGAACATCCCAGCTTCACCCACACGGGGCTGCAGCAGTTGAAAGAAGTGAATGTAACCGCCCTTGAGAAAGCCCCGTGCAGAGTTTTTTGGGATCACCATCTCCGAAGTTTTTGTTTTCCTTGTGCTTCCAGAGCCTGGATTTGGGGATGAGGTGGGGGAGAGCCTGGGCCTTTGTGTGCTGTCATCTTCTGATGGAAGAGCTGGGTTACAGCACCTACACTTAGAGCAGCCCCAAAACTGCTCTAACCCAATGGGATGGGCAGAGACATATGGCTTCAGAACTTATGGGTGGACCGTAACTGATCACCTGAGAGAGATGCACGGCTTGTAAGGAGATTGAAAAGCCAGGAGCTGCAAATGGAGCAGGGACTGTCAGTGAAACAGCTCCAGGGCTGCTGGCGTTGAAGCAAAGGGGCAGAAGTCGTGGAAAGTTCTCTGGGAAACAAACTCAACGGAAACACTACAGTTATGTAAGTGCAGAGAGAGGCTGCTCCTGCGCCCGTAAGGCTTTCGCAGGGCTGTTTGCCATTTACTGACAGCAGTGGAACACGCGGCATAAAATATTTCTCAGCTTCGGTTCTGCTGAACTACGATTTTGTTGTTGTTATGAAAAATGGCTCTTCTTCCAGATGGACACTGCAAGGTGTGTTTTGGTTGCACCCAAAACAAAGACAGTGCATTACTGGCCTGCAGGAGAAGATGTGGAGTATCAGGATGGGATGTGGGCAGGCTGTAAGCCAGGGCAGCTCTCTGATTCTGGGCACAGCACCTGAGACCATCCATGAAAACCCATAACGCTGCCTCTGCTCCAACCATTCACACTCAGTGGCATTCAGAGTCTTATCCAATTGACAAAACTCTTAATTCCACAGTGGTTTTGATTCTGGGACGTAGAAGTGAAATAGTTCAGCTCTCAGCTTCTGATGGAGTTTGTATTTGGGTTTCTTTGGGTCTGTCGTAGCAGAGCATGCTGCAGGGTCAGCAGTGTGCTCAAAGTAAATGCAGGGTCTGTGCCTGTGTTAGGGTAAGGCTGAATGCAAGCGTGTTTTACAACTGAGACAAGATAGAGCACCATCTAAGATATTTCCTGAGAGCGCCCATTGCTTTCTGGTAGCATCACTGTTTTAAAGCAGGCTCCAACCCACCGGCACAGTATGCAACATCTGCAAGTTTGCAGTTGCTATGAATAAACTGGGGGTGAAACTGTGAGCAGCTACATGCCTCATCCTTGGTTACCTAGCGATGTTTATGGCTCCCCCGATGACTCAGTGCTTAATTAGCCTTTGCATTACCTAAGGATCCTGAGGTCCCAGCCAAGACAAGACCCTGTCACCTTAGGAGCTGTGCATGTGCAGGGAGACAGCCTCAGCCTCAGAGAACACACAACATAAGCACACAGAGGGAGATAGGTGAAGAGAGGGGCTGGCTGCCCCACAGCAGAGCAATGTAGGAGCTAAACCCCTTATCATCTCATCTCCCTGTGCAGTTATCTACAAACTAAGCCATGCTGTATTCTTCTCTACCTGGAAAAATATATCTGGCAACTGGTATTGTGCAAACTGTGCTCAAGAAGTAAAAGCAACGCTCCCCAAAATTATTTTTGTTGATGTTATTGAAATTAAGTGGTCTTGTTATTAAAAGAAAGGCAGAAATAAGAAGGGCCTTGATGCGAGTTGGCAAACATCACTGTTTGGGGAAGTGCCTGTGGTTTTGGTTATCTGTTCCTCATATCTTAAAGAGAACAAGGCAGCCAAGGTGTCTCACCTCAGTTCACTTTTCGTGAGCTGAGCATCTCTAGATCCAAGCCTTGATCACTGAAATGTTGGCCTCACTTTAGCAGCACCCTCACCTCTCTGCAGCTCAGAATCCAGAGTCCAAAGAACATTCCCTCCTTCTTTCTTCCAGTTGAGCTGACTCCCTGGAAGGAGCCAGAACCTTCTATCAGAAACCCATATGTTCAAAATGTCTCAGCTGTGCAACCAACTCCAGCTGCTGTCTTTCAAAGATCAAAGACCTCACTGCTCTCCATGTCCTTGTGCATTACAAGAAGCAAGAAGACCTGGTCATGGAAGCAGAGAAGAAAAGGTTAAGGTTAGGGGAACTCTTTCCTTCCTAGAACTTCAAGTTTTCCTAGTTTTCCATGGTGTACTTCAGTTTCCAGCTGCTGGTGACATCCACACCCTCCTCCTGGCAGCCTCCCATGCAGGATCAGCTCTTGAGTGAGTACCCAACACAGGGTATCAATCTGTGTCCAACCTAGACTGCTACAATCAGTACTTAACACAGCAGGCACAAAGATGGGCGCCGAATCAGTCCCTTGGATCATAAAGCAGCAGCTTTGCTTAACTGTGTATCTAACAAGAAAATACAGGGAAGGCACAAACCTGAGCAGAGAACATGCTTTATTGAGAAGTAGATACAAGAACAGCACATTCTACCACATCATGGGAACAGGGTTCAGCTTCTGTACAAGAACGGTCTTCTTCCCTACTCCACAGGAGATCTACTTTGTTGGATATTTTCATGAGTAGCTGTAGTTAGTTACAATACAGGAGCAAAGGGCATGAGACAGCAAAATTCAGTAATGCCCACAAAGTACACATCATTGACTGATGATCTTTTTTTCTTTTTTTTTTTCTTTTTTTCTTTTTTTTTTTGTTTTTAAAGAGAGGCAGAGAAAGGCAGACATCCACCAGAAGGGTAATAGAGAACTTTTCCACACGAGGATGGGTCAGTGGTTAACAGGAAACGGCTCCTACCTACTGCTACACTGCTTCACTTCAGTCACCATTCAACGAAAAAGCACTGGAAGGTTTCAATGAAATCAGCACTATATGATGCCACCAACACCCACCCCAAGGCTGTCCCCCTCTTTTAATCACTCAGGAGCCATATAGCAAATTCGTGGCACAAGGACAGCAGTTACACTTGAAAGCCATTGCATGATAGTTTCATCTGGTGCTGCTGATGGGACAGAGGAAGCAAAATCCTTCTTGTTTTACAAAGACAAACAAGGATGCACTGTCAGAGAAACAAACCATCCACACAGCTAAGTGAAGCTGCCACTGGTGCACGGAATATAAACTGTAGGCAATCCAACAACTGGTGACATTTGTAGTTCAGAGTTGCTGTGGCTGTTTGGACACGGCTAACAAATATTTATAAGTGAAGATTTCAGTCCTGAGGGGAAAAAAAAAATCTTCCTCGTTAGAAAGAGACCTACAATCCAAGGATGTTTGTGCTGAGTAAAATACATCCAGTGAAACCCACCGACTCAAGGGAAGAAACAGGCAAGCAGCAATGCAGTGACAGGTCTCTGCAACAGAAGTGGTACTGTCGTAGCTCCAGGAGCACAAACCCAGAGCAACTCTAGGAAGTGTATCAAACTGTGATATTCTCAAGCAGCCAGCTTGTGCTTCTCTGGGATAACACTAACAATCACACCACTCAGTTACAAGACACATCAGCTTCTGACTGCACTGTCTTATCGATGTGAAGACCTGCTACAGTGTATGGAAAACACTGCTCAAAGAGGTGGCACGTTTTAGTAAAATTATTTCATACATGGAATGGAACGGTCCATCAGACAGGACTAGTTGAAAATGGTGAAGTCAGTGTAACGGCAGCTCGTTAGGAAAACAGCCTTTCTGCAAACAAGTGTTATCAGACCTTGTTCAAATGCCACAGCAGTTACCTCCGTTACTTTCAAAGCAAAGAACCTGAAGGAAGAAACAGCCAGGTAACAGGACACAACACAACCTCATCGGAATAAGAACATGAGGGTAAGACCAGTGACTGGACAGGTACAGTACCAGATATCAGAACTCCTTGGGCCAGTGCTACTTAGGAGCTTCGTTTGGGTCCTATACAGATCCAATCCTTGCAACCTCATTGAGGCCGAAACATAAAGTTCCTCAGAACTAGTGTCTGGTGCACACTAAAGATCTGGGCCAGAACAGTACCAAGGGGAACTGATCTTTTGGGAGGGTACTGTACCAGCCAATCACAACAGCAACAGGTACAACAGAGATCCCTAGGGTACTTCCTACTGCTGGGGTTCACTGGCTTCAGGAGTGGCAGACAGTTAAGTTCCCTTAGGAGGGGTCCATTTCAAACAGCTGGGATCCATTATTTTATTGCTGTTGGATCTTTTTGCCTCTTTGGCTATCCATTCATCGATCAGATCCTGAGGAGAAGAACATGAAAGGGTAGGTTAAAAGAACAAGTCCGTAATGGGAGAGTTATCCAACACCAAACAAAGTACAGGAACGTGACCATCCCACTCCCTAACTGCTGAGCATGTCAAAAATAACACCTATTCCACAGCACTTTCTAGAAGCACTCCCAACCACACTGATCAGGCCACTTGTAGCTATGAAGTTTCAAGAAAGAGCACACGAATGAGAGAAACTGTCCTATCTTCTGGAGTTTAAAAACCACCTGTCTTATACCTAATGAGGATACAAACAGAAAACACGTGCAGGATTCAAACACGTTCAAACAAAGCTAACACTGATTTAATGAGTTCACGTGAATCTAACAGCTAAATGGGAGGAAATAAAGGTGCAAAGAAAGTCATCAGAAACCTTACCTGTCTCTTTAGGACCAGGTGTTTTCCCTTCCAGTACTTCAGCATCTGCAGTGCTTGCAACGTGCTAACGATGTCGACAGGGTTTACTGCAGTCTCCTGGCTGATTTCTGCAAACCAGCATCAGTTTAGGTTAGAACAGAAACAAATTCCACTGCAACCGTCTACAGCAGATAGTTTTCAACTACAACTCTCGGGCAGCACCTTTTGAAGCTATGAACACAAAATACCTTGCAGATATTGCAAGTATTGCAGTACTATTGCTGGTGCCTGACCTGAACCCTCTGCCTGCTCTGGTTATCTGTAGTGCTCATTTCAATTGAAAAAATATTTGAAAGTTTAAAATATTTTTAAAAGAAGTTGCCACACACATTAAAAGCTGCATTATTTTTCCTGGTGGAAGGACTAAAAAGGAGCAATACCCAAATATAGGAGTGTTCCACCAACTTTGCTGCTACACTAACACCTGCAGCAGCATGATGAGCATGACCTGCCTCGTATCTGAGGCTGCACAGGCATGCTCCCGAACCAGCTTATTTAGGTTGAAATTATACCTTTTATAGAGATCTCTTTTCCTTGGAAATTGTGCAGGTAACGAAGCAGAACTTCCTTCCAGTAGCTCCGGTAGCTGATGAGACCCAAATCAGACAGAGGACGCTCTGGAGAGCCAACTTTTTCTTCTACTTTAGAAAGCAAATAGCCTGTGAAGAGAAGGAAATTTATTTCCCCTTCCCAAGCTACACCCTTCCTGTTACCCTCTTCAGCATGAGAAGAAATCAGCTCTAACAAAAACTGCTACACACACAGTGGGGTGAAATTATCACACCAAACTGAACGTTTCCAGATTCTCTTTATACTTACTGAAGTCAATGAGCATTTTGCCATAGCCTTGCCTCATATACTGGGGCATTGTCAGGATACAAGAGACGTTGTAGTTGAGAAAAGAATTCTTCTCCTAAAACCAAGAATGCATAGAACAAATGAACAGGTCTAGATCTGCACAAAAGACATCATAATCCTGACAGACAGAACGAGCCTGTACAGCTGATTCAATACAAGGTGAAAGCAGCAATGGTTGAAATACCTGCCTAGCAACCAGTAACACGATCATCCTTCAGCAACCAGGCTGGCTTAGCATCTGACTTTATCAGCCAGTGGGTGTTTGGTGCACAGTGAAAAGCTCACAGGATGGCAGCCCACGGAGCTGTGCCCAAGAAGCAGTCACTTGCACTCTCACTACCACTTCTGTCATTTATATGCAAGAAGAAAGCAACTGACCTTAGAGAAATATCCTATCAGGTGGCAGCCAGTGTTGTCAGCTTCTGTCATGACATAGAAGAGGAAGGGTTCAACATCATAGTACAGTGTTTTATGGTCCAAGAAAAGTTTTGCCAGCAGACATAGGTTTTGACAGTAGATCTAGAAACAAAAGGAGAGAGTGAACAAAGACGTACATGGGAAACATAAAGAAAGTTCTGCATCATCTGAGAAATGACGTGGAGCCTTTCTGATAGAGCAGCTGGGCTGGGAAACAAACCCATTTATGAAGAAACTTGATAAGGTGAACTTTGTAAGAGTGGGAATTTACGTTTGCGATATCAATCTCTGAATGCTCAAAACATCACATCCTCAGTGAAAGGAAACAGAAGGTTGGATCTCTGCTTGTTTGTGTTCATCCCATGCTTCGAGGTCATCTGTGGTAAACAGAAAAGCCTCCTCCCAACTTCCGGCCGTGCAAAATTTAGCTTTGAATTTGTTCTGCTCTTCCCCTCTGAAGCCCACAGGACTGGACACTACCTAGACCGCTGCTACCAGCACTGAACCTGTGGTTGCAGATTCCTGTTCTACCCTTCAATTGAGGGTCGAGGTCACACTCTGCAATATTAGGCTATTTTCCACTCTAACTCAAGTTGAACTATTCACAGTGAGTGAGAGATGCAGCTGCAATCTACTGAGGCCACGCACAGAAGCTCCCCATTCATTTTCAGAAAGGGATCCTGGCACAAACCCCCAGAAGCTATTGATCTAGCACAGTGCAAGAGAACAGGCAACACTGCTTGTGCACAACAGCAATGAGGAATAACCACAAAGAAAACGCAGACAAAACGAACACCAGAATTGCAAGAATGGACAGACCAGACTGCAGCAGCCTTTTCACCATTAGAAAGAGCTCTTAAGATCCTGTTTCTCCACAGGAAAAGCAGTGCTAGGCCTATTCACACAATTAATTACCTTGTTCTTTTTCCCATCGACTTCAAAAACTGAAATGGAGCCTTTGCGGTAGATCTCATCACCTGGTGGGTGTTTCCAAACACATTTTGCCTGTGACAAGTAAACAAAGTCAAGGTGAGAGTACTGTTTTAAAGGCAGAAGAGGTGACAACAACTGCTGGATATACCAGAAAACACACTGCCCTTTTTAACTATGATAAAAAACATAATTCTAGGTCCCATTTCTCATCCTCTGTAGCCCACTGATCAGAACAGAAATCAAGCCTGCATCAGGAAAGCTTGTCTTTCTTTAAAAACGACTCAGAATCTTCTCACTCCCCAAAGCAAACAACTGAAATAACAGCAATAATACTGTTGAAAAACATCTGCATGCTCACACCTGATTTAAAGCTCAGGAATCAGAGCTCAGTCCTTACCATGTGTCTGCGCAGTATTGTCTGGCTCTTCATGTATTTGAGGCAGAACTCACACATGTAGAGACGTCCCAGGCGAGCGTACTCCTCTGGGTAGGGAGAGTGATACCAGGTGTCCAGTTCATAGCGGCCAAAAGCGATGGTTTTAATCATATTGCTGCCTTCTGTGATCTGGCCCTGGAGCCGTAACTTCTCCTGTGAATGAAATACATAAATCTTCTTAAATAGCCATTCAAAATCCTTTTGAGAGGAAAGGGCTGTACTTATTTCCCTCAAGGAGATGCTTCACTTCAAGTCTGTGACCTAATGACATCTCCCACAGACCCCTCCTCAAGGAAACTCAGCCTGAGCCCTGCTCACAAGCACTAGCTACTGAGCCTTCCTTCCACCAGAAAACATCTTTAAACACTTCTTCCCTCATCTGCAGGGAGAAGTACAGACTAATGCTCTGCCTTAAAATATCCCACATCCAGTCGTCAGTGGTAAGCATCAAAGAAATCTTTCAGTTCATTTCTGGAGATGGGAGGTAGCTTTGAAGAGCACCTACAGAAGCCTCAGCCACAATACAAGGACTTTAACTCCATTAAAGTCACCAGTTACTGTCAAGATACCTTTTACCTTTCAGTTCTAATCACTCCTCTGTTGCTGTTTCCACGTGCGAAGCTGTCCATTCTCTCACTGAAAAAATATACCTATTAAATGAGGCTGTTACTAATTATTCCTCTTGCAAGGCACCGTTGCATCCACCTCTGCAGACGTTCAGCTCTACCTATACCTCCAGTAAACCCTCTGAATGATTCCAGCATTATATCTCATCTAACTCTGTTGGCTAAGCTGGACTGTAGGTGCTCATCTTACAATAGATTCTATCAGCACAAGTACAACAAAACCCACAAAACATTTCACATTTCTGAACAAATAGGAGGTAGAAGTGTTACCAGGTCCTCAGATGCCCGTGCTTGTGCTCTTCGGAAAAGCTCAAGGTCGTACTCACTGGTGAGGTTCTCAAGGAGAGGTTCCCTAGTATTGCCATAGGTTTGTCTGTGTTCCTAGAGCAACAAAACAAAAAAGGAGTTTTTACTGCCACACAGCAACGAGGCTGTTGAATTTTGCACCTTTTTTAACTGAGAATGTTGCAAGATGACCACAAAAAACAAATTCCCACTTAGCAGTTTCATTCCAGACTGCAAGGAAGGCAACAACTGCTGCTTTTACCATGTATTTTTCTTTTTGCTCCTTGCTCAGTCCCGAGTTCCTCTTCTTCCTGAGCTCAGCTACTTTTTCTTTGTATCGAAGCTGTCTCTCTGTTGGTGCCTGAAGAAAAAAAAAAAAAAAAGCCAGAGTTGGAAAGCTTCATTAGGCTTCATGCACTTCAAAATATTCACCTGCACCACTTCACCCTGAAGGAGCTCTGTGCTAGCTTCCACTTTATTAGGTTTGTTGTCTCCAAATCAAATCCTGCACGCATGAGAAAGCACTTCAGGTATAACACAAATATGTAAGATGGAATTTCTTTTCTACTTTATGTAGCTTGTCTTTGTCAACACAGCCCCACAAGACAGGGTGCATTCCTTATGCGCTGCTTAATCACGTGGAAAAGCTCATAGCTGACTCATCAAGCCACCCTGACTCCTGTTTAAGACATGTGAATTGAGAAACATAATTCCCCTGCTGGAATTAGTCAGAGTAAAATGGTGGCATACAGGTCTGCAGAAATTCTGCTGTCATACACGTGAAAGCACGCAGAAAAGACCATCCTGAGAACAACTCCAGCCTCCTCTGTAATATTACTGCCCACAACCTCTCACTAGCTGCTCCACTGAAGGGATGATAAAATGAATTTCCCTTGCTGAAACAAACTGGAGATTACAAAAGGGAGTCTCAGGACTTAGCACAATAGCTTATCTAAGAAGTAAAGAAGGGAGATCAAGTTAGAGTCACCGTCACTGATAACACAAGCTGAGTTTTTCCACTCTTAAACTGAGCAGCCACCCCACGATGTGCAGACTGCCCACCTGGTGCCTGGTGGCATGCCTGTTGTTGTCATCCTGACGATGGGCCAGCATTCTCTCCTCAATCTGTTTATCCCGGCTTTGTGCTCGCACCTGGAAGCCAAAATTCATCCATCAATACTGCAGCAATCTACATTCAGAGCTTCCACCTTTTCCATTTCAGCAAATGCTGAAACAAATGCTGCTGTCTTACAGCTAAAGGCATCAGTTGGAACACATTAACTCTATTAAGGTCTTGGCATTTTGTTCCATAAAAGCATAAGGAAGATAAAAACAGATGACTTTATTACCTTGCACTCATCTGCTGACAGATTGTGATACAGTGGGCATCCTGATATGGAGAAGTGTCGCTCATGTTTTCCAGTTAGGTGTCCTGTAAAGGATTAGGAAGAAAAGAAAGTTTTTGATATATGATCATCAAATGTCACCCAGATGGTCAGATACTGTATGCGAGCTTCTCAAGAGGGTTAACTCCATTAATTAACAGTGTGGTAGGAGGAAAACATTTCATGGTTCAGGCACAAGCTACAAGAATGAAGAAGGAAAATCCTTTTCACACTAACTCCAAAGCTGCACCCCGTGCAAGCAGCCAGGGATTAGATGACTGCATTCATTTGTTGCTGAGCACCTGCTTTTGTCTAAGATCAATACCCTCACCTACAAAGCTCTGCATACTCCTCCCACACCTCTGCTCACTCTCCTGACTTGCTCTTTGTCCCATTGTCACCCGAGCACTTCTAGACAAGAAAAATATAGCTGAGGATATGCTCCATAACTCTTTTCCACACCCACTTCTCAGCAACGTTCCTGGTTCTAAGTAACTGCCTATTGTTACGTCGTCTAAGTCAACGGAGGGGAACTTGATATCACCACAGGAAAGCAAAAACCAACAAATCAATCCTGGAACTGAAATTACCTAAAGAGTTACAACCAGGAGTGGGACATTTCATGTTGAAATTGTAGCTTTCATGGAAGCGGCGGCGCTTAGGGCGGTGAGACAGGTCACTTCCAGAATCCTTCATGGACATGTCCTTGGCAATGCTCTCATCATGGGATACATTTGGACTGGAGATATCAATATCAGACTCTGAGGAAGGGGCATTCCCGGTGGGGGTACGAGGTGGAGACTCATCGTGATCCGCTGCATTTTTAGTGTCTGAACAAGGATCAAGATGTTACAGATTTGCCAAAAAGAAAGCTTTCAAAAGTATATATGTACAGCGACTCTGGATAGCTGTCTCAGACCCTCTAACCTGAGGATATCACACTGTGCCCAGAGAGCAGAGCCACACACCTTTACCGACAGCATTCTGCAAGCTGTCTGCACCTCGCTGTGTCCACGTACCTCTGTCAGAAAAGTCAACCACTTGCTCCGTTTCTGATCCGGATGAGCGGGTCTGCCGGAGTGGGTATTTCTTTGGAGTCACAGGGGCAGGCTGCTGCTGGCTGCGGGTCACCCTCCTTGTGGAATAGACAGGTTCCTCTGCTCCAAACGACGGCGGATTACGAACCGGGCTGGAATCTGAGTTCATGGAAATGCCATCATTACACCCACAGAAAGCACTGTATGTCAGTGAACTGCCTCACGCATGCTCTGAAGTCTGTAACACCAGCATCTGATAGCAGGGTAACAGCACAGGACTCCGTCCAATCGTTGCACATTATCACAAAGATAATGTTCTATTCTTCTAAGATTAAATCATCAGTTTGCACAAACAGTGAGGAACCTGGATCCACTTTCTCTGAGATAATATTGATGAGGATGCGATTAACTTAAGTAAGAACTATCAACATTCAGAAAACTCTCGAGAATATCAAAGCAGCTTCTGGTACAGAGGTATATTTGGGACCCCACGTATGGTTTTGAAAAGGCATGCTGCTCATAGACTATAAAACAATCTTTTCATACCCTAAGAGTATCATAGGCATCCCACATTCCAACCCAAACCACCCTTCCTCTTGTTTTTAGGGCCTAACCACCAGATAACTGTGCACAGAAGTTTATTACCTGCAAGAAAACCCATCATCAGACAGTGTACACAAAGAACGAAGGAAGAAACTTACCTGCTATCACTTTCTCCCCTTGATGCCATATGGCAGCTCAATAACTAACAGCCTATAGCAACTGCTGTCCTAGAACTGAAAACAAGAAGGTGGACACACGCTTCCTCTTTTAGATTGGGTGTAAATGTGGAAGCATGCAATGTAAATGGCAACTTGTTGATTTACTGCATCAACAAGTCATGAAAATACATTTGTCTTTGCTTTGTTTTTTGTTTTTTACAGCAAACAAAAGCAACTTTTATCCCCAAATCCTCGCTCTCTAGCTTGTCTGCGGTACCAGAATAACTAACAAGATGGAAAAATTCAGAGCTCTCAGAAATTATCAGGCAAAGCAGAATCAAGGGGTTTGATTTCTACCTCCTACAATAAAGAGCTTTACTTTTAGAAGTGAGGACACTCAGGCTTTGATTTCTACGCTCTGCTACCTCACAACGCCTGCAACGTGCAGTCAGAAAGACTGCCTTTCCCTAGGGTACACTAAAACCCAACACATACTTGTATTTCAGTATGAAACACCACGTTTTTAATCCACGAAGGTGAACGTGGAGCAAACCAAGCCTCCTCCTGCTGCTGGGGTTATGGGAACACACGGCTTACCTTGGGAGCTCTGACTGAGCCTGGCTGAGGAGCGTGTCACGCGGGCGGATCGCCGTGACGTGGCGTCGCTTTCAGAGCTGTCCGTGTGCTCCGGATCAGTGGAGAAATCGGAGTCTTCAGTCCCATCCGAGCTGCTGCCTGCATTCCTCTACAACACCACAGACCCAGAGGTTAGCACAGACCCACCTAAACTTGCACACCGTGCTACGAAAGCGCAGAGAAAGCATCTGATGACGGGCAACGCAGAGCTGACGCCGCGACGCATTCAAACTAATGAACACCAAGCGATTCGCTCCAGAGAAACATCTTTTTGAGCCATCTACGCAGCACCAGACGATGCTTCCCGCAACAAAATCACTTCTGGAAACAGAACCACGCCGGCTGACGGGCTGTGCTCCGCGCTGAGCTCCACGCTGACCGCCCTCAGCCAAACCTGCAGCCCACAGAGCACACCCAGCCCCTCGCTCCCAGCGTCAGCACCGCTGCTCCGTGCTGCCAGATACCATCTGCCCACTCAGACGGCCTCGATCGGGGCACGGCGGCGGTGGGGAACGCAGACGGGTGCTGGTAGGGGTCACGCATCACTCAGGGCAGCCCAGGCCGGGAAAACAACGGAGCGGAGCGCAGCGGGAGACGGACACCTGAAGGGGGAGCAGCTTAACCACGCTGCCCCCAATGCAACGCTTTGTTTTGCGCTCAGCAGCGGCTCGCCGGCCTCGGCCAATCAAAACGCGCGTGGGTGGGGCCGGCAGGGAGAGCCCGCCAATGGGAGTTTGAGGAATGATGGAGAGTGAGGGTAGGGTGTGATTGACAGGGGGTGGTAGCCAATCAGAACGAGACTCGCAGTCGGAGAAACATCCACCCCCGGGGCGGAGTGGGGATGGGGGAAGGGAGGAACGAGGCACGCGCGGGGAGGTGACCGTTGGAGCGGAGATGGGCAGCTCGGGAAGCCAATCAGCGGCCAGCCCGGCAAGGCAGCCCAACCAATAGGCGGCCGGCTCTTCAACCTCCTGTCCAATGGGGGAAACCGAGAGGAGGGCCGCGCTGCGGGCGGGGGGGGGAGGAAAGGGGTAACCGTTGGGGGCGATGAGTGCCAGGCGGGAAGACCAATCAGCGTCGCGCGGGACTCCGCGAAAGCCAATCAGGGAGCGAGTAGGGCGTGCGCTGGGGGCTGAAGGCCGCTATTTTCCCCCCTGGTTTTCTACCCGTAAGAAGCAACCGGAGAGGATAAGAGAACTGAGCAACCGTGTCCTGAGCCTGCCGCCTCCCCCCTCGGCCGCCCCCCTCCGGCCCTGCTCACCTTCCTGCGCGGCATCCTCGGAGGGGGCGGGGGCAGCGAGGCTGCTTGATCCCCGGCGCCCCCGGCTCGCGAAGCGGCGGCGGCCGCCGTGTTAGTGCCGGCGGGCTCCGTGGTGACGGCCGTGTCGCCCGCCCTGCGGCACGTCTGCTCCGGCGGCGCCAGCGCGCTCCCGCCGCCAGCCCCGCTCCCCGCTCGGTCCCTCACGCTTCCGCCGGGACGCGGCCCACACCCCCTTGTCACGTGACCCCGCGCGGACCTCACGCCAGCGGCGGCCGCCATCTTTGTTTCGGCAACCCGGCGGCGCTCTGCCGGCGGCCATCTTGGTTTCGGGCAGGGGGAGACTCCCTTCGGGGCGGCGGCCATGTTGAGTCAGGGCGTGAAGTCACCGGGCTCCGCCGACCGCGGCGGGCGCCATCTTGGGGCCGGGCAGAAGCGCGCCGTCGGGGTGATGGAGTGATTGGGTGGAGGAAAGGCGGTGAGTCCCCGTTGATGTTACGGCGGAGGCGGGGAGCGGCTGCCGGCCCTCCTCGTGAGGGGGTGCCGCCGCCTGCCCTGCGCACGGCCTCGCCTGGGCCGCGGCTGCTCGCTGTGGCGGGCGGGCCTGGGCGGGCCCTGCAGGCCTCAGGCGCTCGGGGCCTCCTCCTCCCTCCCGCCCTCCTTCCCTCGGAGGGGCCGTTGCCATCGGTTAACCTTTCTCGTTTGTGGGGGGGGGGAGGAGGATTTCTATGTTTGTGTGTGTCAGGATTTGCCTGTGCGTTTGCCCCGCAGCTGAGACGCGGTTTTCCCTCAGCCCCGCTGAGGGTGATGTTCATAAATCCGTGGGACCCGATGGGTGCATCCGGGGGTGCTGAGGGAGCTGGCGGAGGTGATTGCTGAACCGCTGTCTGTCGTCTTTGAGGGGTCTTGGAGAACGGGGGATGTGACTGGAGGATAGCCAGTGTCACTCCGGTCTTCTAAAAGGGCAGGAAGGAAGATCTGGGTAATTATAGACCAGTCTGCCTCACCTCTGTCTCTGGAAACGTGCTGGATGCCATCTCCAGACAACTGGAAGAAGGAGGTTATCATGAGTAGCCAGCATGGGTTCACCGAGGGGAGGTCATACTTGACCAGCCTGGTACCTTCTGTGATGTTGTCAGTGGATGGGGGGAGGGCGGTGGATGTAGTCTACCTTGGTTTCAGCAAGGTATTTATACTGTCCCCCATGACATCCTTATAACAAAGCTGAGGAAGTGTGGGATAGATGAGTGGGCAGTGAAGCGGGTTGAGAACTGGCTGACTGGCAGAGCACAGAGGATCGTCGTTGGAGACCTGTAACCAGCGGTGTCCCCATGGGTCTGTGCTGGGTCTGGTCTTGTTCAACATCTTCATCTTAGGGAGGAATAATTGCATGCACTAGTACAGGTTAGGGGATGAGCTGCTGGACAGGAGCTCTGTAGAGAGGGGCCTGGGTGTCCTGGTGGATGACAGGCTGACCATGAGCCAGCAGTGTGCTCTCGTGGCCAAGAGGGCCGATGGCATTCTGGGGTGCATTAAAAAGAGTGTGGCCAGCAGGTCGAGGGAGGTGATCCTCCCTTGGCTCCGCTCTGCCCTTGTGAGGCCTCATCTGGAGCACTGTGTCCAGTTCTGGGCTCCCCAGTACAAAAAAGACAGGGATCTCTTGGAAAGAGTGCAGTGAAGGGCCTGGAGGATCTCCCCTATGAAGAAAGGCAGGGTGAACTGGGTCTGTTCAGCCTTGAGAAAAGAAGACTGAGAGGGGACCTGATCCAGGTTTATAAATATCTGAGGTGTGGGGGACAAAGTGGTGAGGCCAGAGTCTTCTCAGCAATGTGTGGGGATAGGACACGGGGAAATGGACAGAAACTGCAGCACAGCAGGTTCTACACAAATGTGCTCAAGAACTTCTTTACTGTGAGGGTGATGGAGCACTGGAACAGACTGCCCAGGGGGGTTGTGGGGTCTTCTCTGGAGATATTCAAGACCTGCCAGGACCTGTGCGACCTGGTGTAGGGATCCTGCTTTGGCAGGGGGGGTTGGACTCGATGTTCTCTGGAGGTCCCTTCCAACCCCTCCGATTCTGTGATTTGGTCAAACATGTGATCTCTGCGGTTATCTTTAGGGATTATCAAATTCTCGGGGCCTAATCCTTTAATGTCGGTGATGCTGTCGCCCTTGGTCATGCAAATCGCACCGCTTCTTTCATTGCCGGTTGTTGTTGCTCCTAGGTGTGCCCCATCTCCTGCCCAGCGCTGGAAGGCAAACGTGGAGGAGCCGAGATGGAATGGCTCTGCTTTTGCCCAAACAGAGAGGAATGGGAAGTGGTGTTTGTGGTACGTGAGCAGGGACTGTTCGTGTTGGGGGTCAGCAAGTTCACATTTGGTGTAAACTCTGTGCATGCTAATCCCATAAACAGCTCACTAAGAGAAACGATTTCAGTGGCCCAATTTGCCAGCCTGCTGCTGATAAAACTGTTGCAGCAGAAAACATTTCAGGATTGCACCGATTCTTCCATCTTTATGAGAGGAACAAACTGACAGAAGCTCAAGCATCTCTCAGATTGCATTTCACCCCCAAATCTAATGAGTTCTACGCTCTCAGACTGTTAACACTGACCTGAAGTGCTTCGTTTAAAATATGATTTGCACATAATTAAAGCTATTGCCTCAAAGGGCAGTAGGAGCAGATAGAAAAGGGAAGTGTTGGTCTGAATACTTTGTAGTTGTTGCTGAGACCTTGCAGGAGTGAATATGCTTCAGATTGATGAAGGGCTTTAATGGCAATGGGGAGCAGTCAGGAGCGA
Source organism: Callipepla californica brunnescens (assembly GCA_023055505.1). Classification (NCBI taxonomy): domain Eukaryota; kingdom Metazoa; phylum Chordata; class Aves; order Galliformes; family Odontophoridae; genus Callipepla; species Callipepla californica. The sequence goes on from JALIRH010000045.1 coordinate 2,258,530, forward strand.
TGGAGAAGCTTTTAAAAGGCTTATCAACTACATCATTTTGTTTTTTGTTGTTTTTTTTTTTTAATATTTTCTTGCATTAAGTAGAATCTGTGGTAGGAAAAACTACTATGAGGTGGTTTTAGCATAATGTAATTCAACCTTGCAAGTTCAGGTTTGCTTGGATGAAAAAGAGTGAAGAATACAGAGTTGCATGTTACTGCATCCCATTGAAAGAGCTCCTTGGCAATGACTGCTGAAGGATTCCTCTTTTGTAAACTGCACCACGTGAGAGCTGCATCTCTTGAGTGCGTTAGATAAAACAAGAAATGCATTAATTGGCACTTCTGGGTATCACTGCCGTTCTGAAATAAGTTACGGTTTATACTAGTGCTGATTAGCAGGGCTTCTCACCGTCAGCAGGATGTTATTGCAAAAACAAAGCAGAAGCGGAGTGGGTGGTGGTGACTAACTTTCCTAGAGGTGGCAGTAGTTGAATAGAAGCCAGGAATCTGGTTCCCCGTGCGGTCTGATTGCCTCCTGCTATTCAAAATGGCGATGCAAACAGTCCTCTGAGCAGTCTGAATCTGAACTGATGTAAACCTACACTATCCAGGGTGTTTATAGAGTAAGGTGGTAATGACAAAGGATGATGGCATTATGTGTCTGGAACTCTCTCATGCTGTCAGAAGGACAGTGGTCAGGTTGTGTTAGGACCGTGGCAGAGCCTTTAAGGCCTCTTCTGTATTTATACCACATACTTGTAGGGGTTTAACGTCTTGTTGCTATGCTCCTTAAAATGCAGCCCAAACTTCGGCTGCTTTTGATAGAAATAAAAATCTGCGTGTTTTTTTAGTGGATCTGCATGTGGAGGATGTGTGTGCCAGCGATTGGGACTGGGAAGTTCCATTATCGACGTTTATTTGAGCTAAAGGTGAAGGTCTGTTGTGGGGAAAAGCAGAGGTGCTCTGAAGCTGGAGCAGATGCCTCCCCTGTCGGCTTCTCCACTAGATGTCAGTGCACGAAACTAGTACAACCCCAGCGAGCTAGAGAAATCGGGAATCAGTTGGTAAGGAGGAGGAATGATCTCCTCTGCTCATATTTATGTCTCCTGGGGGTTAAATTCCCTTAATAAGGTTCTTGAGATGCATTTAGTGTCTTAACTGTCAGAATGTTCCAGGCAGGAAATGAGGAATTTCCTGGTGTCACATCTAAAGGAAGTTTAGAAAGTGCTTGATGATTTGAAGTTTCGTGTTAAATGACACAAAAAAAGTGAGTTTTTCTTTTTGGATCCCGGTTTTTTGAATATATATCCATTCTCAATTGCCACTAATGGCAGCAGGGTTAGCTAACAAAAAACCTAGCTGAATCTGGTGGAGTCTTTTTAGCCCTTGGTTCTCACTAAAACTCCTTAAACCAAAGTGTCCTATGTAAAGAGAGGTATCTGTTGCTGAATGTTAGCAAATATAGGCAATGAGAAGAGAATTTCCACCAAAAAAAACCTCGTGCATAACCTTCATAAACAGCTGTGGACATCAATAGGTTGAAATTAGATTTAAATTCCCAGTTTCATGCCTTAGTTCCTGCTTGCTCTGTCATTGAGCAGTCTGTGTGAGGGATCTTAATACAGGTTAGTGGTGGTAGAGGTAGGCCTGCTTGTGTAGGAATGGTTTTGAGGCAGGAATGAATGCTTCAGGTTTTTCACTTGCTAAGTGCTTTACAGATCTTAAAGCATTCTCTTTAATTGCTTTGTGTCCTGTTTGTTATGCTGCATTCCTACAGGGTTACTTTACCTGCTTCAGCATGTTGTAAGGCAAGTGGGACAAAGCTAGGTGATGAGAATCTGCTGCAGAAGTATCTGAAGTACCATATTTCAACAATTCTCCTTTGCTTTAGGTGCTATCTCAGACCAGCTGCGGGGACTGGAGTTACACAAAGACTAGCATCATGTTTATTGTGTGCTGCAGCTCTCTGGATCGTTGTCACACAGATATGAAGATCCAGGACTGCAGCTTTGCTTCTCAATCACATCTTCTGAAGGTGAGTGGAGGTGACCTCGATCTGATTTGGGTTGCAGCTTGGTACCTTTTGGTCACTGCTGTCTGAGTGTGTAAGTCTGGGTTATAGAGCAGCATGACAGAGCCTCTTGGTCCAAGCATGTGAAGCTTGAAGAATTTCTGCTCCCAGCTTGATGTGTCTTAAAGGCCTGTATTGAAGTGGGTCGCACTCTGACAAGGGCACTCTTACTATAAAATAACTGAAGCCTAGCTGCTGCTTGCTGGTTTATATTTTTGGACAGGTCCCTGAGCAACCTGATCTACTTTGGCCTTTCTTAAATCAGGGATTGGAGTCTGAATTACACTTACTATCCCTGGTGAAAAGCTTGAATTTGGTTACTGACGGGATTAAACTAAGTGTAGTTGCAGAATCAGTGGCATGCAAGCAAGTTAAATGCTTATCTGTGTATACAAATGTAGTAGAAGGTGTAAAATTCAGAATTCATATTAACCAGGCTGTGGAACCTGGGCTGACAGTTCAGAGGATGTGTTTGCAGACAGTTCAGCAGCTGATGGGCAGCGTGTTTCATTTCTTCCATGCCCTGGTCTCTGATAAAACAGAAGAGAGCAGGAGCCTGGCAAACTGTGTATGCTTGGGGAGGGAGTGGGTGGCTTTATTTGTTTATTAAGACTGAAGCTTGTTTAGATTTGAATGCATACTATCTTCTCCTTATGGAGAATTGCAAGCACATGGCATGCACTGAGCTGAAGGCTTTACAGAACACAACTAGCTGTAGGTGTATACGAGTGCTTCAGTCGACCTGAACAGAAACCATCTCCTCACTCCTTCCCCAGGGACTCTGGCATGCAGACATCTGAGTAGAGCCTGTGTTTTATGGCAGCAGGAGGAAAGTCAAGCCAGTTTGGCCTGCATCTGTTCTGTTGGCTTTTTTTAATTGTAACGGAAAAGGGATCCAGTCTGAGCCTTGCTGAAAGCAGAAGTTTTACACTTAGTTACAGCTGAATATAGCCACACTTCCTGCTTTCCTCCCTCCCCTCCTCCCTGCCTCCCCTGGGTCTCATAGCATAATCTACTTATTAAATAGTTGCAATAAAAGTACATTTTGCCCTAGCAAGACTAAAACCTATTGGAAGGGAAGATATTTTTATGCCATCCTTGCCCTGTTCCTGCCAAAATGAGAGTGTTTTTTGGACTCTTGTCTGCTTTTGGATTTGTGATCTGCTCCTTTAATACATTCCTTCCAGTCTAGGCAGTATTCTCCAACTGCCTGGCACTGATGTTAATGCCTTGCTTCCTAATCAATCAAGTCCACTCCATGCTTCCTTAAAGGAAAACTCTGCTCATGTTGTTCAGCCCAATGACACAAACTTCCACAGGTGTAAGAAACGTTTGTCACTGGCACATGGCACCAATGTGGGATGTGAGGGCCAAGCTTTAATCCTGTTTGGCATTTCTGAGCCTCTAGGCAGTTCTTTCCTTAAAACTATGGTACTGTGGACAACCAGCAGAGATTTAGTAGCTCAGTTTCCAGCTGTCGTAAATAACTTGATTGTAACAAGAACTTTGGGGATATTAACAAGGGGTTATATGTGTGTATGGCGGGGACAGAAAACCATATAGTTTTGAATAAATGAAGACCAGGATGGGCAGTGTTACTGCTTTTGGGGGGCTTCTGTCCCGTTTGAAGTGCAATGCAGCAAAATGGCTGTTCTTAGGATAAGGTTTGTGTGCCAGCTGGAACTGCTGACTTCCTTTAAAACTCCTGGTTTTGTAATTATTCATGGCAAAAAACTGTTTCTTCCCATATGAACTCCTGGCTTACTGAGCTACGAGGTGAGCCAAGTAGGTTATTTTCTTCAGTGTCTGCATTTTTTCCTAATTACTTTGTGCCAGTTGTTACCACGCAGTTTTCTTTACCTGTACTTCAAAATTCACAGGCTTCATGTTCTCAGAAGGCTCAGCAGTGTTTCTTCTGGAGCTTGCCTTGGGACTGCCTGGTATCTGACAGATTCTGGTGCCAAATACAGCCCTCTATGTAAACATTTAATTTTTTTTTCCCCTATATCACGTTTCTAACATTTTCTAATCTAAGTCAGTTTCCTGAAACTGAGAGGTAATGCTGTGTGACTGAGCAGCTGTGGTTTGCCAGGCAGCGGCAGATGGGTGAGCTGTCCTTGCTGCCACTTCTCTGTGCCAGCTGAGAAACCAGGGGCTTTTCTATCCTGAGAACATGAAGCTTCTCCTGCTGTTCTTTAACACGTCCCCTGAAGCAAGCTGTCGTTCCTTCATAGTTAACATTTTACATCTGATGCAGTCTGTCTGATTTTAGGAAGTGATATTGATAATTTCTGAACACGAGTGGCTGGGAATGGGAAGAGAAACAAGGTCATCTCTTTGGATAAGGGAGAGCTGCCAGTGTAGATGTAAGTCCTGGTGTCCTTTAGGTAAAGCCAGCTCTTGCATAGGTGCATGGCACACAGCACAAGGCTGGGGATTGCTCTGAATACCTTCATGATAAAGAAGCAAAGTGGAAATCCTGTGTGCATGTGATGAAAGGATCCCAAACAAGACAGTAAATTTCATTCCTGCTTTATCTGTTTTCCAGTGGGATAAACTTCAGGGTCGCAGCAGTGGGATGATCAGGTGGCTGTTGTAGTGGGGAGGAGGAAAGCAAGCAGCAGTGGATATGTTGAAGGTGTGTGCTGAGTGTTTTGTTGCAGCTCTTCCTGCACTAGGCACTGCTGCTCGCACTGTTTGTTTAAATAAGAGCTGCTCTAGTGGCTCTGAGTGCCTCCCTGGTTTGTATCCATCTGTCTGTACTTGCCTGCCTTGCTCTCCTTGGTCCTTGCATTCATTTTTATGTGCTCTGCTCTGATGTTGACAGTGCTGGACATCAGTGAGTACTTCAAGGTGCAATCTTCCTTTCTGTTTTACTGATGATTCATGCTATTAGGAGAGGCTTCCTGACTTAGTGAAAGCCATCCATTTCATAACGTCTCCTTACTCTTAGCAGAGCTTGTACTTTGTTCCCAAAACTCCCACTGTTTTCACTGCAAGCATGACCAGACTGTGAAATAGCTTGGCTGGTGTGGTGAATAATCTGTTAGACTTTTAATAAACAGCAGTTGTATTTATCTTACTCCATAGAGCTTTTCATCACAAAACATTTGAGTGCAGAAACTGTCCACTAGTGAAATGCAGCCGTCTCTCTTGGAGACAGAGTGGGAGGCAGACAGGCAGGCGTTTAACTACACGGTTTAGAGTGAGAGGAATTTTGTTTAAGGACAATGAGGGAAAGCTGAGCTTGTATGCTGAATGACCCTTTGATCTTCCACGTTCATGCTCAGCTGATCAGGACTTTAAATCTAAGCCCTGTCTGCTCCTACCCATAGTGAACAGCCAGAAATGTCGTCTCATTTAGGGCCTGAGTGCTGGGCTAGAATGGCAGCACTGCAGTGACATCTGTTCAGCCTTGCATGTCTCCTGTCTGCTTGTTATTTCCACGTAGCCATTCTGGGATGGGTAGTACTTGAAGGAGTAAATAGGGGAAGGTAAAGCCTGACATGTTAGACAAAGTTATTCTGCTGCATGTAAGCTGAGGAACAGGGCAGTGCTGTTGCATTCTGGAGCATGCTGCATGGGTCAATCCACAGCTACAAGAGAACCCTAAAGCTTTGTGGTGTTTGCTCATCGTGATGAAATGACTGTCTGCCCAGGGCTCTGGAAGCTGAGAAGAGTTAACCAGCAGTGTGGTTGGTCAGCTCTTTGAGTGAGGAGAGGAGGCTGTGGAAACCACTGCGGCAGACACGGTGCGATAAGAGGTTGGATCCTTGACCCGCAGTCTTGGAGCGGTTGTAAAAGCTTGTTACCTCTGCTACTATGCAGCACATCATTAGGAAACTTCGTTACTGGGAGGTGACTGTGTTGTGTAGGCTGGAGTGTAGCCTGCAGGAGTGCGGGAGCTTTAATTTTACAACACTTGGTGGTGGTGTATCTCTCCCCAGCAGTGGCACAGAAAGGGCTGTTCTTGTTGCAAATGAAACAGACTTGGCTGGCTGATAATGCGCAGCTCATCTGAGCTAGCATGGCTGTAGCCCCCTTGATAGGTAACAGCTGGTGATGTCTTGCATCTTCCTATGTAATAAAACAAAATGTGGATTTTTTTAAAGCTTGGAGGAAACATTTGGTGAAAGCAAAACTTGGACTTGAGGCAGCATGGTGCTTTGCTTAGCTGTGCTGAGCCACTTTCATTTGAGTAGTCCTTGCAGTATTTATAGCATGAGATATGGTAAGAACAGCCAGAGGCACAGCTGTGTGACCTTTATACTAAAACAAAACAACACAGAGGAGTGAATATTTTTAGTTTGTTCCAGCTGTAAGTATTGGGTTCAAATTGCAGTGCCTTAAAAGTGTGGCAAAGAAACTGAAAGGTGAATTTGAATTTTGTAGGCTGGAAGGGCTGACTGAGAGAATCCTGAAAGAAGGCCCAGAACTGCCTGCAGTGGGGGGAAAAAAAGTCACAGTTGTTCTGTTTGGCCTTTAAGGACACTTTTTGTCCCCGTGAACACCTGTGCTTTGTTGGCTGCTTCTCTGCTTCTTTTTATTGCGTGTAATTTCTTCTTGCTTTGCTAATAGTTACTGTGTGTACTGGGGAGGAAATGTTTTCAGGAAGGGTGTTGTTGATGTGAAGAAATGTCTGTATGCAGAGTGGCAGACAGATTTTGAAGTTCTGCTAGGTGTGATTTTTGCCTTGTTTCTGCCTTTGGGAGCTGGAATAGGAAGAGCTGTTGGGAAAGCAGGCACCTGAGGACCTTTGCTTTGCTTCAAACTTATTTTTAGGTTGAGAGAATGAACGCACAAGTAAAAACATTCACCAGAAAACAGTTTAACTATTTAACTCCCAGAATTTCCCATAATGGTGCTGCTATTCTGGAATGTTCCCCAGCCCTAAAGATGGTCCTGGACAGAGATCACTGTGCCTCTCTGTACGACTGTGATTCTTGAGTTTCCACCTTATCAGAGATCTTGCAGCACTCTTTGCTAGAACAGATAGGGCTGATTAGTTTGATGGGTGAGGGCTGATTAGTTTGATAGGTGGCATTCTGTTTGTTTACCAGGATCTAATAACCAAAGCTGTGGCTTTTATCTCTGGTTCCATCAGGAGGTACGTTCTGTCCTCCTTCAGCAACCTAAGCATTGCAGTATACGCTGCCTCTTCCCCCTGCAGGGTTTCTGTACAAGCAAGAAGATTGCACTGTCTGGTTTCCCATCTGTTGCCTGATTACATGCAAATAGACACAGGCAGGGAGCAGAGATACAGGAAAAAAGATGGGGAGTGCTGCTCTGCTGTGATAGACTGGGAGAGACCAACTGCCTGCTGCTGTCATAACCTCACCTCTGCAGAGTAACTGGCACGAAGCCCGGGCTACTTTGCCATCTCATGCCATCCCTCCTCCTCTTATCTAGCCGTGCCATGCCACAGCTTCCCAGGCTCCTGGATGGGACCGATCTGCCCCACCCTTTGCTTCCTTTTCCAACCCCCCCCCACAGCTGCACCCTGCTGGAGGCAGAGCACAGGGCTGGGCTGCAGTGAGCGCTGTGGGTTTGGTAGAGGTACAATTGGGAAGAAAAGGTGGATCGTAATGACTTTTATTTGAGGAACAGTGACCAAAAAGCAAATGTTGTAGGGGAATGGAACGGGGGGTAGGTGGGGATGTTGTGGAACCTCATCAAGAGACCGGACAAAATGGTATAGTGGTAATGTTTTAGGTGAAAGCTGTGCTCAGGGATGACTCTTAGGGAGCAGAAGGTCAAAGGATGGCAATGGCTGGCTGCTGAGAGCCCTGGGTAGAGGGAGAGAACTCTGCATCTGCTGTGTGTGAGAGGGCAGGGACAGAAGGAGCTGAGCCAAAGCTTGGATAGAGGCTGGAGGGTCAGACTGTCCTGTGCTGAGCACTGCAGAGCCGCACTGCCTCCCTCAGAAACCCCCAGCGTTCCCCTCCTGCAGCCCATCCCACAGCTTTATCTGTCAGCTCTGCCACAGTGCTCCTTTTGGGTCTGGAATCAGATCATAAAAGGAACCATGGAATAGTTGGCTTGGATGGGGCCCTAAAGCTGGTCCGTTTCCACGCTCTGTCAGGCAGCCGGGGCTCGGGGGTGGGGGCGGGGCCGGGCTCGGGGGTGGGGGCGGGGCCGGGCTCGGGGGTGGGGGCGGGGCCGGGCTCGGGGGTGGGGGCGGGGCCGGGCTCGGGGGTGGGGGCGGGGCCGGGCTCGGGGGTGGGGGCGGGGCCGGGCTCGGGGGTGGGGGCGGGGCCGGGCTCGGGGGTGGGGGCGGGGCCGCCCGGTGCGGAGCGGCGGCCGAAGGCGAAAGAGAAACCGCGTCCGGGGGCGGGAGCGCCGCCGCGTGCCGCGCCGCTGATTGGCCCGCTGGCTTGCCGAACACAAACACTGCGGCTCGCTATGATTGGTGTTCTCGAGGAAGGGGTGGGGAGCCGGGCTACTCGATTGGTTCCGTGCTGTATTGCCGTGGCGTTCTGCTGCCGTGATTGGTTGTGCCGTCAGGGTGAGGGGGTGGGACTCGAGAATCTCGCTCGCCAGTGATTGGCTGTGGTGAAAGGGGCGTGGCAGCGGTTGTGATTGGCTTCGGCTACAGCGCGTGCGGCGTGGAGCTCCCAGCGCCTCCTCATTGGTTCTCGCTAAGGAGGCGGAGGCCTGTCTCTGTGTCACCCAATGAGCGCCGCGCTCTTCCCGCTGGCCCCGACCCCGAGCACTGATAAGCGGCCGCAGCGGCGGTGGCCGCTCAGTGCCGCGGGTCGGGCCGGGCATGGCGGGTGCCGCGGGCACCTCGTGCTGCCGCGGCGGGGCGGGGGGGCTGCAGCCGCTCCGCGCCACCGTCCCCTTCCAGCTCCAGCAGCGCCGCGGCGCCAGCGGAGACGGGGGCCGGGCAGGTAACTGCGGGTACCTCCTCCACCGACCGAGCTCCGGTGGGGCTGTGCTGGGGGCTGTGACCCGCACCGCTCCGCTGGCTGCCGCGGGGACCCCTCCCGGGCAGAGGCAGCGTCCTGTGTCCTGGAGCGCAGCCGCGGTGTGCTGCAACACCCCCGGCGCGGCCCCGAGCGGTGCTGAGGGGCTGTGCTTGGGGGCTCCGGGCGTTCCAGCCACCTCCGAACGGCCTGGGGAGCAGCGCGTGGTGCTGGGGCCGCTCCTTGGGAAGGGAGGGGAAGGAGCGGCCCGGGAGGAGCAGATCGTGCCTTGAGGGGGGGGGGATGGGGAGCGATCGGGACAAAGCCGAGCTCCGGCCCCACGCGTGGGGGGGGAGCCCCGCTCGGGGGTGGCTCCCAGAACCCGTCCCTTTGTTCGGTACCGCCGCGTTCCGGCGCCGATGACTCGATTTCCCCTAATTCATCCGTAAATCGCATCGTGGAGGTTTCTTCCTGACTACTTCAGAAGCGCTGATTGAAGTAGAACTTTTTGGTGGCGGCCTTCGGCTTTCCTTTATGTGCGTACGGATGAGCATATGCATACGGGGCTGCCCCTGGGGGTCGGCGTTCTCGCCTGGCTCTAAATTGCAGCCAGAAGCGTTCAAATAGCAACGAAAGCGTTTGGGTCTTCACGATAACCTTCGCCGGGACTGCATGGCAGCGAGGGCTGTTTGCCTGCTGTTCCCGTGCTTAATGCAGCAGCTGCTTCCTGCCCTGCAGCCCGTCCCAAAACGAGAATTAATGGCCCTTCCCGAAACGCTGTGCTCTTCATTGCTTGGGATTGAGTCTCTCCTGCGGCTGGCAGGGTTTGCGTTGATCGCAGGAGCTATTAAAAAGCTTCTCGCTCAACTTACGCTTGAAACAAGTTAATGAAACAAACGCTGAGTGCCGGTCTCTTCTTCCCTCGCAGCAGCGTGCTGAAAGGAAGGTGAACTTGCTGCTAATGGGGCAATTATTCGGTAGCTTCAGATGTTCCCAAAAAAATCCAACCTCAAAGAAGGGAGAGGCAGGAGGGCTGCCTGCAGGAGTGCCGTGCCTGCACACAGCAGCGTGCAGCTTTCCCAGGGCAAGGAGGCTGCAGCTCTGCTGACACGAACCAGAATTGCTGCTCTTCATTTCTTCCTGGCTCGGTGCCTCGCTGCTGGGGCTGTAGCAGCTTGATTTTTTTCCTCTCGATCGCAGGCGTTTCACATGCAGTTTTGTAAGTGTTTGAATTTCCATCGCTCTCTGCCTCGGTTGCTCATCGTCAGCCTCGGTTTGCTCCCTGCCTGTGTGGGTGCAGCACGCTGGCAGACTTTAAGCAAAAACTGCTATCGTGATTCATCATCTGAGAGCACCTTTTGGGAGCTCGGCGTGGAAACGTGCTGCTTTGTCACCTCTTCCCCCTTCTGGCTCAGCTTGCTTTCTGCATTGCTCCAGTGCTGCCTGGTTTCCGGGGATCTCTGTGCTGAGAGGGATGCTGTGAGATCCAGGGGCTGATCCTGCAGCTGCTCTGATAATAGAGGATCCCATTGAAATGAGGAGCAGCTGTTGAGTCTCTCAAAGGGCTTCTGTTGAAAGGGAGAGCTGAAGCTGGGGGATGCCAGGAAGTTGGGCTGGGAGTATGTTAAAGGAGTTGACTTGCTGCTTAGAAATCAAGATATCAGATTCATCTCTAGGCATCCTGATACGTGGCATTACTATCTCCTTTTTTTTTCTTTTAATTATTTATCAAAGTAACGCGGCTTTCAGGGATGAATGTATCCTGGTTTCCTCTGTGTTCGGGCCAGACCCATTCCAGCTGCGCTCATCTCTCCCAGGTGAGGTGGTCCTGGGCCTGCAGCCCCTGAAGCTTAAAGCAGCAGAGGTTGTTTCCTCCCAGGCCTACCCTGAACCACCTGCAGCCTGGAGGAGTTCTTCCCTGAGCCCTCTGAGCTCCAGTTGCTTTGGGCTCCAATCTTCCTCATCAGATCTGAAACCTGGTTTTCTAAAGTAAGGCAACCCGAAGTCTTTATGCCTTTTTCACCGTAGCGCTAGAGAAATAGGGTTATTTAGGTAGGAGTTTGCATTTTAATGTGCAAATGTAGTGTTTTGGGAACGTATGCAGGTAGGTAAGCTTGCTTGTCTGAACTGGATCACGCGCAGAGAGGAGGGAGATGGAATACAGTAAAAAAGCACGGTCGTGTTTTGTGCCACTGGTTCAGCAGGCTCTTTTAGAACACTCTTCACTAAAACCAGAGTAAGTGAGGGTGCAGAGCTGGACAAGAAGCTGCCTACCCACGGGTTTATCAGCGATGGTGTGGCGAAGGAGAAAGACATCAACAGAGCTGTGAGTTGTCCTCCTCTAGGAGCGTGTGACAAGCACTGTGCACAACTTCATGGCCCTCTGAGGCTGAAGCCTTGCTGCTCTGGGCCTGTGTGTGCCTTGCAGCTTTTCAGGAAGCTGGTTAGCTGGACTGACTCATCTCTTTGGGATTCTGTTGCTTTTCTGCTCAACTTGCTTGCTTCTGAGATGTCCAGTTGGTTTGCTGCGGACCCTGAGGTAAGCAGAGGGCCAAATATCTTTATTTGGTATCCGAATGAGAGCCATGCTCGCTGTGTATTGTAGAGGCAGATGAGTGGGATGTTGTTCGTAGGCAGTATGGTCTGAGTGTATGTTTAGCAGAAGGAAAATGTCTGTTTACCACTTGGAAATGCTGTGGGATTGCTGCCTACTTGATAGTAATGGAGCTGTGCTACTAACAGTGTCTCATCTTCCCTTTGCAGCCCTCAAATAATGAGTTGTGTGGGTCTCCTTTCTGCCTCCCTCAGCTTCATTAGTTGAACATGTTAACTTCAGGCCTCACTATGGTGTTTCTGTATCCTGGGGTGTGTGTGTGTGAAGGCTCTCATTACCAAAATAGCTCTCCAGATGTTTGTGGTGTCTGCTCCTGGGTTTTCTTTCACACTCTTTGACACCTGTAGCTTTTCAGGGGGGTGCTTAAGCAAATGAACAAAGAGCACACAGATCTGTATCGTCCCTATCACGTGCCCAGCGTGCAACTGAAGACTTGGAGGGAAGGAGTATCAGAAGGAGCAGCTCCTCATCTACTAGCCCTCCAAAAAGGAAGCAAAAGCCCTTGAGCATGGATGTGGAATACCATCCTGGGAAAACTGGGCCCTGCAGATGGCTGCTTTGCAAACTTTGTGTCCCCAAACGTTGGGATTTGTCGCTCAGGTTCTGCTTTTGCCTGTTGCTTTTCCCACAGCAAGTGGGAAGATGGGCTGATAGAAACAAGGGGTTAAGCACAGGCAGAGCTGTGATGGGGAAAAGCAGTCGTGTGGAGACGGATTTGGGATGGGAAAGCCTTGGAGATGTCCTGCTGCTGTGCTCTCCAGGAAGAATCCTGCTTCTGTCCTATGAAATCAAATCACTCTTGGTGCAAAACAGCTGAGCACAATGTGTGGCTCAGGTTTGGGGTCGGAGCGTTGCAGGTGGCTTTGTTTAATGTAGAACGAGTTTCTCGCTGAGTAATTGGAGCCCATTCACAGCACTGCAGCCCTCAGCTGATACAGATCGTACCTTCCATCTAAACTTGCTGCTCCCAGTTCGTCAGCCTGTGGATACGGGTGTGGGAAAGGGGAAACAAAGGACACATCTATAACTAATCTCGACTTGTGTTGACAATTCTGCGGGTGAAACAAGTTTTTCCCTGCTTTCAAATGCTGGAGATGACATTTAAAGAGAAGCGTGCAGGAAGCAGCAGCGGGACTGGACAGTGGGTCTGATCTGCCCCTTTTATAGCAGAATGCTCCAGAGGAACGCTGGGCTCATTTACCCTACATGGATGTTTGCTTCTGGATCTTTCTTTCAGCCGAGGTTTGCCTCACAGGACTGCGTGGAGCACAGCCGAGTTCACAGATTTGTTGGGCAAGAACTGGAAGAACCTGGGCACCGATCTGTGCCTTTCCAGGTGGGGTGAACATTCCCCTGTCTGACTGCAAAGGGGAAAAAACAAGTGCTGCGAGAGGAGTGATGGCGAGCACTGCAGTGCAGTGAGTTCTCTTCTATGCAAAGCTTGCAGAACTTTCATGCAAAGTTGGAATACTGTGCACATGGTGAGACCTTTAAGCTGCATTGGTGGCAGCAGGCTGGTCCTGGCTCTTTCCCTGTTGCTCGGTGCAGTTCAAGGTGATGGCACTGACTCTGGGTGTGAAGCTGTCTGTGGATGGATACTGCAGGACCTGTGAAATCGTTCCCTCGGGATTTATCTTAGATCTTTTTGCATTAAAAGCTGTGCCTGTGGTGCTGCCCTTCAGAGTACCTGGGATAGCAGCAGAGGAAACGAAGCGAACGTTGAAGGCAGTGGTGTGGTTAGCCCACATAATGGGAGGTGACTGTTTCTGTGCCTGCCTGGAACTCCTGCGTGCTGCTGGACGAGCTGCTGCTCCTGCCCTCCCTCTGTTTCTCCATCCTCTCAGTCTGCAGGTGTTCAGGAGCAGGAATTACTGAGTGAGTGCAGTTCCTGGCACGCTTGATCCCGAGGCTGCTGCCTGCAGCTGTGCCCTGCAGAGCTGTTCAGGTCAGTTACTGCAGCTGTGCCATTCTGCTGCCCCAGGTAGAAGGCACAGGGAAGGCTGTGAGAAGGGCTAGCAGATCCTGGGGGGTTTTTATTGTGGTTTTTTTTCCCCTGATGGAGGCTTTTCTCAGTAGTTTCACACTGGGCCCTCCAGGCAGATGGCTCAACTCAAGCTTGTCCTGATGATAACTGTGAAAGAGAATGGGTGAAGGGCTTGTTGAGCAGGTTGGTGTGATTTATGTGGCTGTATGTGTGTGAAGGACAAGCCTTTTTATTTTCCTCGTTTTCCAGCTTGATTGTAACTAGAAATGTTGAGGATGTCTTTGCTCTGTTTGCTTTTACTTTGTACTGGAAGATTTCCAAGGGCTGGGGAATCAAAGGTTCCTCACCTTGGCCCTGCCTTCCGCAGAGATCTTGGTTCCTAGATGCTTATCAGGATTGATTTAAGGAGGTGGAACATAAAGGGGGGGAGGAGGACCCCCCCAGCTCTGTTTTCATAGCTGGGGTTTCCCTTTTCTGACGGGAGGATCTGAGTAGCTCCTCGGTCATCTCTTTTTCCAGATCAGAGTGAACAAGACCTAAAATCCTGAAGTTTAAACACTTTTTTTTGCTTGTTTCTGAGCCACCCTTACAGTCTGTGAGCTCTCCCTTCTGTTTTCTTCTGGATTTCAGCATAGAAATCCATCCAGAAACACTCACCTGTCAGAAGGAGGAGCTGGGTTTGCCCGGAGGTCCCATGCAGTGGTGCACTGCGTTGGGCCGATGTAGGAACTGTGTGCTTCGACCAAAGGCTCCGAGGAAGCTGAAATTCTTCAGATTGTTTTCTCATTTGGAAAACAAACTTTGAAAGAATGAAGATAAAGGTGAAAAGTTCAGCTCGTTTCCTCCGCTGAGGGCACTCAGCTGCAGTTTTGGGCCTTGAGCTGTGGCAGGGAGCTGCTGTTCTGACTCTGTCCCAGACAGCCTGAGCTGCTCCCAGCCCTTACTGATTTCTCTCTGTGATACTGGGGGTGCTCTGTCCAGCTGTACTCACTGCAGCATGCAGCCTGGAGGGCTCCAGAGCCCAGCATCCCTTTGCTGGTGCTGCAGACCCCTGGCCTGGAGGTGCTGGTGCTCCTTGCCCTGCAGGATGCCGTGCAGTCCTCTTGCTTTTCCAGCACTCCGTGTGCAGGAGAAGCACTGAAGCAGATGTGATGTCCTCCTCAGGGCTGTTTGCAGCAGGTGCTTTCTGCATCTCTTGAGCCACATGCCTATGGTTTGAGCAGGAGTCACGAGAGGGAGTGCGGTGCGACCACAGCTTCTGTCTCCTCACCAGAAGGCGTGATGGATTTCTCTGCCTTTCTGCATTATCATCTCCGAGATCCCATCCTGCTACGAGTGCGAGTTGTGTGTCCACTTAAAAGACAAAGGGATCGAAGCTGTAAGATGTGGCCAGGGGTGGAGATGTCAAGTGCTTCCTTGGCAGGGCTGAGTGCCAGAGGTTTTGCTGGGCTGCCCAGCTCTGGTACTCAGCTTCGGTTCTGATCTTGATTTCCCCACCACCTCCACTCCTGATCACTGTTCTGTCCTCCTGTCCCCAGATCAGGAGTGTCCCCAGGTAAGGGCTGCATTGTAAAGATCATTACAAGGTGTGGGTGAGGGAAGCTAATGCAGGACTTAAATAATTAGCTGTAATTTCTGTCACAGTTGGCTGGAAGATATATTTGCATGAGTCAATCATTGACCGAGTTGCTTAGGTTCCATTGCAGCTAGATGCTTCCTGACAAATATTCGTGAAAGCTTACAGCTCTGGCTTAAATCAGTAAGTGGAAAGCTGTGTCCCAAAGCATTCCCTGTGCCTGGTTAGTGCAGAACACAGGAGGCTGAGGCGTCCCGTTGTGCTGTGGTTGACTTCAATGCTGGCTGTGTTGAAACGTGGGCTGTTAGTTCGTGCTCTGTCACTTCAGAACGGATTTTTGCATGTCAGGGTCTGAACAGCGTGTCCCTAAATCTCTGATGTTCGGGGGTGGGTTTCCCCAGGGTGAAGTTTAGGGAAGGAAGGAAGAAAATCATCATAACTCTAAAAAGAAAGCAATAGTGGGAGCACAGTTTTTGTTCGACATCATTTGTGGATTCAGCTCTAAGTGCCACTCATTGAACTCTGGAAACGTTGGGGGGTAAATTGAGAGCCCTTTGGGTTGTTGTTTTAATACATGGTCTGTAGACGTTTCTCTTTTTAGATGCAGAGATGGTCTGGCCCAGGGAGATGGCTTTGGAAGCTCTGAGCTCCCTGTGTTGTGGCTGGGAAAGACCAGAGACCCCGCAGATCCAAAACGGAGAGCATTCTGAAAGCTTCCTGCACGCATCACACCAATCCCATGAACTTGAGGATGCGTGCAGCAATCGGAGGCAGCCCAGCAGCTCCTGGAAGCACAGCGATAGCTCTCTTATCTTCAGCTTTGCTGTCACATGAGGAGTGAAGGCACCACAACCCACACTTCTCAGCTGAGGAGCTGCCCAGGCCTGGACCCGTTGCTGCTGGCCAGGTGGCAGCTGTGCAGCTCGGTGTGGAGAGCTGATAACAGCTCGGGGCTGCAAACAGGACGCTCCACCCTGCTGCCCTGGCACGGCTGTTGGGCTGTAGTGCTGCTGTGTGTGGGGTGTGCACACGATGGATGTGTCCCCGCTGTGCCCCAGGCACTCGTAGGGGCAGCAGCCACACGGGATGGAGGTGCGAGCAATGGGGCGCTGGAGAGGAAGCTGCAAACGCTAACGAGTTTCTAAATTAGAGGTAGCTGTCTTAGGATATTAACTGCTGGAAGTGGGGAGTGTGTCTTGAGGTGCCAGCTGGACCCGACACAATAAGCCTTTAATCCTGTGTGGACCTTGTGAGGTGTGGCTGTCGTGCAAGGGCTAATGCTTCTCCAGCCCTCCCACGTGGCTTTTTGTTCCTGCCCTTCTCTCACCTAGAACTCGAATTCCACTTCTCAAATGGTACTTTAGCTGATAAAAAGAGGCATTTCCTGACCACATCCCTGAGCAGAGAGCTGAGACCGCTCTGTGGAGAGAGGTTCTTGGTGCCGGCAGCGTGGTGCTGAGCAGTCCTGATGCTGAGTTCAGCGTGCTTAACTCACTGCCAGCCCTGCTCTGAGTTTGGGGAGGAAGGAGAGAATGTCTTTGTGCAGCACACCTGGAGCAGAGCTGCTCGTGGCCTTCATGCCCTGCCAGGAGGCCATGGGGCTGATTCTAATGTGCACGGTGATTTGCATCTCTAATCAAAATGAAATGCAAACAGGCTTTTCTGCTGGCTTGAACTTGCTTCTCAACGATTGCTACCTTTTTGAGCGTGGTGATAACAGCTTTCAGCTGCTGGGCTGGTGACAGGGCTGCAGGAGAGGGCAGCTGAGCTGTGCATCACTGCTGCTGTGCACAAAGCTCTTCATCCTTGGTGCCTGCACATCCCACTGTGAGGGGTGGTCACCTCCTGGAAGAGGGAAGCTGGGCAGGGCAGGCTCCGGGCTGCAGGGTGGGTGCTGGGGTCCTGCCAGCCTGCCCTGGGTTACAGCAGCACGCAGGTTGTGCTCTTCCTTCCTGCTGGGTGGATGCCCACAGCTGCTAACGGCAGCGAGCATTCAAGGCTGGCTGCGGGATCCAGAACTCTGCAGGTGTTCTCTTGGCCTCCCCTGGCTGGGAGCAAGCGATTGCATGCTATCTTGGGTGAAATGGAGGCACGCAGCCTGCCCGTCACTGCTGGGTCTTCCCAGCAGGAAGGAGGAGCCTGGGTTCTTGCAGTGAAAGCACTGTGCTCCAGCTGATACGAAATTGCATGGAGTTTTTCCTCCTGCAAAAGCAGGGTTGCCCCGCTGAGCACTTCACCCAGTGGTGTAGCAGCTCCGTTGCAGAGGGTTGCAGTAAAATCTGTTCTGAAGAAGCGCTCTCTCAATGATAAGGGAGCTGCAGGGCCTCCACCAGCCCTGACTGACCCACTGTGTTCATTACCACGAGGTTCCCATGGCTGGGAGCAGCAGAGCTGTGCTGAACAGCAGCATGGCCCGGGCAGCAGAGCTGCTGCTGCAGGACTGGGAGCTCAGGGCCTTCAGCAGCACTTAATTTCCAAGAAGTGAGTGAGCTTCTCCAGGCTCTGCGTGCTGCCTGCTTGGGATCTCTGCAGTGGACCTGAGCTTGCTGGCAGGGATAGCTGTTGTTGGAGCTGTGCTTTGGAAGCCTTAATCCCCTCTCTTCTCCCCCATGCAGCGAGCGTTCCCTGTGCTGCTGCTGTGGAGAAGCTGTGCCGGCCCCGGCAGCCCCGCGTGCGTCGCACCTCCTCGCTGGACACCATCGTGGGCTCCTACCTGCTGGGGCAGTGGCCACGGGATGCTGATGGAGCTTCTGCCTCGTGTGTGAGTGACAAAGCCACCCAGGTATGGATACGGGCTGCCCGGGAGGTGTGTGGGCCGTGGGGGAGGGCTGCAGAGTTGCAGTGTGTGTGGATCAGGGGCGAAGAGAGGAAGCGTTGCGTTCCCCTCCATCCAGCTGCAGCTTTCTAGGAAGGCTATTTTTCCCCTTTTGCTTCTCAGCTCCGTGATTCCATTTCGGTGCAGAGTTAGAATTTCCTTGGCCTTGTTTGGAGGCAGATGGCCTCTGGCTTTCTGCTCCAGCCCTGGCTCACTGCTAGTTTTTTTTTTCTGGCTTGCAGCTATGGGCCAAGTCCTTATATAACACACACGGGCTGCGTGCCACACGCTGAGACGGCGAGGGTGCTCCCACAGAAGGGCTCACCAGCACGAGCACCACTCTCTCCTGCAGGATGGAAAAGCTCCAGACCTCCAGGAACACTTAGCAACCTGTAAATATTACTGCATGGCAGCAAATGGTGCTCGCCTATCTGCGGAGGTGAAGGAATTCAGGATAAGAGCATCCGTTAGCTCACCGAGCCATTCATTTAGTGCACTCAGCCCGTGTTAACTTTGCTGTTTGATCTCTGCTATTCGGTGGCGTGTTGCTGGGCTGTTTGCAGGAAGTTCCCAATTGGATTCCAGCTTGCATTGTCCTTTCCCAATGTGTTCTTGCCTGCTTTTGTTTCAGTCCTGGTGCCCAGGAGCACTGCAGAGGGGGAAAGGAAAGGATTTGTCAACCTTGGTCCCTGAGTCAGGGAAGTGCACTCCTCCTTTCTGTCTCAATGCAGATGGGTGGGAGCACAGCTCTGGTGCTTTGCAGCCCTTCAGTTCCCCTCGCACTCAGTCCTTTGTGGGGAAAGAGCTGCTGAAGTGGGGCACCTCCTGAGGATGGAGCTGCTGTGCTCCCAGCAGACCCTTCCTCAGCTGTCTGGTGGTGTCCTGCAAGCACTGATTCGACATTGCAGCACGCCAGGGGAAGGAGCAGTGATCCCTGGCGTTTCACACGTGTGCTGCACTGCTATGTGTGTGTCAGATGACTTGGCTGTCCGAATGCTCCTCCAGGAGGCTGACGCTCCCTCCACGTTTTCAGGCATAGCAGCTCTCAGAGCTGGGGCTTTCTCTGCTGGCCAGCGCGTGTTTACTCTCCTCCTTACGCAGTTACCATCAGCTGTTGTGCACAGCTCTGCAGATCTGCTGTCGTAAGGTGGAGGAGTGAGATACAGCTGCAGGTGCAGTGGGGCAGAGCGGCAGCAGTGTGCCTTTATCTTGCTGTGCAAAGCAGTTTCTCCCCTCTCTCTCTGAGGAAGCAGTTTTGCCACGGTTAGGACAGAAAGTTCTGTCATTTCCTTCTGCCCTGGCAGTCTGCCTCCAGAAGGAGTGGGGTGTGTATGTGTCCTTTATTTTCAGGCTTTCCTCTTGCAAGGAGCATCTCTTCTTCCTTTTTGGGCCCTATTTCTTGGTGCTGGTGCTGAGCTCGTGTCGCAGCAGTAGGGCAGGGTGCTGAAGGAGCTGTTGCTTGAGAGACTTCAGGTGCCTTCGGTTTTTCTCACGTCCTGGGCTCTCCCAGCAGCTGAATCTGAGCTTCCCAGCCTTGCCTCGTGCAGTAACGTGAGATGGAGCTGAGTGTTGTCTCTTAGACTCCCAGCTTTCCTCCTCAGCCCGATATGTACGTGATCTGCTGGGACGTGAAATGACACAATGTTCTGGCATAAACACCAAACGCCGTCTGAGTTGTTTAGGGGGGAGAGAGTATTTGAGGTAGGAAATGAGATCAGATGTGCCGTGTGCTGAAGCCTGCAGGGTTAGCCTGAGCTGCAGGACTTCCTATGGGACCAGCACAGGGCGGCTGAGGCTGCTCGGAGCTCAGCAGGACCTCGGGGTAATGGTTGGGGCTGAGCTGATTGCTCCTGTCCAACAGAGTGCTGTGCTCTGAATGTAGCAGCTTCTATGCTGCCACGCCTGCTGCTCGCTGGATGGAGACCTAGGCACCACATTCTGCAGAGGGAGCAGGGTGCCCTGCTTCAGGGGGGTGCAAGGAGGGGCTTCGTTAGAGCCTGGGGCTTGGGGCAGGGGTGGATTTCTGTCTGGAATTCACCTGAGTTCAGTTCCCAGAGGAAAACCTGGTGCCTCTCCAGGTAACTCGCCTTGTTCCTGTGGTTTAAATAAGCACTGCAACGCGTTTTTGGAGAAGAGGCTCTGTCATCCTGCTGACTCCATGGGGTCGTTTCCGCAGCTGCTGTTCTCACAGTGGCCTCAGGGGAGAAGGAGAGCTCTCAGAGAGGAGCTGTTCTCAGGCCCTTGCACCTCCTGGCAGCCTGTCCCTGAGGATGGAGGAGGGGAGCGTTATCCGGAGCCTCCCCCAGCACAGGGACATGAGGTTGGGTGTTTTGAGAGGGGCTAAGATGTGATGTTGGGGAGAAGTGGCAGCTGGCCTCGCAGATGATGTGCCTCGGGACCGAGCAGTGCTGGAGGCTCCACTGAAGAGCACTGTGTTCAGTGGGAGGAAGTTCACACCCATCTCTGATCAGATTAACGGCCCCTTCTGACTGCCATTGGTGCTCATGACGGAGCCGCTGCGTGGAGAACAGCTGTGTGCTGTGCTGGGGATGGTTTTGTGCACCAAGAGTCAGCTGAGAGCTGCCAGCTCGAGCTGCAGAGGCAGCCAGGCTCTTCCAGCACTCGTGCAGCTCTGCAGGCCAAACCCTGCTTTTGGTTACGCCTTTGAACTGCGATAATGGCAGCCTGAGGTCTCAGAAGCAAGCTGTGTGTTCTCACAGCTGGGTGAGGCTTTTCCTCTCTGTAATGCTGCTGTGTACAATGAGTGCCTGAGTCCCTGCGTCACCGCGCTTCGGGCTGGAGCATGAGGAGCAGCAGCTGTGCTGTGCACTGCCAGGTACCCGTGGGAATTAAGGCACTGCCCTCCGAGCAGCTCTCTTGCCGTGGCGATCCCTGAGCTCCAGTTTACTTCAGGGGCACAGATTTGGTGAAAGCGATGGGGTTCTGGCTGTGCTGAGCGATAAAGGGGGAAGGCTGAAGCTGTGAAGGGGCAGTAGTCGATTGACTTTATCCCCTTGGACTCTCCCAGCAGCCTCAGAGCTGTACATGTTGTGACTGTTCTCAGCAATGTTTCTCGTCACTTCAGACTCCGGTGTCCTGGCATGATGTGGAAGTGGGGAAAGCCAGCTCCAGTGCTCACAAGCGTTCTGCTTCTTGGGGTAGCACAGATCACCGCAGAGAGGTAAAACAGACCACTCCCAGTGCTTGAGCAAGATCTGTGCTGGCTGCTGCTGTGCAGGAGGCTCCTGCGTGCATGGGAGGGGAGCGGGAGGACAGGGATGTAATGCTCGAGCTGTTAGCCCTCATTCTCAGCCCTAACGCTGTGCTTGGACTGGAGGCTGATGCTGCAGGCAGCTGCTGTAAGCTGCTGGAGTTCAGTGCACTGCTTGGAGGTGTCACGTAGGGCCTGGGCCTGACGCTGCAGGTGGAAGGTAACCCACATCCACCGTGGAACAGCACCGGCCACGCTGCCAGGGGGGAGATTGTGGCCTTGTGGGCAGTCCCAGCCCATCCTTGGAGAGGCAGCCAGGGCGGCTTGTTGTGTGACTGAGACTGTCTCTATTTTGGCACTTCCTCGTGGGTTGAGAGGGGGAGGGAGAAGGGAGACGAGCCGTGATCTTTTTTTGGTGGGAGGTGTATTGGCTTGCCCCGTTCTGCAGCTGAAACTTTATTTGCCAGATTGCCAAACTGAAGCAGCAGCTCCAGCGAACCAAACTGAATGGCAGAAGTGGCAAAGAAAAGGAGAAGAGCTCCCCGCTGCAGGGGGACCATGCCGTCCTCGGATCACTCCGGGTGGGTTCACATCTCCCTCTGCTGTCACTGTGCCCCACTGAGGTGGAGTGCAGACTCCTGCTGGCCGATATCCCAGCTCTTCTCAGACTTCTGCTCAGTGTCTGAGAAAGGGGGGGCATTTTTTCTACCCCCCTGAGGGGCTCTGGCTGAGTGCTGTGGCATCGCAGTGGAACTGAGAAACAGCAGAGTTTGTGCAGACACAGCTAACATCTTTGACTCTGGCTCGTTGCAGGACTCTCCTTCAGGCTTCCTCTCTTCATCTCCTGTTTTGAGGCTCAGTCCCTGCTTGCACAGGAGCCTGGAAGGGCTAAACCAGGAACTGGAGGAAGT
Organism: Callipepla californica brunnescens; assembly: GCA_023055505.1. Lineage (NCBI taxonomy): Eukaryota > Metazoa > Chordata > Aves > Galliformes > Odontophoridae > Callipepla > Callipepla californica. The sequence goes on from JALIRH010000045.1 coordinate 2,280,598, forward strand.
GTTTGTGAAGGAACAGGGAGATGAAGAGCTTCTGAGGGTGAGTAAAGCTCACAAGATCAGCTTGGATCTCCGGGATGCTCTCTGAAACGTTTCCTCCGGTGACATTTGCTGCCCGTATGTGTTTCTTGGCCGTGGGGATATCTGTGTGTAGTTTTGTTGGAGGCATGTGGATGTCTGACTGCACCAGGCAGCTCTTGGCTTCCTTCCTGAGAGCTGGTGCAGTGGGAGAGGTAGAAATCTCAGCAGAGGTGATGCCTCACGGGCAGTGTTAACATCCCAGGGCTGCTTCATACCATGCTGACATGGGAGGCGATCCCAGCCAGCCCATGAGCAGAAGTGTATTTATTACAGGGGATGCAGAGGAGCCCCTGCTGCGAGCCAGCACCCCACGCTACTCCTGCTGTGTCATTCCTCTGGTGAAAGGGGTGGGTTTCTTGTTCTTCTCTCCTAGATCCTGGATGTCCCAGACGGTCACAGAGCACCGGCGCCTGCACAGAGAGGCTCTGGAGATGCCTCCCTGCCGCTGGAGCCCAGCAGTGGCAGCTGCAGCAGTCTCTCGCTTTCTCCTTCCCCCTCTGTGCCTCTCCGCCTCTCTCCACACACCCCGGTGAGACTGGTGGCAGAAGAGCTCTCCTCTGCTGTGGATGAGGTGCAGATGGATCCGAAAGAGAAAGGTAAGTGCTGAGCCCGGGGGGTGAGGAGGCTGTGGTGGATTGGGAGCTGTGGGAGAGGTTCTCATCCACTCTGACTGAATAGTGGTGGCCTTCCTGAGCCCTGGTAATTACTCTCCAGGTGGGTGATATCCTGTGATATGAGCAGGGAGCTACACAGAGTGCTTTGGTTTTAACCCACAGCCACAGCATTGGAAGAGCGTGCTTGGTGATAGCTTAAACTGCTCTTGGGTTCTCACAGAAATGTCTTACGAAGTGTCTTTCCATCCCTTGCAGAGGAGGGCAGCCCTTCTCCAGTCCTGGCTTTTGCTTCCTCTCCTCGGCCCAACCACAGCTACATGTTTAAACGGGAACCTCCCGAGGGATGTGAGAAAGTCCGTGCCTTTGAAGAAGCTTCGTAAGTATGAGGAGTTCAGCAGAATGGAGCTCAGCTGAGCTTGGTCCTACAGCACCGTGCTGGGGTGGGGCAGCTGAGGCTTCAGCTGTGCTATTGTGCCCTGCTCTGAAAGGAGGGAACAGCCTCTAAGAAAACGCTGCAGCAAAACCCTGGGTGCTCAGATCCTGGAGGAAGAGCTGAGGGCTGAGTGCCAGCCCTGAAACACACTCGGAAGGATGTGGTGATTCCTGCCCTTCCCAGGCAGCAGATAATTCTCAGCCCAGGACAGCTCCTTTTAAAAAGAGAGGTGCTTCGAAACAGAACGGGCACGTTGTGCTGCTCTGTGCTCATGGTGGAGCCCGTTCAGCTTTCAGTCAGGCTCTCTGAAGCACACGCAGCTCCAGGTGCTTGCGGAGCATCTGCTGCTCATCACATCCTCTGTCTCTCTTTCAGCTGCGGCCCCGACCACACCTTCCAGCCTTCCTGCCCAGATAAGAACAAAGTGCACTTCAACCCCACGGGCTCCGCCTTCTGCCCCGTCAGCCTGGTGAAGCCTCTCTTCCCAAACGTGGGCTTTCTCTTCAGGGGCTTCCCGGCATCGTCGAGCCCTGGCGTGGGCGCGTTTACGTCCTGCCAGCCCACGGCCCCCACGCCGTTCCTCGGGGCGCGGAAGGACAGCGACGCATCCGAGGCGCCGTCGCTCAGTTACGAACACTGGAAACGCGGCCAGGCGGAGGAGAGCGTCGTCTTCCACAGCTCCCTCGTAGCGTGAGAGTCAGCCAGCCTCAGCAGCAGCTCTGGCTCCTCGCTGCGTCTTGGCCAGCCCTCAAGGTGGGGACGTGGGGCAGCCCTGGGCCTGAGGAGCACAGCGGGCGACCGAGGCTGAAAGAAACTGTGACGTTCCATGTGCAGGAGGGGCTCCTTTCCCCGAGCCTCCCCTGCTCAAAGCACTTTCCCTGTGTCCAGCCATCAGCTGTGGGCGCTGCTGGGAGGATTCAGGTGGAGCTTTCCCGGCGCTTCCATCCCTGCTGCTGCTGCCCGGGGTGCGGTGGGGAGGAGGACGGCCGCTGTGAGCCCAGCAGCGCCGCGGGGATGGGGCAGAGAGCGGAGCAGTGGCACTGGGGATGTGCACTGTGAGCGCCTCTTGGCAGCGGTGTCGTGCTGAAGAAGCCTATTTTCTTACGTCCGATGTAGAAGCTCTATTTTCTTCCACAGACACTATTTTTGCAGCTGTTCGGGGTTTGTATTTTACGGATCGCGAAGCTCCCGGGGGGGAGCGTTGGCTTTGCAGTTGTGTTTAGGGGGGGTTGGTGGTTGTTGTTTTGTTTTGGCGGTGGTGACCGCTACGTGGAGAAGAAAATAAACGATTTCAGGCACTCTGATGTCCCATTATTTTGGGTTGGGGGGGGGGGGGGGGTTTAATGTGGCGCCGCGCATGCGCACAACCCGCTCGAGTCGCTCCGGCGACGGCGGGAACGCCAGCCTGGCCCCGCCCCCTGCCCCGCCCCCCCGGCCGCGCAGCCAATCACAGCGCTCCACATCTCTTTGCATCACCGTCGGAGCGGCGCTCTGTGAAGGCCCCCAGCCCGGGGCTGCCCCGCGCGCCGCCTGCGTCCCCGTCCGTCCCCGCGGCCGCGATCGCGGCCGAACCGCAGCAGCCGCGGCGCCGCGGCGGACGCGGAGGGCTCGGCCCCGTTCCTCCGGGATGGTTTCGTTAACCCCCTCGCTCCCGCCGCTCCCCCCCCATCCCCGGCGCGGGTCCGGCGGCGCGGCGGGCGGGCCGGGCGGGTCCTGCGCGGCGGGCGGGCGCAGGCTGCGTGCATGAGGCCGGCCGCTCCGCCGCCCGCCGCGCCGCGCGATGTGCTCGTGCCCGTGCTCGTGCCCGCGCTCGTGCCCGCGCTCCCGGCGCTGAGCGGCCGCGCCGCCGCTATGGGAGCGAACGCGGGCGGCCCCGCGCTGCCCGAGCGCCTCCGCCTGCCCGTGTGCTTCCTGGGCGTCTTCGCCTGCTACTTCTACTACGGCATCCTGCAGGAGAGCATGTGAGCGGACACACCGGGGGGGGGGGGGGGGTGAGGAGCCGGCCGCTGCTCACCGGGTCCGCCCTTACAGCACGCGGGGGAAGTACGGCGACGGCGCCCGGCAGGAGAAGTTCACGTTCGCGCTCAGTTTGGTCTTCATCCAATGCGTCATCAACGCCGCCTTCGCCAAACTGCGTGAGTCGGGGCCGCGCTCCGATCCCGGGGCGCCGCGGGAGGGGCTCGCGGTGCTCCTTCCTCACGCTCCTTCCTCTCCTCCTCCTCCTCCTCCTCCTCCTCCTCCCCGCAGTGATCCGTTTCTTCGACTCGGTCCGTGTGGACCGCACGCAGAGCTGGCTGTACGCCGCCTGCTCGCTGTCCTATCTGGGCGCAATGGTCTCCAGCAACTCTGCCCTGCAGTTCGTCAATTACCCGACCCAGGTGAGGCTCGGAGCTGTGTCTGCGGTGTCACGGTGCCGTGATGCGGTCGTTGCGTAGCGCTGCAGGCACTGCTGTGTGAGCACATCACTGCTGTGTGAGCGCATCACTGCTGTGTGAGCACATCACTGCTGTGTGAGCACATCACTCATATGCTCCTTTATTTCCCGAGCAGGTCCTCGGCAAATCCTGCAAGCCCATCCCAGGTAAGCGTTGCGTGTATTGCCGTGGGTTTCTGGTGCTCTTGGAGCAGCTGTAGAAGCAGTGTGTGCCCGTGCTCTGCTGGGGCGATGGGAGCGGCTCACGGCGTCGCTTCTTTGCAGTCATGCTTTTAGGTGTGACCGTGCTGCGGAAGAAGTACCCTCTGGCCAAGTATCTCTGCGTCCTCCTGATAGTCACAGGCGTGGCCCTGTTCCTGTATAAGCCTAAAAAGGGAGCGGGAGGGGACGACCACATCTTTGGCTACGGAGAGCTGCTCCTGGTGAGTGGACCCACGGCGGCTTTGCACACCGGGCGCTCCCTGAAGCTCGTGCAGAAGCGCTTGCACGCGTCGCTGAGTTTGAGGGACGCGTCTTCTTGCGGTTTGAGGTCGTGTAATCGGTGTTTAGTGGATGTTTGGGATGTTTCGGACAAGAGGAGGGAGCTGAAGGTCTTCCCCGTAGGAAGAGGTTCTTTGCTTCACTCGTGTCTCTGTCTCCTTTCGTCAGCTGCTGTCGCTGACCTTGGATGGGCTGACGGGCGTATCTCAGGACCACATGAGAGCTCACTATCAAACCGGCTCCAATCACATGATGCTGAACGTTAATCTCTGGTCCACCTTGTTCCTGGGAGCTGGTAAGGAACGCCGGGCACGAAGTACACGGGGCGTGCCCTGCAGGGAGCAGCACCCAGCTCTGCTCCGTACGGAATCACAGAGTCCTAAAACTGCTCAGGTTGGAAAAGACCCTCAAGATCATCAGTTCCAACTGCAAACATCCCATAGTGCCCTCGCTAAGAACCCTGGGCACCACGTCCAGGCACCCAGGGAGGAATAACTGCGTGCACTGGTACAGGTTGGGGATGAGCTGCTGGAGAGGAGCTCTGAGGAGAGGGGTCTGCGGGTCCTGCTGGATGACAGGTTGGCCATGAGCAGCGTGTTCTGGTGGCCAAGGAGGACAGTGGCATCCTGGGGTGCATTAAGAGTGTGGCCAGCAGGTCGAGGGAGGGGATCCTGCCCCTCTGCTCTGCCCTGCTGAGGCCTCACCTGGAGCACCATGTGCAGTTCTGGGCTCCCCAATACAAAGCAGACAGGGATCTGCTGGAAAGAGTTCAGCAGAGGGCACAGAGATAATAAAGGGCGTGGAACAGCTCCTGCATGAGGAGAGGCTGAGAGACCCGGGGCTGTTCAGCCTTGAGAAAAGACTCAGAGGGGATCTGATCCACGTCTATCAATATCTAAGGAGCAGGAGGCTGAGGGATGAGGTCGGACTCTTCTCAGCAGTGAGTGGAGATAGAATGAGGGGAAATGGCCACAAACTGAAGCATTGGAAGTTCTGCACAGATGCGTGTGGGAATTTCTTCCCAGTGCACTGACGGAGCACTGGAGCTGCACACAGAGGTGGTGGATCTCCTCTGGAGATCCCCAAAACCCGCCTGCACAGCCTGGGCTGGGAGCTGCTTTGGCAGCGGGTGGGACTCGATGGTTCCCTTCCAACCCCTGCAGCTCTGTGGCTCTGTGATGGTGTGTTGTGTCCGGGCTGCTCGGTGCAGCTCTGCTGGCATCCACCAGAGGACACTGCTCCAACGCAGTGTAACTCCGCACTCTGTGCAGCTGCTGCTGCCTGGAGAATGTCAACTGAAACTACTCTGCCAGTGACTGCTCACACTTCTCATCTCCACCTTTCCCGCAGGGATACTGTTCACCGGAGAGCTCTGGGAGTTCTTGAGTTTTACCGAACGTTATCCCAGTATCATTTACAATATCCTGCTGTTCGGGCTGACGAGCGCGCTGGGTCAGGTAAACGCGCTTCCCGTGTTCTGCAGCCTTCCCTGGGGTTTGTTTGCACAGCCGGGAGATGGCGGAGTGAGGTTGCCTGGCTTTCTGTCGCTGTGGTTATCCAGGCTGCCATAAAATCGAAATGATTACACGGGAGTCACCGGGAGTTGAAAAATGTTCTTTCAGCTCCGGCTCTGTGGGTGAAAAGACGATCTGCGTCGTCCCTTTCGGTGACAGAAAGCATCCGTTTGTTTTTCAGAGCTTTATTTTCATGACGGTGGTGTACTTCGGACCGCTGACTTGCTCCATCATCACCACGACACGCAAGTTCTTCACCATCCTCGCGTCCGTCGTCCTGTTTGCCAATCCCATCAGCACCATGCAGTGGGTGGGGACGGTGCTGGTGTTCCTGGGTAAGCGTGGGCAGCGAACCCCCGAGCTCTTCCTTCTGTGAGCTCCAGTAAGGTGCAGGGGGACAGCTAACGAAGTCAGCGCCGTTGGGATGAGTTTTCGCGCAGCTCTTTGTGTTTGAAGGCTGTCAGGAGGTTCCCGTGCACACGGAGTGCTTTATCTCTTCGCAGGCCTCGGACTCGATGCCAAATTTGGGAAGGGAGCGAAGAAGACGTCGCATTGAGGAGGTGGTTGATCTCTGCCGTTGGAATGAACTTTTAATTTATTGTCTTGTACCTCAAAGTCTGTTATGAAACTGGACTCAGGATAGGTGATTAGAAGGGGAATGTTTGGATTTTTTTTTTCTGTTTGTTTTAGTTTTTTAATTATGAACTGCTTCAGTTTTAACTGCAATCAATAATGTGTTTTCTTTCCGTAATCAAAGCTGCAGTACTAGATCCTAGCAGCAGGATGAAATTCTTGCCTTAACAGGAAAACAAAACAACCTTCATATCTTTATTAAAGAAAAGGAAACAATGGCCACTTCTCCAGGACCTTGATTTCAGCTCCTCCGCTGAGTGCGGGGAGAGGGCTGTCCGAGAGTGGTGGTGCAGCCTGGGGAGATGCCCGGATTAAAGGCGTGTGTTGAAGATCACCCTCTCTTCTGACTGATCGTATGGTTATTTTTTCCCTGGTGGAGCAGCCAGTCGGACGTTCTGCCATAACAGTGTGCACACGTGGAGCTGCACTGTACTCTTCACCTGAACTGTTCCCAGGGGCAGCCCCGGGCACGTGTAGAAACGAACAGGAAATCTGTTTAATCACTGGGGTTACAATTAATTCTTTTCATCTCTTCCCCCCCCCCCCCTCCTGCAGAGGAAGGAACAGGATCCTCTGCTGCTCAACTCGTGCCAAGGTTGTGTGACAGCAGCTTCTAAATGTTGAAAGGGCCCTTGTTAATTAACCACTATCATGGGGAGCTTTCGCTGACACCCGCTCCCGAGCGTCCCCAGAGCGGCGGGAGGAGGAGCTGTTATCATAATGATGCCTTCAGAGTTGGAGAGCAGAATTCTCCAAAGAACAAACTTTACACATGAAAGCACGTTTACACCAGCTGTCGCTTGGTCTCCATCTGTTCCGTGGCTTTGGCCTTTTGCCCCTCCAGATGGGATCTTGATCTCTTTACTGAGCGGCTGTTGTCAGCCTCCCTTTCCAGCCCCTGCTACCCCCACCCTGCAGTATTTCTTACAGCTTTTTTTTTTTTGCCTCAAATTCGTTTCTCATTTAATCTGTCTTGTTATCCCATAGCGCCGCTCAAACAACACATTTCTTCAGGAATTAAACCTGAAGTTGTTAAAGGGTTTTGCTCTGTCGCCCTCACCTCCTTGTTAACTTGTGCTGCCTTAAAGGTCAAACGATAAGTAGCAAATAAAGATGTTCTCAGTAGCAGAGAGCCCTGAAATAAAAGCTGCTGTGGTTTAGCTCCGTGGGTCCTGCCTGATGAACACGGTGCATCCGCTGCTGCACGAAGATCCCAGCCTCCCTGAAGACTGTTATCCTTCACAGTATACTTAAGGTAATTAATCTCCATTTCATAAGAGGGAGCAGAAAAATTGAGTGACTTGCACTGTGTCATAGATAGCATTTGATGATAATGTTGTCCTGAAAGTAAAGAGATAATTTCTCTGTGTGTAGGACTTAGTGCTAAGGGACAGGAGGGCACATTTTAAACCCAACCAGTTCTCAAACTGAGCAACCAAAATCAGCAGAAACACTCCCAGTTCTGCACTTGTTTGTCCTGCAATTAAATAAGTAATCTAACGGAGGAATAACCCTCCGTCAACACCTGAGAAGTGCATGATGAATCCCTTCCTCAGCCACGTTCCTGCCCACGATCAGGAAAACTGCTCAGTCCTGTTACCTTGTTTGGAGTCACTGCCTTTCCAAACCACAGGAGGAGGTAACTTCCAGACCACTTCTGCCTTAAGTGCTAGAAAGTCTGCTCCCTCTTCCTGAACTGTTGTCCTCTTCCTGCCCTGATCCCATGTGTAGCTGCAGGAGAAAGAGTGTCTAATTAGAAAAAAGAAAACAAAGACTTTGCATCGATTCTTTAACCGTGAAAAAGAAGCTCCTGTGGACTCGAGGGATGTTCTGCTCAAAGCCACAGCTCTGTCTGTCCTCTGCCCCACTCCGCAGCACTCTGGAGTGCCAGCAGAAATTGAAAAGCTGGGAGCTTTCTCGGACCTATTTTCTAAGCTGAGATTTGTCTGTAGCAGTATCTACAACTTGTCTGTATTCACAGCACAGATATCAAGATCAGTCTGCCAAGAAGGAAGAAAAGAAAGGAGATTTTCTCTCTCCTGATTCCTGCAGGCTGCCTTGACCCACTTTAGCTCTAAAGCCTATTCCTGGTACGGCTCCAGCTTGGTTCCTGCTGCACCTCCACATCTCTGTAAGAAATTCTTCAAGTCGGTTCCTGTGCTAACCTTGAGTCTGAATCTTTCGGATTTCCTTGGACAGCTTGCTGTCTTTGCTCCAGACCTCATGTACTGTGAGATCCCAGAGGAGGCTGCAAAAGCAATTCAAGAAGCTATTTTCAAATCAGCACTGGCTTTTTCTCTTGGCTGGCTTTAACAGCACTGCCACAGAGCAGGTCTCCAGCTCGGAGCTGCCAGGAGGACTGCTGCAATAGCTCTCCCCAGTGACAGACTGATTACCACGTTCTCAGAAGCCTGCCTGGTGGCTTCTGCTGTACGCTCCTGCTTGACTTCAGCTACCTCCAGGTAAATACAAGGAAACTCCGAAGGAACTGGGTTTGCTACCTAATTAAAGATCTCATCCTGCGTTACTTTTTATTATTAGAAACTTCAGTTCCTCGTGGAGGCACCTTTTGCAGAGGAGTAGCTGTTAAACTCTTCTGGTGGCTTTGTTCTTTGTTTATAAACAGTGGAAGTGTCTTCAACCACAGTGCAGAAGGCAGAAATTCAACTGGGACGCCCTGATTCATGATGAAGCATAGGAAGGGCTTTGTTTTCAGCTAAGAGATGAGGAACCTACAAGACATATACAGCGTATTCGAGCTCTTCTAGGTACTGCATGACACCTGGCATGTATCTGTGCACAGGAATCTTTAACTGCTGCTGTCCAGTTGTGTTCTGCTGATGAGAAGTTGTGGTAGCATGGGCTATAAACTCATCAGCATTGTAGGGGTCTCAAGGATTAAAGCTCAGCACTCAGGTTCTCTGCCAGCAGTCCGAGCTGTGCCTGTTCTGCTGCATCTGTTTGTGTGTCTGCTTTTTTAGACAGTCTCTAGTTTATTAAAGATGAACTAAGTGCAAATGTAGTCAAAAAATAATGATTATATATACGTTTGCAATAGCTTTATTGTGATCATGGATTATTTTCCTAAGTGAAATCTGAAGTGGAGACACTCTCTGCAGTCAGGATGGCAGATGTTATGAACACTCACTGGGTAATGCTCTTAGTTGGAGCTGACTTGCCAAGGAGTTGCTAAAGCGAAATCTTGAGGCTTGCTCCTTCATTAGAAGATGAGTGGCCTTTCTCTGAGGAGAAGGGAAATCAGTCGGGTAGGACTTGGCTTTAAGTGCCTTAGGAAAAGACCTGCGAGTGCAAAATGCAAAGTTCAGACAGTTGAGGCAGCCGTTCCATCTTGCTGCCTTCTTTCCCTGGGTCTGAAGTCCCAGCCCTGAGTCCGTTTCTGGCTCAGTCAGTTACCAGCAGGGGGAACTCTTATTTCAGTCATTTTCAAGAAATATGAGAAGAAAGCACCTAATTAGCAATAGGATTGTACATCCGAAGCTCTTGGTTTACAGTAGAAGTACAATGTGGAAATCGAGGTCTTCCTCCCACTTTTATTCTGCTTCGTTTTTTAATCACCAGCAGACAGCACTGGAGTTGTTAGAAGCTTTGAGGCAATGACTTCAGCAGGACAGCCCTCCATTGCAAACAGCATGCCTATAAATGTGCGTGCATCTGCCTGTCCTCTCGTCCTGGCATAACAGATAGTTGGCTTCGTGCACAGCAGCAGCCATAGGCTGTGCAGTTGATGTTTGCAAAAGCATTTCTGCCAGAACTCTCCTAGGAACCTTGTCAGTCGGTGGTGGTTCCAGAGAGACGAGAAGTCATGCACACATGCTGAGAATAAACAGCAGAAAACGCCGCTGCCTGTTGTCTCTCCGGGAGGAACTCGTTGACGTATCAGCTAAGAAAGGTGAGGTTTTATTTCGTACCTAACTGTGACACGGCGCTCACAGGGGGGAAGGCTTGGCAGCTGCTTTCCTCTGCCTTTCATCTTCCTTGCCTTTCTGAGTTCCCTCTGCGATTCCATCAGCAGATGTTTAAAGCGCATATAGAATAATTCAGGTGGTGCTGCGCGCGTGTGCACTCAGAGGGGTCGGTGTTTGACACCAGTGATCTGCTGGTCACAGGACGGCTCACACTGAAATGATAACAGTTTGGGGGTGGCGATCTGAAATCAGTTTGTATCTTAGAGATACTACCTAGAACCCCCCCCACCCTAATGGTAAATGTTCATGAAGAATTGGGGTCTTTTCTGTGCCGCTCAGTGAAGGCTCAGTGGTTATGTGAGCGTAACACGCGGCCTCCACGCGCTCCTGCAGAGGAAAGAAGAATTCCTACTGGATTTCTCAGACTGAAAAGTACACGAGAATCAGCCATCTATCGGGGAGAACGTGCCAGCTCTGGAGTCCCATTTCAGCACGTGGGGTTTGTCAGGGCAGCAGGGAGTGGATGTTTCACGCTTTGAGTTTCAGTGCACAACTAACAGCGTTTCAGCAACGGTGAGGAGCTGCACGGGAAGAACAGTAATTACCTCAGACTGAATCTGCCCCAGCTGGATGTCACTGCACTATGGGGTGGTTACAGTTTTAGATGTTTTCAGGAGAAAAAAAAAAAGAGATTAAAATGCAAATGGCATTTAAGGCTGGAGAAATTAAACATTCCCAGGCAATAAAAGCTCAGCCCCTATGTACACTTAAACAGCAGAGATCATTATCTCCATCTTCTGCGGTCACGGCCAAAGCAGGCAGCTCGGTTTGCATCTCCTGGCAGCTTGATCGCCTGACACTCATTAGCTAAACTCCTCAAAATCACTTCTCAGAACAATGCAAACTGTTTTCCAGGCAAATATTGCCTCTCTGGTTCGTTATCGGCTTTGAAGAGCTGGACCCGCTTTCGAGAGAGATTTTGCAAGTTGCTCCTCTGACGGAGGCTATTTTCAGAAGCGTAGCGTGACTTTCTCCCAAGGTCTTGGCAGATCTCATTTATCCTGTGTGATAGGCTGTAATTTGTTAATTCGTTTTACAGCGAACGTGGCAGGAAAAACAAAATCTTGGTCCTGGGATTGAGAAACAGAGCCGTCCTGATGGGCTGCCCCTGCTTTCTGCCCTGCGTGGCAGTGCAGGAGCCCCAGCAGCTGGCTGCTTGCGTTTCTGCGTGAGCAGCTGGGGCTGGGAGGAGTGCTCACATCCACATCTGGAGAGATCTGAAACGCAGAACATGAAATGCACAACTGAATGACAGTTCTATCGGCTGGGCACTTGAAATCGGTGCCCAGTTTTTACATAAGCTGCACTTTGTCTCCTTTGGTGACTTCTAGGATTGTTTTCTTTCCCCTCTGTCTATATTCCACGTAGCACAGCATCACTTAAAATGATGCAGTACGGCTGGGGGGTTGGATTAGATGATCTCCAGAGGTCCCTTCCAACCCCCACAGTTCTGTGACTCTGTGATGACAGCTTCATTAATATTTCTGAGCAGTCAGGCACCATTACGTGGTCACTGAGGAAATGACCAGAAAAAAAAAAATGAACGATTTGGGCAGTTGGTAAATATTTTAAGGGTGAGTTACTCCAAACTTGGGAAGCAGTTCATGATTAAACATTTCACTTCATCAACCGAAACCTAAACAAGTCACAGGAAGGGACAGCACAGTCCATTCTGTCGTTCTGTAAGTGCTGGAATGAACAGCAGTTTCCCTGCAGATCCGTGCTTCCTTCTGGCTCCCATTTGAGCTTTCTCTGTCTTTTTGAGTATTCATACTGTAACGTCGTGGAGGACGTCAGGATTCACAAATCAGACAACAGTTCAGTAACACAAACCCTGAACAGTTCTTAGTTCGTGGGTGAATCCATACCTGTTCTTCCCCGCAAGCTCCAAATACACGTTTGCATTTTCCCTTTCACATCACTTATTGTTCTTTCCATTTTTCTTAGTTGATTCACCTCTTCTTCCCCATCTGTCTGAGCCCTTTATGCTCATTCATACTTTCTCTGCGTGCTCCAAAGAGTGAATCTTATCCTGGATTCCAAAGTCTTTTGTACAATTATCTCTCTGTATCAGCAGAAGTGGAAAACAGCAGCGATAAAAACTTTAAACTCTGTTCCAGTCCCCTCCTGCTTCTCTACTAGGGAAGATTGCTGTGATAACACTGAAGATTGTTTATGGAGAAGAGGTGGTTTGGATGAATTTGAAGACTTCTGACAATGTTCTGAGCTCCTCTGCTCTGCAGGTGCTAGCAGAGTTAACAGCGTCTTAGAGAAAGGAAAATAATTTCACAGACCATTAGGGCTGGTGGGAAGCAGCAGGATCAGGTTTTAATGACTACAGGATCAAAAGCATCTTAAAGCAAAACAGCCCTGAAAACAGGAGCAGGCTCATCAGGGAGGAGAGGAGATGCTTCTAACGAGAAACAAAGGACCAACTCAAAGACGTTTGGGAGTCACTTTCTCACAATTGTGCATTTTAAAGCATAATTTACTCTCCTCAAAAATTAGCTTTGATACTTTTCCAATACACGCAAGAAACAGCGCAACGAACAGATTCCCCGCAATTAAAGCTTCCGAGTCAGAGCTTTTCCAAAGGAGGTCAAGATTCTTTACACGAGGCTTGTTTTCTCACAATTAAAACTGGTTTTGAATCTCGGCGCCAGTGCCAAAGTTAAACTGAGTGTTCTGAAGTCAGGGAACTGGCAGTGTGCGAAGCAGAAAGTTCAGCCCCCAGATCTGTGTGTGTGTGTGTGTGGAAGGCGGCCGTCCCACCGCTACAGGAGAAGGAGATGCTTCTCATCGAGGAGCTGATCGTGGTTGTGGTTTTGACTGTAGTGCTGTTTGCATGTGGGAGCTCGGCGGCAGCAAACGCGTCCTAGAGCAAATGTATGCTTTCCCATACCAAGGGACATAGGTGCTGCTGGAGATGAGAGCAGGGAAGGTCGGAGCTAACTGCTCAGGCTGTGATCATTCTGAGCACGTGCATAACTGCAGCACTGGTGAACCTTCAGGTGAGAAAGCACAGTGCCTGAGGAGTGTTGGCACCTGCAGTTTCAGACATCAGTTGACAAAGAACTGTTTTCAGCCGTAGTTTTGAATCCATATGCCTGAAACCTGCCTATATCCTTCTGCATCTCTGCATGGGACTAGAAGCAACTGAAGGAGTTCTAGCTCCCAATTAATTAATATTATTTTAATATGAATAAGCTGCTCAACTTCTCCACGCTTCAAAAAAAAATTTTTAAAGAACGAGTTATATTCAATTCAGTGCAACACTGAGGATTAGTTAATTGGTACAACAGCTTGAAAAATGTCTTTAATTATTATTTGATTCGTAGCTAAGGAGAAGTCGGAGTGCTGGACTCTCGTCTAGCTCGGTATTTTCTATTCTGTTGAAAATTAATTTTTGAGGAAAAGTGATGCAGAAGAAAAACCCCAGCTTCCTGTCCCTGGTGAATCCTCAGGCTTGCTTGGTTCAAAGAAGCCTGTATCTCAGAAGCTTTTCCTTTCATCACCAACCGTATCAGCACTTACTGTTCTCTAGTGTGTTCTGCTAGTGCCAAAGCTCAGGCTTCTTCGACAAGATAAATAACAATGTCGGCTTTGTACTGGGCTGGGAGAGAGCGTGACATTTTCAAGAGGATGGAGAAGATACCCCAGCAGAAGTCAGACTGGAGGGACAACCGATTCGGTTTTTAAATGCCTGTGACACACGCATTACTACTTCACAGCGAAATAATTCGAAGTCGGTAATACCAGTATTCTTTTTACGCCTTAAATCCAACAAACACAGCCATGCCCTTAAGCCAATAAACGATTCTATTGCTTCTTGTGAATGCAGCCCAGCGTTCCTTCCGCATTGCACGTGGAAAATGTGCTCCATGGATTTCTCATCAGCACAAGAAGAGGTGAATCAAGCAACTCGCAGTATTTCCTCGGCTGTTGCATATATAAAAGCCTCATTAAGCCTCCCCAGTGACTGGAGATGGATTTTGTTTAGAATGGTTGCGTTTGTTTTCGTAACAAAGATGGCAAATACGGGAAATAATTAAATAACTGTGTTTTCATACATTCCTGATCACCAGAAGCCTATGCGAGATTTTAATTAGTGCTGCATTTTCAATAACTCCGTATCTGTACGTGTTGCAGATTCTTTCCTGGATAACAGGGAGATAATTATGAGAATCCTGTTTTTCAGCCTCTCACTAAAGGGATGGCTGATACATTTAATCATGATGTAGAAATGCTGGCAGCTTTCTCCGAGTTCAGCCTCTCTCTAATTACATTTCTAGATTTTTAGTAAATTGAAAGGGAAAACGTCGGAACCAAATAATTAAAACCAAAGAGGAAGCGAATATTAAAAAGCAGGAGCTATTTAAAATTCTTGCACACAACTCCTTCACGGACATCAGCTTAATCAGCTCCGCGTGAGAATCAAGCTTACGTTTACACAAAGCACTTCCAAAGCTTATGTACTTCAGCATTCGCTGGTCCTTTTCATGATGAAAAATATATATAAATAAACTGCCTTGTATAATTTCGGTGATACTGGGAATGAGACCTAATATCCCCAATGTCTTTGAGGATTTGATACTCCCACATGCGTGCTCGTGTCAGCACACGCATGGGCATATACCTATTAAACTGCCTGCTAATTGCAGCGCTGGACTGTATTAAAGACAGAAGGCAGAGTTTGAGAAGAGTGACAGCATTTCTCGTGATGCCTGCCACCGAGCAGGACAGCAGTGACCTGACATTACTTGTTCATCCGAAGGAGCACTAAGATTACATCTCCCTTTTCACAGATACCCAATTTAATTCCCCACTTCCCGGGAACGGGAGAACTTTGATCAGAAGAATGTAATAAACTGCAGAAGAGGTTGACCTCCCTGCCGCTGTGTGACACATGGGCGGCACTGCATTAAAAGTGACGTTCCTGTTTATCCTATCCGAAAAAGAAAACCCAGAATAGCCTCATATCAAAGCTCCGCAGCCTCAGAGTGCTGATGTCACGCAGCAAAGGGGGAAAACGTGTTTCGTTTTCTCCAAAGCAGGTCCTTTAGGTCCTTTAATTTCCTTTTCTGTTTCAGACAGAGGAGAATAAGCACGTCAGCAGAAATCGACACGAACACGGAAGGCAAAAGAGCGGAGAGTGTTGAAAATGAATTTCTGGGCGAAATGTGTATCCAGAAAGGAACGGTATTGACCAACATTGTACGTCCCACGAGGTTTTATGGCGTTCATTACAACCGCAGCATTACCTGCTGCTTTCTCACTAAAAAATCAGTCGTGATTTGGACGAGACACGTGCCAAGAAAACCCAGGGCTCTGCAAGAGTGTTAGCAATAAAAAAAAAGGCAATATTGTCGGAGTCGGTAGTGGGGAAACGTGGAAGCCCAGCGTGCAGGAGCTGCTGTGTGCTGTGAGAAGCTGTTTTCTGTGAGAGAATGGGATGAGAAATTAAAAAAGACAGTGCATTTTCGGTTGTGATATTTTGCAGGGCAAAAATCAGCCACGATGCCTTTCTCACGTCGGTCCTGAGTAGCTTTGTTTCATCAGCTGGCACCACAACCGTCCCTCATGTCAGAGAAAGGAGCATTGGGGCGGGACCGTCTATTCACCACACGCCAGGACACGGGGGAGAGCTGTGCGTCTGCAGCGTTCCACCAGAGCATTAGCGTGGGATAAACGTAACAAACGGATTGCGTTTGGTACGTATGGCACATAAACACAAAGCCAAACCCCGTATAACACCGGGGGACGCGGCTCGGACCAGCGGCGCTCATCACCTCACGGCGCCCTGAGGGCGCCACGCGCCGCCTCACCCGACGCCTTCCCGCCTTTTTTTTTTCCCGCCCCACCCCCCACGTCCCGGCCGCTGTCTCTGGCGCAGAGCGCATGCGCAGTGCTCCCCGCGGCGGCGCGTCGCTGGGAGGAGGCGTAGTGGGGAGCCCGGATGTGTCAGTGTAGGGAGGTATGAGGAGACCGCAGGGGACAGCGGGCAGTGGTGTCCTTCTCAGGTGAGGTGGGAGGGGCTGTGCGGGGGAAGAAGCTAAAGGCATCGGGCGAGGACTGCAAATCGCCACAGGGATGGGGGGAAGGTAGTGACATCCCCCCCCTCCCCCCCTCCATCGCCGTTTGCTTCCGAGCGCTTCCTGCGGCGCTAACTGGGAAGTGAGGGACCCACCCGGGTCTGCCACCCCGCTTTCCCCCCCCCCCCCCCCCCCACCCCCAGCCCCTTCTTTCTCCGCCGGCAGTTTAAACGGCGCTGCGACAGGAGTGGCTCCTTGCCAAAAAGTGAGGTACGAGACGTAAGGGGACTCCGAGTCGTACAGCGCATGCGCTGCCAGAATGTGAGCCGTCCTGGGGTGTGGGGGGGGGAGGGGGGGGGGGGTGAAGCGGGCGGGGAGGGGTCGGGCACGCATGCGCGGAAGCGGGAGCGGTGGTGAAGTGCGCATGCGCAGGAGGAAGTCGGCTGTTCTTGGCTGGGCCGTGTGTGAGGGAATGCGCGCGTGCGCAGTGGGCGGCGGAGGGGGGGTGGGGGGGACATTGTTAGCGCAGTACGCATGCGCGGTGGGGAGGGGTCCGTTGGTAACGGCCATATCCTGCTCTTCAGGTTGACGCTTGCGCAGTGCGCTGCTGCGGGGACCTGCGGAATACTGAGCCGCCTGGCGTGCGTTGGGCCGATCGGAGGAGGAAGACATGCTGCCAAATAGTGAGCTCCAGCTGCTGGTGTTCTCCTAGGGGGGTCGGCTGCGGAGCGGGGGGGCAGAGTCCGGGGGGTAGCCATCCCCACGCGCCGCACCTGCCGGGGACGGGCCGCTCTGCCTTCCCCCCTGCCGCCCTGAGGGGCTTCTCGGGCCGGGAGGTAAGGGCTGAGGGATGGGGCAGGAGCTGAGGGGTTTGGGGGGGGGGGCATGGGGTGGGGGGTGGGGGAGCGGGGCCTGGGGGGGATGGGAGAGTGGGAGAAGTTACCAGGACCCCCGGGGATGGGCTGCTGGGCGGTTTAGTGGGGTACAGGGAGCTGCGTGAGGGAACGTGAGTGGGTGGAAGGGAACGTGGAGTGGAAAAGCTGAGGTAGGAACACATCGCCATAAAGGGCTGACAGGTCCCGGCCTGGCGTGGGGCGCAGCTCCAAAGCGGCAGAGCCCGTAGTGCGGCCCTTCGCAGTGCCTCGGGCCTCGTGGGGCTCAGGGAAATGGTGCAGCATCATCGTGCGGCGTGGAAGGCACGGGGTGCCCCTTGGCAGCTGTTAGCGGGGTCCACTGTGCCCCTGCGGCGTGTCATGAGTGGGCTGTGCTGGTGGCGTGGCAAGCGCTGGGTTGATTGCTGATACATGGGGTTAGAAAGGTAAGATGTGGATCCACTGGTATTCCCAGAGCTGGCTTTGAAACGCTAATGTGTTTTTTTTTGATGAGTTCTGGGGAGGGGAGGGGGATTTCTTGTGTTTTTTTTTCTGTCACTCACTGTTATTAGGTAGGTATGCATTTGGGGAAAAAAAAATCTTTTTTTCTTACTTTATTGGAGTTGTTGGATGTGAAACTTTGTGCAAGTATAAAGATCTCACCGCTGTTGGTGCTTTATGAAACAAAGCTCTTTCTTTGGTTATTAAGAGAAGGGAAAAAAAAGCCAAATTAGTAAAACGTTAGCGGAACTAAAGGAGTAAAACACCAGTAAAATTAAATGAGTAAAATACAGAACAGGATTGCTTCTTCTTCAGTGACGTTTCTTAACCTCTGCTTAGATTTTTGTTACGTCACTTATTTCGTTATAACCCGAATAAAAACCACTTTTTTGTTTATTTATCGGACTTTGTTGTGGGTGGGTACTGCTATCAGGACAAGCAGGAGTGCATCAGGAGCTGTCATCCTGTCACTGCATCAGTAGAGGACACTCATACAAAGCAGCTGCACCTGCCTTGAGATCATAAAAACCACTGCCAAGTGTGATATCCTGATTTAAAGTTGAGTGCACTTGCTGCTGTTGGAAAACTAGATGTTTCCTCCCCCAAAACCTCCAGATTAGCGAATAGATAATGAACAGCATGAAAACAGAACAGTTGTTTGCCACGTGATGTCAGTGAACAGTGCCACCACTGCTCCCAAATCCCCAAAATTACTTCCTGAGAAAGTGATGTTCAAAGTGGAGACGGTGTCAGCACCAGCACTGTTACAGGGCGTGTTAGACCCGAGGAATGTCAAGAGCAATTCCATTCACCAGAATTTCCTCTGTTAGTTTCCCCCGAGCCAGTCTGACTGGTGGGATGTGGGTGGTGGGGTTAATTTCTGAAGGCAGCAGAGTCTCTGGACAGGGCTGGTGTTAGCCCTGCTGCGAAGCCAGTTTGTTGCCCTGTGTGATTTTCCAGGTGCCACTTTAACAATAAGTGGGACTTCCCAGCTTTGTTCTTGGCACACCCATGTGCTCAGTGCTGTGCTCGTGTGGCCTGCTGTTCCACTGCTGCTGCTGACCTGTAAGCTTGGAGCTGCCTGCTCTTCTTCCTGCTCGTTGTTTCTGCAAAATTCAGGCAAAGATGTTGTGTGGTTGTGTCATCAGGAGCTGTTGCTGTGCTGCCAGTTGCACTGCTAGGTTCATGTTTGAAAATGCTTTTATTCTGTAAGGTCCCTTCTCTCCTCCTAGTTCTGGCTCAATTTTGGAGTATTATGTAAGATCTTGCTGTATTGCTCCTATCTCTTGATGCTGATATTTTTCTACTGAGCACGGAGAGGAAATACAGCAAAAATGTTCCGTTTTGTTTTTTTCAAAGCCTTTATGGACAGAGTTTCGAAGGTATTAATTCTTGATTCTCAGGTGATTGAGCTTCTCCCTCATTCTGTCCTATGCAGAGTACTCAGAGACTTAAATAAAGCATCTGCTCCAAGTTCTGGAAACACATGACAGTACAGGAAACTAGCAGGAGATCAGAATACTCCTACTTTAATATGCTTCCCTGGAGAAGGCAGAGAAGCTGTTGTTTTTTATAGACTGTGTCTGTAGGTACATGTAGTACTTCTTTCTTGGTTTCTGTTCTCAGGTGTCCTTTTACTGAACTCTGTAGCTGTGTTTTGGAAGGAAGGAGTTGTGTAGTTTTGGAATTCTCTTTTTGCTGATACGCATACCTGAGTATTCAAGAAAACACGCAGCGTTCATCAGATGTCATTTGCTCGTTTCTTTTCCCTCTGTGTTCTTAGGACAAAACAAAAATGCAGAACCACTGTCTTGTGTAGCAGATGCCCCCAAAAGACTTTAGAGTTTATTTTTATTCTTATGAGTCGATTCTTTGGCTGCAGGCAGGAATGGCACCGTTGTGCTCCGTGAGGCATAGTTGGTCTTACAACTCTTAAAGTAATGCTTAAATTGGCAAATGGAGATGGCTGGTTTGGCCTTCTGGAGCCCGTGTTGTGATGGTGGTGTGTAGCTGTGATCTTGGGATTTTAAACTGGGGCTGGGGGTCACAGAATTGTAAGGGTTGGAAGGGACCTCTAGAGATCATCTAGTCCAACCCCCAGCCAAAGCAGCCCCCTAGTTAATTGTATTAACTAGTTCCAGTGCCTCTAAAAAATTGAGTCAATATCTGATCATTTTCCATCAAAAAAAAAAGAGATGTTCTCGTATATGCCTGAAGTGTTTCGTGTACAAAATGTTAGAATATTCACTTGGAAGTTGGCTGTTTTTTAACCATTTTTAACGCTAAAGAATCTCATCAGCTTAGTAATAATGTTTCTAAAAATGTGCACGAGAGTTTGGAACTCCGTGCGCTTAAATTTATTACATACTGAGAAACATTTCGTGCTGTGGGACGTGTGAACTTATTTAGGGCGTGTAGTTGTTGGTGTACGTAAATTGCTGACTGATAGTTGGAGTTCTGTGAATCACTGCTCTTTCTTTGGAGCTAACGTGGTGCCCTTTCAGTCAGCAGAGTTACAGCAAGCACAGCAATCTAGCTTCGGTCTGAAAAGCCTGATGGAAACTGCCTTCTGAGGCCAGGCAGGACTTCAGGCATTAAGCTCATTTAACTGTCAGTGTGCTGGGGTGGTAGTAGGAGTTCATGAAAAGATTTCTCGCACTTAAACAGCGATGGGTAATTGTTCAGGTTATTGAGGTTTTTTTTTTTCCTCCTTTCCATTGGAACTTATTGTCCTCTGTACTCAGTATCTCCCAGGTGTGTTACAGGTGAGCATCTCTGCTGGGCTGTGCCAAGCACTGATACTTAAGCAAAATAACCCGAGAAGAGAAGGTGGCCTAGGGAGGGAGTTCTGGTTCTTAGAGCCAAACAAGAAGTCAAATTTTGCTTGTGGTGCTCCATCGGGTGCAGGATTAATTCATGTGGTTTGTAAGTGTGGTTTTAGTTACTGTTCTGCACTCGTCCTTTTCTCGTTGCTGGAGAAATTTGTTCAGTAACTCATTAATCGGGTCTGAACTGTGTATAGCAGTGGTTTCCTTCACTGGGAGCCTTCCCGAGGCTATCAAGTTTGTTTTTTCCGCTTAGGCTTTAAAACTAGCGAGGCCTCACTTAAACACACTTCCAGCTCATTTTTATTTTTGATTTAAAAGCGAGGATTTGCCTTTGCCTGAGAGAAAGCTCAGATGGCAGCCGAGGTTTTAAGAGAGATGCTTCCAACGATGAGACCGGAGAGCAGGTGGAGACAAACACCCTCAGTCGTCTGGGGCTGCTGTAGAGCAATGCAGAGAAGCTGCCTGGCTGCCTCCCAAGTGCTGCTGCATAAAGAGGCTGGAACAGACGCTGCCTGCGCTGATGTAAAAGTTTTCAGTTAACTTGGCTGTAATCGTGCCTAGGGTTCAACTGTTTTGTCTGTTACAGAATGTTGCCATGTATATATATTGTATTTTAAACCCTCCGAAGAATCTTGGGGTGGAAGCATCGCAAGGAGTGTTCCTTGTGTATGCAGAGGGCTGCTGCTGGGGGCTGCCTGTCCCAGCGTGCGCTTCCCAATGAGAACAGCTACTTTGGTGCCTTTGTTCCCTCCTTGCATTTTTGTAGGAGTGTCTGACCCCGACAGGTTGTGATGAAGAGCCACACGAGTCGCTTTGATGAATTTCCTAGAAGTACTTGTGGCCAGTAGATGAAATTCGGAGAACTGTATTGCACTGCTGCATTTGAGATGCAGTCTGTTTCCTGAAGGTTTCCTGTTGGCTTCTGATTTTGTTGATGTTGCTGCTTCTAGAGAGGAACAGTGTGCGTGTATGGGCGTTTGAGTCCAGAAGTGTTGAAATTCTGCCTCTGTTTTTCAGCGAGTGGGGTCACAGGGAAATGACCCTGCTTTAAATATGTGTTTGTTCAGATGCTTCTTCAAACATCCTGGTCTGAGCTGGGAGCCCACCTTGCCAGACCTGAAAGAGACAGAAGTCCTGATGCTGCTTGGTAGTAACAGATTTTAACATCTGTGATGTGCATTCGTAGCAGGTAGCTGATAATTCCCTTTAGGATGATATTACCCAGTAGCTTAGTGAGTTTTGCTGTTGATGGGGAAAACAGTGGGAAGGCTTCTTCAAGTATTGTTCGCAATGATGGGAAGGGGAACCAGGAAGGAATAGAAAGCAGCACTAACTGTGATTTCTCCGAGCCTGGGTTTTAAGCAGCTTATGGAGGTGGCTTGTTGTTGCAAAAAGGAAAATAAATGTATGTATCTTCGGGGAATTTATTTTTGTGCACTTTTACGTTTTCCCCTTTGTTTTTTGAAGACTCCATAAATAGCTTGTGCCAACATCAGCTTAGAATGCGTGACTAAAAACAAAAAGTTCCGAGGTGCTTCCGTTGGGAGTTCGCACTTGAAACACAAATGCCAACGTCGGATCTGAACGCAGAGACAGGAATGCACCGTGCTGCCCTGCTTCCCAAGTGCCACTACTGCAAACACAAACAACACTGCCTGTGGCTCTGCTTTCCTCTTTATTAGAAATACACTAAATATGGGATCTCAGAGCTACCAACATTGTTCTTTGTCTCACTAATTAGATAATCTTGGTTTTGAATGGTAAGGGTATTCAAATACGGGCGTAGGCGAATGCTGTGATTGGGTTATTTTCTGCGTGTGATTTATGGTAAGATGTGATTGTTTTGATGTTAATGTGAGTTAGATTATTAAAGTGGTGCTAGCAACACCAGCAATGCCTTATTGAAGTAGGTGGGATGAGTTCTCTAAGAAAACACAGTGCTGATTGAGGAGGAAAATGAAGCTGTTTTGGAGCTGGAAGTTGGTAGGGATTTGGTTCTCATTTCCTTCCTCTATTTTTGCCTTTTCATGTTGATGTTTGATCTGTTCACAGGAAATACTAAACAAAGTGAAGTAAGAAAGCAAAGGACTCCTGCTCATACAGATACACATGCTGGAGGAGCATTACCCGACAGGACAGGCAGTGTTTGCAGTGGTACTTATTACCTGTTAGGAATATGTTCTGGAGTGAGTGAAGCAAGCTGCTGGTTTTGTTTTCAGGCATCTCCAGAAAAACTGGGATTTCACACTGACTTCTAAGAGAGCTTTCATACGAGTGCTGTTTGCCTCTCACTTGATCTTTACATTTAGCAGTGAAAGTAATTCTTGCAACCGTTTTGAAGTCACGCTGCAATTACAAGCAGGTGAAAGCATCCAGTAACTCGATGCCTGGTTTTTTGCCACGTGTTGTAATCTCTAAATTTATTACTTGCAAGCTCCATTTCCAGAATAATGGTGGCAGAAACAATATTTCAGCTCAGGTTGATTTTGATAAGCTCTTAGAAATATTAATGCAAGATGGCAATTGGAAAACGTTGTGAACACTACCAGATGTTTGCGTTACTGGAAAGTTGATGTAAATAAAAGGTTTTGGAGGGGATTATGGCATTGGTGGCTAGCAGGAGTTCAGACCTGCAGTCCCATTGGAGTGTTTCAGTGCTGCTCGGTGCTGTGCCTCAACACAGCAGACTGAGAAATTCAGTCCTACTCAATTTTCTGGTTTTGCTGTTCTCTGATAGGCATTGTACCGCTGAGGTATTTCATTTTTGGGGCTTTTTTTTCGACTCCCCAGGGATCTGCTGGGGTTTTAGAGGTGTGAGGTATTTCCTGTCGCTCTTACAAGAGCAGAGCAACCTACAGAGGGAGAGAAATCCATGCTGCTGCTGTGCAGCTTCTGGGCATCTCAGGGAGTTTGCTGAAAGCAGTAGTCCTCCTCAGCAGTTTGTTGCTTTATCCTTTAGGGTGCAGGGTGATTTGAGTGGCATGGAAGTGCAAATGTTGTACTCTGTCATGGTACACACTCCTGAAAGGAAAATAAATTTGGTGACTGAGCTACTTGACAAGTGACAGATAGTGATTTACGTGCAGAACCTGGAGCTGTAAAATACTTAAGCGCTGTGAAGGAGAATCTAAAGTGGAAGTGTTGGTAGGCAGTAACAGGATCCTCCTTTTTAAAGTTAAGAAGGCAGAAGTGTGCTGGAGCCGGGTGCTGTGGAAGCCTGAAGCTGGTGTTGGAGTGATGCTCCTCATGGGGAGGAAGAATTGTCAGAAGGGAAAAGAATGGAGGTGAAAAGCATCGTAAGGGGTGGAAGCAGTAAGAG
Organism: Callipepla californica brunnescens; assembly: GCA_023055505.1. Lineage (NCBI taxonomy): Eukaryota > Metazoa > Chordata > Aves > Galliformes > Odontophoridae > Callipepla > Callipepla californica. The sequence goes on from JALIRH010000045.1 coordinate 2,304,322, forward strand.
GTTTATTCCTTTTTAATGCACTTAGGAGTTTTAAAAAATCATGAGGGAATTAACATCAGAGGAGAAATAGTTTTGACCACTGAAGCATGAAGTATCTCAGGAGATGTCTCGGGAGGATTATGAATGGGAGTTGAGTTGGGAGGTGATGGGACAGCTATCTTGAGAACAGGAGTGGTGCCTTAAACACAGAAGTAACTGCGATCAGGAAGTTTTGCTTTAAGAACTTGATCACTTCTGCCATGTGGATGTGATACTAATGTGCTTTGGGTAATTTATAGTTGGGGTGAGGTGTGATTCAAGGGGATACAGTTTTTTGCATGTGTTCAAACAGCATTCAAAGCCATCTTAGAAGAATGTCAAAGCTACAGCTTAGTTCAGTGAGTGCAGAGCAGAAACTTGCAATGGAGGATTGGTTGCTGGAGGAGGTGGTTATCTGGAGGACTCCTGGCTGCTCTTTACCCCTGACTTCATCTGTCTTTCCTTGGTTCAGTTTTGGTTGTTTGGTATTTGATGTTTGGAGAGGAGGGGAAGAGTTGGTGGATGGTCTGCAGCTAGATAGTGCTGGTGCTTCTTTCTTTCCTTACAAAGTACATGCAAAACGTTTTTGTCCTTACAGTGCTGACGTTTTGCTCTCAGTGGTCCCTGTTTCATTTCCTCTTTCCTTTCCCATCCTTCAATGGTTTTGTATAAATGATGACTTTTATATATGAACCAATTTTTTTCCTTTTTTTTTTTCCTTTATAGCAGAAGAATTAAGGGAGGAGAAAAGAAATAAATTAAACATTCCAGGAATTGAAAAAAAAAATCCCTTGTTTTCAGAATCTTTGAAGTGGGATTTTAGTAACTGAGTGCTGGTGTGTTGTAACTACGGTATTAATTATGTAGAAATAGTTGTGATTTTTCTTCTAGATAACTGCAGTGAATTATCTGGAATAAACTGGCTGAAGGTTTGTGTGTGTCTGCATCCAAGTCCTCCTCTCATGCTGTGTCCAGGGGGCCCTGCTGTGACCTCAGGAATTCGGGTGTAATAATAACTGGAGTGTAATAACAGTGGAATAAAAGGTTGTATTTTTAGTAACAGAAGGTGCCCATCCAAGTTCCCGAGTGCTGCTAACCACATAATGGAGGCAGCTTGCAAACAGAATTGGAACTGATAAATGGTGGCTTGAAGTAAAGAGACATTCAGCTCTTGGGAGAGATCTCCTGTGCTGTGTTTCCAGAAGACCTGGTTATCTATGTGTTCTGCATCCCAAATGAGGCGATATGGCCTTCTCAGCCTGTTAAGCATATTCCACTCAACGCCCATCTCTGCTGTGATGGTGATTTTTTTCCCTTCTGTTCTCTTCTAACTGTGTTTGAAACGAAGCTCCATGCATCATTTTGAGTTTATGGCGCATAATGGGGTGCGTGGTCAGTCCTGTGAGTTGTGTGCTACCTTGGAGCAGTTTGCAGTGACAGTAGGACAGGGCTGTGTGTGCTCTGTGCCCAGCTTCAGTCTGCCTTTGTAACCGGGCAAGATTTCCTGCCGTGCACAGGGGTGATGGTCACAATCAGTACCAGCCATTAGCACAGTCTGTGAGGCTTTGCTGAGCCTCACATCATCTTCCCTCTCTGCTATGCCAAGCAGGAAAAGAGTGTCCTCTTTAGCATATACAATTAAGATCTGAAGGCTGTCTCATCTAATGCTTAGATGGCGTTGCATGCCACTTTGCTCCTTCTGTTAACTTCCCTTTTTTCCTTTTTTATGGCAGCAGATTGAGTCCTCCCATATTTTTTTTTTTCCAAGGCTCTGAAGAGTGCAGGAAGATAATGGTCTTCTCCTGTGCTTTCATTTCTCATCCCACTTTTTTTATTGCTCCAGTTATTTTTGTCTCTCTCTGCATGTCCTGCTGCTCTTGGGCAGTCTTGTGTCTGTTCTTGGATAGTCAGTGATAACATTGTGTTGAAACAGTTAATCAAAATCCATTTGTTTTACAGACCCTATCACTGAATAATGCTCTCAGGAAAAGAGTGGACTTGAAATTGTCTGTTCTAAGCTGCTGGCTCCTGAAAAGGTGTGCTCCTTGGCAAAACTGAGTCGTTTTGAGATGTGGTCTGGACTTAGTGGTAGAGCTGATAATGCTCAGCTCTGTTGGGTCAAATCTGCTGCTGTTTTGGCTGCCTATTCCTACGGTGGGTGGAGTTTTGAGCTGAGATGTCTCGGTATGGCTGCTAAGTCAGGAGGTAGTCAGTGGGATGAGGTGGCAAGGGGATATTTCCTGTGCTTGAAAAGGGTCTGGTGTGGCTCTCATTCTTAGAGGAAATATCTTCATCTGGAAGTGGTTGCGAATGAGGTGGAGATTTACTCTTTCTTCCTCTAAAAATAGCAATAACATAATATTTGTGTGCTTAAAAACAAGTGCTGTTTGTGATGCTATCCAAGAAAGTGAGAGACTTGCAGACTGGACATGGGCTGTTAGGGATCTGTAAGATAATGATTCTGGCTTTTGTTTCCTGACTCTTTATCCCTGTGCCTTCAAGTCTGTCCTCTCCTGGCTGTAAGGAATTCTGATATCTGTTCTGTGTACAAGATGTCTTTTTAAAACCTTTGCCTGCACCACTCTGATCAGCTCCTGCTTCAGAGATGCCAGTGCTGTTACTAAAGACGTGTGAACTGGTAAGGTATTAAGTGTTCATGAGCAAATAAACACCGGGGGGTGCCTGCTGATTTCGGAGACTGCATGTATGGAGTGTGTTAAGTCAGCTGTTGTTTCTCTTTAAAACGTGTTTAATATTGGTCCATACCAGAAGAGCTCATCAGTATTTGAGGGTGGAGCGGGACACAGGCCTTCCTAAGGCTGTAATCCAGTGAACCTGTGTGTGTGTGCTTGGTAAGCAAGGCAGGCAGCAAATCTTTCCTTACAAGCCAACAAACAAAAAGAAAAAAAGGAAAAAAAAAAAAAAAAGATGTTACCTTTATTTTATTACGGTTTGAGCTAGGGGTATGTTCTAGTTTGACATCTTTTTTTTTTTTCCTCAGCTGTATTCAATCGCCTCACAAGCTGCAGTGAGCTCTGACACGCTGTGCTGAAAGTAGTTTCCAAATAATAGAAAATATCTAAAATCTAGAACCTCTGTCTCCTTCGGGCCTTTCTAAAAGGGTAACAAATGACATGCCAGCATGCAGCAATTCTATTAGCACGCTGTCATAACTTCTATTACCACCTGCCTGTCCAAGCCATCTGGGGAGGAAAGGACATAAGAAATAGAAGTGACAGTTACTCATAGGAAATTAAATGGTCCTGTGTGTCTTAAGCTCGTGCATTTGTCCAGCCTTTAGAGCACAGCTTTCCAAACCTTTCCTGGAGTAGTGTGAAGGTAATAATCTGGTACGTCTTAAAACCCAGTCGGAGTGCAGAAAGTGTCTGTAAAACTTCTGATCTTTCTTCAGGAAGTTTCAGAGTGAGATTGACTTCCCCAGTGATGTGACTGATAGCTGTGGTCTTCTGGAGTTTGCTCCTTGGAGGCTGTGGGATACCAGGGATGCATGCCCTGCAGTCCTTGGGCACGTTGGGGATGTGGGGTTGTCTGCATCCAGGAGAGTTCTCGGGGTGATCCAACATCTGTGATCAGAGTGCCATCACAGCATAGGAACAAATATCTCTTCATTAATCCTCTGTTTTTGTGCCAGAAGAGAGGTGTTACCACTGAATTTACTGTGTCTTTGAGAAAGCTGAAAGGCTCCAGCGGGTCTCTGTAATCACCTTCAGTGTTAATTTTGTTACTGAATTGATTGAGTGCCCTGGGAAGCCAAGGTTTTCCTTCAGAAAGCTGCTTGATATCGATGAGTCCCTGACATGTAAGAGGATCAGAAAGTAAACCCAAAAATGGAAGGGTGGTTCCTCACCAGAGCTGCTCGTTGTGCTGACACCGGCACATGTGAGCGGCGCTATGGAATCACTGTGAATCCATGGTGTTTGCCGGGCACTCCTGGCTTTGTGACTCTTGGCTGTTGGAGTGTCAGGGCATCCTGCAGCAATCAGCTGTGCCTGAGTCGCTGCAAGGAGAGACAACCAAACAGGTTTGGAGCTCTGGGGTTTAATTCCAAGCGTTGTTCTGGCCAGGTATGTTAGGAACTAACTATATCTCTAGGAAAAACTTTAAAAAAATGAAGAAATTGACGATGCATCCTATCGAGTTATTTTCTCATAAGCCTTTCTTCTGGGCTTAGCATCTCATTGCTCTGTGTGCAGACAAGTGGCAGTCAGTGTGCTTAGGAAACTTCATCCTTTCCCTGGCTGCTTATTCTCCTCTGGTCAGTGAGTTTTGTTGCTGTTGCTTGTGCCTGGATGGGAAACAGTGTAACACATGGGTAAAGTAACATAGGTTGTGAGCGCAACAATAAAATAGACTGGGTGGAGTTCAGCAGTGCTTTTTTGAACCCTGAGGGGAAGAAGAACTTGGGTCTCTCCTGGCTGTCGATTACAACCAGCTGAAAGGCATCTTTCCCCAACCACGAGGAGAACAAGATGGGTTTTCTGCTGCTTGTGCTGCAGTTTCAGGTTTTATCTATCCCCCCACATCCTGTAGCTGGAAATGGTGAAGAAATAATGCCCTTGGAGGCAAGACCGAGTGTTCAGCAAAGTATTCAAATCTGGAATCTGCTAATTTTGGCTTAGTTTGAATGGCACAGTGGTTTAATTGAATTTCTTTGGAGGTAATGTTAAGCTTAATGTAATAAAACCTGCAGCAAGTACCTAGGGTGAATGTTGACATTCCCTTCTTAGAGTGTTGTTTTGTTTAAGCCTTTTTCTCATTCCGTATCTGCAGCAAGAAGTTGGTGAAGCCGTGTGGTTTGACAGCAGTGCCGGTGGTTCAGGTCTTTGGGAGTCGTTAGGCACCAAGTTTTGTTCTGGCAGATGCATTTTCATTGATGAAGTGGACAGTAGACACATATTTCTGTGCAACTGAAAGTCAGTATCTCTTTTACAGTGATTACACGAACTCGTTTGCAGTTGTTTTAAAGGAAATCAAGCCTTAGGAAAAGGGGGAAGAAAACCCACCAAAACTAGTAACTCGTTTTATGTTACAAACACAGTTTAGATTATACCTGTGTGCCAATATTGTCACGTAACTTTTTGCAGGTGGATAGAACTCAAAATCTGAGTGAATGGCTGTAAACTGAAGTGCAGACTGAGTGCCTTTCTTAAGAGAGCTCTGGTCTCTGCAAGTGTGAGACTCTTGACATGAAAGTGAGGAGTGAGTATTGAGTTCGAGCAGTAGCCTCAGGGCAAGTAGTAAATCCCAAGTCAAGTAGGTAGTCTCCTGTTTTTGGACTCCTTGAAGGAAATGATAGGCTGGCTTTGTTCCTGTAAAGAGCTGGCATATTGAAAAAATAAGTGATGGTGATGCATTGCCACCTCAGAAAGCATATGGTAATGCTTCCAAATGTTTCAGTGTATAATACAACCTATTTTGAAGGTGTTGGGGGAGAGAGAAAAAACATAGGAAGCATGATTGCTTTAAGTTGTGTGCAGTGAGTTTTAGCAGTGGTCCTGAAGATTTTTTTGCTGTTAGTTTTGGTTTCATTCATCTTTTATCTTTTTTTTTTCCTCTTTTTCTCTTCTGGGGAACTTACAGTGTGAAGATCTAGTATAACTTTCTTCTGCTGAGTTGTGAAATCCTGTTTAATCTTCAAACTGGCGATGTCAAGGGTGCCGAGTCCTCCTCCTCCGGCAGAAATGTCGAGTGGACCTGTAGCAGAAAGCTGGTGCTACACTCAGGTAAGTCCGTGCTGAGCTGAGGTATTCTGAAGGCAGCACAGCTAGAACATGCAGTGAGAGGTTGGCTCAGAACAAATGGAGGGGCTGGATTTTCAGAGGATTTTTGATATCAGTGGGCATTCACCGTAGCAGTGACAAATTGTGCTGTTACACCCATGCTGGAGTGTGGAGGTGTCAGGAGAAGTGGTGGTGCACCTGACTGACTCTTGTATCTGGAGGTTACTTGTTACACAAGTAGTTGTGTAAAACTTCCAGGATTTCAGTTGTTGTCTTCTTTCACCTTTGTCTTCTGTAACTACTGTGGAAGCGAATGGCCCTGAACCACCTCCTGTGCTCTGTTTTAAGATTAAAGTGGTGAAGTTTTCCTACATGTGGACCATAAACAACTTCAGCTTCTGCCGAGAGGAGATGGGTGAGGTGATCAAAAGCTCAACCTTTTCATCTGGAGCCAACGATAAACTCAAATGGTAAGGAATACAGAAGGGGAGGTTCACTGTGTTTGTACAACTGTGTGGAAGAATTTGGGGGTCTGTAACAGAGAAGGGCATTTTTAAAAAGCCAAAAAGCACAACCTTGTGCTGCACACAAATTCTGGTTTCCTCGGATGTACGCCATACAGAGAGGGAGAGAACTGTTGCTTCAGCACAGTGTTTGGACACAGTGCAAATGTGAGGATCTGACCATCAGAAATGTTCCTCGTGTAATGGAAAATATCAGAAGTTGTAGATGCTGCAGCTAGAAGGGAGTCTGCATCCCACCTTGGTGCGGAGGCACAGCATGGAAGATTAATAATCTCTTATAAATTATTTTCTGTCTTAAATGACTGATGTTAGTCTTAGCACGCTGTTAGAAGCCAGTGAGAGTCTACAGCCATGGTATTCAAGCTCTGTTTCAGCCTCCCAGTTTCAGCCCCTAATATGCCATGTTTTAAAAAGATAATTTAAGAGTGCATGCAAAAATTCTCTTTCCTGCGTTTCTTCTATTACTTTCTCTTCTTGGCAACTTTATATTCAGAGACTTAGCATAGTTCTTTCTGTCATCTCTGTATTCTCTGTCTCCATTTGCTGAAGAGTTTCTGCTTTTTAGAGATGACGTTTTTACTCTTTTCAAGTCCTTCAGAGCTGTTTCCCCCCTGGAAGTGTTTTAGCATTTTTATTTAAACTTCCTTAGTCTAGATTGCAGCAAACTATCCACTCCATTATTTAATTTAGGGCTGTGTGTGTGCGAGATATGATTTGTGTTCCCTTCCTTTGGGTGCCAGACTTGTGCTTTCCTTGAACTGCTTTTTGTTATTAAATTACTTACTTTTATAGCCTTTGCTAGTCAGATTTCCATCTCGTGCCTTGGTCTTTCTGATTTTTGTCACTGCTTTTGAACTGCTGGTCATTTGGCCTATTCTTTTTTTTTTTCTTTTCTTTTTGCTGCTTGTTAGATTCTGTATCAAGTTTCAGGTCGTAGAACTGTTTATGATTTAGCCTTTTCCTGCAGTTACTTCCTTTTCTTAACCAAGGGGTAGTTTCCTCTTACTGCCCCCACGTTATGTTTTTGAGAAGCTTTCAGCCTTCCAGAAATCACATTTCCTTTGAGTTGCTTCCTGTGTAATTTTAACTGTCATTTCTTGGAGATTTTGCACTTTGAATCCTTGCCCTCTATTCTGCTGTTTCTTCTGGGAAAGTTGGCATGCACAATGCTTTTTGGTGTATAAAATCACACGCCCATGTATACCTCCTCTCTTTGCCAGCTCTGTGGTTTATTAAATTATTTACCCATATTATTACTTAGGTATTAATATCTGTCTTGAAGATGTAGCCTGAGGGTGACAGTAAAGCACAGTTCCACTCTGTTTAGCTGTCTGTTATTTCCTTGTGGTTCAGTGGTTGGTAATCAGAACTTACTGCTCATTTTATCATGAACATTCCACAGTGCCCTTTCTTTGAAAGCTGTGAATGACCTGCCAAAAGCTGTTCCCGTTCACAATCAGCTGTCTGCTTCTACAGGTGTTTACGAGTGAACCCTAAAGGTCTGGATGAAGAGAGTAAAGATTATCTATCCCTCTATCTGTTGCTGGTGAGCTGTCCAAAAAGTGAAGTTCGAGCAAAGTTCAAATTCTCCATCCTGAATGCTAAAGGAGAAGAAACAAAAGCAATGGGTGTGTAAAAAGAACAGTTTCTATCTGTCGGGGTCAGTTTTGTTGGTGTTTGTTTGTCTTTTGCTGTCTGATCTAGTAAGTCATTCAGCTGTTGTTTGAAGCACCATGTCTTTCTTTCAGAGAGCCAGCGAGCGTATCGATTCGTACAAGGCAAGGACTGGGGATTCAAAAAATTTATTAGAAGAGACTTTCTTCTAGATGAAGCCAATGGACTTCTTCCTGATGACAAACTCACTCTGTTCTGTGAGGTAAGTCTTCCTCTGCTGCTGAAAGAATAGCAGTTCCATTAGCTTCGGGTAGATGTGACCTTAGTTTTCATCACTGCTTTTAAGGCGTCAGCAGAGTCAGAAGAAGTAGTGGCTGTTTATTTAATGCTTTGATTTTATTTGTGTCTGCTTGAGTGTGCACCTCTGCATGGAGTGGCTTTTTCTATGAGTGATTCATTGCGTTTTCCTTCTGTTTGTTTTTTGCTACTTTATGTGTCTTTTACCTGTGAGCTAGTAGAAACGAAGCATGTTTGATTATTTCTTCATTGCTGATTTAATAATATTAACCATCCTTAATTTAAAATTCACTTAGGTTAATAACCAATGCCTAGCTGTGTAGTGGGAACTGTCATGCCTTTTACTTGCCTACTGAGTGGAAAAGACAACTTTTCTTTAATTTTCCTCTGTGTGTCTCTGTATATCTTACAGAAACAAAAAGCTAAGCTAAATGAATTCCCCAGTTCTTGTTTGTTGTAACCGCAGTTCTTGTTTGTTGTGTTCTTATTTTCTACAACATCTTACAAACTTGTAGTTCCCTTACTTCAGATGAACATGCAGGCAGCTATTTCTGGAGCCTTAACAGGCAGATCTGAACTCTCTAATGTCTCCTGAGCTTCTAGTGTCTGTTCCTCTTGGCTTTTTAACTGTGAAATACCCCCTGTAGCTGTGATTTTTGCCAGAGCACAGGTAGAAAAAGTAGTCCTGTCTTCAGATCTCCCGCAGTGAGTTTTGTGGGAGCACAGTCTCTTCTTTTGCTGTGTTTTCTTCCAAGATTAAAAGGAGTGCTTCAGTCCAACTTGTTTGACTGTTTGCTTATGTTGTTTTGTTTTGTAGCTTTGCCTGGTCATCATAAACATACACAAAACTAATAAAGCAAATATCTCCTGATGGATCTGTATTCCTTCAGTTGTTCGTTTAAGCCATTGCTATCACTGAGGGAGCTCTTCTTTAACACTTGCAGCAGTGTGGGGGAAGAAGAGAGCAATGTCACCTCTGTAGAGCTGGTGGTTAGTCTCTCTTTCATGATAAATGAGTCACAGACCTCAAAACTGTGGTGTTAACTCAAGAGTTAATGCTGGAGAAGGGAAGTCCACCTCTAGTGGTGGCAGCCAGTACCAGGTCCCATCAGTCCACTCTTCACTGAAGTGTTTCAGCTCAGCATTTTTGTTAGTTCTGCATGAAGAGTAAACTCACTGCTTGCTTCAGCTGACCTCGATATCTTCTGTTTCCTGTTTCAGTTTGTTCTGTAGGTTAGTGCATATAATAGTCTTAAGTTTTTTACAGTGATATTAGAGGGGAAAGCTATGCTGTCTGGAAACAATTTAGAGAGAACTCTCAACAGCTTGTTTTTGCTGTTTTGTTTGGGTTGTTTTTTTTAAGTCCCTCCAACTTGTAAGTCTCTTAGGATATAAAATGGTGTACCATATGCTCTCCTAACACTTCTCTGCTGGCCGCAGGTGCCAAGTGGTGCTGCTACATCTGTACTTTTCAGCAAGTGTGTTTTGTTAGTGGTACTCGATGAGACACTTGTTATGTGGAGATAAATTGGGGTTTTCTATAGACCAAAAGGTTGCTGAGCGACTCTGCTGCACCTTCTGTTTGCTTTACTGAACTTGAAAGGAAGGAGCCCTCTGCACTTTGCACAGGGCCAGCACTGAGCTCAGATAATGTGTTGCTGAAGATGCTCTTAAGACAGAGAACTGTGATTGCTGTCAAGCATTTCCAGTCTGACCTCATTTGCTTGTCAGCGTGGAGATTCTTCCACCTCTGTTTTGCAGACAGGATTCATTTGCTCATATCACAGCTACATTATTTTTTGCTGTTTGAGTTATATTCCAGCATCATAGATGAAAATATGTTCTGGTGAATCTCAAAAAGAGTTCCCAGTGTTACAGCAGGAGCCCTCCTCTGAGATTTGGGAACTCCCTGCCAAGTCATTGCAGATAGCTTAAGCAAAACAGGAACTGATTTGACACCCGAGGCTGGTCAGTGCTTCAGGTCTACCAGTCTAAACTACTCCTGTGAAGAACTGTTGGAATTTTTTTAATGCTGGTAGTGGACTGAAATCACCTTTGCGTGTGAAACTGCTCGTTTGAAACAGTTGCAGGTCTTTTTGGTGGGTCCGTGATCAGTGTTGGGCTCCAAGAGATCTGCATCTTAAAAAAAAATTCTTTTTAATGAACCTGAATCAATTCTTCTGTCCTTGAGTCCGCGTTACTTGAAGTTACGGGGCGAAAGATGTTGTAGCAGTCAAATTAATGATGAAAAATTGCACCTTTCTCTCAGTTGCTGTGGCTAATCATTGTTAGTGCCCTTTGGCAAGCAGCAGCTGGTATTTATTCACTCTTGAGTGTCGTATAGTTTGTACGAGATTCATGGGAATACCCAAGAGTGCCCGCTGTCAGAAACCCACTGGGGGTTTCCCCAAGAGTTGGGATATGTGCTGTCAGCAGTTTTTCCCTAATAAGGTGCTTCTGTCATCTCTCTCCTTTCATAATTTACTCCTTTTGCTTAACTGGGAAGCTTCCTGTGCTGCCCATTGTTCTCCTCTGGCCGTTGTTATGAATAGAGCTGAAATTTAACCTGAACCTGACAGCAAATCCAGCAAATGGTTTCCCATATGCTTTCTTGTCAGTCGGCTCATTCCTTTATTCTTTGTTATAGCAGGGTGGTATTAGTCATTCTGATCTCTTCTAATTTGAGTCTGCTACAGAAGGCATATGATTTACTGCTTGTTTAACAATAGTGGTTTGGTGCTGACTAGACTCTTAACAGTTCCCTTTGCGTAGGTTATTCGTCAGCTGGTTTGGCTGCATATGGTGTCTGCCTAGCCATGTCTAGTTTAGAGCAGGTGGTCAGGAGTCTTAGCAGCCTTCTCCAAAGTTTCCTAATTATTTGACACAACGTTGCTTTTTTAATTCAGTTTTTCCTCTTTATTTCTTCTTTTCCAACGCTGGGGAAGCATTGAACTCAAGAAATGGAAATTCTAGAGCTGAACCCGAAGCAGAAAAGCACTTGGGGTGCTCAGAATGTGCTGCACTGATCAGACCCTGCTCTTGCACGCATGTTTGGACGCAGTGGTTGCTTATCAAAAGTGTTCTGTGTATTTCATTTTCATTTATAGTGCTATCTGTGTTGCATTATTGATTTGGGAAGGTTTCAGAGTGTTGATAGCAGGAAAGTAAATACATCAGGATTGATGTCTATAAGAGCAGACAAAAAGATTCTGCTTCCCTCAGAAATAATAATATGTTCGTGAACTTGCATGGAAGTGCCATTAATTTATGCACACAGTTTAAAAATTCCCGAAAGCAGATTGGTTGAGTTCTTGGTTTATTTCTTGATTACCCTCCAGGTGAGTGTGGTACAAGACTCTGTAAATATCTCTGGCCAGAACACTATGAACATGGTGAAGGTTCCGGAGTGCCGCTTGGCGGATGAGCTGGGAGGACTGTGGGAGAACTCCCGCTTCACAGATTGCTGCCTGTGTGTTGCAGGCCAGGAGTTCCAAGCTCACAAAGCCATACTGGCAGGTCAGTATTGAGTTGGATGGGAAATGCTAACAAGAGCAAGTGAAATCCTGTAATGCTGAAGTGTTTTTTTGTATTACTCCTTTAAAGGAGGCTTCTGCAGCTCTTTTTGTAGAGTGGAAGGAAAAGATTGTTCTGTGAACTGCTGCAGGAAGACACATCTGCTCCATTTTTAATTGCCACTTTTCCTGCTAAATGAGGATGATAGGAGGTGCCCTTTGTGGCTGTAGTAGCATTTGTTAGGAGAAGTTACAGGATTACCAGAGGAGTCTTTTCTTACAAAGTCAAGAAGGATGTCTTACTGCTTGTGTACTCTTCAGCCTTGTTTGAAAGGCCTCATGACATCCCTGTGTACCCACTCTGGCCACATGACATGAGTCACAGTCTGGTCACTTCACCAGCTGTACTATAGGATTTTTTTTCTGCATTAAGCAGCAGGACAGTTGTTGAGGTGTTGGCAGACGATGCTGATCTCCTCCTGAAGAGCAAAACACCGATCTCTAACTGTGCTGTATTTTTCCCACTGCTGTAGCTCGTTCTCCGGTCTTCAGCGCCATGTTTGAGCATGAGATGGAAGAGAGTAAAAAGGTGAGTTCCTTAAGGAGGGAGAACTTTAACAACTAGGTGAATAGCACTGGCTGGTCAACTCATACCATCTGTGGTCAGTTAACTTTCCTAGGTGGTATTTGTGACTACTGTCACCTTCTGTGCTGTCCTGAAGGGGAGAAGGATGGGGTCAAGGAGGCAGTTGTTACCTTTATTTCACTGGGGAAAGAGTTTAGGGTGGGAGAGGGAGAATTAGACGAGACACAGCACTACTCAGAATTGCTCTTATTCCATCCATTTCTTTTATTGTTTCTTTTCCTTTTTATTTTTTCTTTCCAATTAAGACATGTTTTGAACAGTTTGTAGCAAATCTGTGAATACTGAATGAGCTTAGGTGGAACCTTTAGCATCTTGTCACAGTTTTAACAAGCTTCATTTTTTCCAACACAGAATCGGGTTGAAATCAATGATGTGGAACCTGAAGTTTTTAAGGAAATGATGTGCTTTATTTACACGGGGAAGGCACCAAATCTTGACAAAATGGCTGACGACTTGCTGGCAGCTGCTGACAAGGTACAGTTGGGATTTACAGCTGTTCAGAGAACAAGCAATGACATGTGCCTTGCTTTACTTAGAACTCTGATTCCTGTAGAAGCTTTTTCATGTCGTCGTTTCTTTCAATTGTAATATCAACTGGTTGTGGCTTGTAAGTAAACCTGAATGTAGTGTGGGTACATGTATGTTGGATACTTAGATATCTAGCTGTATATCTTCAGATGTAATGACCAGGAATATCAGTCTCTGCTGCTCATTTTTAAGATTTTTATTTATTTTTTTTTTTAATTTTCAGAAGACATCACTATTTAGCATAATCTGTAAGAGCTGGGAGTGAGAAGGAAAATTGGAGGTGGACCTGGCAGGTTTTTTAAGTAATTATTTTTAAACGTGGTTAATACCAAATCTCAAAAGCAGTGTTGTGTCTTGGCAATCAGGGCCTGCTGCTTCTTCTGGTCTGGCTGGTATCAGCAGCTTCAAGAGATGCTCTTAAGTGATGGGTGGCCAAGAGTGGGAAGGTCCTGTTGTTAATTTTCTTTTTGCAGTGGCAGTCCCTGCTGGTTGTGCACTGGAGGAAGCCCTGTTGCCTAACCTGTGGTGGTTTTGCAGGCTCCTCCCCAGGGAGGTGCTGGGGATGCTGTGACTGAAGGCTGCTGGTAGTCCCTGTGAAACAGGCACAGTGCTGCAGCCTTGCCAGCAAGCAACCTCTGCTTCCTTCCCTTTGCAGTGCCAAGGACAGCAGGGAGCACTCTGCTGGCCAGTGAGCCATGTTAACCAGTGAAAATTTGTAATATATAACCAAAATTTTGTTTCCTTTTATTTATTTATTTTATTTTTTCTTTTAAAAGTGAACTTAGTGCTGGTGAAAGATGCCAGTTTGACAGCACTGGAGACTAAGTCCTGAATTTATCCATTGAACAGGTTCAGCACGGGTAGCAGCAGTGCAAGATTCTCCACACTGCCCTGCCACTGTGCCTCAACTCTGACCTGGAGGGACCACCTCTGGGGGTGAGAGCGTAGTTCAGTCTCTGTGCTTCTTCAGTCCTTGGATTCTCTTGTGGGTTCCAGATAGGGTGGTGGATTTTTTTTTAAGGTGTGGATGCATGTAACCTTGTTCCACGCAGACCACCACGCAGCCATTGCATTCTCTGTCACTGTGGACCTGGGCTTCATCAAAAATGTCGTTCTAAAGGTGAAATGCTCCGTGTGCAGTTATTAGGCCACTGCAGCTAGGCGGATTCTTGGCTTGATTATAATAATTGCCACGTATTTTATTCAATATTTAAAGAGTATTGATTGCGAGATCACATACCATCTTTAACTGAGACAAGTGTAAGCAAGGAGCAGTACATTAAGGCCAGTGTAGACTTTAACTTCGAATTTCCTGGCTTTTAATGTAGACTTTCTTCTAAACTCATTGTGTGTCTTTTAAAAGCAGAAATAAAAAATCTTTCAAGAAAGCACATAAAGCATCTAATATTTACTCAAGAGACTGAAACAGCTTCTTCTGAGTTCCTCCTACCTCATGGGGAAAATAAGTAATTAGACCAAAAGCAAAACAAAACACGTCTTCTGAACCCAGGAGATACTATTTCAGCCTCTGGAGTGGGAATGCTATTAGGTAGGGCTTTTTTTTTTTTTTTTTCCCCTTTTTTTTTTTTCTTTAGAGTAATTAAGAAAGGTGGGGAGGGGGAAATTTTGATACCTGAGAGACCAGAATGGCTACTTTTGCCCAGATATGTAATTAGAGGCTGAGATATTCATAGTGAAAATGGAAATAAAAACTGTGTGCGTAGAAGAGAATATTCAGTTTACAAAGGGAATAGTTTAAGCTTTGTTTACTGCATTTTAAGCTACTGACAGACAGTGACACAATGGTTTGCCCCTTCTTTGAAATGGTTTTAGTTATTGATACAGATGAAGCAAGGAAATTTGATTTGCTTTCTCAGATGTTCCGATGGGAGAAAACTGTTCTGGTCATGAGTGCCATGCCTCAATTGACATAATTGTTATTGCTGAGTCTTAAGTGAAAGATGTTTTTATAATTTAAAATTATTCACTTGAATTTAATCGTAATGGGATGAAAATCTCAAAAAGAATATAAAATTAATGTATAGTAATAGTGTTTATCAAGTGGCAGGCACTCCAGTCATCGTGCAGAGGAGCTGGTTACCAACCCACTGTTCAGGTTGACAGACCAGTCCTTAAAAAACTGGTTATTTTCTTGGACTGTGGCAACACACAGTGAAGAACTTGCATTTGTATACCGAGACATCTTGAAGCTGTCCAGAAAAGCCTTACAAACAATGTGAAGGGTACTCCCAAATGCATTTCTGTCTCACAGAGAAAATAATTATCTTAAACTTTTTTTTTTTTTTCTAGAAGCATCACTCCATTTGAAGTTATCTTGTGGAAGAGACTTACTGTGTTTAATCTTTAGAACAATTTACATAGGGCTGCTGTGTTACTGCTTAATTTAATGCAGTTGTTACATGAGTGCTCTCCTAATCCTTATGTAATGTTGTCGTGGGATTGAGACTATTTGGAAATCCTGAGTTTCATCCAGAGAGCAGCAAGCTCCGTAATCAGATCACACATACCAAGGTTTTCAGAAGTATCTCAGTCTCTTAGTGTCCAGCTATAATGTTCAATATAATCAGACTGGGGCTTGAAGTTTGGCTTTTGTTTCTTGATGAGTTGAGTGGCTTACAGTTTTCTGACTATAGACTTTTTTCAAGTCTGCTCAAGACTGCTGTGTTGCCTTTGAAAATGTTGGGTGTGTCTGTTTGTTTCAATACAGACTGAAGTGCAGCAGAAAATAGCGTGTGAAATTAATTGGTGTGATCCAAACCTGTGGATCTGGGGGGGGGGGGTGCAGGGGGGAGAGTTTAGATAAATGCGCAATTGAATGGTGTAAATGCTTCAGTTGAGGATGTGAAGTTAGAGTAAGGCTTTTGCTGTGGCTTTACAGACAAGCTGTGATGTTTTGTTTCCAGGTGGATAGCCACGATCGGGGGTTTTTGTCTAGCATTTTAGTATTGAACCAGTAGCATGTACTTGAGCAAGGTTGGTCATAAATTGCAGGACATTAATGGCAAAGTGAAAGCTGCCTTAGCACTGCTGGAACACCTATGGAGCGTTCACTATAAGGTCCCCACTGAATCTGGAGAGTAACCGTCATCCAGTAAAGAAGTGAGGATGAGATTTGGTTGTAGCATTCTATACTTGGAAGTCACTGAGGTAGAATTTCAGATCACCTTTAATACTCAGTCATTTCAAAGCACTGAACCTGGCACCAGTAAACCTGTCACACAAGAAGCCTGGGATGAGAGTTATGGTGGGTATGCTTCCTCCCCATTGCTTTCCTCAGGGTGGGCCTTTTGAGTCTCCTTTTTTTTGTTGTTGTTGATCACTATTTCTTTGAGTACAGTTGAGATCTGTATAGTAAAGAGAGGAAGTCTCTTGTTTAGCATCATAGAGCGGTTTGTTACTGAAAAGTGAAGGAGCACAAGTAGAACTTCAGGCTAAATAAATGCTTTTTTCTTTTTGTTGTAACTGTACTTTGGCTTGTATTTTGCAGTATGCTCTGGAACGTCTGAAGGTGATGTGTGAGGATGCACTGTGCAGTAACCTGTCTGTGGAAAATGCAGCTGAGATCCTCATTCTGGCTGACCTACATAGTGCTGACCAACTGAAAACTCAAGCAGTGGACTTCATTAATTAGTAAGTTTACTCTTATTTTAGGATGCCACCACTCAGGAACATTGCAGAGTTCCCAAGAGCAGAGGAGATTCGCTTCATTTTCGGTTTTAGTTTCAGGTTTTTAGCTCTCCTTCTTTTATGTGGCATTCCATAAGTGCTGTTGCCCTGAGGGCTGGAACTGCTCGGTGTATAGTAGAGCTATCTGTGTGAGATATTTTGGATTTCTCCCTAAGATTATGGGAGTAATTAGGTAGTTGTAGATCATCTAGTCCCTGATATGAGGACGATTGCAGCCACTACTACTATGACAGTAGACAGAAACTGACAGCCATCTGCTGTGATGTCCAGAAATGTTATAATTCTGTGTTAGTTAACACAATTTCTCTCAGCACTTTCTGTATTGATTGGAAATGTGGTATGCTCAGGGGTCAGAGTGGATGAGCATTGTGTTCCTGCTCTCTTCCACTTGGGGTCATGTCTGTCTGCAAGCTGAAGGACACTAAAAATGTCGGGTATCTTAAGCATGTGGAAAATATGGTGGTTATCCTTTTTGTCCCCTGTCACTAGCTTCATGTTTATTCTGTTTTCTTATTTCTAGTCATGCTTCTGATGTCATGGAGACATCGGGCTGGAAGTCGATGGTAGTATCACATCCTCACTTGGTGGCTGAAGCGTATCGCTCTTTGGCCTCTGCACAGTGTCCCTTTCTGGGACCTCCACGTAAGCGACTGAAGCAATCCTAAAGTCCCATCTCGCAACACCACGTGTTTTTCTGGAAGCAGCATCAGCTGTTGCTGCTCAAACCTTGACCACCAGGTAGACAGCGAAATCTGTGGAGCTTATACTCTGTTGTTGGGGGGAAGAGACTGCTTCGTGACACCCAGACTTTTTAAAACAGCACCAAGTAACTTGGGGAGAGGGGGGAGGGTGGGCCTGGGGCTCTGGGGCTGTTCAACCTAATGAATCCCTGTCGCTGCATCGTCTGTGTGTTCCCTTCGACTTGGCTGAGTCAATTAAGTACAGGGTTCGGTTTAGGTGCCGATCCATGTCAGAATAATCCCAGCAGTGGTACTGGGGAAAACAACATCTCTGCGTCTGGCAGCACAGAACAAACCGTCAGATGCCTGGAGCAAGAGGACATTTTAGTTTTGGAGAGAGCGTTGTGAGGTTAAAAAAGAATTTCCAGTGAGGTTCTGGAAAGGAAGTACCTGATGGGAGCTCCAGTAGTATTTATATCAAAAAAAAAAAGAGAATTTAAGTCCTTCCAGCTGAGCTAAAAACTGGACGTTTGTGTAACTCCTTATTGCCATCCAGCAACAAGAAGATCAGTTTCTGTTAGTAGCACTTGTATGTTAATTGCAAAAAAAAAAAAAAAAGAAAAAAAAACACCTTTTATAAAATGACAGGTTGAAGTGAAAGGGGACTGAGAGACTGTGTTCTGGAGGATGTGAATAGACTGAAGGCAGCCTTTGGCGAGTCTGTATTGGTTTTGAAAGGACTAGAACATCCTAGATTTGGAGCGTGCTGTCTGATACGAGCAACGGTTACTGTTTTTAGATATTGTGGAAAATGTTTTTTGGCATTTTTCCCTGCTTTATTTCCCTCCTCCCTCTTTTTTAAGAAAAAGGAGAAATTTTATTGTTCATGAACGCTGCGTCAGAAGTCCCTGTCCTGAGTTGCTAAACGATTCTTAACAACTGTTTGTACCTGACTTGCCGACTGTATAGGAGCCAGTCCTATTCCTTTCTATTAGTCACTCTTCTTACAAGGAAGAAGTTTCAAAATAGCTGTTAACTTTTTTTTTTTTTTTTTTTTTTTTTTTTGGAAAATATAAATAATTACTATTTTGTACTGCGTCGTTTCTGTTGTCTTTTTTTTGCTTCCGTTTGAAGACTTCTCAGCTTAAAGCCAGTTACCAAAAGGTGCACCTTCATTCTGCTGCCGTGTCTTGATAGTGCTGTGCTGTTTCTGGAACTCCAGTGGGACTTAGGAAGGAAGCTTCCACGCAGATTTGCAATACGAAACTGTTCTGTTTCTCGTGGTGGGTGTTACCACAATGCTGGATGACACTGGTTTTAATGGTAGCTGTGTGGGGCTGACTCGTAGTCCAGCCTTGTAGCTGGTCTTAAACGTGGGAAGGGGGAGCAGTGCCGTAAGCCATCCTGTTTAAAACATTAAGGAGCAGTGTAGTGGTAGGAAAGGCAGCATCCATTTATGTCGACATTAGTCCCAGATATCCAGGGAGGTTAGATTGAAATACGTGGTGTCACAGCAGTGGCAAATTGATCTGACCTTAAGATGGTCAGGTAGGGCACGTAATGGATTACAGAGAATAACTCTGTTTTGTCTGGAAAATAGAAATCTGTTGTCTCTGACTTTTCGTTCTGTTGTCATACTTCCCTACAGCCTTTTGTCCCCTGTGTGAAGGAGAGCTCCGTTCAAACGTTCGTGTGTTTAATCTTAACTGCCATCTATTTTTATCAGCTGGTGACTCACGAGAGGGTCTCTGCCCCTTTTTGAGCTCCCCCGCCGAGTCTCTCATCATAAACATACACAACCATCTGTATAGTAAAGCCTTCCTGCTACTTGGTTCACAAATTCCCATATTACATCTATTCCTTCAGCTATGCTAATTCCTTTTATATTGCATTCAGCATGCGTTTCCTTTTAGGTAAGCAAAGCACTTAGTCATTAGGAGATTTTCCCCACTACCCTGTCAGAACTTAGACTGGCGTTTCTAGCTTCTAATTGCATGCAGACATGAAAAGTTCATTGCCAGGTAATTGCAGAAAGTTATCCGTGTGGTTCAGTGATGCCTAATTACACCGCAGTAACTGCATTGTTTGCTGAAATATTCAGACCTCCTGGATGAGACCTTTTATCCTCATCGTGTCAGAGAGACCAACTGTTTGAGGAGTGTCCCTGGCTCAGCCTTTCCCCGAGAAGCAGACGTGCCTGGAAGAAAGTAAATGGGCGTTGACATTGTGTGTGTCCTCATCCTTTTGGAGGGAGGTATTTACGGGCAGGCACTACAGATTTGGCAGCTTCCTCTGGAGGATGGAGAGATACCTGCAGGAGAATAATCTGTTCGGGGGCTCGTCCGTCCCAGGCCTTCCTGCAGAGCCAGGTGCCTTTCCAGAGCACACTGTCATGGAAGGGCTGAAGTAAGATATGTGGAGGAGGCAACTTACCTCCAGTTGCAGGTGAACTAATGATTTATTTGTCAACTTCACTTTTGTGTTGTTTGTTTTTTTGTTTTCTTTTTTATTGTAAATGATACAGCTGAAGCCATCTGGTTATAACAACATCAGAGCTAGAGCATACTGTTCATAAACCTCCCACTGACATCCTCCCCTCCCCAGATCTGAAATGTAATTCAAGTTAACTCACAATCTGTGGCATGTGTTGTTACTGCAGAGATGGCCATGCCAGTTGAACAGTTGGAGATTTGAATTCCACAAGGAGATGGCATATTTATCAAAACAGTGTTTCGGGGAGAGATTTTTTTGCCGGATCTTCTGAACTGCAGCACCACTACCACAGGTCCAGATTCAGAATTTCGACTGAGCCCTCTGTTTGTGCTTGTAATTCTTTCTCTTCCCCCTTCTCCAGGGTGCTACAGAGAGTCGTTTCATCCCTATGTGCTGCCTTTCATGTGCTTCCTTCTCCCTATTATCTCCTTGCTCCTGCTTCCTCTGCTTGCTTTTGTGCTGACCTACAAGGGCTGCAGCCTTCATCTGGGACTGGGGAAGAGAGACAAGAAGGAGAAATGCCTCAATGAATCCCTTGACCTCCTCCAGCAGCAGTGGGATGTACTGCTGCCCTACACCCAGAAGCAGTCAGCTTTCTCTGAGGATCCGAACACCAAATATTTTTTTTTACTTACCAAAAGATTTCTCTCTGGCTGCCCCTTGGGCTTTGTTATTACAGAGTCAGATTCTATTGAGGTATTTTTCTTATTGTGTGAGTTTTTCCAGATGAAAGGAAACAGCTTGTCTGCTTATGAGCAGAACAAACAGCAGAGTGGGGAGAGCTGCTGCGCTTTGAAACTCTCTCTGGCTTTGTTCTGGTTCTCAAACTGCTGTTAAGGACACAATGCCATCTCTCCTTTATTTTATTTATTTTTTTTTATTTTGCACCTCCTTGAAGGAGCCAAAGAGGGTTCTTTTTTTTTTTTTTTTTATACTTCATTTTTGAAGGTTTCTCCACTTCCGTACAATTTCTTTTTGCAAAAGGTTTTGCCAAAATCATTCTCAGTCAGCTCGGGCTGTGCACTTTGCCTTTCTCTCACGCCTGTGATCTTGCTTCTGTTGTGAATTGACTTAATTCACTTATTTCTAACGACCTGTTTGTTTGTTTCTCTAATAGGAGGCCGTTTAATTATATACAAGGTGCCTTTTTTTTTCCTGACCTGCTGCCCGTTTGGATATTTGGCTGCAGTTCTGGCCACATGCTGCAGCAAACAGTGCCTTGGCAACCCCAACACCTTCCGTGTGCTTGTGTGCTGGAGCAGGTGGGCAGCAGATTGAATTCCACAGACAACAGGCAAAAAATAAAAAGGGGTAACAGCAGAAAGATGACAAACCCATGGGATTGTTGGGGTTATGAACTGAGGGATGGTTGCAGTGACCTCCAAGGTCTTTAGAAAATATGTATATCATAAAGCAGGAATGGGTCAGCGTTAGGAGCTGAGCTTTAAGGTTTTTTGGGCAGGATGCAGTCAGCCTGGAACGCAGCTCATTTTCTTCAAGTTTAGGTTTGGATTTTGTGCCTTGCTCCTACTTTGGTGCATTAGACTCTTTGTCACTGAGACTGAATTATTAAAGTCGCTTGTGGAACTGCGTTAATTGATGGGGTAAGTTGGGAAGGGATGGAGGGAGGGTTGCAATTATTCCATCAGATTGTGAAAAATCACAGACGGGAGCGGTATGAAATGTAGGCCTCCTCTCTGAATAATTCAGAAGCATCAATGGCCAAAAGAAAAAAAAAAGAAGTTAATAGAGATGGTGGATGATGAACTGGGTGGGAACAGCCCTTCAGGAGAGAAGTGGCATCCCGTGTTCTGATGAAGCATTTTCTCTAACCATTGAAGGCAGAAGCATTAGTTTGAGATTTGCCATCAGGAAACAGAGCGAGGGTGGGAGGTTGGCAGCTTGGGAGCAGTGCTGGGGATGAGAACCCTTGTACCAAGCTGCTAGGGATACTTCCTGAGCCAGAGGTTGTTCAGCGAGGGGTAATAAAGTGAAAGCAGAAAAATGAAACCCCTTTCAAACTGTAACTGTAGTTCAGGAAAGGCTCGTGGCAAATGTGGGTATTATTCCTGAGTGTTTGGAGCCGTATGAAACTGAGCAAAGTGCTTGGCTGGGCTGAGGAGCCTGGTGTGCTGGAGAGCAGCATCTCTGCATGGAGACCTGCAAAGCTGCTCCTTGCTGCACTGCTTTTCTCTTCCTTGAGATTGTTGCATCACCTAGCAGAGTTGTTTTGCTTTCCCCCCCCCCCATCTTCTTTGTACCTATTTTGAACTTAGGGTGGGACAGCGAGGTTTTGGTGGTTTCTTTCAGTGCTGAGAGTTGCCTGCTGCTGGTTGTTGTTTGTTGCTGCATTGCAGTTGGTGCCCTCGCTTCCTTTCTTTCCCGCTAACTTTTCTCGCTCCTCTAGGCAGGTGGTGCTGGCAAAATTATTGCTGATGGCTGAATTTTTGCCAACCAACAAAACGCTCGACAAAAATAGCAGAGCAGGATGCTGGGTTTGTTGTCGGTGTGAGCGCTGTGGCTGCAGCTCACAGGCAGCTCAGTTGCTCGTTGGGTCTCACCCCTCTGTGGAAAGAATGCCCTCTTCACATCTGACATCCCAGCACCTCTGTCAGCAGAGGGTTGTCTCAGAAGGGACAAGGGAGAAAGAGAGGCATTGTCCTTAATGTCAGTGCCCTAGAAGTGGTTCCATCCCATTGCAGGGCTGCTGGGGCATCTAAAATATCAAATCCTGCCAGCTAATGATTATGGTGCTGGCTGCACTGTGGGACGGGGTGGTGGGTTTCTTATATTGATGTGCAGTTTGCTCCTTAAGTAACGTTGTCTGTATATTCATTGAAAGAAAGATGTGGAGCTGCTGGAGCAGCGTTAGGGACAGTGGGAGGGGAGCTTGGTACCTTGGTAAAAATATTTGAGCTGTGTTTTGAAGCGTCAGTAACGCGCACAAATATTTTCTGTGCTCTGTAGTTACTTTAAACATACAACAACAAACCAGCCCCCCAAACCTCAGACCTCTGCTGTTTTTTGGCTCTCAGTATCTCACCAGAACTGTGTTTTGCCCCTCGCAGGTCCCATCGTTGTCAGTCTCAGCAGAGAGCTGTGCCTGGAGTGGCTCTTCGTGTTTATTCCCCATTTGTCTGCAGGGGACACTTGGGGACACTTGCAGTGCCACTCCCTCTGCTCATTCTGTTCTTGGCAGTGGAGGCATGGCTAGGGAGCTGCCAAGAGAAAATTGGGCCAGCACCTTGTTTTCAAAGGTTTATTGGATGTTGCAAGCGTGCTGTAATGTCGCATCTTGTGGTCAGGGAGTTTTAAGCAACCTGTTTTCCTTGTTTCAGTCCTGAAATAGAAGATCACAAGAAAGCCAAGCCCACCCTTTGGCTCATAAAAATGGCAGTAGGGAATTGTCTTCTGAGACACGCTGATGCTCTCGTGGTGCTCTGGGGAGGGAACAGCCCTCTTCCAACCGGGTGAACAGGGATGTTTTTCCAAAACTCACTTCCAGCCCTGGGCACAAACAACACTGTGAGAGAAGCAGACCTCAAAAGGAGCAGCCACAGAAGAGCAGCTGTTGGGGGATATCTTCTATCAGCACCTATTAACCAGGAGTTTATCACTGGTTGTCTCAGAGCGACTGTAGAGGCAGACTCCTAATTGACCCCAGCCATTGTTTTAGTCTTCAGTGGTTTATTTATCATAGAATCGCAGAACAGCTCGGGGTGAAGGGTCCACAAAGATCATCTCATTCCAGCTCTGGGTGATTTATGCAGGGCTTCTCTCAGACAATCATTTTGAATGGGACCAGAAGAAAAAAAATCTTGTCACGTCCTTGCGTCCCAAGACAAGATTAATTGGTTTTCAGTCACGTTCAGACATCTTTGCTGGCTTTACTTCTTAAAAGTAGGTTACAATCTGTAAAGCAAAAATACCTGGAACTGTTTAGGTGACTTGCTACAGCTTGAGATGGAGAACGTGGGTTACATCCTGTTTCCAGGCCACTTTCTTAGGTCTGTTGACCCTTCAGAGCTTGCTTCTGTTTATTTTCAGTTCCTAAGGACCTTTCAGACTGCTTTTCCAAACCTGTTGGTAGAACTCGCCCTGGTTTAGGGGTAAGGAGAGGAGTGGTAGAACCTTTACTACTTCACAAGCACAGCGTACAATTGATAGCTGCTCAGAAAACCTTTCACTCGTGTGCACTTTAAAAAGAAGTCCTATTATAATAGGTAATTAAAGTATACTAATTGAATTAAGTTCCCATCTGTCTGAGTTCAGCAAGCCAGCGAGTCCGTTAATTAAGATATCATGTTTGCTGTAACAGGGGCTGCAAACACAGAGCTGGCCACCAATGGGATAAAGCAAATATCCGACTTTGTGCCAAAGTGCAGAGCATCCAGTGGGCTGTGGGGGTCAGAATGAGATCTGCGAGGTAAGCAACACTTGCTTGTGAGTTAACAAGAAGTGCAAGGATGTAGCTGGGAAAAAGTGCCAGCGTGGGTTGGATGCAGACGTTTTTAAGCACTCGGAGGCAGACAGCAGCAGTAGTAACTGAAAGAGACTGAACGCTGGGTAGCTCAGCAGCTGGCTGCAGTCTCGGTGGGATGATGCCTAATATCGGAGACAAGGAGGGAGAACACAGCAGTTAAAATGAGTGTCTTAAGGCTGCAATTTCAAAGTTGATAAACCACCGGTGTATCTTCCAGCCGGTGTGCAGTGCTGGAGGCTCTGGGCTGCTATTAGCCACCAGCCCCACGTGCAGATCCCACCGAGGAGCTCCTTTTAGATGCTGCTCTCATGGTGGGATTGCAGTTTTCTGAACGAGACATAAAATTGAAGAGCCTCTCTGCCTGGAACAGAGGATTTCCTTCTCGTTAGGACCACTGCGCCCATCTCTGAGCAGAGCCCTGTTCTCAGGGGATAGCTCCAGCCCAGGCACCTGCCAGAGTCCTAATTTTGCTTATAATTGTCTTTCCCAATTTCTTCCAAAAGCTTCAAAGGGGTGAAACACGTTGTGCTAGGAGAAAATCGGGGAGGAAAGTGATGCACGTGGGTGTTGGTGGCTGTGTGCAGCTGGGGAGTGCACAGGTACCCATGGGAGTGCTGTGGATAAGGACTGTTAGGGACAGGAGGAGGTGGTCACCTCTGGAGTGTGACATTGATGGGGACCGTGGTGCCCAAGTCCACTTCTGCCCAAGGCGTGGCTGCCTTCTGTCCATCTATTTTAGAGCAATCTGGTGGCAGTTTGCTCACGAAGGTGTTGACCACGATGGATTAATTGGCCAATAGCACAGGAGGAAGGCCACGTCCCTGCTGAGCTTTCCAGAGCAGTGTACACCCGTGGGGGCTCTGTGCATGGAAGGGGAGACTGGGTTACATTTGGTTTCCAGAAGGTTTTGCAGAGAACAGGCAGAAGGACGAAGCCAGCAGGGCTGCAGCGATGCTCCAGGCTCACGTCCTTGCTGGGGCGATGCTTTGAGGCAGTGGCAGAAGGTAATTTTTATCCCTTATGGGAAAACTTCCCAACGAGGAGGCTGGATGAAAGCAAGCGCTCCTCGGTGTGGTTTGAAAGCAAAGAGACATCTGCCACAGCTCAGCAAAGCCTGGCAGGTGGAAAACGAGCCAGCCCCTTCCTCCTGCACATCTCCTGGTGTGTCACAGCTCCTCAGTGCTGTCCCAGCGAGCGGGGACATGGCAGCGTCCCCTGCCCTACTCTGTGGTGGTATTTCCCCCCCCCCTAAAAGACAGCACAGGGAGCCGGGAGGATTCTGCAGCTTGAGAGCACACGAGTAAAAACTGAATTATTTAACATATTTTTAGTGCAAGCAGGTGTGGGGTTTGAAGCTGTCTGAGTTGGGAATTCTCTGCAGAGGAGTTGGGGTCTGATGGGATTTGAGAGAGCCGGACAAGTTTTTTTCCATTCCTATCTTTTCTCTGCCTCTCGACAGCCCTTTTTTTTATTATTATTATTATTAGTAGTAGTATTTTTTTATCTTTTGTCTCTGTCTGAATTCTCCATCCCTCGCTTGTGTTTTACTTCCCCACCCCCCTTTCCCAATGCATTTGGACGCTTCACCTGGCGCAGCACGGACCCGCTGCAGTGATGCTCTGTGCCCACTCCCGTGGGACTGACAGCAGTGGCAGTTCAGCTGGAAACATGTCCACCTGAAATGCTGGGAGGGAGGGAGGAAGGGAAGGCTGGGGGGGGCTGCTTTTGCATTTCATAATGCAAAATCACACAGCGCAAAGATGGCTCAGGATGGGCTCAGGTTTTTATGTTCCCCCCAAAAAATCTCATCTCGATGCTGTTTGCTTCACCCGTCTGCTCGGATCGCTTTCACCCATGTTTTCTTGCAGCCCTGGTGCTGGATCAGACCCTTGGAAGTGGGGGGGAGGGGTGGATTTTGGGGCTGCAGCCCTGCTCTGCTGTTGGGGCAGCACCTTCCAGTTCCCCACATGCAGAAGCTGTGATGATGGCAGCGTTCCTTGTGCTGGGATCTGTCCGACCTGGGCGAACTTGGGTTATCCATATGGTACTCAAATGGGGTTATTTGTATTTTTAACAAAAAATCACTGCCTCTGCTCGGCGCTGTTTGTGGTGTAATGGGATACTGGGGGAACACCTGGCCCTGCTGGCAGCAGGCGTGCTGCACAGAGGGGAAGGGGTTACCACATCTCCCTCCTCTCTGGGCACAAGCCTTTGGGGAGGAAACCGTTTGGGCAGCAGCTGGGTGTGCTGATAGGGCCTGGAAACCACTCGGGCAAAAGGAGATCCTTCCTCCCCACCCTAAGGCTCAGCCCTGGTGCTGCAGAGCAGCGCATCCCAGGGGAGCACGGTGCCATGCTCCTTCAGTGCTTGGCCGGGTGCCTCCGTTGATGCTCTCAGGTAGGAAGAGCTGCATTTCGGAGTGCTTTTCTCACCCTTCCCCCCCTTCCCACCAGCTTGGCACAGCTCCCTTTGGGCAGAAGAACGCCGCGGATGCGAGAGCCATCGGTTGTGCAATGTGACATGATCGCGCGGCTCAGCATCCTGCTCAGGGAGCGGTGCACTCTGCCATTAATTGGAGGGAAAACAATCAGAGACCTGCTGCTTCTGGAGTTCGTTGAAAGCACAGGAAGACGGGGAAATGTTGGTGTTTATGAGGCGGCAGCTGGTGCTCAGCTCTGGCAGGGGAGCGCGAGGAGGAGGAGGAGGGGAGCGGCTCTATTTGGGTTCGGAGCCTAATTGGCAAAACTGTAATAATTCTTAGATCAAATAGACGACGCGCTCAGCCCACTTGCATTTTTTTAGGCTTCTGCGTGGAATAACAAGTCATAACGCTGGGGATTTCGTGAATAATCATTCCTGCTCGCTTCCTCTTCCAGGGGGAGGATTTCCAACGCGTTCGGCGATCGCGCTTCCCCAGAAGGCAAATGAATATTGTCTTTATGGAGCGCGATAAGACAGACGAGACAAAGGCCTGGTGAGGTTTGTCACAGGAGCCAGTAGGATGTATGCCCAGGAATTGGGATTGTTGAACCCTTCAGCTGTGCCACGCAGAGGATGGGGGGGGTGTGTGTGTATTGCATGTTGTGCAATGGCAAAGTGACATCCCATGTCCAACCCCACACAGTGACATCGCTGCCGTGGTGGCTCTTCCCCTACAGTTATTGGGTGCTGATGGTGACAGCAGCAGCAGAGCCCTGGCTTTTATGCAC
This sequence comes from Callipepla californica brunnescens, assembly GCA_023055505.1. Lineage (NCBI taxonomy): Eukaryota > Metazoa > Chordata > Aves > Galliformes > Odontophoridae > Callipepla > Callipepla californica. The sequence continues at coordinate 2,331,775 of JALIRH010000045.1, forward strand.
AGAGCACTGTGTGGCAGGAGGAGCAGCGGTGGTAATGCGTCCAGGAGCTGCTGTGGCTATTGAAATGGGGGATTATGAGCATAAAGGCTTGGCTGACTCACTAGACCTCATTAAAGTCTAATAATCGTTGTAAAGATGCAGCGCTGGGCATCTGTAGCCCGAGCTCCGAGGAGCTGAAGCTCGGTGAGGATGCTAATAGTTGCTTGATAGTTTGGGCATGGAACTCTAAAATGGATTTATTTGTGTAGAGAAAGCACTTAGGATTCCCTCCGCCAGGCAGAGCCTCAGTGGTTGCATTCAGGAGCAGAAGGGCTGGGTTTGTCCCATCACACCTGGGGGGCTCAGCAGTAATTCTCTGGCTGCATTTAAATCCCCTTGGGAAATGCTTCTGCATGTGTTTGCTCGCAAGGTCTGGGAATAGCGGGGTGTGTTTTCCAGTAGTCACCCTATTACACGTTCACCTAGATTTGGTATCACCAACCTAAGAACTTCCTAGAAGACAACCTGAGCCAGTCTGTGACATGAACACCAACTGGAGATGGAGTAACCAAGGGGCTCTGCTGCCAACTGCTGCGGGAACCTCAAATATTGCTAAATTCTGGTGACATTCCAATCCCAGAATCCCACATTAGTGCATTTTGGAGCTGATAGCTACCACTGTGAGTTTGGGATGCCACTGGTTTTTGGATGTGGTCTGTGGGGAATGGCAGAGAGACAACATCTGATGGTCTGGGAGATGGCAGAACACAAAGAGAACTCAGCCCATGAAGAGTTGGGCTTGGGGTTGATTGCTCCTAATTATTTGTCAAGATACAGGGCAAAATTAACAGAGGAATGCTTGGACTGTGAGCACAACTGGGGGAAATGGACCTAATGGGGGAATTACTCAAATATTAACCAATGTTTTAAGGAAGGCAGGGGAAGAATGATCAGTCCTGAAAGCTGGAGGAGATGGGAACCCCTGGGGTGGGCTCTGGATGCTCGAGTGCTTCAGCATCTCATCCTGATGTTCTCCTGCCTCATCCCATCCCAGCACTGGGCTGCCTGGGTAGGTGTTCTCCAGCACAGGCAGCCCTAATGAGTGTAATTTAATTAAAGTCTGCTGATGGACTTTGGCATTAGAGTGGTGCGTTCTGGGAAGATGGTGTTGAAACGTGCTGAAGCACGAGTTAACTTGGCCGGGAGAGTCATGAAACTTAAATTAGGAGGATTTTAGAAGGAAGAGGAAGAAGTATTAACAAACTAAAGACAGCTAATTACTGGAGATGGAGAACGTTCACTGTGCAGTTGTAGATGACAGAAGTAAGTCGTTCCCATCGGGGCTCTTCCTGCTTTGGAGACAAAGAGATCGCCCGTCCGCTGGGTTATCAGAGATGATAAGGAGCTGCATTTCATACCCAGAGCTGGGCTCTAATTGCAAAACTGCTGCGAACGCTTCTGTGGCACTTGGCTGAACTGTGGTGTCACGGAGGGTTTTTGAAGTCTGCTTTCCTTCGTCATTACATGCGGCTCCCTTTGTAATGAAGTTTGCAACTCAAAGAACTTCATTGGGCAAATTTTAGCTCTCCCCCCCCCAAAAATAATAAAAAAAATCCATTCTATGTTCATCTTTTAATGGGGAAAGAAATTAAGCCTTGGTGATTCTGCAGTCACGGGGGTCTGACTGCTCTTGAAGAGCAGGCACTACTCATGGCCAAGGGGAGAAGTGGCATTTGGGGACACAGCCAGTGGGCACGGTGGGGATGGGTTGGGTTGGACTTGGGGGTCTCAGAGCTCTTTTCCTTAACAGTTGTACCCTCACAACATGGGCCATGCCCACAAGCAGCAGCCACGAGCTGTCCCTGAGCAGAGCTGGACTCATCCTCTCCTGTGGGGAGTGTTCCCATTGAGCAGCACCGCGTGGGTTTGGGGTGCACGATTTTTCCCTTCCATTGTTTGCCCTCCAGCTCAACGAAATCCTTTTCTGAGAGCAGGTTGTGACTCCTCGAAGCAGGAATCCTCTTCTCCCAACCCAGAATAATGGCCCGTCCTGGTCTCCTAGTAACTGTGCTGCCACATCACTTTTGACAATGGTGCATCCTTTGTAGCCTGTTTTTCTGTTCCTGCTGTCTGCTCTGTTTCTTCAAATGGCAATTGGCTGAAATTTCTCCAAATGGGCAACTTTTGTGTGTGGTGGTTTTGTTTGTTTCGTCCGTGAGCACGCTTTGGTGAGATGGCTTTTTCTCCCCCTCCCCAAATGCTCATCCTGTTCTTTCCTGAAACCGCTCTCTCAAAGCGTTGGAAACTTTTTTTTTTTGTTCTCTGAGTAAAAGTCCTCTCATTGATTATTGCACTAAAAGGCTTTCTTTGCTCGATGTATTTTGGAACTGGCTCCTGCCTGGACGAGTGCACGCAATGGAACTTGGCGGATGTGTGCCAGCACCCAGCAAACCCAGCTCCAGTCTGGGGAGAGGGATTGGACTGGTTGAGGCTGAAGCATAAAACCTGCTCTGGAAGTAACGCCCACCCCACTAATAAATGGGCCAAGGTGGATGGGATTTGTTGGCTTAAGCTGGCATGGTGCTATGGATTCAAGAGTCTGGGGGCACAAGGAAGGGTTGGGAGGGGGAAAGCTGCTTTTGTTTGGTCATCCCTTGAGGAGCAGAGTGTGATCTGAAAGCGTGGCTGCTCGCAGGGGAAATTGGGAATAGCCATGGGTGATGCAGGGCAGCTCCATGTACAAACATCGGCCATCAGCTGTGTGGGAAAGGTGGGAGATCTGAGGCCCGAAGTAGAGCCCAGTGTCCCTTTACAAGAGAGGATGGGTCCGGCTGACAGAGCAGAACCCCCTAACCTCGGGCACAGGCTGAACTTGCTCTCAGTAACAACACTCGACCTGCCTCGTTGCCACCGTAGAAACTTTATTCTCTCCCAAGGACAACACTGTGAGGTTGTTTTGTTTTCTTTTTTTCTTCAACGTCAGTTCAATGCTACAGTCAGAGTTCAACTCCAGCACCCAACCACGCACCTCTGCACCCGGGAACCATCAGCTCCGAGCCCGACGCGCGTGGACACGGGTGGGAGTGCCATGAAACACAGATGAGACGAAGGGGAAACGCATGAATCACGCACGGAGTCAGGGGAAACACATGAATCACACATTGTGTCAGCAACAGATCCAACCAGGATTCCTCTCTGTGGCTCCACTCCTTCCCAGTCCCCCAAACCCAGCGGGCTGCGGTGGGGTGGCACCCGGGGTGTCCCTCCCTGTCCCACCCCAACGTTCAGCCCACGGGTGGGGAAACGCAGCCCTGTTCCTCCCAGCACCTGGTGAGGGGGAGATGTGGTGGCTGTGCACGGTGTCCCCCAGCCACGGCGTGCACGAGGTGCCCGTGTCCCCGCTGTGCTCTCCGTGCTGTGCCCACCTGCTCCTGCAGCCCTCTGCACCTGGTCCCCCACCTTTTAGGACCGTGTGGCCTAGATCCAGGCACGAACCCGTTATTGCACTGAGAAACGCGAGTCCTGATTCTGGCTTCATGTCCTATTTTCTGTATCCTACATTCAGACCCCGTACCAGTCCCCAAAGACCGTGGATCCGGGCCGAGTTTAGCAACGCCTTTACCCCCCATAGCCCAAATTTCCTCTCAACCGTCGGAGCTTTCGGGGAAAACTGGAGATCCTCCTCCTTCCTCACATCCAGGGACCCACCCTGCTTAAAAACCATCCCCACCCCTCCCCCCCGCCCCCCCCCAGCACCCGCTTCGTCACCGGGACATCCTGAGCGCGCGTCACCCCGAGGGGAAGTAGGGCACGTCGCTGTGGTAGTTGTAATCGGGGCACACCTTCTGCACCAGCCGGTAGTCTATGCTGTAGAAGGTGATGTAGATGCAGATGACTTTGAAGGGCTTGGAGCAGACCCAGGAGACGTGGCTCTGGGTGTGCTCGTGGTAGCAGGTCTTGGACGGGTCGTACGTGCACAGCGTGGTCTTCTTGGCGCGGTCCACTTTCTCGTACTCCACGCGGCAGTTGAAGATTTTGGATTCTTTGGCCTCGATGAAGATCTGCTGCTCCAGGTCGAACTCGACGGCTTTGGTGGGAGGGACGAGGCTGACCGAGATGTTCCCCTGCCCGGTGGAATTGTGGCGGAAGAAGACGTTGACGGTGCCGTTGCCGTGATCCACCACCTTGCCGGTGATCAGCAGGTTCAGCTTCACCGTCTTGATGTTGGAATAGAAATCTCCCCAGCCGAAAATTTTTTTAAGTTTGCCCGAGGACGACTCCAAGTCCCTCTGTCCTCGGGGATGCGGAGCGTGATCCCGCTCCGAGAGGTTGTCCAGGATATCCCACAGCTCCCGCGAGCTGCTCACCAGCTCCAGGAGGGTCACGTTCTGCATCAAGGTTGGGGTGAGCAAGGGCTTGGTGGGGAGCATCCCTCTGCTCTCCTGTGCTTGGGCTCCTTCCTGGCTCTTGGGCTCACGCTGCTCAGCACCTTCCCCCGACCCTTCATGGCCACAGACCGCCTGAACATAGTGATGGCAGAGTGTGAGTGGTTGGTGGTGGGTGCCTGCCCCCTTGCCCTATCTTTTTCTCCGGTCATGCCACCATTTCCAGTTATAACCCAGCCATCCTCTTTCCTACCCTCGCTCTCTTACTTCCCTTTTCTTTTGTCTTCCCATTCTGCCATATCCCCTATTTCCCTTCTGGCAGCAGTTTCCCTGCTCTCCTTTCTCTTGGGTGCTCAGGGAATGGGTGAGAGGACCTGGGACAGGTGCATCGTCCCCAGTGGGAACTCCTTTCTCAGACAGAGCCCTCGCACCCAGAGGATTCCCCAGTGGGCAGAGGGTGCACATCAGGGTGCCCTCGTGGCTTTTCCACCGGTTTTGAAGCTGACTGCACACCCGCAGGACCCCCCCCCTCTTCCGACCTCCAAACCCTGCCATGGTCTGGTGGAGAGATGGAGCCAGGAGCAGCAGAAGTGAGCGAGTGCCCGATCCTGAGCTCCTCTGCAAACTCTCCTCCATTCCCTACCGGCATGGCAGTACCTGGTAGGGCATCGCAGCCCCCGTACAGGTGCAAGTGGGGGCCGGGGGCCACCCCATAGGTACAGGGCACCCAGCAGGCGGGTGGCTGCGAGGCAGCACATCGGTCCGAATTGGGATGCAGATGCTGCAGCCCCATCGCTCCGAGCGAGGGGATTGGGGGGGGGGGATTTATGCACCGATGCTCGGGAGCGATCCCGGCTCCGGGTGCCGAGCGGCTGCTCGCTGCCATCCCCGGGGGTGCGAAGGTTTCGGTGTGGAGCTGAGCTCGGCCTCGAGGAGGGCAGGAGGTGATCCCCAGCCCGGGGGATGCTGTGCCGGGGGGGAGGCTGCAGCTTTTGGGGGCTATCCGCAGGAATCTCCACTGTCACCCCTCACCTGTGACCCCCTCCCCCCCCCCCACCCCCCCTCCTCCTGCTGCCCACCCGCTCCATGCTGCAAAATAGCAGAAGTTTTGGGATGCTCGTTTCGGCGGAGGGGGGGGGGGGGGGGAATAAAACGATCTGGAGATGCTCCCGACTGAAAACCCTCCCCCCCCCCCAACCCCATCCCCTCGGCTGCCCGACCCCCGTCACCTGCAGCAGCCCCCTTCTCCCCTTCCCTGCCACTCACCAGCAGAGAGATGCTCCCCTGGATCAGCAAGCCGATGCAGCTCCGACTGAGATGCATTTTCCAGCCGATGCCGCCTGCCTTCGCTGTTCCCTCAAATTTAGAGCGGCTCTGGGTGGGTTTCTGGTGCTTTTTTATTTTTTTTTTCCCTCTCTTCTTTTTAAGCCGGGAACGTCAGCCAGGGAAAAGCGAAGGGGTGTCCCTCCCCCCCCCCCCCCCCCCCCACCTTTAGAAGCCGCTTCCTCGAGCCCCCCCCTCACCCATGGGGGGGCTCCGGGCGGCTGGACCGGACCGGGGGCGGAGGCGGCTGCCGCCCGCTCTCCTCCTTCTCGTGGACCCGCTGCAAACTCCTCTCCCTCCTTCTTCCCTCCCTCCCTCCCCTCCAGGTGCCGGGAGAGCCGAGCAGCACCTCCGAGCGTAACCCTTTGCTGCCTGGCACCGCTCCCCCAATAGGAGGCCCATGGGGGGGGGGGGGGGGAAGGGAGGGGGGGTTGGAGCCCCAGAGGGCAGCGTGGGGATGGGGCGCAGGAGGGTCCTCAAACGGATGGGTAAAGCAAAGAGGAGCCCTCTAAGGGATGGATAGGGCACAGGGGAGTCCTCTAAGGGATGGATAGGGCACAGGGGAGTCCTCTAAGGGCAGTGTGAAAATGGGGGATGAGGGTGTCCCCGAAGGGATGGATAGGACACGGGGGGATCTTCCAAGGGCAGTGTGAAAATGGGGGATGAGGGTGTCCCCGAAGGGATGGATAGGGCACGGGGGGATCTTCCAAGGGCAGCATGAGGATGGGGTGCTGGGAGGTCCCCAAAAGGCCAAAATGAGGCGCAGGGGTTTGTCTTGAAATGGCAGCACGGAGATGGGGCTCTGGGGGATCCCCAAAAGGAAGCATGAGGATGAAGCACAAGGGCGTCCCTAAAAGGATAGGTAGGTCCCAGGGAGTCCTCAAAGGGCAGCATGGAGATGGGGTGCTGAGGGGTCCCCAAAATGTCTAAATAGGGAACAAGGGGGGGTCCTCAAATGGCAGCGTGGGGCTGAGTCACAAGGGTGTCCCCATAGGGACAGATAGAGCATGGGAGGGTCTTCAAAGTGCTGGATGAGGCACAGAGGGGTTCCCAAGGTTTGGGTTGGGTGCTGTCATGCAAAGGGGTCTTCATGGAGGGGACCATCCTGGGCATGAAGGTAGAGAAAGAGTGTGCAAAATGGCCAGGGCTGCCTTAGAAACTTCTTTACCATGCACCAGGATAACAGGCAGGATCGTGGTGTTCCCCTCCACCTTGGCTCTGAGCAGTGCTGCTCTCCCCTTCCTTCCCCACTGCTGTGCCGAGCACCGCTCCTCCAGCTTTGGAAATTCAAAAAAGGAACGAGAAAATGTAGATTCTGTTCCCCGAGACAGGAGGTTCGGTTTTTATGCTATCCCAGAAGTAAGGGATGGCAGGCTGCGTCGTGCTTAAAAAGGAAACAGAACTCGCTGGTTGGCTTCGGTGCTGCACAGCGACGGAGGCTTGCTCGTTTGGGTTTGTTTCACTGAAGGGAACAGTTGTCCTCCTCCCATCTCTCAGCAGAAGTTGCAGTACGGAGAAGTCACTTGCCAGGGACAGGACTTGAATGAAACCCAGGATTTCTCAAACCCCAGGCAACGATCCCGCTCCTTCCCATCTTATCTCCTGTATCCTTCCCATATTGCCACCCCCCTGCTCTTCTTGAGCCACTTTGGAAAGGCAGATCTTGCAGTTCTGATAAAGAGGAGTGAACTGCGTGGACGGGAGCACGTTTGGATTTGGGGATGCTGTCACCAGGTGCCCTGCGTGCGCTCCCATCTGCACAAGGACATGCTCCAGCTTCTGGCTGTGACTGCAATGCTGGGATCTGGACAGGAAGAATTTTGTCATGGTTTTGGGGCCGGGAGGAGGAAGGAAGGTGGGCAACAAATTGTGCAGTGCCCGCTGCCTTCTCCCTGCTCTGAAGGTGCTCACTTGCATCGCTGCCCGTCACCACCCAGTCCTCCTGGGGAAGCAGCATGGGATTGCACCTCAGATGGATGCTGTTGAGTTCTGTGGGGGCTGAATTGCTTTTCCTTGCTCTTGAGCACAACCCTCTCACTTCCCCCTCTGGCTCTCATGGTGCCGTGTGGGGGCACGGAAAGGCAGGACCCATCCTTAGTGCCAACAGAGCGACAGGAGCCCCATTCCCAGCTGACCTGCACCGAGGGGAGACAACGAGCGATGGATCCCTCCTGGCAGCCGGGGCTATGGAGCTCCGAATATCCATCCATCCAGAAACGGTGCTGGAAGGACCCCGGGGTCTCCTAAAAGCAGAAGGAACACAACGGTGGAGGATATATGGCGGCATAACTCCGTCCCGGCCCCAGCGGTGTGCTGGGTACATTTCATGGGCTGCACGTCTCTAACTGCCGTGATTTCGATAAAAGAGCTTCATAAAACTTCCAAATGCCTGTGCCATCACCTGCCTCTAAATCACTCTGAGTGCTGTGGCTCCCGCACGATCTCTCTGGAGCTGTTGGCACCGTGGGGTCCCCCCCTATCCCCTCTCCTTCCCCCCCCAGATGGTTCTGGGTGCATCCCACCTGTTGTTGGGGGAAGGTTTTTGGGATGGTGCTCTGCTCGGGCGGTGAGCAGAGGCAGAACAGGGGATAAAAGTGATTTAAAGTGACTTTCTGGATTTTCCGCTGTTCGGAGGGAGCTGGAGACTGGCGTGGCATAAAGCAGGGCTGATTTAGGAGCTGCTCTGCTCGGCTGGTGCTGCAATGGTTCCCGGAGGAGCTGCTCCAAACGTGGAGGGCACGGGGTGGGCTCGGAGATGAGGCCAAAGCAAAGGGGTTCCTGCAACACCCCGTGCAGAAATGGGGCACTGTAGGTACAAGTAAAACCAGAGCGAGCCCTGGGTCAGCATTTAGGGACGGGTTTCCTTCTAAACACTGGCAAATGGGTTCAGAGCACTGTACAGCTGGAGGGGCTGAAGGTGGGAAGGGGTGGTGGAAGGGCTGGGTGCTGCTTTCACAGCTTGTCAAGAGAACTCCTTTCCTGCTCCTTTTTCCCCAGAGGGGATCCCAGGGATGGATGGTGTGGGGCTGGAAGGGGCACCTCATCCCCTTGCGGGGAGGGGGCTCAGGTTGGATACGAAGAAAAAATGGTTCTCAGAAAGAGTGGTGATGCTTTGACACCGGATCACCGTCCCCAAAGGCGTTCAGGGAACGTGGGGATGTGGCACTGAGGGACACGGTCAGTGGGCACGATGGGATGGGTTGGGGTTGGTACGTGTGGATCTGAGCAGTACTTTTCCAACCCTAATGACTCAACGTTTGTCCGTGCTGGCGCTGGGGTTTGGTGTGGCTTTGCTCAGCCCCAAAGCTGCAGCTCCAGAGTGGCTTTTGCCATTAAAAAAAAAAAAAGATCCGGTGCCCAGAATTGCTCCGCCAGTCCTATGGAAGCGGTCACCGCTCTGAGCTTGCCGGAATTTCGAGAAGCATCTGAAGAACGGGCTGCCACGCCGAGCACATCCCACCCTGGGAAGCCGCGATTTTCGGGTGCGATGGGGCAGAGAGAGGGCTGCAAAGCCCTCCCCGTGCTGCTCAGCCCGGCTCCTGCTCCCTTTCCTGGGTTTCTGTTGCCCTCTAGCGGGTTCCGAGCTGAAGGTGGGCTGGGGTGGGGGGGAGGATGGACTCAGGAGGGCTGGGGGTTCATCTGTGCCCGGCACAGAGCTCCGGGAACGGGCAGAGAGCAGAAAGGAGCGGGCAGAAGCTCCCGAAGAGCATCCCCGCTCCCTCCGGTTGTTTTCTGTTCTTCCTAAGGCGGGTTTCTATCGACGCGTCTTATTTTTGGAAAGCGTTTTTAGGCAGGCATCACCAGCCTCAGCAGAACTAAGGATAGATTGGAAAGACACAGGGAAAAAAAAAAAAAAAAAGAAAAAAGGCCATAAAGGGCAGAGGATATTTTTAAGCAGAAAGGGCGGGGTGACCTGAAGCACAGACATGGGATGGGAAGGGGGGGAGAAGCTGCAGGTTGGATGGGGTTTGTAAGCATCCGTGCATGCAGGCAGCAGAGCTGGGAGGGTGGGGAGGGGGCTTGGGGGGCTGCTCCTGCAAAACCTGAGCAGCTGTACGTAGAGCAGAACTGTCAGGAACGTGAGTGCTGAAGAACAGGGAAAAAAAAAAAAACCCAACCCAACAACAAAAAAACCCCACTCTGAGAATGAAGATGCTCTGGGAGAGACAGCGAAGAGCGTGAGGTCAGAGAGAGCGGCTTATGCAAAGGCTTTGAAAGAAGCAAGGGAGCGTAGCGAGAGTGGGAACCCAACCTTCAGCTGCCTGACAGCTGGTAGGGGAGGAAGAAAATGAATTCAGGTGTTGATTAAGAGGGATCCACAGCTGAAGATGCTGTGCTTCCCTCGCTGCAGCCCTTTCCCTTTCCAGATGCTCTGGGAGAGAGGCTGCCATCCTTGTTTTGGTTTTGCAGCCCTAATTCCCCCCTCCCCTCCTCGAGCTTGTTCGGCCACAGCGGCGATGTGAGCTCAGTTCCTCCAGGACATGGCTCAGTGCTCTGCCTTCAGCAGGTGGGTGCTGTGTGCACCCAGAGAGAGGAGAAAGGTGGCTGAGGTGTCCTCTGCCCCTCTGTCCGAGGGCAGCAAAAGCATTTCTGCAGATCTCTTCGAGGTTCGGCGTCTGGTGGTAAAGTCGGGGGAGAAGTCAAAGTCATCGGTGCGTGTGCAAGGTGAGATTTCCCCGGCTGGGTGGGATCTGTCTGTCTGCAGCTCCAAAACTGCAGTTTCCCGAGCTCCAAAACGCAGTTTGATTTTCCAGCTGGAGGGAGCGGGCTGCTTTGTCACTCACTGAAATGTAAAAGAACGTCGCCCTCGGGAAATCCCACTGCAAGGACCCTCGCTTTGCCTCCCTGCAGCTCTCAGCTCCGTCCCCTATCCTGCACACAGGTCCTTCCCCTCCCTCTCCCGGTAATGAAGGATGGTTTCCAAAGCACGTCTCTTAATTGCGGCACATTTGCCAAGTGCTGAGACCTCCTGGCTGAGGCTGTGGGCGCCCGCCTGGATGTGGAAGTGGGAAAACAAATTCAAAGGTTCCTTCTCCCTTCCTTTTTGCTGTGCTACCTGCAGGCAGAGGGCTTTTCTGAGATGGTTTGGTGTTTGCAACGAATAGAGCAAGCTGGGGTTCGTGCAGAGCTGCAGCCAAACGAGTGGTGCTGGGGATGCTGTCCTTGAGGGGCTTCTGGGGGTGATGTCAAGGAGGGAACGGCCCTGGTGCGAAACAGGAGAGAATCCTGGGCCAAATCCTGCCCGTAGGAAAGGCTGGGAGGGAGTAAAGTGCGAGCCCTTCTGCCTTGAGACTGCAGAGGGAGGCAGGGAGCTGCTCTGGGTCCGGTCCCCAAAACGTGCTGTGCTTGGGAGAGGAGCAACTGCTGCCCCAAATCCACCAGCAAACAGCGTGTTTGTCCAGGGCAACCCTCTGAACCCCGCAGCTGGGGACGTGGGGATGCGTGCATCAGGTGGATGGTTCTGTTCTGCAGCGCTGTGGAGGGGGCTGATGATTTTTTCATCCCTATCTGCATTGGCTTGTGTGATTTCTCAGCCCGAGCGAAGTAGGGAGAAAAGGAGTTGGCTGTGGCTGGAGGAGGAGTTGGAAATGATGCTCCCTGGTTGCCTGGCGTGCTGGGAGAAGCTATGTGACAGCGTGGAGGGACAGTGTTCCCAGTTCCCTGCCAGCCCCCCCAGGGCTGGATATGCTTCATAAACACAACAGAGGAGACAACGGGGCTCTCTCAGGAATAGAAAGAATCGTGGGGAAAACAAAGCAGTGCTATAGGAGCTGCTGGGAGAGGGGCTCCTGAAGCGTGCTGCTTTCCTGCACCAAACTCTTTCCCAACTCCCCCCAGGCTGTGCTGGTTTGCTCAAGGGGTTCATCTCTCCCAGCCCTGTTTTTGGAGGTTGGCGTTTTTCATCCATCCTTCTGCCACAAACCTCCCTTCCCTGCACCCCAGCTGCAACGTGTGCGATTTTAACCCGAGCAAAGCTTTCGTTTCACTGCAGATCCCTGTGCAGGAAAGCAGAGCACACACACAGGACTGGGAAGCAGGGGAAGAAAGTTGCTTCTCCTGCCCGTCTGGGTGATGCAGGTGTCCCTGCTGGGTACTGTGTTGTTTGCATCTCACACAGCTCCTTCTCTGTGAGCAGGATGGGGCATTGCAGCTCACTAATGCTGGGCTCAGCAGGCACTGCTGCATGGATGGAGATGAAAGGCTCCCTGTCCCAGTGATGTTTTAGTGGGTCGTGCCCCACGGTTCTATCTTGGTCCTGGTGCTGTAAAAAAGCACTGTGCAGTTTGTTGGCACGAGAGCTGAGTGCTTTGCAGCCGTCGGGGTTTTGTGCCCGGCTCTGTCATGGGGCAGTGCAGAATGAAATGAAAGTGATTGGTAAAAATGCTGCAGTGCCTCTGGGTGGGATGGAGTATTCTGCATTCCTTCAGAAAGGATGGGAAAAAAAAAAAAATCTGAGTGCAAAAAAGCCCTCAGTGGTATTTCAGTCTGGACAGAGCAGAGGCTGAAATCCTTATAGCTCAAAGCTTGGGCTTAAAGGGGGTAATTCACTCTTTAGCAGTGAAAATCAGTGCTTCAGAGCTCTGTTTGGACCTACAAGAGTCACACTCTGTGTGCACCTCCACCTCTGCAGGGTTGGGAAGCTCAGGAGTGGGTCTGTGCTGGGGCGGATGGAGATGCAAACCCAATTTGCTTGAACCTGGAGCACAAATGTATGTATAAAAAAGGGCTCTGTTGGCTGCGTTACCATGTGTTCCAGCTCCATCCCCAGGGGTTTCTCCCTCCTGGGTGCTCTGCAGTGTGCAGCTCTCTGCCTTGCAGCTGCCAGGAGCTCACTGACTGGGAGGAAGCCGCTGTTGACACTCACTTCTGCCTCAGTTTCCCATTTCTGCTCCATCCATGTGTTGTGAAATGAGCCCCAGCCATCTCCAGCCCAGCTGGGAGGGGGATCAACCCATCCTTGCTGGGGATCTGCATTTGCCAGCTCAATCTGGGGGCCGAGCTGCTCCTCCACAGGCAGGAATCTGTGTGTTACCATCTGTGCCTTCCAAAAATCCATCTCCACACCCTCTCCAGGTCAGAGCTGCTTGGGCTGAGCCTGGTTGTTTGCCTGGGAGTGCTGTGGATGGGAGATGCTGCCCATCTGGGAGCTGTGCTGTAACAACGATGATGAATGATTCCTTGTTGTCCCACCCCAGGACTCTGAGCACCCCAGGGCATCATCACACCTCCAAGAGCCCCCGGACCCCCCACAGACCCCATGCCCTCGGGCAGGAGGGGGACCCTGGTTCCATGGCTGCAGCTCTGCATTGCATCGGAGCATGAAACAAAACTGGAGGCGAGGGGCCCTCTGCTAATGCTTTACATCTGCCCAAGTGCTCAAGCATAGCAGGGCTTCTTGCAAGAGGTAATTCCTTCTATGAGAGCAGCAGACGCAGCTCCTTTCAGGGCTCTCATATCCTAAAGCTGATCTGATTTTATTATTAATATTTTTTTGTTTCGTTTTCTTGGCCAGGCTGAGAAGAAATATCCCCAGTTCAGGGCTCTGCTGTCCAGCATCGCTCAGGCTGAGACTCTGACAGCTTTGGCAACACAGTGATGTGGAAAGGAGCTGTGTGGTGCTCAGCTGTGCTTTCACAGACTTCTCTAACAACCCCGAAATCCGCTGTAATAATAATTTTATATATCTATATACAGAGAGATATATGTACTTAGCAGGCAGGTATCTCGTTCCAGTGCTCATGCTCCATCAGGAACTGCGTCCCAGCCGAGGTGGGGTGGCCAGCACAGCCCCCCCTGAGTGCTGTGGGGTGGGAGTGGGGCTGCTTCGCTGCAGTGACCTCCCCCAGGCAGCCCCCACCCTGATCCCTGTGTGCTGGGTAGGAGGATGCAGTTGTGATTGATGAGCCACTCTTGCCCTGCGTGGCTGTGGCAGCAGCTTGGCTTGTTCAAGGGCTTTGGGGAGTGCCTGCCTGTCTTCAGGCTCTGCTTTTTTGGTTTTAAGTCTTCCTGCTCTGTGTGGGAAGGCCAGAGGGTCGGCGTGTGGGGAAGCGAGGCTTTCCTTAATGAGCAAAGAGGCTTTAACACCTTTAAACTCCTCCAGGACTCAGCTCCATGCAGCTTGATCCCTCAACAATGTTTTCAACGTTGTTTTTTATGTGTGCTCAAGCTGATGGCATCTATTTAACCCCCAAACCACTCTGCTCTTGCCACAGCCAGCACAGGGTGAGGCTGCACGTGTGGTGACAGTAGTGACAATAGTGACATGCTCGAGCTCCCTGAGGAACAACTCAGATGGATTCGTGCTTGGAAAACTGATGCTGTGGACTTCCTGATGGGTTTCTTGGGCCACAGAGCTGCCAGCGAATGCAAGATTGTTGATTTACTCTTCTTATAATTATTTATTATGATTGTCATCCTTCCCCTTTCCAACTGTCCAAGGCTGCAGCCAAGCTGTAGGATGCTTGCTATAGCCTGGCAGCTCAGAACAGCGAAAGCACTGGGGGAAGCACCCCAAAACAGCATATAAAGGCTGGGGGAACTGCTCACAGATGGGGGAGAACTGGCCTCATCTCTGCTGGTGGGCACCCCATGGGGGTCCCAGAGGGGATGGGGGATGCTCCACCACCTCTTGCTGCATGCCAGATCTGAGCACCCTGGGGAGGGAGGGGGGGGTGGGAGGTGGGGCCGTGCTTGGTGCTGCTGCTGCCAGCGCCTGTTTATGCATTTTATCCAATTACTGCTTAATGCAAAATGCATAAGGAGCCCTTGGAGCGGGGACAGAAACCCGCAGCTCAGTTTCGTGGTGCTCATCCGCAGAGCTGACCCTGTAGGACAGTTTCCAGTCTCAACTGAATGACTTCATGAGAAGATTTCTGTCTGTCTATTTCTATCCCCCCCCCCTCCCTCCCTCTTCTTTCTTTCTTTGTTTCTTTTTGCTGGTTAATTCTTACTCTGATTTAGGAACAAAAGCCGTGTCTGGAGGCTGAATTTGCTCCACTTCAGCCTCCCTACTGCTGCCTCTCAGCCAGACTTCTGCTGCTGGATTAACAGATTTTTGCACTGGGGTTTGGGGCTGCGATTAAGATGAGTCTTGAGCTTACCAACCTTGAACACCAAAAATCATTGGGGTTGAGGGGGGGGAGGGGGGGGTAGTCTTTGAGATGCTCATGGCACAGTGGTTCCTGGTGGGATCTGAGCTGGGATGGGGAAGGAGCGGCCACACAGCCCCACTGCGCTGAGGCTTTTGAGGTTTCAGAGCATTAAGGCAACAAATTGTCCATTTAAGTGAAACCCACCCTGCAGGCCAGCTCCCGGAGAAGCCCCAGATCCCGAGCCAAAATCCGAGAGCGCGGCAGGAGAGAAATCAATCCTTATTATAGGAAATAAAGCAAAACTCCAAAGCTCTCTTTCCCCTTCTTCCCTTGGCAAATTCCGCTTTTGGCTCAGGTTTTCACATTCTTGCTTCTAAAGCGGACAGAGAGATGGGGATGGATCACAGCTTTCCTTGCCCCATCCAGCTGGGTTTGGGGCTGAATGCAGGACCCAAATCCCTCCCTCGGTCCCATCGCGATGCGCTGTGCGAGCTGATTAACCACAGACCCTTTGCTCACCCAGCGAGGAATGTTTCCAACCTAATTGGATTTGCACTCCATATTTCTGCAGCTTTTGTGCTCCTTGTTTTGTTATTTATAGGGAACATCTGTTGGCGCAGCGGGCAGGGGTTGGGCCATGGGGCTGGGACAGGTTTGTCCCCATTCAGCGGGGATGTGATGGCATGGGGGGGGTTCAGGTGTGTGACAGAGGCCCTGCCTCTCAATGAGATGTTGGGTCTGGGGTGAAATAGTGGACAAACTGGAAGAAATAGTGGCTGGGATGGGTTGTGTGGGTGACTGTGCCTTAGGGAAGGTAAAAACCATAATAAATCCTGGCTGATACAGCGCACCCAGGAAGGCAGGAGCTGCTTCTGCACAGATGGGCTGGGAAAGGGCAGGATTGTATTTCCAGGTAAGCAGCAAATCCGCAGGATGAGGTGTCATAATGCTGACTAAGCTGGTTATTAGAGCTGTGATTAACCCCAGTAATTAATCTCAGGGATTGAATGTGGTGGAGGTCAACGTTTTTCAGAGCTGTTCGGGAGACAGGGTGATGTAATTGCTTTGGAGAAGCGAACTCCCTCCATCCTGTGCCCTTCTGCTTCTCTGTTGCAGATCTGGGGGAGCTTTGCCTGGCCCCAGGTGGTCTTTGAGGTCTCTTCCAACACCAAGCTGCTCTATGATTCTATGACCATTTCTAATTTCAAGGGGCTGAGCTCTCTGCCCGCAGCATCAGTGCAGCCAAACCCTCCTGCTCCCTTTCTGTGTGTGTAGGGCTGTGGCTGGGACATGGGATGCAGCCAGCTGCACACCCCCCAGCTGCAGAACTGCCATCGCCTCGCTGGGTGGGAATGGGGAGGGAACAGTGCCAGGGTGGTGGGTTACATGGAGCAGCTCATGGATTTATGGCAGCTGGGAATCAGCTGCATCCTTCCCAGCGCTCTGTTAACCCCAAAGCATCCCTTCTTCTCCCCAGGCAAGGAGCGTGCATCTTTCTACAAGCTCAACCCTGTGCAGCACAGCAGGTGGGGCAGAGCTGGGTGCTGTGATGCTTCACCGATGCAAACCCATTCAGTTTTGCACGGCTCTGGCCGTGGTTTCCCTCCCTGTGTTGGGCATTGTGATGCACAGGGCCGTGGGGATGCCTTTATCTTCACCGCGAGGTGCTGCTGCTGAAAGGAGAGCTTAGATCCTGAACAAAGGATTGGCTGCTGATAGCAAAGTGATTTACAGCGAGGCTTAGGGCAGCCAGCTCCAGGAGTGCTTTTACGTGGCGGTCTAATGGTTATTAATTTGTCTGGTATTTACTGTAATGCTATTAATCCTGATAGGCTTGTTGGATACTTAATGCAAATATTTCAAGTGCTTCTGTGGGATTCTTTTCCCTGGAATGGTGTGTTAGGATGCACAGCCCTCGTGCAAGTTCCTATTTGGTGCAGCTGTCCCCAATTTCCCCCATTGCACGGGGCATCACCCTGCCCTCAGACGTCGTGGACCCCCTGTCCCCAGGTTTGTCCCATCTCCCTGCCCACTCCGTGCTGTCCAGGCTTCAAATTCCTCTCCTTTACAGCTCCAAGCATCTTTCATCTCCCATTCTTTGCAAAAAGGCATCAAATTGCTCACGTCCCAGGATGGCTGCCCCACACTGGCTCTGCCTCACCCCCTGCTCCCATGGGTGATTCCTTTAATTCCTCCCTTGCTTTGATTCCTCCCTTTATCGTTGCTCGCTGGCAAGCTGAGCTGCAGCCATGTGTTTCTGTTTAGGTGGCCCTGACAGATTGAGGTTTGCAGCCTTCGTGGTGGGAAATGTGGCTCCAGAATCCTGGAAACGTGTGAAGGTTGCAATCCGATTCCGGCTGCTTTCCCTGCTCCCCTCCTCCCCATCCAAAAAGCACAGCTGATGCCAAAGGGAGCGTGTGTATGGGGGGGGAAGGAAAAACTCCAAACCTCCCAGGGAAACTGGAAATATATGTAGGACTCGATCCAAAGATTGATGGAATAAATCACAGCCTGGGACTGTGAGAGCGACAGGTTGCTTTGGAGGGAGCAGTTCCTGGCTCCTGGCTGCTGAGGGTGGGATCGGGGGGGGTCTGGGCTGCTCTGCTGGTGCTGGTGCCCCAAATCCTGAGGGATGTGTGGCTCTAATGGTTGCTTAAACCCAGCGGTAACCCATGGACAGCCTTGTCTCAGCCTTGTGTGGGTGAGCGGAGCTGCTGGAGGCTTTGCTGCCTGTGGGAGGATGGTGATGTGCTTTGGAGGGAGCCCAGTGACAGACCCTGTGTGCATAGGGCCCAGCAGCATCCCCGCTGCCCTCAGTCCCCTCCTGCAGGCGGCTTCACGTCGCGGTCGGGCTGTTGCTGGTTGGGGTTGTTGCAGACAAAGAGCCCTTTGAAGGCTTTGGAGCTCTGAGTCAAGGGTTGACCGTGCCCCTGCGCCGATGGGTGAGGGCTGGAGCGAGTTTGTCTCAATTGATGGCTTTATCCTTTATTTTCTCTCTTTGCTCAGTCTGGAGCTCCATAGCAGAAAGTGAAGCCAGATGGCTGCGATCTCACCGAGCTCTCATTGCTTGGGATCGTGGGTACCCCAGGGACCCCTGTGTGTGGTGTGGGGCTCAGTGGGCACCCGGCGTGTGGCTGCACGGCTGCTGGGGCTGTGACTTGTGTCCTACAGGGCTCATGGCCCCCAGGGTTCCCAGCCCCCCTGGCTATGAGCAGTCGAGTAGGGTCAGCTCTCGTGACCTTCTCACCAAGCCAAATCTTGGGACTTGGCTCCCAACGTGGCTGAGCAGTGCAGTGAGTTCCTTCCCAGCCAAAACAGCCTTTCTGGGAATGAAGGGGAGAGAAGCACTTTTTACTCTTCCCTTCCCATGGTGTTTGGGAAGAGGCGGGTCTGGAAATACCCCCAGTGTGAGTGCAGCTTGGGTGCAGCCAAGGGCTTCACCATGGGTTGTGGTGTTTGGGAGAAAGGGGGTTTGCCGTGGGGATTGCTGGTGCTGATAGGGTCACACAAGCTGATAACCTGGGGTAAGCTGTGTGAGGTGACATTATTTTACAGGAAAAGTGCCCAGGGATGGCCCTGCCTTGTTGTTGAACGTGGGGAGCTGAGTGTTTTCCAGTAGAAGGGATCCAGAAAGCAGCATGCATGTCCCATGGGCAATCTGGAGAGAGCCAAGACAGCACGATGCCTGTGTCTGCTCCATGGGCACAGCACAGAGCTGCTCCAGAAACTGGGGAGGGACAGATCCCAGGAGATGGGAGAGAGAGGAGGGATGTTTGATCCTGCTTTGTGCCCGCTGACTCCGGGCATTTCAGTGCTGTGCTGCTCCATCCAGATGTTTTGTGACTGTGCTCATCTCCCAGCGTCTGCTCCTGCTATCAGCCCGGCCCCCCAGGCTCTGCTGGCAGCTCACTCCCCTCCGGTGGAAGCCAAGAATAATAACATCCACGGCACAGTGCCCGGCTCTCCCTGCAGCCCCCCAAGTCTTGTGACTGTGGGGGAACGGGGGCCCAAATACAGTCAGGAGGGAAAAGGTGGGGAGAAGCAGACAGTGGGGCTGGGAAAGGCACGGAGGAGGCAGGGCTGCTGGAAGGATCCAAGGGGGTAGGGAACGGTCAGGAGTATTTATAGGATTCCCATCCACACGCATTGGGAATCTCAGTGGTGCTGGCTGACTCCTCGCCAGGGATCCCAGGCGCCGAGGGGTTAAACACGAAGGAGGTCGGTGATTTTTGGTCTCCGAGTTAAAGGCAGTGTGAAAGCGGAATGTGAAGTGCCAGGGTTGGGAGAAATGGACTTGCACAAATAAATAGTGTGGGTCATACGAGTTCCTGGCTCCTGCTGGAGGAACGGAGTGTTTACCCGTGTGCTTGGAGGCCTGGCCGTGCTTTGTGCTGGAGGGAGCTCAAGGGACTGGGATTCGGCTGCTGGTGGGAGGTCTCTGGGGGATGTTTCCCTCTGCTGATGGCTTTGCCTTTTGAGTTGGGTCTCTGGGTGTGCTCTGCTGGAGCTGACGGTGTTAGGGTCTCGCTCATCCCAGAGGCACTGGTGGATCCCTGCAGGGGGTGACCCCAGCACTGGGAGCACTGCCAGTGTGCTGCTCCTCCCCAGCAGCACCATTTGAGAGCCCCTCTGTCCTTTGTTTCGCTGCCCATTCCTCCTTCTGAAGTCAAAATCCCCGTGCTCTAACATCACAGCCGGCAGCTAATGGTGATGCCACGCGGGCAGGTGGCCCCACAGCCCATCCAGCTGCCCCACAGCCAACGTGGTGTGGGGTCAGAGCCAAATAGGGCTCAGTGTTTCCTTTGGAGAGCATCATCCCCTCATCCCTCGCTGCTTCCCCTGGAGCAGTGCCAGTGGTGGGGAGATCTGCTGGGTGCAATTCTTGGGGAGCACGTCCTCGTGCCCCAGAGTGCTCTGTGCCCAAATCCCACAAAGGCACGAGTGGTGTTTGTAACCCAACCTATGACCACCCTTCACTTGAAGCTCTGCTGCCTGATTTGCTCTTCAGAGACAACAGAGGGGTGCTAAGAGCTCCCGGACGTTCTCAATGCTCCCTTCTGCTCTGTGCAAGCTTTTGAGATCCAGGTGCCAAAAACTTTTACCATTCTTAATTTTATTTTATTTTTTCTTCCCATTTTCTCTGCTTTAGAATGAAGCACAACCCCTCAGGTGCATCTGCCATCTGGGGCTGTCACTGCTGTGCATGATCCCATCCCTGGGCTGGGGATGCAGTGGGACAGCTTCGCCTCCAGCAGCTCTGGGTTGGGTGCTTTGTGCCTGAGGTTCCTTCTTGTAAAGGCACAGAGGTGTTTCCATGGGTTTGGGAAGCTGCTCTGCCCTCCAGCAGAGCCAGAAGTCCTACATGGAGGTGCTGGGCCATTCCCCAGTGGGGTTGCTTTATTCTTTTTGAGGACTTAAGCTCTTTGCTGGAGATACTGGGGCATCCTGAAGGATCCCCGCGAGCTCTCCTTTGGATAGCACTCCTTTATACCACGTTTCTGCTGCCGCTGCAGCAGTGCTGGAAAAGCTATTTCTTCCCCTGCGCTGATGTGATGGGTGTGATAATTGGGGCTAAATTGATTCAAACCATTCCCTGTAAGTCCTCAGGGAATAAATTTCCCCGATCAATGGATGCCCCTGGCAGGCCCTGGAAGCCGTGCTCTGCAGTGATGCTTTGTTGAGTCCCCAGCACCTCCCTCTTGTCCCAGTTAATCCTGCTTTAAGCACGGACCCCAACCTTTCCTGGGCTCTGTTGCTTTGGAAATGGCTTTCTGCGATCCAGTGAGCTGCCGTGGCCTCTCCACCCCCAGCACATGGCATGAAGTGTCCAAATTTGGGGACAGATTGACTGGATTAGATGCAGGACTTGGGCTTTCTTGGTCAAAGACCTTTTTCCGTGCAATTTCTGCTTTCTACTCTGCAGTTCCCCCCACCCAATCCTTTTAGGTTCACTGCTGGGAGCCCCAATCCACACATTTATCACCCGTGGGATGCACCTCTCTCCTGCTGTGCCTTCCAGGGGCTGTTGGACAATGATTTCTTGCCTTCACCTTCTCACCAGCTCCGCGGATGGTGTTTCCTAATTGTATTTTAATGCGTTCACCCTTCACCTCCTGCCTAGACATGCATTGATCCCAAATGGATCCAGGGTGGGGGCAGAGCTGCAGCCACCATGGGTCAACAAGGGGAGGTCCCTGCCACTCAACCACGCTGGAAATGGGGCCACGAGCCCCTAAATGTGGAGGATGGCACTAAAAATGTTCCAGCAGAAATTTGGGAGAGGAGCTGGGTAACCCACTCTCACATTATTGTCCTGTCGGCAGAATGATGTTTGCCATCATCACTGCTGATGACGGGTCCTGCTGGCTGCTGTCCTATGCTACGTTCAGGCTGAATTGGTGAAGTGGTGCAGAAATGCAGAGGTTTGGTGCGCAGGTGAAGGTGCAGGAAGCTCTTTTCTGCCTCAAACGTGGGAAAATCAGTGCAGCCCCACTGTAATCCCATTCCGTGCTGGCCGTGGGGTTGTCACCCTGTAGCAGCACAGGGAGCAATGCAGCAGGAAGCCTCAGCCCCTGGGAGAGTGATTCTATCGCTGCTGAGAGAGAAACATCTGCAAAGCAGAGAGCAGAGCCTGAGGAGACGGGACATGCTAATCTCAGACCTGAAAGTGGGAGCGATGGGAGGTAGGAGGTAAATCTGAGCTATCCCAGCTGCTGCCTGCCAGGCCTTGCTCATGTCACAGGGAAAAGGCATTTCTTTAGGGGGGTGATTTCACATCTGAACTCTGTGCTGTCTGCGGAGGCATGAAAACAGGCTCTTTCCATGAGTTATTGCCTCCGGGTCACCTCTGGCCCTCCCTGTGTCCAGACAGCACAGCAGTTTGGGACACTCCCATCTCCTCCAAGAAACAGACACTTCTCCCCAGCTCTTCTTCTCTCCATGGGACAGAAGATGTGGAGGTGCCTGGACAGGCAGAGGGGGCTGCATCCCAGGGAGTGCAGGCAGCACGGGACAGAGCCAAACTGTGGAGTCACTTGTACAAAGGCAACATTGGAGGCTGAAGTGGATTAAAGTTCATCAAAATGTTCCCCCCCCCCTCTCCAACTCTTTCCTCGATTGTAAACAGGAAGCTGAGGTTTGATGTCACCCCAAATCTTCGCAGAGCGTGCCTGCTTTTATGGCAGCTTTTATTTATTTGTTTCTTCCCCTCATTGGGGACGGGAGAGTTTGCAGCTGACGGAAAGCAGGAGAGGTGTCTGCTGCTAAAACCCAAACCCCCCAAAAATATCTGCAGTGCCTTTCACTGAAAAACCCAAACCTCCTCCCAACGGGGGGAACAGAGATGGAAAATGGGATAATGTTTCCCTCCGTTCTCATTGTCCCTGCGCTGGACTTTGTTTAAGAGGAGGTGATGATTTGCCCCGGGGCCGGGGGGGTTGATTTACAGAGCAGTAAAACCCAGTGGTATTGTCTCCATCATGGGTTGGAGCTGTTTATTTTTTTTCCTTGGAAAAGCCGTATCCGTTATCTTCCTTCCGGTAAAAATCCCATCCGAGCAGATAAAAGCTTCTCACGGCTCCCAGGGGGTTTGCACTGTGCTCAGGGCTGTGTCTGCCCCCAGCCCCTGCTCACCTGCATCCACTGGGGGGGGGGGGGGGGAGGATGGGGAGGAAACCAGGTGTGGTAGAGCTTAATTGGTTTTAAATTAATGTGGAGGAGCCTGAAAGATGCAGGGAGGGTTCTTGGTTTCCTTGGGAAGCACTTGCTGCTGCTGAGTGCTAGGGAGAGGTCTGTGGGTTTGTGCCAATTAGGGGTAATAAAGCCATGTTTTTCTTTTCCCTTAGTCCTAATGAAGCACTGAATCCCCTGTGGGTACAGGTGAGCTCTCTCCCAGTGGGAACATCCAATGAGAGCTGCAGTGGCTGCAGCATGGAGGGTTACTATAGAGCCAGGAGCCCCATGGACACACCAGGTATGGAGTGGGGTGCTGGGTGTCAGTGAGGAGGGGAGGAAGAGGCAAATAAAATCATGTAAAATCTTCTATGAGCTCTGCTGCGATGTCTCTGGGACACGAGCCTGCTGCTGGATGCTCCTAGGAGGAGACCTCACTGCTGCCTTGCTCTATCTCACCAGGTAAGGCTGTGCCCTAAACCTCAGCATGCACAGGACTGTGGTTTGGGGACACAGGGAGGTGATGGGGATGTTCCCAGGCTCTTCCCTGCCCTGGATATAAATGAAAAGCTGGGGAAGAGGGGGGCTTTGCTCAGCAGAGGGGAAGCAGGTGGGGATGCGGTGTTTGGTGGGTATTGAAAGCATCACAGTGTGGTGTCAGCCTCGGGGATGGACAAACAGACAGATCCCACAGCACTAGGAGCTCGGGGTCAGAGAACCAAAGTGACAGCCTGAGACACCAGTGCCTGCGGGGTGAATCCTTCCTTCAGGACGTTTCATTTCCAGCCTCAGCATCTCTCCTTTTTTTTATTTATTCCTGCATGTGTCAGCAAGAGCCAGCGGGGCTGCTCTGCTGTCACATCCCCACACACATCGAGCAGCCGGAGACGTTTTAATTAACAAAATCACAGCGTCGCGTCTCGGTGCTGGATTGAAGAGGCAGCGCTGGGAGAGAGCGGCTGCTTCCCCACTGCTGTGTGCCCAGAAAGGCCCCACGTCCCCAACATGATGTGGCTGAAGGTCACACAGATGGGGGTTATTTTTTATTTTTTTTTGCCCCTTGAGTCGTTTTCCATTTGATCAAGGAAAGAGATGCGTGGTAGTGGGCTTGAGAAGGACTGCAACTTGCAGCACTCGTGCGTGGAGGATGCTGCTTTGTTCTCTGGCCATTTGTAGGGAGGAAAGGAGCCAAAGGGCCAGGCAGTGATTTCTCAATCCCACTGAAGCTCTTGAGGTCGCTTTCTGAGTCCCTGCTGCTGCATCCTGCTGCAAGAGAAACACAAAACCATGTGGAATGCGTTTAGGTTGGAGCTTTGTTACCAGCATGAAAGCCAACCAGATTTCAGCAGGACGGTGCTGAGCCTCAGCCAGACCTGAGCTTCCCCATCTCCGGTGCAAACCCATCGAGCACCTATTTCTGGGGCCGTTAACCAAAGAGCAAACCGATTCTCCTGGTGGATGAAACATTTCCTGGATAAAGACCCTCCTTTTCCCCCTTCTTTCGCTCCGTGCTGGCCAGCTGCTGGGCTTTGCAAAGCAATTTGCAATGACCGAATGCTACACAGCTGTTCCTCACTACAGAATTCTTCAGAGGTGGATTATTTGTCACTCCTCCAGCTTAATAATAATAAGCCGTTAATGCATTTTTTTTGTCATCCAAGGGGGAAAGGAAACACTCCCATGTGTTTTCACAACGGCAGTGCTTTCCCGTGCACGCACACAGAGCTCCATCTCACCCAGCAAGAAGCACCAAACAGCTCCTGCAGCGCTGAATATGACGTCTTAAAATATGACAGCCCGGGTCAGGGGTGTCTTAAAACCACTGCATAACCGGCGTGTAAAAGAGATGGGAGAGGAAAGGGGAAAGTGAATGTTTCCGACATGCTGGTGGCCGTGGAGGCCCCCGTTCCCTTTGTGCTCTCTGGGAAACTTGTGAAAATATTAGTTCTCCATCAGCGCTGGATCGTGGCTGTCCCATGGGCTGTTGGGGAGGGGCTGCAGTTGGCTCTGTGCAGTGCAGCACAGCTGGAGGGCGGCGGGCAGATGTGTGCTTCATGCTCCAGATGTGCTGCGCCTCTCGGGGCTGTGCACGGTGCCATCTCCTGCACACAGAGGTGGGGTTTGGTTGTTTCTGCCCTTGCTGTGGTTGTTCTGAGCCAGGCAAGGGCTGAGGAGAAAGGCTTCGTCCACCCCTTGCCATAGGATGCCACGTGCTCCAGCCCAAGCAATGCAACAGCTGCAGCACGGGAGTGGACACAGTCCATTGGGGAGCAGAGGAGCAGTGGGTGCTCCAAGCACATGGCCAAGGTTGTCCCCATGTGCTCTCCATGTGGCCTGCATCACGGCCACCCGCTCTGGGGACATGCTTCAATCAGCACCAGATCAACCTCACACCCTGCAGTCAGAACACTGAGGTTCCCAGTGGAAGCCCTCCCTTGTGCTGGCCATCTCTTCCTTACCGTAGAATCCCCAAGGTTGGAAAAGACCTCTGAGGTCATCCAGTCCAACCATCCATCTATTGCCAATATTGTCCTTCAGTACAACATCTAAATGTTTCTTGAACGCCTCTGGGGACAGTGACTCCACCTCCTTGAGCTGCGCAACCCTACCTTGAGTTGGCCAACCCTACCTTGAGCTTGGCCAAGGTTTGTGAGCTCGACCTTCTGCAAATCTCCCAGCCTTGTGCCCCGTTTCTCCCCACAGCACCAACGCTTTCCAGCCCAATGGGCAGCATGGATGGAAGTGGTTAAATTTTTGAGATGCTGCTGGGATCAAGGGAGGGCACAGGGTTGTGGAAACCCCATAGGTGGTCAGCGCTGAAACTCTGTGATGCACAGCTTCAAATGAAGGCTCAGATCCACTGAAATGCAACCTGCTGGGAGCTGGATGCTGAGAGTGAGTTCAGCGCAGAGCAACATTGGTGCCAAAATTTGGATGACTTGCTGTGCTTCAAGGAAATTAAAAAGCCCTTTCTGCTGTTTTTGCTTACCCGAATGCTGGCAGCCTCAGCTGACCCTGCACACCGAAGGAATCAGCGTTCTGAGCAGGCTCAGGGTTGGATTTGCTTCTTACAGCTTCCTGTCCTGATGAGAAAGGCAAAGTTATTTTGGGAACGTCATGAATGAAAACTGAGAGGTGACCGAGGCACCAGCAGGGCAGGGGCGGACAGAGACAACACTTCTCCTACTCACAGAAGATGCTCTGGGGGCTGTTTGCCTTTGATTCCTTCTCCCCAGTGCAATGAGGAGCAATTATCCTTCCCATAAAAGACTCCTTCTTTTAGGGGACTTGTAGGGACTTCAAAGAAAGGGCAGGTCTCTCTGGGGAACAAAGTCGTTATTTGAGTGATTCTGGGCTGATGAAAAGTGCTCTCCTGCTGCTGCCCAGCCCTCTGCTCCCACCCAGGGTTGGTTCATTCCATACAGTGATTCCATGCTTCAGGATCCCATCCCAGCCACGTCCTGGAGCTCCAATGCTCACCTGGCACTGCCCAAAGGGCTGAGGAGCATTTTGGGGCTTGCTCCTTGCAAACAAGAGCTGCTTTCCCAGCTGCTGTTGTGGCTGTAGTTGGGAGGATGTGTTCAGGGCACAGGGACTCCATATCCAAACACTGCAGCAGCCTCGTGGGGAAGCAGCCTAGTTTCCCAAGCCCTCAGCACCCAGTTGCCATCAGCCCCATGGGGTGCAACGCACTGAAAGAATCCACATTTCATTCCTCATATGTGGAAGGAAAGTACAAACAAACCACTCAGGCACCGGGAGCTTTGCTGGAACCACTTGGGGCTGTGCTACCCCATGCAGCGATGGGAGGGAGCTGGGTTGCAAAGAGGCAGAAGGCACCAGAAAAGCGCTCTGGTTTCAGGTGACCCAAGCACTGCCGACCTGATCTTATCTCCAGCTCTGGGCAGGGGTTATCTCTGCTCCCTGTGATGAAAGCACCGCAAGAGACAGTGCTGGAGGGACGGGGGGATGGGAACAGGTGGGTGCCATTCAGTAACATAAGGATCTGCCTTTACCTGGGACAAAGGCAGCCCCGAGGTGCAGAAAGACCCCTGTCCCACCTTGTGCCCCTGTCTCTGCTGTCTCCCTGCATCCCCCACCTTAGGGGCTTGACTTCTTCGCTCCCCCCAGCCCATTGCAACCTTCACCTGCCAGCTCCTCCAAGCTGGAATTCCCAGCTTCTAGATTCATCCACCTCCACGTTTTGGTCAGATTTCAGAACCCAACATACTTTCTCAGGACTCATTTTTCTCCCACTTCACACTGCCCCATCTCAACCCAGTGTTCGCAGTTAGCAGAGCTGAGGCTGAGAGCAGAAGCCTGGACGAGGTGGGGGATCAGGCAACGAGGGGCTGGGATGCAAATCTTGGCAGAAACCCTCTCTAAGGCTTTCTGGCTCCCAGAGATGCTCCAATCCACTAATTGACTGCACGCAGCCCCGGCTGAGCACTGACTTCCAGCTTGTGCATCGCTCAGCACGGCCGCACGGATGCGTGGGATGTGCAGCATCCTTGTGTCACGTTTGTGGGGAACAATGGGGCTGCTGAGCAAAGCCAGCCCTACATGGGGACACCACAGGAATCCCTCTGTTGCCCCCCACCCCCTCCATTGCAGCTGCACAGATTCATTTCCCTGGCAAATGAATAGTGGGGAAGGGGGCAAATAATGCTGGAGCCCAGGTGGCCCCTCTCACTGCCCAGTCCCAATGGGATGCTGGCGGGGGGACGGGGAGGGAAAGGGGGAATGAGTGGTCTGGGAGTGCTCGCTGGTGGGGATTAAAGGCTCAATCCTGAGATGAGAGAAGGAAATGAGAATTAAATCAGTTTCTAGCGCCTGTTCGATGGTGGGGGAGGATTTATGGCTGGGGCCAGGACGGCAGCGCAGCTGGCGAGGGGACCCTGCAGTGAGGGAGGGTCTGGGAGGGCAGAGGAGGTCAGGGCCCCTCCTTGGTGGCAGGGAGCAGCACTGGGATGTGATGGGTTCCTATGGGTGCAGGGTATTGTGGGGGTAACGGGGAGGAACACCATGGGGGAGTCTGGGGGGGCTGAATCCCAGAACGTGAGCACTGTGGGAGCAATGAGATAAAGCCCTTCACCTGCTGCCCTCTCCTATCACACCTCCCAGTAGCTGTGTGTGTCAGAGCAGTGTTGGGTCCCCCACACCCTCCCTCCTCAAATCCCACCTTGTCTAGCCCTTCCTGACCCCCATCCATCACTTTACTCTGTCTCCATCTCCTTTTTCTCCCTCTCTCCCCTTTCCTCTCATTTTCCCTGCCTGCCATCGTTCACCATTCAGGATGCTGAGCTGAAAGAGCCTCATCCACCCCATCATCAATGGGGCAGGGACCCAGTCATTGCTGTGCCCCCACCAGCAATGGGGTGGCAATGGGGCGCCTGGCAGGAGCTGCCCATAAAACGAAGAAAGTTAATCATGGAGCTAATTGAAACCAGCGGCCCTGGCGTGTTCTGAGCAGAGGGGAGGAAGGAAGGGGGTGGGAAGCTGGGGCTGGGCTGGGGGGGGGTGGTGTCTTTGGGGTTTTGTGTTTGTGTTTTTTGAGCCATGGAACAAATCCATACGGTTACGCAGGCAATTCCCAGGAACTCTTAGCCTGGGCTCAATCATGAAATGTCTCAATCCTTTCACTCGAAGTGTAAAATTGAGGTTCTTTGGGAGGAAATCGTTTGTTTGGTGGCACTTTCCTGGGGCTGTGCAGGCACATCCCTGCCATGGAGGGTATTTCCCTCCCCTCCCTCTGTGTGGCTGTTGTCCACCCCCAGCAGAACTGTGCTGTTTGCCCATCACCCCACGCACAGTGTGGGATCGGGACACCCATCAGACTCATGGATGGGAGCAGGGATGGGTGTCCCCATATCCCTCGTACAGTATGGAACCAGGGCACTCATCAGACTCAGAAATGAGAGCAGGGATGTGTGAGGAGCCTGGCTGGATGAGGGAGGGACTATGGGTGCTGGGGTCCCATCACTGTGCTCCCACCAGCTCCAATGCCAGCACTCACTGACTAGTTTCCCTCATTACACCACTAATAATTAAGACACCCCCCCTCCCCCAAGCCCAGGCCGTCCCACTGCATTGGGTTTCAGCTTAGAAGCCATCACTCGGTGCTGCAAGGCACAGGCAGGTTCACCCCACCGATGGGTGCTGCTTCCTATGGGATGTTTGGGAAAAACCTGAACGGTGCAGATCTGCAACCGTTCTCCACCTCCGGGCTCTGACCTTGCAGCCGTGTGCTCGATCCTTTGGGTGCTTTCCAGTGCTGAACCGAAGCATCTCTGCAGAAAGCCTTGATTATTCCAGGCTGCAAATCAGGTCTGCAGCAATTAGAGATGGAACAAAACCCTTCCAGCTCCGGAGCTCTGTGCAGGGGGAAAAAAAAAAGGAGAATTTGCGTGGGATGGATTTGAGCTTAAAGACAGACTGCCCCAACCCTGAGTGCTGGGGGTGGCAGGGACGTGCCCATGGTGGGGAGGGGGCTGCCATCCCCACTGCCTTCCCACGACCCTCCTGGCGCCCGCCCTGCTCACAAAACCAGAAATCCTTATTCCTGAGAACTTAATCCGGTGGTTTTGTGCAGCAAAACTCCACTGGCCATCAGCTGGGAGCGGGGGCTGCACTCGGCAGCACGGGAAAGTCTCGTTTTGCCTCTAATGAAAATTTCATTCTTTGTTGTTCTTCTTTCTTTCTATTTTTTTTTTTCCCCTCTTGACTACAAAAAGGAGATGTTTCCAACACACAGCAGCTGGAGATAAAAACGGATAAAATATTTATACGAAAACGAGACGGTAATAAACGAACCTGGGAGCTTGTATGTGAGCAGGATTTACGTTCACTTTGTCCTTTGGATGGGAAAAATGAGTCAGCCGCACGCGGCCGAGGGCTGCAGTGAGCTGCACCGTGCTGGTTTTTCCACCTTTCAAGGGAATGAGAGCCCCGTTAGCCACCTTGCAGCCCAGGCCTGGCTCTCAGCTGTGCTTTGCTCCTGAGTGGAGGACTTTTCCCATCACTTTGGAGCGGTCCCATCCCGCGGTGGGCGCGGAGCCGGACTTCCATTTGCCTGGGAACTCAAATCTCCCTCATCTGTCCCACGCTGCCTTTGAAACAGGAGAAAGTCAGCCCTGCCAGGTCCTGTGGAGGCTTTTTCCTGCTCGTGGTGATTTTGTCTTCAGCTGTGTTTGGACGGAAACCAGCACGGCCACTTTCTCCCGGTCT
The DNA here is from genome assembly GCA_023055505.1 of Callipepla californica brunnescens. NCBI lineage: Eukaryota > Metazoa > Chordata > Aves > Galliformes > Odontophoridae > Callipepla > Callipepla californica. The sequence goes on from JALIRH010000045.1 coordinate 2,361,452, forward strand.
CCGTAAATCATTCCCCGCCCCCCCCCCCCCCCCCCACCCTCTGCTTTCCCCTTTCATACTAAAATAAAGGAAATAATTAAAAGAGCAGGAAAAACGAGCTGCTGGCAGGTTTCCTACAGACCCGCTCGGCGCTGCGGTGCTGTAGTGGGGTGGTTTGGACATAGGGCAGCCTCTCCATAGTAGGGCACTGCTGGCAGCCCTCTGGCACTGCATCTTGCTCCAGTGGTGCAGCAGCAAGCTGCGTTTCACAGCAGTGCTCTGAAGGAAACCAGGGAGATGTCCCCTGTTTGTCCCCAGGCTCTCCTAGCTGAGGGTTGCTATGGGGTTTACTGGGTGCCTCCTCTGCATCCTTACTGTCGGGTTCCCAGGTCTGGGTTTTCTCAGCATATTTTGGGCAATGTTTCTTTTTTGGGTACTTGCTGAAATGATTCAATAGCAGCAATAGGAGCTGCACGTGCTTGGGGGAAAACATTGCCTTGCTGAGGTATCAACTCTCACGTTGTCTCCATCATTAATTCTCTACCTGAATGCATCCACCTGGGGCTGTTTCCCTCTCCCTGCTTGCAGGGCCACATCCATTAAAACCCAGCCCAGTCCAGTCCTCTCCTTTCCCCTCCCCATGCTTTGGTTTCAGCTGTGGCTCAACAGAATCACCTGGGGGAGATTTGGGGATGAGAAGGAGCAGGGCAGATCTCTCTCTCTTTGCTGCCCTGTGCATGGTGAGGAGATTTTCCCCATGTCAAGGGGGTGAGGTGGGACATGCTGGGTGCCTTGGTGGCCTGGAGGTGCCATCTGTTCTTGCTTGTGGTGGCAGTGCTGTCCCTCCTTCCCAGGTGAGTGAGGGGTGGCTGTTGGCTTCATGACACTGGGGTGGCTTTGTGGCTTCAGTGGGTGATCTTGGCTGTCACCACCCAGATTTCCTCACCTAACAACTCCCTGTGCAAGGATACATGCACCCTGTGTGTCCGTGTGGGACTGTGGGGACACCCTGAGACACTTTTCTCCCTGTTCTATTCTGCAAGGCTCTGGACATGTTGCTTCTGTCCTTCGGGGCCAGGCTTACCCTACAGCAGTCCCAGCACTGCTTTCTGCTGGAGCTTCAAGATGCACACCAGCATCGAGAGCCATGGAGGCTCGGGCCATGCATGTTAACCTGTGCCTGGCCGATGGGACAGCGCAGTCCCTTGCAATGCAGTGCCTGCTTCCCATTATGGGGGAATGCAGCCCATATGGTGGGCAGATTTCGCCTGGGGGAGATGAGGGGAGCTGAGCTCTGCAGCTGCAAGCACTGCTGGCAGCTTGGGGTGTCCTGGCGAGGTCAGGACCTGACTGCCTCGAATTCCCTCTTCCCTGCAGCCCCTGCCCCTATGATAGCCGTGGGGGGACCTGCAGGAACGCTTGCTTCTCTCCTTTGTGGAGGCAGACAGATGCTTGGGGAAGAAATAGAGGTGAGATTAGCATTCCTCAGCTGCAGCCGGGTGCTGTGAGCTGTTGTTTCTCGTGCAAAGCCCTGCTGCAATTCTGGAAGCTCTGTTCTCATCGTTGCTCCTCCACAAAAGGAAGGTTGTGTCTCCCCACTCACGCATGGGGTGAAAGCATATGGATCCATTGTGGGGGGGGGGGTTAATTTTCTTTTTCTTTTTCTCAGTGACTGGCGAGGTTTGAGGACAAAGCTGTGCACAGGAGGCAGTGCACCGCACACCCAGGGATGGAATAGGATGAAGACATTTGCTAGGACACGGGGACTGAAAGAGGAGGTGGCCCCATGTCATGACTTGTGGGGGCTCAGGACTTAGATATCTGAGTCCCCATGCCAGGAATGAGATGGTTCAGCCAAGTGACGGCACGTGGCTGGAGCTCATTTTTGGGTCCAGTTGCATCCCCGTGTCCCAGCACTGATGTCTGCCCTCCTTTGCCCCCTACAGAGCTCACCCCAGATACCCATAAATGAGGGGAAGGAAGCTTTCCAGCACCTTTCCCCCAGCCTTGCTCACCAGCCCAAGCAAACATCAGACTCCTTTCCAGTTCTTATTGTTCATTTTTCTTTATTTTTCCCTCCTGCACTAACCATAAATCAGATTGCTCTCCCCAAGGACCATCTACTGCAGCTGACCTGGCACATGAAGACCACCTAGCAAAGCTCCTTCCCTGAAGCACTGCTTCAGCTATGGATATGGGGACAGTGTAGGAGTGAAGCATGGACCCCCCACACACAGCAATTTTGCCTGTGGGTCCAACTTTTCCTGGGTGCTGCAGGCAGACACTTTCCAGCTCTGCTTTCAGCCTGGCTCTGCTCCTCTTCTCTGCTCCAGCTTTTTTCCCAGGGGAGGATGGAGATTAAGAGGAAGCAGATTAAACCTAATGGATTGATTGCAATTATTTTCCCTTGTTTATTTGCAGTACCATGTGGGAGCCTGAAAGAAAAAAAGGGAAGGGAACCATCTTTTATGTTTCTGTAGTCCTGGTCCTCATTACATTTCCTGCCAGCCAAAAATAAAACCAGTTACATTGGAGCATCCTATTTCAAGCTCTCATAAACTGCAATGTGTAAATACTTCTGGGCAAACCCACACACAACTCTATGCAAAGTAATGGAGCAGCAGCCCCGTGCACTCCCCACTGCCCTTATTTCTCCCTGTTTGCCCATAACTGGGGACCTGGCATCAGCTCTTTGCTCTAAGACTCAACTTTTGGAGGAATGTTGACCTGTCACTATGCCCAAGAGTGCTGGAGCTCATCCAAAGCGTGGTTTCTCCATCAGAAAAGGATGTTTTCCCCCAAAGCCTTGTTGCTCAAAAGCTATGTGTGTATTTAAGAATCAAAAATCCCTCTGTGGGAATAGAGTCCTTCCTGGACTCATCACAAAAAATTGCCCCTATCCCAGTGAACAAGCCTCGGTCTGGGGTTTTGTGTAGGACCTGGAGGTTGACCCTGCACCTTGAGCGCATTGCTAACAGCTCAGGGGTGCAGAATGGGCTGGCGGTTGGACTAGATGATCTTAGCCAGCCTTAATGCGTCTTCAATTCTTGCTTGGGGAAAACCAAGAGGCACACCAACGTTGTGATGCTCTTTATTGGCATCCGACCAATACACACGGATAGTACCGCCGAGCCAACCCCCGTGCAGATGCCCTCCCACCTCATGCTGCTCATCCCTCCCAGCACACCCACAAACTCCTTCTACGACGGCAATTTCTTCACCGTAGGACTCTCTAATAAACTGGCATTGGTATTACAGAAGGGAGTGGGGGGAACAAGTGGAGAAACTCACGTTCTTTGTACAACAAAAACATTAGAAAAGGACACAAAACATACCGACGAGCACTAACTTTGGCTTGTTTTTCCCTTTTTTTTAGTTTTTATTGTTAATATTATTTTTCTTTTTCCTGCAGTGTGGGATTTGAGGCATCCCGTGGCTTCTCTTTGGATGCTGAGTTTGTTTTCTCAGCCACGAGGTTGGTTGAAGGGTGAGGAAACGACCCCTTGCTATGGCAATAGAAACCTGAGACCGTGGCAATATTGTCCTGAAGAAAAGCAATTTATGTCTGGCACAGCACGCATGAACTTGGCCAGACTGAAGCAGGCAGTTTTGGATCCAGAGTTGGCGGTACCCAACGCTTGGTTTGAGTCATTTCTTCAATAAAAAGGGACTTATGAAACCAGCAATGCAACAACCAGCATTTATGCTCATCCCAAAGCATCCATGGGAATGGCTTGGTCTGGAAGGAGTTGGTGCCCCAGCCAGGGGCTTGCATCTCTTCCCTTGGACTTCAGTGGTGGGAGATTCAGGACACTGACAAGAAAAACGTAGCCCCGTTGGGACTGAATCTTCCCATCCAACAGGTTTGGTGTCTGGAGCCAATGGACAAGATATGGCACGATCATTCTCATGAAGGGATCTCTGCTCTTGCTGCACAGATGCTTTGCATGAGGGCATGAGGCATTTAACATCCCAACACAGTGATCCAAACACAGCCTGTGCTCTATTATCTTCTGAAACGCAGGCAGCAATGTTCCAAAGGCTTTTAAAGGAATTAAGTGCTCAGTTCCCATTGAAATGAGCTTTGAACTCTTCCACAGAATCCCAGCATTACTGAGGCTGGAGGCACCTGGTGCTCCCCAGGGATGGTGCCCATGACCACATCCAGGTGGGCTTTGGAGATCTCCAGCGAGGAGAATCCACAGCCTCTCTGGGCAACTCAAAGTGCTTCCTGATAGTCCAAGAGAAACAGCCTGCGAAGAACAAAGCTCTCCCTGGCAACAACCTGAAATGGCCAAATCCCTCATTTCTTTTTTGAGTTTCACAACCATTTTTGGAGCGTGTGCATTTCCCTGCATTCTCCGTTGAGTCTTTAAGGCCAGTCTTTAAGACAAGGTGGGAACAAGGACATGGCTGCAAAAGGGAAAGCTCAGCTTGCAGGCACGATGCTGTGAGCGAGCAGCCCGCGGTGCACCGGTCACCCACGCCACATGTAGAAACATTGAGCATTAGTAAAACGACACAGTATTATTTACAAGTCTTGCTTAGCTCCTTAAAGAGGGAAAGAAAATCACCTTCTGCGCTTGGCAAAGCTTCTGGATGAAGCACGAGGTGAGTGGGGAGGCTGGGATGCACACGGTACTGTGTGCAAAGTCGCCTTGCAGTCCTTGCTCTGCTAACAGCCCCTGGGTGAGTGAGATGGTGAACCTGCCCCGTTGGGTGGAACATCCTCCAGGACAGCGAGGACGTCCTCCAGGACCGTGGCAGCTCAAAGGGAAAAGCACAGGGTGCTCACCTGGCAGCTGCTCCTCCAGCATCATTGCTGGGATAAGAGCTGGGACCCCAAAGCTCTGAGCCAGGGGTGAGTGCAGGTCTGGTGTGGGGCACCTGGGTGGCTTTGATCCTGGGTCAGTGCAGTGAGAGGACACCTGGTTCGTGGTGAGGGGAGGATGAGCAAAGCCCTTTTGTCACATCCCTGCTGCAGGCACTTTTTCAGCCCTTTAGACCATTGGTATTCCCTTCCTGGAGCTCTCCTTAAAGCTGCCTCCAGTGTTTGATAACTGCTACCCATGGAGACCAAACACTGCCAGCCCTGAGCATGGGGACTGCCCGCCTCGAGTTTTACAGTGTAGGTGGGGCTGCTGGAAACAGAGTCCTTTCCCCCAGCCCAGCCCCAGGGAGCAGTCCCCTTCCCAAATCCTGCTGCAACAGCTCCGCTGCTCCCTGTGCCCACCCCAGCCCTGCTCTTTGCTTGCAGCTTGGGGGAAGCAGCTGGGTTTGGGGGCATCAGATGGGAACAGAAGACAGCAGTGATGAAGATAATGGGAGGAAAAGGAGGATGAAGATCTGAAACCAGGAGAAGGGGCAGGAAGAAGAGAGAGGAGGAGAGACCTGAGAGTGGTGCTCACCCCTGCCCTCAAAGCTGCTCCAGGGGGCAGGCACCGAGCAGGACCCCGAGCCCAGGTTATGGGCTGCCAGGGGGAGGCGGCGGTGGGAGGGGGCGATACCGAAAACAGGAGCTCAGTGCATACAGGGCCATAAAGCGAGGACGGGTGGGGGGTCCCCTCTTCCTCCCCACCCTCCTCTCCAGGGCTCTCGGTGCCAGGGAGGGGAGAGGCAATGAGGCAGCTGGGCCAGGGGCTCCCGGCTGCACCTCCCCCCCCCGGGCCTCCCTTCACACGGGCGAGGTGGCGGTGGACTCGCTGTACAAGCTCTCAGCGATGTCCCCACGTTGAATCTTGCGGAGGGCCACCAGGAGGGCATCGAGAGTGGCCGTCTCCTTGGCCGACCAGTCGGCCAACAGCGCGCGGGCCGGCGACTCCTCCCGCGTGAAGCAGTCTATGAGGTCCTCCTTGTAGCCCAGCTCCCCGGCCAGCTGCCTCCACGTCTCCTCCGCCGAGCTGCTCAGCAGTTTCTCCACCTCCTCCTGTTTGCTGGGCGGCAAGCTGGCATACAGGCTCCCATCTCCCTTTGGTGCTGGCAAGCGATGGGGGAACGTGTTAAGGAGGTGTGATGCTGTGCCCCCCTGTCCATCCTGCCACCCCCCGTCACCCTACCTGGTCCCTGCGTGTTCTGGTTAGGTGGCTGCTGGTCGTGCAAGCTCTGGCTGTCCACTGAGATGCCGCTGTCGCTGTGCAGCTTCTCCCCCTCTGGGGAAGGTGTCTGGTTCACCGGGCGGTTGTTGGCTCCCTGCTTGTTCTGCTTGCAGCTGTTCCACCTGCATGGAGAGTGGCTGTGGCACTGTCACTGTTCCCCTGGTAAGCATCCCCCTGCTTGCACCCCTCCTTTTGGGAGTGGATCCATTGCCTCGTGCCTTGCCTAAGAGCATTTTCCCAAGGAGATGTGCATTTTTCATGCAACTTCTGGGTCAACCTCTGCAGCAGATAGATCAGGTTAAACCAGCTCTGCTTTTGCAGGTTCCCAGCTCCTGATCTTTGCAGTGGACCAGGGCAGAGCTCATTTCTGCACGGACCCACACACGTGTGCCTGTGCTCCTGGGGCACACAGGGCTGCGTGCAGGTCCCCACGTGCTTCACTGCATCCACATGTAGGCACAGCTGTGGCTGTTGCCTTCTCGTGGTCACACCCGTGCCTTCACACCCATGCTGCTGCCTTCTCATGGTCGGTGCACGTGAGGATTTGTGCCCTCTGGGGCTGGAGCGGGGCCACCAATGAGCCCACGGTAGTGACAGGGACCTAGATGGATGAGCTTTCTGTTCACATTTGGGCAGCACACATGGAGCTGAGAGGATCCATGAGCCCTGGGATGTGGTCCTGGTGGAGAGGGGATGGTAGGGGGGACTCGGTCCCCTCGTGGTGCCCCCAGCCTGGAGATGCACAGAGAGCAACCAAGCCAGCCCTGACCTGCATGGGGCCAGGTGCACACCCTGGGATGAGCTGCTGAGCATGATCAGATACGACATGCCAGAGCAGGGGGAGCTGAGCAGGGGGTATTTGTGATAAGGGTGTGGGAGGGCATGACTTGCACCCCTATCCTGCTGCAATCTTCCCTTTCCCCTCCTCAGCTGCATTTTTTGGCACTCCAGCTCCTGCCCTCCCTCGTTTTGCAGCACTCTTGCTGAGTGCTCCAAGTGCAGGATCTCAAAGGAAGGGGGCACAGGCTGCTTCCCACTGCCTAAATCTCTTCCACTGGACACATCTCCACGGCTCTGCCTCAGCCCTTTACCTTTTGAAGGCGATGTAAGCCACCAGCCCCACCACCACGGCCGCCAGGATGGAGCAGTACACGGGGATGAGGTTATCGGCAGTGCCACGGCTCACGACAGGTTGTGAGCTGCCCATGACGGTGGTGACAATGTCTGCCAGGGTAGTGGCCATCCCCTCGGTGTTGAAGGGGTCCCTGGTGATGGGCTCAGGGCTGTCAGAGCCTGCCAGGGACGGGGTGTGCGTTGTCCAGCGTGGGTGGAGGTCTGCCAGGAGGGAAAAGTAATGACAAGAGTCAGCCATGTACCTGGTGGAGTCCTCCAGCAGCTCTGGCACAGCTCTTGTTCCCATGCTTGTCCTTTCAACCACCTCATTCCCAAGACCCCAGGAAGAACTGAAGCAGTTCCCTGCTCCAAAGGGTGCGTGATGGTGGCCCTGGTGCTGGGACACAGCTTGAAGGCTTTTCTTTCCTTGCACTGGGTTTGCTCAAGTCCTTCTCATTCAGCAGGGGAAAATCAGTGTCTCCTGTTGCTTATGGGTATCCAGCCCAGCACAAGCAGTGTTTTTCCCCTCTGAGGATTTGTACCAGGAGAGAAGAGCAGCTCTTCCCTCAACCATGCAAGAATGCTGGTGGGCCCTGGGCTTTTATCTCTGGTCCCAGAGAGGTGATGTTGGACGTGGGCCCTGAGATGGATCCTCAGCTGCCCCCTACCTACCCTACATGAAGGCAGAGCAGCTGCCTCTGCAGTTCACAAGGAGCCACATCTGCCTGCGTTCATCTGCTGCCAGCAGCATAGAGCCTGGATTCAGACCCCGGGAGGAGGGGACCTCACTCATCCCCTTCCCCAAACCCCTGCCTGCCAGGTGTGCGCTGCCAGCCCAGCTCCGATGTGGGAGTAACCCCATTCCCAACCATACACCCTCAAGCAGATGTCTCGTGGAGCAGATATGTCTTTCTCTTGCACCACGATGCTCACCCATGGCTGCCCAAACCACCCCCTCAATGCCTGCCTCCCCCAGCCCTGCCCACATCCTCCTCCACGGGCTTCACCTGTGCCCACTGTGAGCCCTGCAGGGCCATGTCCCCGCTCTGCCACCCTGGGGCTGTTCCATTTCCTTGCCCCCACCATTCCCCAGCTCTGGGGCAAGCCTCAACCACCCTTCCTGGGAGTGGAAGCCGTGGCATCTCCTCCCAGTGCCACCCCCCGAGTCAGACCCCGCTGCCCTTTCAGAGCATCGCTCCGGTGGCCGGCATGGCTGCATCCGGCAGGGCCCTGCTGACAGCTAACAAAGCTCACCCTGTGCTCCTTGACTTATGGCTCCATTTACTCGACCCCGCCAAGGGATCAGCCAAAGGGAGCTGCGCTGGCTGCCGCCTCGCACTGTGAATCAGTAGTGGATGAGACAAAGCCCCTTTCTCTGTCACTGCACTCCGGGCAGGGAACTGTGCTGCTGCTGCCAAGGAACAGCCGGGGCAGCCCCGGCACCAGTCCCTCCCCCTCCCTGAAAACCCCCCAACAGCCCCCACCGCAGTCTGGGGGCTGCACAGGGTGGCACAGAGGAGAGTGATGCAAACTCTCCTGCTGTTCCCCAGCTCTTCGGGAGGACAGCAGCAATTAATTCCCACGAGAAAGCCATGAGCTGTCAAATTCCCTTTTGATGAAGGCTCTGGCGGCTGCGAAAGCAGCATCAGAGCTGCTGAAGCTCTTGGCTGAGCTCATTAGAAAGTGCATGATGAGGTCCAAGGGGACCTCAACTGGGCGTGGGGTCCTGTCTTCTCCACCACTTCTGGTGAGATGCACCCACCTCCCCATTGCAAAGGGGAAACAGAAGCCTGGAGCACTACACCTACTTTGTGCTCACACCGTGAGGCACGAGGAGCCCTGCTCTCCCCCCTGCGATGGAAAAGGCAGCATTACCTCTGCACTCAGCATCGGAGGTGGCCGTGCACTCCTTCACCATCACCTCGTTCTCCTCACAGATGGTGCAGGGCAGGCAGGGATCCACAAAGTTGGCCTCATCGGAGAAGGTGCCTTCAGGGCACTCCTCGCAGACGGTGTCCTGCGAGTCCCGGCAGGGGAACATGAGACCAAAGCCCACCTCACAGTTGCTGCACTCCTTGCAGCTCCCGCTCAGCTCGTCCTGGTAGTAACCGTAGGCACAGCGGCACACGGCATCGTCAGACTCCACGCAGGGTGCAGACATGCTCTGCAGCCCCACGCACTGCGTGCAGGGCTTGCACGGCTCTGTGGCGCTCACTGTGTCTGAGTAGGTCACACCTGGGGGGGGGAACAGAGGGTGGGGTGAGGAAAGGGGTTGGGGGGATGTCCCCAGCCCTGCTGGTCACATTGAACCTCGGTATTGCATTCACTGCTGCCCTCAGCTCCCACACAGCCCAGGAAACACAACTCTTCACCATTTTCTTCCTCCTCTGGGAGGTGGGGAGCTTTCCCCAGCCTAGCCCCGAAAAACACCTAGCTTCTTACAGCCCCAGGCATCTCTGCAGGCTCCTGCTGGCTGTTCCGATTGACAGCATCCCCCTTTTTGCAGCAATTCCCCATGCTGAGACACTGACTCAGGTCCCTTGAACTCCTGCAGCTCTCTGTACACCCTGGTACCCTACAGCCACTGCATCATGAAAGCTTTCTCCTCCACATCCTTCCTGAGGCGGGGGGGCAAGGGGTCTCTGGAGACATCACTGCCCTGTGCCCCCTCCCTGCCCTTGCAGGAGGCCAGGGAACACAGAAGGTGAGGAGAACAAGAGGTTACAACACTAACTGCTGACTCCTCTGACCCCAGGGCTCCTGGCTCTCCAGTTTCACCCCACAGGATTCACTTGGCCATGTAAATCGATCCTCTCCCGAAGCCCTCCAAGCTGCCCCCGCACCCCTGCCCTCCCCATCCCCAAGGTGCTTGGGGCTATTTTTATTTTATTTTTAACACAGGAAGCTGGGATTAGTGCCTGCCCTGGAGGGTACAGCTGCTCTCCCTGCACTGTGTGCTTCACACAATGCCAATTGCTCACCTCCTCTATGGAGAAAGCATGGGGAGATCAAGTGCAACCCTTCTGCTAGCCCTGCTCCTTGGGAAGGGGAGCCACTGACACTTCTTCCTTTAGATTAGAGGTGGCAATTTCCTCCAAGTGACAGGGTCCGAGGGCTGTGCACCCACCCTGTGCCTGCAAAACCTTCTGCTATGGCCTCCCAGAATCTCTGGTGGCCTCCAGTTTCCTCGGGTGGGCCACAGGAGGCTGATGCTCCACGCAGTGATGCTCAGGAGCCTCACAGGGGAAGGAAGAGCCCTGGGACCCCACTGATGGGCTCCAAAGGACAAAGCAATGCACCCCAAAGGACAGGGACTTGGTACTGAGATGGCACAGGGCTGGGAATGCCTCCTCAGAGCCATTCTCCAGTGGGGACAGCATCTTCTCCACCAACCACCCCAAGCCTGAGCTACACCCCAAGTGTGCAAACGTGTCCAAACCAGCACACACGGGCAGTGGCAGGGGTGTGGGGCAGAGCTGCTCCAGGTCGGCTGTCAGCATGCACGACTCCCATTAACCTGGGCTCTTGGCTTGCATTATTCTGAATTATTGATAGGCACCATTAGAGTGGGGAAGTGGCCAGGAAAGGCATACGGCTGAGTGGGCACATTTGCAGTGGCAGCAAGGTATCCGAGCTGAGCAATTACAGCTGAGATTCAAACAGGGGCCCCCCTCCCTCCTGCAGCAACCGAGGAGATAAATAAATCATGAGGCAGAAATCAGGAAGGGGGGCGAGGGGGTGGCAAGGGGTGGGGGGAAGAAAGGAGGGAAATTATAATAAGAAGAGCAAGTGGCCAACTGGTCTGATGGAGGGAACACAGCCTCCAGGCTTTGGCAGGAGTGGTGCTTTGATAGTAGGAAATTTCTTGTGAAATGGCTTGAGCAGTGAGTTGAGAAGACAATGAATCGGGAAGAAGGCCAAGGCAAAGCCTCGGAGGCAGCCCAGGGTGGAAGTGGGGATGTCATGGCCAAGGGCTGCGCCCTAATTCCTCTCTGCTGGCTCTGCTTGGCAATTGGGGCACTCTGCGGGGAGGAGCTGCCCACGCAGCACACAGAGGTCCCTTGGAAGAGAAAGGTGGGAGTAGCTCCACAGAAGATCCTCCCCCTGTCCTGGTGGAGGCTGGTGATGGGGTCTTCAAGCTTCCTCTCCCCCCAGAAATCCCACCCTGAGCTCAGAGGGAAGCTGGGAAACCTCCTGCACCACCTGCACTCCAGTGCCCACCCAGCACGAGCATCAGCACCTTCCTATTCTAGCTCCTAATCAGTAAGGGGATTAGTCCCTGCTGGCATTAACGATGCATGACCACAGCTGGGTGAGGGCTGAGGGTATAAAGCAGGACACTTTGCAGTGGAATTAGCTCTGTTTATGGCTCTTCAGCTTGTGTGCTGTTCCCTCTTGGTGCAACAGGGAAGCCAGGTTGTCTCTTTGGTGCTGCTTCCCACTGGAGTGGTAGGAGCTTGGTCCTGTCCTGGGGTTTGTGCTGTGTCGTTGGGGCAGCCCTGCTGTGCAGTTGGGTGAGTGGAGGTGGTGGGCTGCTATCATCCCCTCTGAGCAGGGGATGAAAGGGCTGTGAGGCATTTGGATGGCTCAGAGGGAAAACAGAGGCATGGGAGGTGAAGGGAGAAGCAAGACCAAGCAAGGCACAAAGTGCAGTGCTGGGAGTATTTGCTCTTGGCTGCTGTTATCTCTGCAGGGGTGGAGGAAGGAGCCCAATGCTTTCTAGCTCAGCTCCCTGCCCCAATGGAGCTGGTGCGAGGGGTTAACCCTGCTGTAAGAACACAACTGCTGGGGCAGGGCGAGCTGGAATGCAAACAGCAGCACTCATACAGCTACCAACAGCCATGACTTGACTGATTCACCTAGGTCTTACTTCCCCCATAACCTCTGCATCCTCCAGAGAGCGCAGAAATTCCCTTCATCTCCCACTTCCCAGAAAGGAGGTGGGGAGTAAGCCATCTCCCAGCCAGGAATCACAGGGAATTGTAGGAAATTCTGCTCTGAGTAGCTCTGACATGCAAAGCAATCCTTCTGTGCCCTCCAGATTTGCTGCCCTGCATCCTGTGAGCTGGGCTGGGGCCAGGAGCAGCGAGCAAGGTTGCAGCCCCAAGGTTGCAGCTGGGGGGATGCAGCTCAGAGGGCAAACGCTGCTCATTGATTTTGCAGGAAGGCAGAGGTATTTTTAGCACTGCTCTGACACTGCTCTGTGCTGGTGCTGCTCAGGTTATAGGGCTTCTCCCCCCCCCCCCTCATTCCCCCAGTGCTCTCTGCCTCTTTTTTTGTTTCCCCCATGACCGTGCTCTGCCAATTCTGCCTTTCAAATCAGGGCTTGGCTGGCACAGATCCCCCTACGAATACTTGTCCCCAGGTCTTCAAAGAATTTGCAGCAGTAAATTTGCAGGGTGGATTGTTTTCTCCCTATCATGGTATTGTTTAAGCAGTAATAGCTGGACCACTTCATCTGCAAGCATTTAACCAGCTCTCCTGCACAAAGCTCCGACCGACATTTATGAAGCATTTGACATAGGCAATGTGCCTGGAGCCGGCCAGCAGAAAGCTCCCCGCCTCTCTTGGGGACTCGTGATTTGCTTCTCTCCTCTCTGACTTGCTTTTATTTCGCAGCCTTTACAAGGTAAAAGTAGCAATAGTACAGGTGGCTCCTGAGCTGTCCTCGTGGCTGGGTTGGAGAGCAGTGTGGGGAGAGGAAAATTTGGGGGGCAATTGCTAGCCAGGAGGAGGAACTGGAAGGGGATCTGCAATAATGCCTGGCACAAATGGGTCCCCAAGATTGTACACACAGCCAGGATTTGCTGAGCAGGCACTGGGGAACCTCTCTAATCAGTGCTGAGGTTTGGGGCTGTCTGTGCAGAAACTGGTGGCCGTGCACTGGGGAGATGGAACCAAATGGCACAAAGTGCATCGCCGCAACGTTCCCAGGAGGATGTCTATAGGGCAGACCCGGGTGCCCGCTCACGTTCCCCAAAATCCCTGTGTGCCAGTACTCACTGTCCAGGCAGGGCTCGCAGACGGTCTGGTTGACCCCGCAGGGCTGCACCACGCCTTCTCCCAGGTTGCAGGCTTTGCAGCACTCACCACTCGTCGTGTACATCTTGGTCAAGCACTTGTCCTTGGAGCCCCAGGTGGGTCCCTGGGAGAGAAAACAGCCCGGAGGTGACTCTTGTTACAGGAATTGCAAAGATGGGCGCTGAAATACGTTGTGAGGGTTGCGCTGCGGGTTGGGCACCCAAAGTCTGGGATAAAAGGGGGGAGGGGGTTGTATGTATACAGGACCTGGGAGGAAAGGGAGGTAAATGATTTTCCTATGCAAAACTGGCTCATTTGCAAAGCCTCTGCCGAGCTTTAGGGATGGAGGGAGGCAATGACAGTCCTTGGTATGGGCTCACGAGTCTCAGGGGGATGCTGGCTTTTCTGTAGGGTTACAGTGTTCCCTCTAAGGATGCTGCACTGTCCTGAGCAGCTCAGCCCTCCCATGACTGGGAAAAGCTGCCAGCCCCAGTGGAGGGTTCAGAGGGCTGAGGTCTCAGATCTGCACAGTGCTCTCGCTGCGCACTGGGATCAGAAATCAACCTCCTCGGTGGAAATGAAGACTTTGACAGGAGAGCAGAGAGCTTCAGCTGTCTGACAGGAGTAAGTGTACTCGCTTATAAAACCTGTCATCACATATGGAAGCAATCAATGTGCCATGAGCAGCGCGGTTAGAACTGCTGCACATCCACTTGATAGCGTGGGGAGCACCGACGGCCGTTCCCCAGAGCACCTCTCGGCCAGGGGTGATGTGTGGGGCTGGCTTTGCTCCTCCTGCTCACGGTCAGGAGGGTCCCGAGGTTCCTCGTGCTGCAGCTGGGGTGAGTTTGTACGGAAGGAGGACGGGGCAGATGGTGTCAGGACGGATGATGCTGTTGGGCTGCGGGTCGGGCACGCTGGGAATGGGGCAGCGAGGAGGCAGAGCAAAGCTCAGAGCTGGGGCCAGCCGAAGGGACAGCAACAGCGGCTGCTGTGACAAACCAGGGTCAGTTCTGTGCACTCACAGTCGGGGCCACGGTGCTCGATGGGGGAGGGGGGGTTCCTGTCGGGGATGTGCTCGTCATAGGGGGACCTTCCCACCAAGGTGAGCCTGATTTCTGGGGGAAGAATCTCTGTCCCGGAGGCGGAGGAGCTCTCGGTCCCCGTGCATCTGTATCCTCGTCAGCCCCTTGGCCGCCGCTCCGCACAATGCGTTGTTATGAACCCATGGGCGCATCAGCCGGCATCATCCGGCCCGGCCCGAGACAATGGAGCGCCAATTATAGGCATCTGAATGACAAAGTGCTCCAATTACCCCGCGCTTGGAAGAGTCCGTTCTCCTCCGGCGCTGCTTTTGCCAACCCGGGCTGGCACCGAGCCCCAGCCGCACGGGTAGGATGCTTGGCACGGGTGGGGGACCCTCCCAGCACCCCCAAACGACAGCTGGCAAGCGGGCGTGGGGATGAGCATCGGGCTCGCTCTGCAGTAGGGACAGCTCCAAGCGGCAGCGACGCGCGTGGGGTTGGAGCTCACCACGCTGCTCTCTCATCCCCAGCACCTGCAGCGCGTCCCCCTTTCTCGGGAAGGTTTGGGAAAGCGGGGAGCATCAGAACTCAGCTATAAATAGCGTTGGGAAGGCCGGAGCGGTGCAGCTGGGGCCGCAGCAGCCAGCTCTCCCACGCCGCCCACACCCGAGGCAGCTGCAAAGCAACCCCACGGGGACAGAACCCGGCTGCTCTGCTTCCTCTGTGCCAAACCCGGACCCCCCCCCCCCTTCCCACCTCGGCCTCCCCCAGCTGTCCAGCATCCCCTGGTCCCCTCCTCGTAGTGGTCCTACCCTCCGCGTTTCTAAATGATGCAGAAAACGCACCTTCCAGCCCCAGATGCTGCACCCCTCCCACCCCCACCTACGTTTCTCGAGCGCTGAAACATCCATAAAGATTAACACGCTTATAAGAGGGGCACATGGTCTGCATTAGCCCTCCGAAATGTGCATGTTATTAACACAACTCCCGTTGACAAAGCCACAGGTATTAACACCATAAAGCATTTTGACAGCTGGACTGGGGATGGGGGGGGGGGGAGGGAGGGGTTATGCGCTGAGGGTGTGAGCAACACCTTCTGAAAGCTTTTAATTGCTTTCGGAGTAGTTTCGGGGTTCCTCTTCCTCCTGGGGGAGGTGGACTTGGAGGAAGATGTGCTCAGCGCGGCACCGTCGCCTCCCAAACCCTGGCAACGGAAAATTGCGCTGCTCCGAACGGCAGCAAAACGCTGCAGCTGGAGACGGGCCCAGCGGCAAGCCTGGATCCGAACGGCCCGAGGGGCTGACAGACGGGTTCTGTGTATTTTGGCGGAGCATCCCGTCTAGAAAAGGCCAAAGCCCTGGATCCCTGCACTCCCCAAACTTTGGGCAGCGGGAGAGCCACGTCTGAGCCGCGTGGGCTCTGCCTCCTCCCCCAGCCCAGCTCCACTATGAGCAGCGCAGGTAATGAGCCACGAACACGGGGTGCTGGGGCGTGGGGGTGCAGTCAGAGCTGTCAGCGTGCATTTGGACCTGTCCCGGTCCCGGGACGGTGGGTTTCCAGCTCTATGGGGCTGGGTGGGCTTGGCAGGTGCAATCCCATGGGGCAGCCCGGACCTGGGGGGTTGGCTGTAGGATGCGGAGGACACCGAACCCAGCTTGGTATCCACATGGACCTGCTGAAGCAGCAGCTTTAACGCCCTGCCCCACGGCATCCTGCTGCCCACCGAGCTCTCTGGGACCCCGCAGATCCTCCTACAGCAAAAGCCCCATTTCTGCCCCGGGTGGCTCATTGAGACCCCATGCCCCCTGCTCTGGGTGTCCCCTTCTTCCCTGGTCCCCCCCACCCCTTGCCCTGAAGTTTTGTCTCCGGCACTGGTTGAGGCTGTGCCCTTCATGCTGGGCAGCGAGTTTGAAGATTGCAAGGGGAAGGAAAGGTCTGTGGGAGTTTTTGGAGGTGTGGGGTTCGGGAGAGGGGAGGACAAAGGTGGAGTTGCTTTCTTCCCACAGCCTCCAGTGGGGAAAAGGGACAGCGGAGCCCATCTCGGTGCCAGTGCGACGCGAGGGGCTGCGTGAGAAATCCCTACGGTGTCCCCATCACCACCCGCCTTCCCTCTCCCCTCCCTCTGCCCCCAAACCTTCTGGGACCCTCCGTCCCCATACATTTGGAACCCCCCAGCCCCCACTTGGCGATACCCCCGGGACCCTCCACGCAGAAGCCCCACAGCCCCGTGGTACCCCTCCATCCCAACCCCGCCCGGTGCCAGCGGGACCGGGGCAGCCCGTGCGTTCCGTGCCCATTCCCCTCTGGGTCTGGGAGCCCTGGCTCAGCCCGCAGCCCCGCACTCACCGCCGGCAGCAGGAGCAGCAGCAGTGGCACGAACCCGGCCATGGTGCGCCGGGGCCGCCTCGCATCCCCCGGGCTGCCCTCCCTCTGCCGCCCGCCGCCTCGGCAGCACCAGAAAAGGGCTGCAAGTCCCTCCTCCTCCTCCTCTCCGCCCCCGGAGCATCACAGCGAGCAGCCGAGCCAGCACCCTCCTCTGTCGGCACACAAAGCCCGGACCCCTCCCCAGCACCCACCGCCCTCCCACGAAAATGCTTTCGGGTGCGTTTGGTCTCAGTCCAGCCGACTCCTTCCACCAATGATTCGCGTCCAGCCGTCCCCACACGCTCTTCCTCGCCGTCTGTCTGTCTGCCTGTCCATCTCCCAGACACCCACGTCCATCCATCCCCGCACACCTCGCTCCAGCCCTCCACCGGCACCGTCCTCACGATGGGTTTGCAAATGGATTGGAACGAGGTCCCGGGCTGTGGATGGGATGGGGTGATTACATCCCCTCTGGCTGCGTGGCCAAGGGACAGCGTGGCGCAGGCGACATTCCCAGGACCCAAACCCTAACTCAGCTTTGTCACAGCAATCCCGGCAGCAAAGAGAATTTCCCTTTGTCACCGCAGGAGAGGCTGCGGTGCCCAGGGCCACCTGCTCCTGTTTGTAGATCCACCCGCAGGTGCAGAATAGCACGGTGACATCCTTCCTCTCCTACAACCCGCACGCATGCTGCTCCCCTGCACTTCATCACAGAGCTGCTCTGTCCCCATCCTGCCCAGCCCCGGCCCCGTGATGGTGAGCTCAGCTGCGTGTCAAGGAGTGGAGCTGGAAATGTCATGGCCTTTCCCCAGCTCGGTTTGGCTCCTGCCCTGGTGTGTCAGCACCAAAAACGCTCTTTGTAGGGCTCGGTGGAAAAAAAACAACAACGCAGTGAGTTTTGTGTGGCTTTGGTGAGAAGGTTCAGTGGAAGCTGCCCAGAAATGCTGGCGCCAGGATTGGGAGAGACAAAGGATTCCTTCGTCCCCTGATTACATCACTCTACCCCCAGCGCTTTCACCTAGCATAGGATGGAGCAGGGATGTCTATGGGTCTGTCTGTGTCACCCTGCTGCTGTCCATCTCTCATCTTTACTGCACTGGGATCACGGTGTTGTCCTATGGACAGACACGAGCTGGGTTCCCTCCTGAGCAGTGAGCTTGATGACTCTATGAGTATATGACCCGTGATATGTGTGGGGTTGGCAGCTCCTGGCCCGCTCTCACTGCACTGTGGGCAGCTGGGATTGGGGCTTTGAGGAAAGTCCCTCTTTAAATAAGATTAACCCGAAGCCAAAGCTGCTGTTTGTTCTCCAACGTGGGAACATGTGTGAGCCACATGGCGACGGGTTCAGGGCCAGGTGGGGACAGGGCAGCGTGCACAGAGCCTGGACATGGGGATGTGGGGATGGGATGGGATGGGATGGGATGGGATGGGATGGGATGGGATGGGATGGGATGGGATGGGATGGGATGGCTGCCACCCACCGTGAGCCGAGCACACTTTGCCCTTTTCAATGCTTGGATGATTGGAAATGGGGCAAAGCTGCTTGTGGACATCTGGTGGGGCCAGGCACAGCAGGGGGAGCAGCCTGGATCTTATGACTCCAATTGCCTTTGCTGCTCTGCCAGTGAGTGTGTGTGTGGGGGGGGGGGGGGGGCTGAGCTGCTGCCCTGGCCCCATTTCATCTGTCCCTCCACCTCAGGCTGTGGCCTCCTCCCCATGGGATGCACCCCCATGGGGGAGGGGGACGGACAACAAGAGGAACTCCCCCAGTTCCCCAGTGCTGAGCTCGGGTGTGGAATGATGCTCTGACAGCGCCGTGAGTGTCACCCCAAGAAAAACCTCATCGCTGTGACGCAAAGCAGAGATGGACAGACAGAGACGGCTGCTCAGATGGGCTGCATCTGCACGGGGCCGGGCAGGCGGCCAGCAAAAGTAAGTGGAAACTGCTGCTCTGTCCCAACCCGCGTGGCTCCTTTGGTGAAGGCACTCCTAGTGCTTTTTTTTTTCTCTCCCAGAAAGGTTGTGGCCCTTTTCCTGGCTCCATGCAACGACAAAGGGCCTCTTAAGAGTCTGCTGTCACCTCTCGGAATTGAAACCCAAGGCTCTGGGGTTGCTTGCTCAAGGAGCATCCTATCAGCTGCTGGTAGAGCATAACGTTGGCTGCTGTTCTACAACCCCCAACCCCAACTGAGAGCTCTCCCCACCTTCAACCAGCTCCATGGTCCCAAAATTGTGGCTCACTGATGCTCCAGGTCCTGTTTGGTCACAGTGAGATGCTGCCTTGGCACCATGCTGGCCTCCAGCAATGCTGGCTGGTGAGAGCAGGTTGGAAGATGGGGAAGGGCTCATCTGCCCCTAAGGAGAAAAAGGGATTCTGGATTTTCTGCTGGTTCCTGACCCCATTTTGAGCTGGGGGATTCACTTCTGGGGGGCATTAAGGGGCTCCTGGGGCCAGGTGGGCTCGTCCTTGTTTGTGAATGAGAGCAGCAAGGAATGGGGCTGAGAACAGAGGTGAGGAGGGAGCAGAGAGGGCTCCCATGGGGACCACCATCCCTGGGAGAGACAGCGGTGCCCCATGGGCCTCCTCCCATTGGAGTGGGATGGTTTAATTAGCAAAATCCCAATTATAGCTCAGCAAAATGTTGTGTACAGACCCTTCCAAGGACACAGCACCCGTCTCGTGCTCTTGTTATCTTCCTTCAGGCTCTGCCCCACGCACTTTGCAAAGACCAAAGATCTCCAAGTGATGTTTTCCCACCCTCCTGACGCCCTACAAGGACTCCTGGAAACAGCACAAACTCTTTATTGATTTTACTAAAAAGCGTGGGTAATTTCTTTCCCAACGAAGACAGCAACGTAGCAATGCCCCGTTATAAATAACGATGAATAAATAATACACATTGGGAAAATATCGCTGTGCTGTCCCGGGGCTGAGAGAGTGAATTAAGGGCTGCAGAGAAAAGCACAGGTGGGATGTGGTACTGTGGGGTTGTGGGGTGGGCTTCCAAGGAATTAGGGCTGGGAATAGGGCAGGGGCTGCTGTGCCATGGGGATTTCACTGCTGGCTTCAGCACGGAGCACTGCAAGGAGCCACCTTCTCCAAGGAAGATCTCTGTAGAGATCATGCAAATCAGGCACAAAGAATCCGTGTTCTTGCGATGAAAAGGGGAAAGGCGATCTGTTTTTTGAGGGATCTGGGCCACCTTTAGTGAGAAATTTGCACCGTGGTGAGGGCTGAGGCCACCTCTGGAGAGAAGGAAGGGAGAAAGGATGAGTGGAAGCTGAGGGCTCCCCCTGGTTCTCCACTCAATCAATGGGATTTGGGCTTTTAGGGCTCGAGCACAGCTCCAAACCCATCTGCTGTGCAGTGAGGGGGTGTCAGGGAGTGATGGGGTGAACAGCTCCATCCCCAGCTGTGATTTAGGGATCGCTGAGCATCACTCCTGGTGAGGTGCAGGAGCACTGGGTGGCTGCAGGCTCGGGCAGCAGCATCTTGCCATTCAGGGGAGAACTGCTCTTTTGATTTGGAAGGCCAGAGAGGGAGTCCCCATAATACCTCCCCCTTTTTCCTTACGTGGGGGTTACACAGAGGCTGCTGAATGTGTGGGGTGCTGTAAAACCCAGCTCAGCAAGCAGTTATTCCCACGGGATGAGACTCAGGTGGTGATTTTGGGGTTGACTTCACCTTTTCAGTCGTTCTCACTTGGGCTGGGGGTAGAAGATCCCACAATCTCAGCGTGAGCTCTTTGCACACCCGTTGGTGTTGGGGTACAGATGGGAATCACACAGAGATCAGTGCTGGGGATGGTGCACAGCAGTGAGGAGAGCAGAGAGTACTGGAGAGATGGGGAGTATATGGCAAGGGGATGCAGAGCACGGAGACACGGAGCTGCCCTGCTGCTGTGCTTTGATTTGGGCTCCTGAGTGGAGATTTTGGCTCCTGGCTGTCCTTGCTGATAGTGTGAAACCACGGGGTCAGGGTGATGGGGTTGTCTGTGGGTGACTGTCATGGGGTGAAGACTCTGAGCACCTCAAATGTAGGGCTATGGGCCAGGAGGGCATCAAGTCCCACCCTTAAGGGAAAGGAACAGACGGATGCAGCATTCCCCAAACTCACACAAACCTGATTTCCATTACTATCAAAGTGTCCCGACCTGGTTTTGATTATCCTCCTTGATTTCCATGCCTGTAATTTCTCCTAATGCCTCTCTCCAACTGTTCCCTCGCTCTTTTTCAGCCGTTAATCTCCAGCCCCGAGCTCTCCTTCCCTTCCTTTTCCCCGTCCTTTCTGTGCCATCCATCACTGCGTGCAGAGGGTGGGGAGTCAAGAACCTCGGGTTCCTTATAAGGATGTCCCAAAGGAATCTCCCACGAGCAGAGCCTGCACTGCCCAGGAAACTCGATCCTTCCTCGGACGGAGCGATGGCAAAATCATGAGATGGTAAAAATAGAGCAGTGGTTTCCCTCCCTGAGAAAGCAAAGCAGTTGTGCACGATTTACAATAACACTCAGGGCCAGGCAGGGGGGAGAAAATCGCTCCTCGTGGCGCGTATAATAAAGGACATAAATATGTCTGCAGCAGCAACATTATCAATATTTTTCTGCTTAAGTTATGGATTGATTCCACATGCCAGGGGCAGGGCTGGCTTTCTTCTCACCAGCCTGGCTTTTGGGAACTGATTGATTCACTTTTGTTGCTGATGGATCAAGAATTCTGCTATTAGGAGGAAATGAACATCAAATCCTTCATGGCATCGATGAGGATGGAGCAGAGGCGGGAGGAGAAGAGTGAGGCAGGACAGGCTTCTTCCCCTCCTCTTCTTTCCTTCCCTTCTCCTTTCCTTCCATTTTCCTTCCTTTTTCTTCCCCTTCCCCTTCCCTTTTCTCCCCTTTCTCTTCTCCCTTCCCCCTTCCTTCCCTTTCCCTTCCCCCTACTTCATTTCAAAGTGGATGGCTATTTTAGTTGCTTCTATACTCAAACTATTCTAGAACGCTTTCCAAACTGCTTTTCAGCATGCACATAGCCCAGACAGGATCTAGGGGCATTTCCCTCCCCCTCTTCCCTTCTCCTATCATCACAAGGAGCCCAATTCAAAACATTGCTACATTGCTAACTCTGCTGTGCCCCAGTTTCCCTATATGTAAAGCAGGGGAGCTGATCCTGCCTCACACAGATATTTGGGAAGCTGAGCTGCTTCCTTGGCACGTGCTCAGGGATGCTGGCACCGAGTTTATTACTTGGTAAAACAAGAACTGCCAGTCCACAACTCAGAATGTTTTGTGCTCTGCCTGTCCCGGGGCTGTTGTCTAACTCTGTATCAAAGCATGATGTCATGGGGACAGGGACATGCAGCAAGCCTACCCACCTCACACTCATCCACTTTGCTTTCCTTGATCCAAATTCCAAAAGCCCAGCGAGCCTCCAGGCAGCAAAGCTGACCCGTAGAGAGCACTGACAACGCTGTGCCGCTGCTCCTTCCTTCTCGCAGCTGTCAGGAAGCAGCCCAGACACCCACTGGGGCTGCAATTCCCATTTTTCTCCCTTTGCTGCTGAACTCAGGACCCCACCCCACTGTGCCCACCTGCATACCCCCACCCCGGCCCTCTCCTGACAGCAAGATCCATTGCCACGCCCGCCCTGCTGCCCATCTCTCATCCTGCATCCCGTGTTGCCAGCCCCATAGGGTGTTAAATTCACTTTGTTTCCCATTTCTCCCCACTCCATGCGTTTCTGGCCTGGCCCCATGACACCCACAGTGAGCAGGGGGTGTGTGTTTGGGGGCAGGGGTTGGGGTAGGGGGGAGGTTATCCTGTCCACTACAGCAGCTGCAGTGCCCCAACTCCATTTGTTTTCCTTCTTGCTGATGCTCCTTGAACGCTTTAGGTTTTGCTGAGCAATTCCCAAAGACAAATTTTCCTTCCTGCACCTTCCTCCATCCACCCCCATGGAGCCCCACTACGCAGCCCAGGACAGCACCTCCTCCTGGGTCAGGAATCCCATCTCCTAGGGATGAAAGCAGATGTTTCTCTGAGCTTTCCTCAAATCCAGTTCTGGGATATGAGTTCCCTTCGTGCAGGGCTGTAGCTCACTCCTTTCTCCCAAGATAAGGAGATGGCAGGTTGCAAGCAGCTGAGAGCACCCTGAGCATCGCTCCTCCAGGCACAGCATCCTGCACCTCGCCAGGCTTTCTCCAGTCCTTTAATTAGGATAATAAACTCCATCAGATTACAAATTCCTAATGAACTCAGCCAAAGCGCTGCATGTGATCGACACTGCTGTGTTGTAATGCCTCACGGATGCATGGCTAACCCACAAGGATCTCGAGTGTAATATAAATGTACATATAATTCACATGGTTTCTCCCTTTTCACCCCCAAATTGCACAGGGCTGCAGGGTGCCCTCGGCATAAGGCAGTCTCCGTGCCCTGTGGTTTTGATTAAAATGCAAAACACCGAGTGGAAAACAAAGAGAGCCGTGGAGCTGGGTTTGTTTAACCGGGATAATGATGCCGACGATGATGTCAGCAAACTGGGGGGTCTCGAGTGACCCCCGACGGCCCCGTCCCTCTGATTTCTGTGTGGTTCCTCTGGACCTGTCCCACTGATGGATGAGCCCTTCCCATTGCCTTCAGCGAGGGCAAAAGGTGATGCCTGTGCCTCCCCCTGAGATTTGGGGTGACTTTGGGGCTTTCTGGAGCCAGGCTGGGGGCCGTGAGGTGGGGGCAGCTCTGGCTGTGGAGTTTCTCCATCACTAAAGCCACTTTTCATCAGTGCCCCCCCCCCAGAGCTCATTGTTGAGGTTGTGGGGAATCTGGGGGTTTACGCCTCAATTTGATTCCTCGCAGAGATAGTGCAAGGGATAAACCATAAAGGATGGATGCAGAGATTGCAAATGAAGCCCCGAGCTGATGCTCAGAGGTACTGTCCCTATGGCAACTGCTTTCAACGCCCCATCTGCAGCGCCCGCGCCATTCATCTCCTTTTGTGCGCATCTGTGCACAAAAGCGGGACAGGGAACCTCCCAGAAAGGGTGTAAGGGAGCTGGGGGGGCTTTGGGGGGAGGAGGAAAAGGGGGGGATTTGTCTACAGAGCTGTGGGGGCCCACAGTCCTACACATTGAGGTGTCAGATCCCAGACCCCCAGAACACTTCCTTCCACCTCCAGCTCCCCGAGGTTTGGGGAACAACTCGGGGAGGTTTCAGCCTTTGTGTCACCCAGTGGAGACCCCTCTCCTTGCTTTTTCTTCCAGTTTGGAGGGTGCTGGGGCCTGTTGCAGCCCCCCACCCGGTGACCTCAGCATGGCCCAGATGGGAATCCCTGCAGCTGAGCTGAGTTAAGGGTGGGTGGGAGAAAGGGGGTGATGCTGGGAGGGCAAGGGCATTGCTCCTGGTAGAAAAGCAGAACTTGTGCTGCTTATGGGTGAGTTTTCTCCTTATTATTGGGGTGTTGCTCCTGCTTGAGTTTTCTAGAAAGCCCACAAGCTCTATCTTTTTGCAAGCACTGCAGGTTGGAGGCCCAGAGCGGCCGTGGCCCTTCCCAGGGCTCGGCTGGATGCATTAACCAGCAGCGGTGTGGTTGGGGAAATGCATTTCCATCCATCTCCCTGCAGGAGGGGGGGCCCTGATTAACGCCTGGCAGCGAAGTGCTCATCACAGTGAGGAGAGTAATGGGGCGAGGGGCTCCTTCCAGGCTCATCACTATTCCTGCAGGGAATAAATCACTGAGGAGGATTACTGCTGAGAGCTGAGGGAGGGAGAAGGGTGGGGGGTGAAGGACGTGGGCAAATGCATCTGCTCCCCCTCCGTGGTATCCCCAGGCAGGAGGGTAAAGCCCTGGGGCTGCCACGGGTTGAGCCTGGGGAAATATCACCCTGGAGTGAGACCTCTCATATCTTATTCTTATGGGATCTGGCAGAATTAAGCCTTTAAATAAGGACAGTGTGAGCTGAGCTGCAGCAGAGAAGCTCAGGGCACTGGTGTTGGACTGGGATGAGTGGGACAGCAGCTCCTGGTCCCCTGGTGCTGAGCCTGGCACAGAGCTGATGCTCATCCCCAGCCTCCCCGTGTCTCCGGAGCTTCTTCCCAGCAGTTCTGATTGAATCAGAAGGGAGTTAATTTCCCAGTCTGCTGAGATGATGAGCTAAACTAATTGCTGCCTTCATTCCCTATGCAAATCAGCCAGCCGCTGGCCAGCACTAACAAAGCTTGCAGCATCTGCGGGGTGCGGGGCTGCACGTTGGTTGCTGCTGCCTCTGTGACATCCGCACTGAACCTGGCTCCATCCCCTCCGGCACCCTGCTCTACCCCTTCAGCATTATGGTCTCAATCACATTGTGGGTTTGGTTTTTTTTTGCTTAAATGAACTCTTTTGCCAGTGGGTTATGGTTTAGCAGCTGTCTGCCGGGCGGTCTGCAAGCCCAAAGCGGAGCCAAGGAAGGAAACTGTGTGTTGTGCTCTGGAAATCAGGTGAGAGCTTTAGAAAGGTCAGATGAATGAAGATCAATTGGCTCAGAGTAATCTGATTGGGATGAGCAGCGCTGTCTGCGGGAGATGCAGCTCTCTCTCTCAGACCTGCTGGAATTCTCCATGTAAACAACGCCGAGGACAAGGAGGAAATTGGTAAATGCAATTTTATTCTGGCTTCTAGAAAGGTTTTAATGAGGTCCATGACATGAGATGGAAACGCAGCTGACAGGGGACGGACATTTGCGACGGTGACCTGGGCGAGGAGAAAACCCACCAGGGAGGAGCAGTGCCCATTTTTTGGTACTTTAGTGATTAACCTTCACAGGAACTCCCCGGCTGCAGGTGCTGGGATGCCTCGGCGAGGTCCCTCTGCCCCCACACTGCTTCAGGATGCTTTAACATCTTAATAAATCGCGGGTGGTTTGCTCTGAGAGCCGTGCAGCCCAATGCTCGCTGCGCAGAGGAGCTGGGAGTGAGGAACAGGGCCCGGCTGCAGACTCCCCCGGGAGCCACGAGACATGCTGAGAGCAAACAAACCATTACAGCCTCTGCTGTCGCCAAAACTCTCCCCTGTGTTCTCTCCGCTGCGTGCAAACAGCACAACAAACACGCACGTGTCCGCGGCTCGAGGTTGGCCACGGGGAGAGGGGGGATGTGCTTGGAGCATGGGGGGGATTGGGAGGTGAATTTCTGCTGGAATGGGGTGAAGTGGGTGGGGGAATGCTCCTGAGGATGGAGCAGGGCAGGGGTGGGCTTTGGGGATGGGTACTGGGAGAATGTTAAGGTTCCTTCCAACCCATTCTATTCTCTGGAGGGCAGAGCATCCCTTGTGTTGATGCAAGGAGTCAAACCAAAGCCCCATCTGGAGCTTTGCATTTGGAGCATGAGAGCAGGTCGGGGTGGCTTTCCTTCACCCACCTCCACCAACCCCAGGCACGGGAAGGTGCACGGGATCCATATGTCACCGCTCAGATGTGGCTGAGCCCCCAAATCGTCCCCAAGGGGTGGGGGCCACGCATCCCTTTTTCTGCCCTCTGGATGCTTTTGAAGTCCTGGGCAGCCCCAGATGGACGAGGGACAGAACCCCACTGAAACCTGAGCTGTGGCTGCTGGCAGTGATGGATGGGCTGGGGGCAGGCGGCCGCTTCTGAACGTCTCCTGGTTGTAAAAGCATTACAGTTCCCTGGCTAATAAAGCGAGGGATTTGCTGAAGCCGCTCGAGGTCCCATTTTCTCTGGAACCCATTTCCATGGCATGAATCACTGAGAGGAATGAACTCAATTAGTTCAGACAGAGGCAGGAGATAAATCAGGGTCCCATTAGGAAACCCTGAGGTTAATTTATGGCCCCGAGGAGCACTGGCTGTCTCCCTTCTCTCTTCTCCATAAGCAACCTGCTTCAGAGCGAGCCAAGAGCAAGGTGGGATCACTGTTATCTTTCCCTGCCATGGGAGATGCACTGGAGCTATTCAACCAGCTCAGCCCTTTGCCTTGACCAGATGACCCAGATCCGCCAGAGCAGCGTGGATTTTTTCTTTTTTCTTTTTTTTTTTTTGCAGGGAGCACTCATTCATTCTCTTGTTCATTCATCTAGTGTTTCCTGCGAAGGGATGCTCGGAAGAAAGCAGGAGCCTTCCAAGAAATCTGGGCTGGCATTTCCTTTGCAGCAGCCCCACAGCCTGCATGCTGGATCTTTGCCCCATTGCTACATAAAGGAGTTACACGGGGATGCATCCTGCTCTCCCTATTCCTCTTGTTGGGTGATCGAATCCCTGCTAGAAAGAGGGGTGCTGCTGATGGGGGGAGAGCTCTGGGAGGAGCCAGTGAGCCCAAGTCTGATCTCTGCCCCTCCTGTAAGCCCTGAACTTGGAGCTGGGTGCTTGGTGAGTGCAGTGAAACTGCACTTTTACAGAAGGAACCAGAACAAGATGCTCCTATGAATAATGCAGCTGCTCTGGTCTCCTTCCAGTCAATGGAGAGGGACAGAAATCTTCTGAGGACAATTTATATCTTAGGCTGAATCACTGCCAAGGATGAAAGAGGCATCTCCATCCCTGGCTGAGGGATCTGTGCACAGCAAACAGCCCTGGGCAGGCACGAATGGCTGGCTGCTCCTTGCACACCTCTTTCCTCTGGGAATAGCAGTGGGCCTCCTTAGAGGAGATCACTCAGGTGGGCACGGTGCCTTCTCACTTTGGGTGCAATGGGAAAAATGAAAAACAAATAGGTGATGCACTTGAACCATTAGCATGTGGGAAACCTAATTGTGGAGCATCCTTTGCACCGACTCCAGCACGGATGTGGGCTGCATCTCCAAAGCTGATTCGGGCCCATCTGGGGAGTGGTTTCTGCCTCTCGGGGGTGAAGAAGGAAATGCTCTTCTTGCTGCAGCTGCCAAGAAAGATCCCAAGTGGGAAAGCTTGGGAGAAGCCTACAGCAGAAGCTGTAGTGCTCATGGGCTGCAGCCTTGTGCCATGGCACTGGTCCGTGTCTGGATAGATGGAGCAGAGCCCAGAGCAGAAACCAGCTCTGGCCTTGCACAGGGACAGCTCCTGGGACTGCGCAGCTCCATTCCAGGGCTGAGCAGCTCCTGCTGCACAGGTGGAGAATGAGAGGAACACCCAGAAAACTGCATTTCCACCCCTTTGTTTCTGAGAGGTGTGGGATCATCTGAACTGTAGGAAGCACTGCCCTCTGCTCCGATGCTTGGATGTGGAGATTTCAGTTTGTTTTGGCTGGAGGTCTTTGCTGAGGGTGGAAACACGATCCACTGTCACGTCCTTTCTCATCAGCTTGAGCACTTGGCTTGATTGTGCTGCATAAACAACTCAGCCCAAACTCAGCATCCACTCCTTGCTCCAGATTTCTGAAATATCCCTTGTTTCCTTTCTGCCTGTCGCTTATTTAACCAGGCAGAGCTTGGAAAGCTTTTAATGATCCTTTGTACAGCCTCCTCTGTGTCAAAGCTGGGTCGTGGCTTGCTCTCCCGCATCTTCTGCTCACAGCAGGTTTCCCTGGGACATCCTTGGGAGTTGAGCCAGGAGTGAGGAGCATCTTTCATCCCCCACCTCTGGCGTGGCCTGACAGAGGTGGGCATGGGGCTGGGGCAGGAGCTTTGGTTTGTGCATCCCTGTCTACATCCAGCCTCCCTGTCTACACTCCGCCAGAGAAAGCAGCTGTGCTGAGATGCAAACCAGCTGATGGCAGCCTGTGCTGGGCAGCTCAGCTCAGAGACTGCATTAATTGTGGGAAGCAGTGGCTGCAGGGCACAGACGGAGGAGCTGGAGGCAGTGATTGATCCGTCTGCTGCGGTGTCCTGGGGCTCTTCCATGAGCTCAGGAAGGCTCTGACAGCACTCTGCTGTGGGACAGCAGTGCCTGCATCATGCAGGGTGGGTGACAGCACCCTGTCAGCAGCCAGATTTTTGGGAAGGGCAGCTGCATTGAGGTGCTGCGTGGCTCAGCACTGAGCCCTGCTGATGCTCTCCAAGAAACTCCCACAAAATCTGTATTTCCAGCACCTTTTGAGGACATAAAAACCTAACCAAGCCATGCTGCCTGCTTTTAATTTCCCTCTTTTGAATGCAATTTACAAAAGAAAGGGAATAAAAAAACAAAAATCTGCACTCCTCTCCAGTCCCCATCTGCTCAGTAGAAAGTGGCTCTGGAATGTTCCCTTCAGGCAGCCATCCCTGGGCTGCTCCATCCCCATGGCCACACATTCCCAGTGCCACACGGGGACCAGCCCTCACTTTCTCTGCATTCAGAAGCTCTAAGGGCAGCAAAGCTGCCATAAAACAGAAAACCTTGGGAAAAAAACCCTCACATTAACGTGTCCCCGGAGTAACAGGAGCTGGCCCCAGCACACTGGGGCTCTCCATCACGGCGAATTAATGCACGCTCCCCGGATAATGTTGCAGAGTTTGGGGCAATCTGCTGCTAATAGAGTTTCCCAAATATGTTAAGGACTGCCAGGGATTTGGGTAAGAGCAGCGGCTTTGCTTCGTGCTTTTCCAAATAGAGCATCCCTTCCCCAGCAGCTGCCTGTGGCAAGGACTCCATTTTTGGGAAGAGCCATCAGAAGGAAGGCATGGGGTCCCCCGCCCTCAGCCCCAGTTCACCCCAACCACCCTCTTTACTCATGTTGTCACCAAGATCTGGGCAGTAGGGTGCACGCAGGAGGGAGGTGGTGACCCCAATTCACCACCTCAGCCCGATCCCCAGATATCCCCATCCCTGCCCAGCCCTCTGCCAAGCAGTTTTGGGAATGGCTACGAGCTCAGTATTTATTAACCATCATAAAACCTCCATTCCAAGGCCCCAGGGAGCAAAGCTGCTGCAGCACAGACTTCCGAGCCATTGCCCAGAGACTTGACCCCACATCAAGGGGCTTTGCACAAAGCAAGGACAGTTGGGGGAGAGGAGATGGTTCTTACCAGGGCCGAAAATTCCCTCCTGCCCTTTTTTTAGCTTTTATCATTGATATAGCAGCTTGTGTCTAAAGCTCTTTGCAGTCTCTACTGAGGAAGGCAGAGAAAAGTGAGGCAGGTTAGAATGTGGAGGGACATTGGGATGCTGATGAACCTCAGTGCTCCCTATGGCCAACCAGTGAGCTCTTTCTCTCCTGATTCCACCTCCCTCACCTGACTGGGACGAAGGAGCAGCTTTGAAAGATGGGGTCCTCACCATCAGTCTGTTTAACTGGCAGAGAGCACGAGGCTTAATTGAATTCAATGATTTAAGGATTTCCCCTCTGCTGAACAGCTGTGACCATATCCCAGATTCAGCGTGAGGGGTTTCTGTTCCCCACCATGCTGTCACCCATCCTGAGCACCTTCACGGATAATTAATCCTTCATCCTAGCAATAAAAGAATACTTTCTCCCTGTTTCCCTTCCCTTTCGCAAATCAGTTCCAGGCACTGGGTACAGCAGCCCCAAGCTCTGCAAAGACTGTACTCCTCCAGGTCCGGGACCACGAGCAAAGGACTCTGCACTCCCAGCTCCTCTCATTGGCTCTGCCATTAGCCCAGCAGATTGCTCAATTAGCAGCAATTTGAAAACTGAGCTTGGATCCTAATGCAGAGCCCTGGGCTAATTGTGGGGTAATGAAGCCCAGCCGGGCTGGCTCCCAGTGCCTGCAGCTCTTTCTCTGAGGGATTTTGTCCATGGGTGGGTGCGAGCTGTTCTTGGAACAGTCCCCCCCCACACACACCAGGCAGTGCTCCAGTGATGGAGAGCTGCATGCCAAAATGCCTCTGCTGGGGGCTGTCCAGTAGCTGAGCCCCCACTCAAGGTCCTGTGAGTGGAGGTGGCATCCCCAGCACCACGGCCTCCCCTTGCCATGTCCAACTCCAGCACAGACGTGATCTCCTGCCGCTGTCTCCAGAGGATCTGAGAGATTCAGGCTCTCCTGAGACCCGTGCAGGGCTCTGGATCCCTTTACACCGTCCCCCAGGACCCATTCAGCCCTGGAAAGTCTGGCTCCGATAAACTTCAAAGCTTCCTCCGTGCGCGGCCATTAGCCAAAGTGATTTTTTCATCTCCGTTTCATGCTCAGACTCATTATTTCTGCTCCCTGCTGCCGAGGTTCCCCCTGAGAAGCTGCCAAAGGGGCAGGACTGGGGGGCCAGGGGCATGGGGCAGGGTTTGCCATAAAGCACACAGATCTGATTTTTGGCTTTCCAGAAAGCAAAGCAAAAATTGGAGGAGACTATGCATGATGCATCCTCTCCATGCAAGGAATTATCCTGCAAACTGGAGCATGGAGGGGCAGTAATGGGGGGGGGTGCCTCCTGTGAGCTCTCCAGATCCCCCATGGGGCCGGATCCCTCTCTGCTTTGTGGCCAGCTTAGCTTATGGTAGAGAACTCGAGGATGTGAACTGCCACAGGGCTGAAGGACAGAGCTGGGGGCTGCCCAGCGGATGTCCCCCAGCCCCAGGCAGACAAAGAGCCTTTTAGAGGGCTCAGGCGAACGGGATGAAAATGCTCATAATTGGCTTTCTCAGCATCTTTCTCCCTGTGCTTTGTGATATGGCAGAGCGGATGAGTTAAGGATGGGTTGGGACAGCCCCTGAGCTGCCTCTTTCCCAGTATCTGCAAATTAAACATGATGTGTGTCAGTGGGGAATTTGGGGAATCAATTGGCAGACAATTAAAGTGCGCTGAGATCTGGGTGTATGGAGAAAGAGGCAGCAGAAAGCATTGGTCACAGAGAGGTCCTGGTTGTTAGCGGTGCCGGGGAATGAAGATGCTGGGACAGAGCCATCGGGGAAGTAATGCCTGGGGACTGGTGGAAGTGCATTTGGCAGTGGAAGCCCAAATCCTTTTAGAAGCTCGGGGAGTTAAAGGGAAGGGTTCAGGTGGTGTTTGGCTGGGACTCGCGTGGCAAATGCCGAAATGCTCTCTTTGGCTCAACCTCAACCTCAGCACAGCGACGGGGCAGTTTAGCCCAGAGCAAGGCATGAGGTGAAGCTGCAACTCTTTGCTTTTGGGGATCCCCAGCCTCAAAACAGCCCCCAAAATTCTACTGTCCGTTGCTGAGACGGCCGCTGCCAATGTGAGACCCAGGAGCCCCTGCAGGAGCTCAGCCCGGGGTCATGTCACCAGCACAGAATCATAGAATACCCTCAGTTGGAAGGGACTTATAAAGATCAGCGAGTCCAACTCCCAGCTCCAGCACGGGACCTCGCTGCCATTTGGGGACCGGGCAGTGACTCACGATCCCATGGTCGCTGCGGTCCCCCCCGGGCGCCAGCACTCTGCCTGCAGGACAAAGGCAGCCCAGCCTGACCTCAGCCGGCATTTTGGGGTGGTTTCTTTTCACGTCCGCTTCCACAAAGCGTCGGATTGTTTCCTTCGGCGATAGCATTTCTGCCTCCTCACAAAGGGGGGGACGACAGAGGGGGAGGATCTTCTCCAGGGACTCCTGACAAGTGACAGGACTGGCCCTTGTGTCCTGCTTGCTGCAGCGTGGATCCTGCCCTGCGCTGACTGTGGGTGTGGGGTGCTCAAAAGATGCTCTCTTGGACCTGCTTCCCCTGGGAAGCAAACTGGGTGCAAGATTTCAGGGCTCCAGCACAGCATCCCTCGTCCTGTCCCTCTGCGTGAGGGCTCAGAGGGGTGAAGTGACATTGGCAGAGCTTGGGGACAGCACCAGGGAAGAGGAAGGGAAAAAAAGAAGTCATAAATGGATTGCACACACACATACACACGCGTCGCCGCAGCGGGAACCGATCAATGCGGCCGCTGGGAACTGCCCGGTGGGACCGGGGTCACGAAGACAACAGCGAGCACCTGGGACTAATTGCACTAAATAAATGAGCAATTAAGGATATTACAGGAAGACTAAAACATCCCAGACCTCTCCCTGACCCCCTCGCAGTTCCCCTGGAAACAGCCGGCGGGTCCAGGCAGCTCTGCCTGGCTGCTGACAGCGGGATGGGGGCTTTGGGGCACCCCCCCCTCAAGATGTGAACCTGCTCCTGGGCCAGGGGGCACGGCTGGGCAGCTGCTGGTGAGGGGGTGAGAATAAGTGCTATTGTGCAAGGGGCTGGCATGGGGAGACAGGGCAGGGTTTGTCCCTGTACAGGCAGAGCCCGGCACGGGAGGATTCCAGCTCTGGGCTGGGGGCTGTGCAGTCGGTGGAATGTGGTGGTCCTGGCCTGAAAGCTGGACTGGATTGAGGGCTTTGCTTTAGAGATGTCCCCAGGACCGTGCACAGTACACTTCTCAGTGAGGATTATGCCCCTCTGAGAAGACCCCAACATCATAGACCTCCAAGCCTGCCCGCACCTCCCCCAGACAGAGATTTTGCTTTTTAAGTTTTGCTTTCAGTACATCAGGGACCACTCCTGTCCTTCCAGCACATCCACATCCTCAGCAGAGCTGCTCCACCACCCAAAAACAGGTCCCAAAAAGGGAACAGGGGCTTCTCCCCCACCCCTTTGCCCACCCTCGTGCCTGTGCTAGCACAGGGTGCTCCCTGCAGTGCTTTCTGTAACGCAGGGGCACAAATGGAAATGCATTTAGAGCCCCTCCACGATGGGGTGAGGGGCAGAGCACAGCCAGCAATGAATATAACATGAACAGCAGCACAGCACAGCATTGATTGCCACCGCTTTCGGGTGAGCGTAGCCCTGGGGGGGCAGCAGATGGACAGGAGAAGTGATGAAGGTGTCAAAAAAGAAAAAAGAAAAAAAAATCGAGGGAGAAAGAGCACAGAGGAGGTCTCAAGGCTGGGGATAAGGAAGACACTTAGTGCTGCTTGGGATATGAGCAGCTGAGTGCACCTCCAGGTGAGCATGACCGTGTTGTGCTTTGGGGAGAGGAAAGCCTCCCCATAGCTGCTCTCAGTCATGTGATAGGGAATTAATGAGCAGATAATGAGCTAATGAGGAGGAGAGTTCAGCCCCTCCTGGGGCTGTAAGTAGGGGTGTGATGGGGGGTAGTGCTCGACCCTTTTTGGATTTGCACAGCTCTGAGCATCGCAAGAAGCCTTTGTCTGCAGTGCTGTGAATCTTCCTCAGTAGGAGATAAGGAGCAGAAGCTGAGGTATGGCTGAGGCTTCAGGTGGGGGCTGCTGTGGGATGGGTGCTGAGGCTGGGGTCTCTCCAGGCTGGGCTTTTCCTGCCTCCCTAGATCCCCTCTGCTCACTGAGCACGTGCTCAGCCAATAGTCCATTTGCTGGGAAGGAAATAAAAACGTATCCAATTAAAAAGCTGGTAGCCACAACGAGAAGAGGGTCAGTGGTTCACTGCTAATGCAAGCAGATTTTGCTCTGATTCATTAAGTCATTAACTCCCTTTTAATTGGAACTCCTTTATGGGGAATGCGTTTTACCTTTACAGAGAAAATGGGAATTGAGCAATGGAGTAAACCCCGCTAACAGCACGCTGTGCTGCTGGGGAGCCCTGTACCTGCTGCTGGGAGCTCTGCTGGAGGCTCAGGGTCACATCCTGTGTTGCAGTGTCAGGGTCTGCAGCAGACCCCAAAGCACAGCCCTGCAGGGTAGAGGAATCAATAACGAAAAGGGATGGAGCTCCATCCCTTCCCCCTTTTTGTTTTACTCAGCCAAGTGAAGCGGGAGGGGAAGGAGCTAGGGGATGGCTGGATGGTGTGAGGAAGGAGCTAGGGGATGGCTGGATGGTGTGAGGAAGGAGCTAGGGGATGGCTGGATGGTGTGGGAAACACAACAGGGCTGTTGGTTTTGAGGGCCAAAGCACTCCCTTGCTCAGCCTCAGCCTCCTTGGGCTGCCGGCTGGCAATTAGCAGCCATTACAGCCTCGCTGGGAGCAGCTCAGGGATTAATGCAGCTGCTTTTAGACTGCTGCTCTCTGCCACTGAGGAGGAAACTTTGTTAAGCAGTGATAAGCATCGAGAGCAGCATCCAGGCCAGCAGAGCCAGCCTGGCCCTGGTGCCCACGGCTCTGCCGGGCTCTGGGAAGCCCAGTCCTTCCAATTCCAACCACATGGGTGGCTGCTACAAGTGGCTTCACCCAAAACTGTCGCCTGCTGGGATTAAGGGTAATCACAGCTTTCTCCAAACCCTCCAGGATTTTCCAGCCTCAGACTCCTCAGTGCGGCTGTGCTGGGTGGGTTTGCTTCCCCAGGGTGAGTCAGGTGAAATTGCCCAAATGAAAGACAGGCTCAATTTTAAAGCAGATTAATTAAACTGCATTAAGTCCCTGTGTGGACAGAGTTCAGAATGAAAACAGCCTTTAACTCGATTTCTCTGACTTGCAAATTGTGGCAGGGAAGTCAGCTGAAATCACATTAAGGCTGTTTCCACTCTGAACCGTGTCCTCACAGGGGTTTAATGTAGTTTAACTAATTTGATTTAAATGCTCATTGAGATTAACTGGGTTACATGCCCTGTGTGGGGCTTGGATCTGCTCGGGCACGGGTCCGGGTGGGAGGAATGCGGTAGCAGCCTGAGCCCTGTCCTGATGTGTGCAAACCAGAACCACATTTTGGGTTGGAAAAAAACTGGATTTCTGCTGAAAGCAATTTGCTCATCTGAAGGACGTCAGGAAGCAACAACAATAACAACAAAGCACATGTGGAAATGGAGGTGGTTTAGGGAATGCATCATTTGCTAAAAAGAATGAGGAAAAAAAGGAAACGACAGAGATGTCATCGTGCACAAATGCTCTCTGGTTTTTGGCTGCAAGGCTTAGGGCAGAGCTGCAGCAACTTGGGATGTACATCCCTGGGGACATTGGCTGATGGACGTTTAAATTCTCCGGCGTTTGCACATCTCATGCCATACATTTTTTTTTTTTTCTGGGAGCACTCAGGGCTGGGAGACACTTGGGAGGCTGCACAAGAGAAAGCTTTTTGTTTCTTGAGCACTGCCGTGGCTGCATCACTGGAGGACAATGAGCTGCTTCTTGCAGCCTGGGCTGGCATCTTGGCTTGCTGAGATTTTTGCCCTGTGGAGGAATGTTCCCCTAAAGTACAGTGGATGGCTGCAGCAGCGTTAAAGACAGCGATGAAGGTGACAGCTTGCAGCCCTGGGAAAAGGGGCTGCTGCCTTTGCTGCCTGTTAGTGGGATTGAGCCCTGAGCTGCCGCGGTACGAAGCTCCGTGGCCTCGTTCACATCGATCCCTGGGGCACAGAGAGGTGTCAAACGCTTCTGGCTGCTTTGCGGAGAGGAAACGCTGCTTTTCCGGCAGTGAGCAGGAGGTCTGTGGGGGTTTCGTGCAGCTGTTGTGTGCTGTGATGGCTTTCAGATCCTATCCTGTCCCGTGCGCTGATCGTAGCTCAGGGCCGGTGATGCCGGATGGTTTTTATATCTATCTGCTGTTTCAGGTTGTGTTTTTGCAATGAGCGTGGATTTTCCCACCGAGTTGCGCTGAGCTCAAGATGCCGAGTGCGGGGACTGCAGCTTCAAAATACGAAGGAGAACACAGAGCTTTAACCTTCCACAGCACAGAGCCTCTCTGGAGACAGAATTCCCTTATCCCTGCTGGGAGAATCCAGACTTACCTTCATCCCCCTGAATTTCGAGGCTGGATCAGGGACAATGCGAGACAGCACATCAGCCAGTGCTGCTAGCATCACCCTGCCTGAAGCACCCTCCGGCTGTTCCCTGCACAAAGGGCCCATTTTTCTCCAGTTTTGCCATTTTTTTGAAAGCTGCTGCTGAGCTTTCGTCCCATGGGTGTCACCAGCTCTGAGGCGAGGGAGAGGAGGTGGGGTCCCACGGATGGGATCCAGCAGATCCCTTGGGGGGGTCCAGATTGGCCCCGCTGTGATTCAGGGAGAACCTTGGGGGTTATTGATACCACTTTATCAGCCCACATGGCCCCAGTGCTGTGGTTCTGCACTGCGGCAGCGCACCGCTTTAAGACCCTTTCCCAGTTATTACTATTTCCACGTGCTGTTTTCCCTCTTTGGGAATACTCTCGCTTTGTGCAGTGAGGGAAAGGGAATGGAGAGGTGCACTCAGGATGGGCGCGTGCTGTGGGGGCATCCTGGCAGGAGGGACGTCCATAAATCCCGAGTGAACCCCGCGCTGACAGGAATCAGCATCGCGGTGTTTACAGCCGCTTCGTCATCGGTTGGGAAGGCATTGGATGACACGCAGCGAGACAGAGACCACCACAAAGTCACCCTCAGGGGAAACACCGGCGCTGGTGAAGGGAGAGGACTCCACCTCCCAGCGTGCCCCACAGCCATCATGGCGGCCGCGCAGCGCGGCGCTGAGGGACTACAAATCCCAGCATGCAACGCGGCTCAACATGGCCGACCGGAAGCGCTTCCTGCACGCCCCATCCCCCGGCTGCGGGAGCACGGCTCCCGGTTCGCTGCCGCTTTCCGACAGCTTTGCCCCCGCTGTGGGTGCCCGTGGAATCAAAGCGCGGCCCAGCCAGCCGCGGCGGTGCCGCCCGCTCCTCGCAGCGCTGCGGCTTCGGTTGCGAGAGCGGAGGCCTCAGCGATGCGCGCCGCGCATGCGCTCTTAGCCCGATTCCCATCGGTGCGCAGCAGCGCGCATGCGCGACGCGGTGAGAGACAGCAGCGCGCCTGCGCGGTGCTTGGGCGGGAACGGGTTTTGCGCATGCGCGCTGAGGTGGGAGGGCAGCGCCCATGCGCGGAGCCGCTGAGGGGCGGGCGCTGCGTCGCCCCGCTCCGGGCGCCAGGGGGCAGCGCTGCCCGGAGCTCCGTGAGGAGCGCTCGGTTCGGTCGCAGGAACGCTCGAGGCTCGAAGGGAATGTGATGATTTTATTGTGTATCGGTTCTGGATGTTGCGGGGTGAGTCGCTGTTGGTGGATGTGTAAAAGCACAGAGCTCAGCACGCGTGTAACGGGGATGGGAGGGGGGGAGGGGGGGGTGACAGCCGCAGGCAGACACACCTGTGTGGAACGCACGGTCGGAGCTTCAGGCTGCGTGGAGGAGAGCGAAAGCAGGTGATGGTGACTCACCCTGGCCCTGCGTGGACGTGTCCATTCGCCCGTCCCGTCCCACCCGCGAGGGTTCCCTCGTGGAGTGCTCTGCTGTGGGGAGTGCCCTCTGCGTGGGGTGGAGCGATGGGTTTGGGTGGTGCTCCCTCGGGGAAGGAAACGGAGTGCTTTCACGTGCAGAGGTGGGCAGTGGGAGCGGCTGAATAGAAATGGGATTGTGCTGGGAGCGCAGAAGCACAGGGCGTTCTAGAATGGTTGGGTTGGAAGAGACCTTGAAGGTCATTGAGCTCCATCTCTCTGCTGTGGGATGGCTGCTCCCCGACAGAGCAGCCTGTCTTGAGCTCCGTCCAGTGTGGCTTTGGGAAATGCCAGGGATGGGGCACCCACACTTCTCTGGGCAGCAGTGCCAGAGCCTCATCCCCGTCTGTGCAAAGAATTTCCTCCTCCCGTGCAATCTAAATTTCCCCTCTTTTAGTTTAAAGCCATCTCCCCTTGTCCTGTCGCTATCAAACTGTGTAAAAAGGCAGTCCCTCTCCTGTTTATCAGCTCACTTCAACTATGGGAATGCTGCAATGGGGTCATCCTGAGAGCCTACTCTAAGCTTAACAAGCCCAGCTGCCTCAGCCTTTCTTCCTAGAAGAGGTGCTCCTGCCCTTTGATCATCTTCAAGGCTCTCCTCCGGAACGGCTCCAACAGCTCAGCATCCTTCTTGTGCTGGGATTCAGTCGGATTCCAGTTCTCACCATTTCCTGATGTTCAGTAAGGCAAGCAGTTTCAATTATGCAGCTTTAAAACCAGAAGAGTGTTTTTCTCTCTCATTCAAGCCAGTCATAGAAAACTCTGTGTAGTGCTTCAAGGAGATACTGAATACCAACACTTGTGATGCATATCTTCACTCTTATCTCTTTGGTCATTTCTATAGAGAAGGTTGTCTCTTCTAGGGGTGATCTTCTCAAATCTTCATCAACTGAAAGTAAATCATAGTTATTAGCGAAAGTGCTTTGGGAGAATGTTCAGTTCATTCCAGAGAATGATCCATCCAGGGATTTGGTCCGTGCTTGGTGAAAAAGCATCTACAAATGTGGAAGACAACGTTGACTTGCAATGAGCATGCTGCTAAACAAAGTCAGGGCAGGGACTTCTTTGGCACATCAGTCTAACCTTACTGCCTCTCATATTAATATTAGGCTGCATAAATTAGATCTGTACAGAACAATTATGCAAAAGGATTCATCCTTCCACAAAGTAGGAAAACCAAATGATTTCATTGCTGTAAGAAAACTCTTTCAGGTCAGCAGTCTTGAATGCTGTTTATGAACAATGACTCATATGCTTCTGCTCTCAAGGGAGGTGATCAGAGTTTGTTTTGCTAAGTTCGGCCGGCAGATTGTCTTCCCGTTTCATCTTCAGAGCACACATACTTTCTAGGCAACTTCTGGACTGAGTCTAAGCCTCAGCGTTCATTTTCAGGGCTTTCAGCTGTATCCTCTCATCACCGTCTTCACCACTGGAGATGGAACTCATTTCTTGAATATTCAAGAGGTCTCCAGTGCTGCAAGTCTTCCCTGTGTTACCAGAACTCATTCGGAGGACTCTTTTTGGAAGGTCTTCCTTTCTTGAGCTGATCTTCTGAAGTTTAAAAGGGAGTTTGTTTTTTTCCCCTGCAATATCGATGCAGTCAAGTGAACAAACCTTTTCTTTTCTGGTTTTGTTGTCAACAGGACTGTTCCAGGAGGATGACAGAGACAGGTTTTCTTCTTGTTCTTTGACACTGTAAGGAGGAGTGGGGACTTCAAACGTAGCATGAAACTGAGAGTAATCAACACGGAAAAAGCCATCTTCTAGGGACATTACTGGGAGGAATCTGTGACCCCAAAGAACTTCATCTTCTGTATATGAGGTCCTAGCTTGGCACGTCATTCCTGTAGAAACAGAGACAGGAGCGTGACACTGTAACGTAAGGAAGTAGACCAGTGGTGCTCCCCAAGACTGGAGTCACATAAGAATCCTGCACTCCTCTACATGGCTGCAGAGGCTGGATAAGAACTAGCAGAGAGTCTCTCTTTTTGGATGTATTTTTGCATTTTGAACCCTACTGAAAGGGAGGTCTCCTTTAGCATGGCGGAGGCCTGTGAAGGTTGGTAGCTTAGGATGTTACAGAGCGTGCAAGGATCAACAACTACCTTGCTAATACCAAGGCTGAAGACAAACAGTGAGAGCACTCGTTACCACGTTGCTATGTCTTACCTGTAGTCTCAACAATTCCTTCAAGGATGACCACTATTTCAAATTGCTCGCTTCGAAGCGATCTTTGTGAGAGACAAAAAAAGGGGCTCTTCGAGTTAATTTCGTGACAGATGGTTAATGGAGAAACTAAAAACAGCTGGTCAGCTCCAGTTCCAAATCCAACGTCCAGTTCGCACTGGTCTAGCGGCAGAAATTCCCCCTCTGGTGTCTGTCGGGACTAGAGATGAAAAGACAGTTCAGTGAGCACTGAGCGAAGCAAAACGCAAGATGAAGTTTAAACCTGCCCCTCTCATAACATTATTAATGTGGGATAAGGTCATCGCATAGAGATATAAGCCATGCTAAGTATGTGAAGCTGATGTATGTGACCAATTTTGACCTTTTTCATGCCACCAGAGCTCATCATCACCCACAGACATTATGATGACATGACATATATTGTACAAATCACTGATGATAGGATCGGGTACCACAGTTTACTCCCTATGACAGACACTTGCTATGAATGTCATGCAGCAGAAGTTCCCATTAGTGGGAACAGAATCAGCAAGCTAGGCGTGTTCTAATGAGCTGTTTGAATCCACACTGTGTTATTTTTATATGTTACTGAATATTGTTTTGCAGAAACTGTGGTATGCGTGCTCAAAGGACTTCAAGGTAAGCATCACAGTAATTGCAGAGAACATCTGGTGAGTTGCATTTGCACAAAACTGTCCGAGTCAATATTATTGATGACAGTGCTAATGATGCATCCCTTCTCAATTAACTACATACCACATGGCATTTCTTACAGTCATTATTAAGCTAAGTGCCCAGTTTTTGCATCATTTCATCGGCCCATTACAATACTGATAGGTGTTGTTGTTTCTTTTTAATCTCTCTCTCTTCAATTTTCCTGATATTCAAAACAGAACTGAAAACATGCATCAGTTGACCGTGCAGGTCCTCAGCTGATGGCTTTAAAGGTCGCTGCTGGAAACTGATTGTTAACATTGAAGCTTTGCAGACCTATTTAAAATCCTGTTATTTAAAATCCTTTCTGTTTTATTGCCCGATTAGGAAGCACGTAACTGTTTGAGAAGCTTATTATTGATCATAAATGATAGATAATTACGTAGTTACTAGATCGTTCTGTCTGTTTTGATAAATGTGCTGGTTCCCTTATGTGGAAGCTCCATCCGTTAGTGATAGGGAACAAGC
Source organism: Callipepla californica brunnescens (assembly GCA_023055505.1). Classification (NCBI taxonomy): domain Eukaryota; kingdom Metazoa; phylum Chordata; class Aves; order Galliformes; family Odontophoridae; genus Callipepla; species Callipepla californica. The sequence goes on from JALIRH010000045.1 coordinate 2,402,367, forward strand.
TGAAGCAAGCAGTTTTGCTGTTGACTTCAATCTAATTGGTTTTCTTCAAAGCAAAGGAAGCTTCTGTCTTTAACAACAACAACAACAACAAAAATCCCAAGCAACAACTGTGCTTTCAGATAATCTCTCTGATTTACTCGTGCATTAAAAATGCTGAATATCTAACTCCCTAGCATTTACTGTATTTCCATAACCAGTTTTGATAGCTGGTGGAGTACTGATCCTTACTGAGTACAGTGCGTTGCTTTATTTATCTGTTATGTGTCTGGTTTTCTGCTCAGGAAAAATAAAAAGTACATATTTCTTCCTATCTAAATAACCAGGTTGTCCTTTAGGTAAGAGATGGTTTCTCCAGCACTGTGGAGGACAAGGGAAACGTCACCTGATTGCTTGTACAAATGCTCTCAAGTTTTCTTAGTGCTTTGAAGGGTGAAATAGAGTTGGTAGGAAATAAAAGGGATCAAACCCCCTGCTACTTAGCGATTGTGACACTCTGTTATATGCAAAGGTATAATCAAACTACTGCAAAAATATCCCCTGCCTTTTTTTTTTTTTTTTGAGGGAAGCTGCAGAAACAGGTTGCAGACTGTGCTGCTGTTTTTGTTGCCTGGCTACTGTTCAGCAGGTGCACGACTCAGTTGGCAGCATATGATCTTTGCTCCAAGGCAGCAAGGTTCAACATGAACTGTGTGAACCACGTCAGCCTCACACGTCCCCAAAGTTTTATCACATGCTATTACCTAGCCAAGTATGTGTATATTTGCACAAATCACTGCCTGGATGAAACTGTTTTCATCTACAAACAGTTTTTCTCTGGGGAAAAATCTTCAATCAAATCAACGCAGTAGTAAACAAATCCTGTGAGGATGATTAGAGGTAGCAGATCTGGGAGAAAGCAAAAGGTTGTGCTTGAGGTATTTAGCATCTGCACGCAGGATGGATTTGTGCAGAGCATGGAGAATTTTAAAAAGAAGCTTATTTGTTAAGTAAAAATAAATGAGCCCGAACAAAGGCAGTTTCAGAGCTCTAAGACATCTAGCCATCAGTCTGTTGCATTCAGCTTTACTCAAAGGAGCACAGAAGGTGGCACAGGGCTATGAACTGCCAGCAGTATGTTCAGAAGGGACACCTGTGATTCTTTACTTTGACCTCCCGCAGAGCCAAATATCTTTCACAGATTAATATGCACTTAAACCAGGACACAATTAGTTAGAAATGCCCCAGCTTTGATTTTTAATGTAACAAGAGATGGAAAATCCAAAAGTTAGTTGCCTCGCAGCTAGGAAAAAATCCCAACTCCTTCGTTATCTAGGTTTTTCCATCTGTGCCTTGCAGATTTTTCAATACTGATTGCTACACAGTGGATGCTGCTTGCTGCTGTTATCACCAGCAGGACCACTCAGGTGCATTGGTGAGTCCAGGAGCTAACAGTCACAAATACAATTCACTGTGACACGGAAAAGGCTGGGATTTGGGAGTGTACTTTTTCAGTACTAGTTCCAGTCAGCTTCTTTGTGCACCTCAGATTGGTGTGCTTTCTGTACCAAGGTAGCTCCTCCATTGGTCCCACTGAAACATTAAGCTTAGAGCTAAATACAGCTCCTATCTCAAGGGGCAAAGTGTGGTAAGACACACTCCTCTTTCACATTATTTCACTGTGACACGAGTAAGACATCTTGCTATCTTATCCAAGGCAGAAGTGTAGCAAGATCAGCTGTCAGCAGCACTGCAGCCAAAAGCACAAAGCACAAAACAGGCAGGACTTGCCACAGAGAAATGGTTTGTGAGTTACGTCACATTTGCCACAGGTTTACAGCACATACAAAGGACACTGCTGCAAAGCAGCTGATGTAAATTCATCTGCTGCTGGAACAGCTGCTGCCTCTGCTGGGACAGTGTGTCCAGTTCAAGGGACACCTTGACAAACTAGTGAGGATTTAGAAGAAGACCAAGGGCTAAGGGCTAGAAGACGCTCCTTGTAGTGAGGACTGAGGATGCAGCTCGTGCACATTTACTTGTAATCCTTCTTGTGGCAACAGCTGAGATTTGCCAAAGGTCACCACGAAGCTTGAAGACAAATCACAGCCCTGATGATCATTCGTAAGAGCTCAGGTATTACTCAGGGATTCACTGCTTAATCTGTGAAACAGCTATTGTCAAAGGAATCAGTGCTCATGTTTTCTCTGTACACCAGCATTGTGCAGCAACAGAATTATTAGCAAACGGTGCACCAGGCTGTGCATTCAGTGTGTTATTTCAGGAGAAGTTTACGGCGAATTGCCATCCCTGTGAAATCGCAGCTGTGACACTGCTCCTGTTCTGCTTTGACTTGCATTCCATCTTGGATGATGGCCAGAAATAAATACGTTAGAGGAGGGTTTCTGATCGTTTTTGGTGCTGGAAATCAGCAGAAGTAAAGGATTATCTGGCCTTCTGATTCCTTCAGTAATTGCTCCATTATAATTCTGTGCAGTTTATTTCCTTGTACAAACCCAACCTCTTTTTGAATCTTAGTAGATCTCCATTTTAAAAGGAATTCTTTGACAAGAAAAAGATTTAACAGCTAAGTCAAGCATTCAGCACAAAGCAGGGGAAGAGCAACCCTTCACATTTACCATTGTCTTATCAGCTACTGTATCAGGCTTGTTTCTGCAGATTATTAAAACGACCAAGCAGAGGCTCCAAAAAGCAGATTACCATAGAGAACATGAAACATTTATGACATTCCTATTCTGAAATTTACATAATCACCAGGATTCAGCTGCTGATGCAGCCTGTCAGGCATGCCCCTGTGACAAGACACAGCTGCTGAGAGCTGCTCTGTTGCTTCCTCTCAACGTGCCACTTCAACCACACGGTGTTTTCCTCCCATTCTATTTCTTACGCAGTGTATCTGAGGACTCCCATGGCTGCCCAATGGTTTTGTCTCCTTTATTTATTTATTTACGTGGTCATCGAATTGAAGTTTGGGTTTTTTTGTTGTTTGTTTTCATTCTGAGTTATATTGACCCCTCATCAGTACTTGATAAACAGATAGTGGTGAAAATCAAAGCGCTTTTTCACTCAAGCTCGCATGCAGACCCTCTGCAGTGCTGGAAAGCTACAGGCAGGAGCCATGGGGTAAGGAACTACAAGCTAAAAACCCCCCAGACTGCCCTGAGGGGAAAAAAGAAAGGGGGGGTCAGTGCAGCTTGGCTGCTCTTGGTGCACAAGACATGGTCTCCCAGCACCACCCACCACCACCTGCTGCCCCATCCCTCCTGCTGCCACGCTGGGCCTCACCTTGATCAGCTTGCAGCGAATCTGGGCAGAAACCATGTGGCTGTTGCGGAGGTTGCCAACCCGGAACATGAGGCAGAGCTTGCCATCCCTCTGCGAGACGACTGCAGCACGGCTGAACATGAGGGTCTCAGCTCTCTTCTTGGGCTGTGACATCTTGATGAACATGCAGCCGATGAGGAACGCGTCGACGATGGAGCCCAGCAGTGACTGGAAGAGGAAGAGCACGATGCCCTCAGGGCAGCGCTCGGTAATGTAGCGGTGCCCATAGCCGATGGTGGCCTCAGTCTCTATGAAGAAAAGGAAGGCGGAGGGGAAGTTGTACACGTTGGCCACACACGGGCTGTAGGTGTCATCGTGCGCCCGGTGCAGGTCACCTCGCAGGTAGGCGATGCCCCACCACATCGAAGCCATGACCAGCCAGGCGACCGTGTAGGTCAGCAGGAAGATGAGCAGATTCCAACGCCACTTGAGATCCACCAGCGTGGTGAAGAGGTCGGAGAGGTAACGACTGCTCTCCCCGCCCAGGTTCCCGTGTTGCACGTTGCAACGCCCGTTCTTGTCCACAAAACGCTGCCGCTCTCTGCGGCCACCTCCGCCGGCTGGGCCCACCGCCTGGTACTCATCACCAAACTTCCTCCGCACCGCAGCCATGCCTCCGTGCCCTCGGTGGGATGCAGGGATGAAGGGATTCCCGCTGAGCTGGAGCCGCCGCCAGCACTGCCCGCAGCCAGCGGGAGAGCCGGAGCGGTGGGCGGCAGCGGGGCGGAGCGGAGCTGGCTGAGTCCCGGAGGATCTGGAGGGCAGTGAGGTTCCCCAGCAGTGTCTGGCAGCCGTGCTTCAGTCCTCAGCCAGTGCCCTGCTATGTCCAGATCTCGTCTCGGTGTAGCAGCCGGGTAGCGGAGTGAGGATAATGATGGGAGCGGCAGCCAGGCATCCGCTGAGAGGCCGCGCTGCTGGCAGCGCCGGGATTTGAAAGGGAATTCCTGAAATAGGTCAGCTTTTAAAGGGATGCGAACACGCTAATCCTTAGCCTGAGTTTGAAAGGAAATCGAGGTTCCAAAGGCAAAACGAGGTCTTATCTATCAGAATTAGATAGTAATTACGTTTACGATTGGTGCGTTGCTGTTCACGGTCCAATTAGCAGAGATGCTGTTTTAGGGAAGAGCTCCCTAAAAGCTTAAGTGATTTTAATGCAGTTCCTGGGTTTTTTAAATGGGCAGGAAAAGATCTGAAGTTGGCAGCGATAATTATTAACTGTGTTAGAAGCTCTCATTGGGGCTAGGCTAGTGATTTTTGTTGCCCGCCGTATGAATATTGAAAATGCAGGTGGTTTTTTTTCTCCCCTCAGAAATAATCAGTATTTTAATTCCCAGTTACGTAAGAGCAGCGCTGTTATTCAAGGCACTCATTCCGACACCTGATTTTCAGCAAGGATCCTTAAAGTATTCACACCAAGTGATAGAAGCCTGTGCGTTCAATCTTCCTCCAGTCCTGGGGATCAGTGCCTGCGTTTCTTTTATTATCCCCCCACTCTGCAACATCTTCCATCTCCTTAAAGGAAAACAGAAATCTCCCCCCAGACCTCTCACACGTCCTCAGCCAATCCTTTCCAGAGTGACACGCAAGAACAAAACACGTCAGCCCTAATGGTTTAATGGTTCTTAAGACATTAGGGATATCATTGCTCTTTCTCATCATTTCTTTTACTCTTCCTCAATCTCTGTGTGCTACATCTGAAGTCAGATTACAAGCGTGTGGGGAGGAGGCATTATTCTGGCTGTTACTTGCTGTCAGTGGTATAAATCCCACCTGTGATAAGACTCAGCTTAACTAGATGAAGTTTTATTTAGAGATTATGGGTGACATTCATACAAGGAGGTAGAACACCGAAGTTGAAACTGAGGTTTTCTAAAACTCCTGCCTCAATTCCTGCCAGTTCTGGATGCTTTTGAAGATGATGGTGGTCAGCCAGGGTAAAAGAATATGGGTTCAATCCCCTTGAAGGTGAATCTTAAGCGTGCTGTTCAGCAGAGGGGCTGCTTGCATTGCAGAGATGTGGCACTTCATGGTTAATCCAGCAAGATTATTCTGTAAGCAGTACAGCAGAGTGGGTTTGAGGTTAACCAGCAGCAGATCCATGCAGCTTGCCTGCAGATAGCACCTCTGGTCATGGCCAACCTGATGCCCTTGTGTTTGAAGGAAGAATACTGGGTGTGCCCCCCACACTGAGCCAGGTGGGGCTTCAGGTGGAACGTAAGGAATGATTTAAACCCCAAAGAGCAGTCAGGCACTAACACAGGCTGCTCAGGGTCACCATCTGTGGAGGTGTTTCAGGATGGTGGGGGTGTGACACCTGGGGACGTGGTGAGTGAGCGTGGTGGGGATGGGTTGGGGTGGGACTTGGGGATCTGAGTGGCCTTTTCCAACGTTTATGAGCCTGTGATTCTGTGAACATTAACTGCTGCTCTTCGCGATGCTGAGCAATGAACAACCCCAGGTACCAGCGTAGGTTGGGGACTGATCTGTTGGAGAGCAGTGCAGGGGAAAGGGACCTGGGGGACAGCTAAAGGGACAGCAAGATGACCGTGAGCCAGCACTGTGCCCTTGTGTCCAAGAAGGCCAATGGCATCCTGGGGTTTGTAGATCAAGAGGTTCTCCCCCTCTTCTCTGCCCCGGTGAGACAGTATCTGGAATATCGTGTTGGGTTCTGGGCTCCTCAGTTCAAAAAGGACAGGGAACCGCTTGAGAGAGTGAAGTACAGAGCCAGAAAGGTGATGGAGGGAGTGAGCATCTCCCTTACAAGGGAAGGCTGAGGGAGCTGGGTCTCTTTGGCTTGGAGGAGGCCGAGAGGTGTTTGTAAGTGACAAGAGGACATCTAATGGTAGGACAAGGGGCAGTGGGTGCAGGCTGGAACATATGAGGTTCCTTATGAGGAGCAACTGAAGGAGCTGGGGCTGTTTGGTCTGGGGAAGAGGAGCTTGAGGGGAGACCGTATTGCTCTCCTCAAATCGTAGAAAGATGACTGCAGCAAGAGCAGGGTCGGTCTCTTCTCCCTGTTGACAGTGACAACACAAGGGGACGTGGCCTCAAGTTGCACCGGGGGGGGGATTTAAGTTGGATATCAGGAAAAACTTCTTTCCAGATAGGGCTGTTAAGCGCTGGAACGCGCTCCCCAGGGATAAGCGCTGCAGTCCCCCATCCCCCCGCAGGTGCTCAGGGATGCGATGGGTGGGTTGTTAAGAGCTAGGGCAGCTCGCCGCTAGGATTTGATGATCTCGAAGGTCTTTTCCGACCCGAGCAGCTCCACGGATCCCCGGCAGCTCGGGGGAGGGGAGGAGGGGCGGTGCGTCAGCGGCTCTCGGGGCGCATGAGCGCGGCCGGCAGTGGGGCTGCAGGGAGCGGCTGTGCCGGGGCATCGCAACGCAGGGCCTCGCACCCGCAGGTAACGGTCCCCAGGCGGTAGCGAGGTGCTAAGGGACCGCGGTCCTCCTTAGGGCGGAGGAACCGCGGCTGCGGGGGTGCGGGAGGGAGCGGGGTCAGTGCGGGTCCTGGAGCGCTCGGGGTGGGATGCTGTGCGGCTGTGCGCTCTGGCGGTGCGCTTCAGCCCGCATCAGGCTCCGTTCGGCCCTATAGATCCAGGTTACAGGAGCCTGATGCGGGCTGAAGCGCGGCAGCTCCGTCCCCTTAGGGATCGGGGTGTGACAGCGCAAGCATCGCTGTCCCCACTGAGAAATGAGCTGTGGCACGGAGCGGGTGCAGGGCGTTTGAGCGGAGGATGCCATAAGGGTAAAATTACACTTCGGTGTTTTTTGAGCCTCCCTTGCAGCTCAGCAAGTTCCCCGGAGGGTTGAGTTTGGTGCCTTGAAGCCAGCCCAGGGGGGAAAAAAACAGTGCTTAATTATCAGGCACGAAACGCGTGTTGTTGCTGTGAGCGTTCAGCCCAAGCAACGCAGCCCGGTGGGGTTTTACAGAGCCCCACAGGAGAAGCCTCTGTTTTAACAGCTGTCCAGTGGCCTAGAGTTCTCTATTGGGTGTTTGAGATGTTAAAGCATGTCTTCCAGGTTCCTGGGTGGGATGAGTATTGTCTAAGAGTCTGGAAGAGAAGTTTGCTTGCTTTGTGGTGCTCAGTAAGCGTGGCTGCAGGAGGCACACGTTCTCACAAAGGCAGAGCAGGCAATTAAAGTTGCCTTTATTGATCATCAGAGAGCACGTTAAGTACATGTCGAGTGAAATGGAGTAGTAAATGAACCGGGAGTGCTGGATGAATTGGGTACACGTTTATTCTGGCATGAAGTGAGGGATGGAGGATGGAATATGCCTATTTCTTCAAAGCAACGTGTAGTAGAAACAACCTTGAAAGTTAATTAATTAAGTGCGGAGCCCATGTTGCCACATTGAGGTGTGGTCCGTAGATTAGAACGAAATTGCAGCCATCCATGAGCTCAGTGATTAGAGAACTCACATCAGAACTGAGTATACATCCCACACCGTGTTTAGCGGAGCAAAGGATCCCTCTTTCTCTAATTCCTTTTGTGTGCTGATGCAGCTGTTTCTGCAGGCATGAGTTGGCCCACTTCTATGCAGGTGAACGATATCTCAAATTATAGAGCACAAACCAAGTGTTTTTATCTTGGGCTATTGATGATAAGCATCGATTCGATTTTGCAGTTTGAACTGGAAATTTTCTGGAGTCATTTTTCCTCCAGAGAAATCAGCAGTGAAAGCATCCGATGGAATTTTTTGGACGAAGGAGTCAGCAGTGATTTTTGTAGCATCCTTAGTCCTCGTGCCCAAGGTTGACTCCTGCTAGCTTTAACGAGTTGCATCTAGCTGTAGCACAGCCTGCATCGGAATGCCAGGACATCTGATGATGGCATCATCCTGCACACTCTGTTCCTGTGCATGTGGTGTTGCTCAGTGCTTTCAGCCCATTGTGTAGCATGCTTTCTCTTTTCAGTTCTCAGCAGCTCCTTAGGCCTTTGAAAGCTGCAGCTCTCTTGAGAATAGAACAGGGAAGCATCTGTTCTCTACACCATCAGCTCTGTACAAGATATTAAGGCTATTATGTAACACAGTATCTTAACATTCTTGCATGTTATCGTGTGCATAGAAGACTAACTGCAGGGTTGTGCCTGATTGGTTTTAAACCAAACACTTATTTTTACCTGGTCTCCCTTTTTCTCACGTGCTTGAGCTTAGATTCTGTCTTTGCTCATTTCAGGACTGCCTCTGACTCGCAGTCCGGAAAGAAGAAGCAGCCGTGTTGATTTCAGTTGAACATTTGTGTCTAAGATTAAGAACATAGCCATGCCAGTGCTTTCAGAGGACTCAGGTAATGAATCTGCATGCTTTCAACAGAGCAGTGGCTGCAACCCTGCTGTTTGTATGTTTTTTCACTGAGAAAATGGACTCTTGCTGCAGTTAAAGATAGAATGAAGGTGGTTCAACTAGATGTCATGGCAGTTACCTGAAAGAGTATACAAGAGCAGAGGAGTGTGGAAATGGAAGTGAATAAAGTTATTAAGATTTAAAAGGTGCCTGGAGGTAGGAGGAGCAGGGTAATGCAAGCAGAGCTGGTGGCTGTGCAACAAAGGCAGTGGTTCTTGCATGTCTGCTTTGGAACTGGGATAACTTGGGGTTTGTCAGAGGGCTGGTAGCTGCAAAAGCAAAGGGCAACTGCATGAAGGGAAAAAGTCAAAAAATAACAGCTTTAAGAATGTAATGCTTTGGCCATAATGTGATGTGTGCTGTACTTCAAACTGTATTTACTGCTTAAGAAGAAAGCATTCAAAACATATGGAAGATAAGAACCCATCTCTGTGCAGGCTTAATAAATCAGGATGGTACCCAAGTAAAGGTAGCTGACATTAAGGCTGTAATAGAGGGACATGGAAGACAAGCTTTCTACGCAATCTTTTGTTCTGTCTTGAATTTAAATGTAGGTTTACATGAAACGTTAGCCCTTCTGACATCTCAGCTAAGACCTGATTCGAATCATAAAGAGGAAATGGGCTTCCTTAAGGATGTCTTCAGTGAAAAGAGTCTCAGCTACCTGATGAAGGTAAGGAAAATGTAGATTGCTACATTTTTGTGGGTTATTTGTTCCCTATTTCCTTGGTTTATCAACCGTTTCCTTTGCCAAATCTAATGTGGTGTTATGTAGAATTCTGTGTTGGCTGTGTTATCTGTTTTAGGAGGTTTTGTATCTTTTTCAGATCCATGAGAAACTCCGTCATTATGAGAGGCAGAGTCCAACTCCTGTTCTGCACAGCGCAGCAGGATTAGTTGAAGATGTGAGTAAAAATTCTTCTCTCTTTTTTTTTTTAATCCCCTTTTTTTTTTTCTCTTCCAACAAATCAGAGCCGTTGTGCTGTACGTATATGTGTTTCTCCCTCACTTCTCTTGGAAATGTATTGGCAAATTTCACTCGTAATTGCTCAAGGAAATGGAACCTCAAGTATTATGTCATGTGGCCAGTGAAGACAGATGCCAGACATTGATAGAACAGAAGAATGTTATTGAGTGGTCTTTCTAAGGGGGAGGCAGCAAGAGACATTAGAGGATTCCACTCAGGAGTTCCATCTTAAGGACATAAGTCCATTGCAGTCCAGGTTGCATTGCTATTCACAGAATGTGTTTGGGTGTCCAGAATCTGCAGGGTTATAATGAAACTTGTATTGCATGATGTACACAGATGATGCCACCTGGTTGCAAACAGTGTGAAGCTGCTTTATCACAACAAAACAGGAGTTTTGTTTTCATGCACTGCTTATGGGTTTTATGTGGACTGTATGGAATTGTGGGCACCTTTTGTTTTGAAGTTGTTTTTGTTTTCAAGGTAATAGAAGAATTGCAGACTGCACCAGTGAATAATGAAGAAAAAGAGCTGCTTCAGCTGCTGTCAACACCACATCTCAGGGTAAAAACAAAGAAACAAACAAAAAAAAAAACCCCAAAAACTTGCTTGAGTTACTGTGCATAACTCCAGCAGCGTTCTGCGCAGGAAAAGTTGCATTGGACAGTCCTAAGAGAAGGCAAAAAGCCTTTAACACCAAATACAGACTTCTTCAGTTACTGTATCCAGAAGATCAGTAAGAAGCCACCTATTCCTGCTCAGGACTTCTGTATGGGATTTTCCCCACGTTAGCTTGTGGAGTTGTCCTTGTTTGTGTGTTTTTAAGTTTGCTGTAATGTCTGAAAGGTGTGAATTGGAAGCTGTGATGTTACTCCATTGCGTTACTGTTTCTTATTTCTTTTACACAGGCAATGCTTGTTGTACATGATACTGTAGCACAGAAGAACTTTGACCCAGTCCTTCCACCTCTGCCGGATAACTTTGATGACGATTTTGATGAAGAATCAGTGAAAATCGTTCGGCTAGTGAAAAATAAAGAACCCTTGGTACGTATCAGATAACCCATATCTCGTCCTAAAATTCTGTGTTGCGAAGGGGTTATTGTGAGAGGAGGGACATGAAGGGCATCATCAAGGATTCTGCAGAAAGGAAGGGTTCTCTGAAGTGAAATTGGTAAATACACCTTCCTGGTGTTGAATGAAACACTGTGTAGATGTGTTTATAACTTGCAGGGAATGTTCCTGCTGAGGAAACTGTATACGTTAAAGTAATTATGCTCATTATATGCAGTAATTCGTATCATAGCCACCATACAGTGAGTGAATAACTTCATTTACATGAGTGTCAGTTAAGAGTATGTTTACTAGCTGTGTGTAGGCAGTGTGTTGACAAGATACGAGTATTACACAAATAGAAATGGAAAAAATGAGTTCCTTAGAAAAAAATAATTACCCTGGGGAAGGGGTCTGCTGAAGTGCCTTTTGCAACTGTGTCTGGCAGTAGGTGGTAGAAGACAGCAGAGGCTTAATTTCTGATTATATTCCAGCAGAGCTTGTGGGTATAAAAAACCCATACAACTCTTTAATTCCTTGGCTTTCCTTGCCCTTCAAGCATAAAAGGGCTCTGTTGCATAAAGATTCAGATGACACATAGAGAAAGCGCTTTGCAAGGTGCTGTTTTGTGTGCTCAAGTCCATATCACCACCGTAATAACAGTGTGATGTAAACATTGAGCACAGTGATCAGAAAGAGAGGGAGCACTGATCTTTCCTGCATCCACGTGACGTGGGCCCCAGCAAAAGTTGAGTAGTAGTGAAAATAGATACAGAGGAAGATAAAAATCTGTAAGAATTCTAAACGAATTCCAGTATAGAAGTCTTAGTGGCTTATTTCACTGCTTAGAATATCCTAAGCAAATTTCTTATGATGGTTTCTTTTTTTTTTTTTTTTTTGGGGGGGGGTATGTTTTATTTCAGGGAGCTACCATCAGAAGAGATGAGCATACAGGGGCTGTGATTGTAGCAAGGATCATGAGAGGTGGAGCTGCTGATCGCAGTGGTAAATTTCATTAGCAAAACCAGCTCTTTGGGCTCGGGTGTTTAAAATACGTGTCGGCTATTTTATGAAAAAGATACAGCTTACTTAATTCTTGATAAGCAACTGTTGGTTGCCAAGTCTGGGCTGGAATGTCAACTCTCTGTGCAGTCAGTGGAGAAGGACTAGCATTGCTGGGGAATGAATCATCCCAGCAGGCTCCGGAAAGGGATTCCTCTGCTGGAATTGCCTTTCTTCTTCACTGACTGTAAGGGGAGCCTGCGTGGTAGGATCACTTGCCAACTGAATTTCAAGTGCCTGGTGGCAGGAGACGCTTCCCTCCATTGTCTGTTGTTCAGCAGGCTTCCAGATTCTACAGGGTTAATTCATGTGGTGTTTGGCTTTGTTTTCTAGAAGGTGCTCGTTCAGAGTTTATGAAATAAGCTGAATTGGCCTTACGTGTGATTTATAGAATCCAAGCCTCATGTCCTTTTTAATATCCAGGTAATACAATCCCAGAATTAATGACTTAACTGTGATGGAAAAATATTAGCTCATTACAGCTTTTGTCTTGACTGTTAACATTTTTCGTATTGGCATAATTTGATAAATGTAATGAAATGAATGGAGCATGTGCTTAGCATTCCCATATTTCATCAGTAATCTATTATTTTAATTAGATACATTTTTGTTTAAAATAACCACTAGGAAAAATGCCAGCAGGGACGGGAGGAGTAGGTCTAAGCATCAGAGGAAAGGAAAGAGGATGTTGTTACTTTTAATCTCACATCTTGGGATGTTTGGTGCTTCCAGTGTACTGTGAGTTGTCCTTCTGTGTCACTAGACACAGTTATACTGTACACAAATGCAGTATTTCTTACCTAACTGGATAAACGAATGTAAAACACTTAAGGGCCTTTTCATGGCTTGTTTAAAAACTTTACAGGAATTAAATAGTCCAACAGTCATCCTGAGACGGCTTGGTTTTGATTTGTCAGCTGACAGCTGTGTTCTTCCTGCCTTTATAGTAGCATGTGTCTCCTGATATTGCAGAATTCGATCATCCTTAGGAAGCTATTCCAGTTTTGCATTCTTAGTGCTGATCCAAATATAGAGGGAGTGGTTTCTCTGAAGTATCTTGCCGAATGTGCTCTCCCTACACTGTTTTTTTGTGGCCATGGTGCATAAAAAAAATTGCCACGTGGATTAAGAGTGGGAGATTTCAGAGCACTTGGTTGTAGAGGGAAATGTTGAGTTGAGGGAGAGATGGGAGGGAGGTACGTGCATTAACCTGGGTCAGATGTCAGAGGAGTGCTGCTCACCATTCCATAGGCTCACTTGAATTTACTTCTCTTTTCAGGTCTTGTCCATGTTGGAGATGAACTGAGAGAAGTCAATGGTATTGCTGTGCTTCACAAACGACCCGAAGAAATAAGTCAGATTTTGGTCTGCACTGATTTCTGTTTCAAGATCTTTTCTATTGGGTGATCTAGTAATTTTGATAGATGATGAGATTTAACCTTGAGATTAAGATGTATGTGTAGAGCTAAAAGATGGAATCCCTCCTTGTCTTTACAATAAGAGTTTTTCTCCTCAACGTGGATTATTTAGTCCTCTCCTTTTGACTTCAGAAACTTCCATGGAACTGAATCGGTACCAAGTAAGACACAAATATAAAGTTATGTGTTGCTTTGTCAAGAACACCCCTTTCATGCTTTGTTTATGACAAGCACGTTGCAGAGTCGAAGTGTATTCTTAATAGAAAAGCAGTTTATTCATGATGTGGTTATGTTAGGAAGCTGAAAAAGCTAGTAGTGTGTGTGTTAGCAGTATCAGCCTGTTCTTTACTACCAGATTTCTCAAGGCTTTAATGATTCTTGCTTCAAGCTGCTCTAACCCAAATCTTTAACTCTTTTTGAGCTCTCACATCTGAGTGCACACCTCAGGCTGTGATGTACTGCAGGAATTGTCCCAGCTCTTACTCATCTTGCTCCCCTCTTGAGACTTGCTTCCCTCTTGCCTTGGTTTTCAGTGGGGTTAGTGGCACAGCGAGAAGAAAAAGAGGCTCAAGCCTCTGGCATCAGTTCTATCACCTAACTTAAATTTGTATCAAATTCTGCTGGGTAAGGCTTTGGTTCAGGGGAAGAAATCAAAACTGTCCATTGAAATCTTATATAAAGCTGATTCTGGGGGGGACCCTAGGGGTATTTGTCTGTCCTGTTTTAAATGCCTGTCATGTAATAGTTTTCTTTCCATGCTTTACTTCTGAAGAAGACCTACAAATGTTTGTCCGTGCTGGTCTTCCTGCTTTCCATTTCTATCTGTACAGAATAACAGGCTCCTGTAGGACAGTTATCTCCTACAAAGGAATGTATCTAAAAATAGATCAGATGAACCTGTTCTGAGTTTTCAAGCACCTTGAATCACTTTGTGCTTTACTGTAACTAACAAATGACATGTTTTAGCAAAGAAATTTAGAGTGGATATAAATGCTTACTTAGTGAATGTTTATATTTGCACCCTCACTAGTGAGAGAAAAAAAGAGCTGCAATCTGGGAAAACAACTGTTTTGCAGCCAAGCTCCTTAAAATGTTCGGGCTGCAAAAACTTAAGTTGGTATCAAACTAAAGGCCACGGAAGTTTTTAATACTTCATGAGCTGTAATCCAGAAACAAATGCAGTTGCTGAAAGGAGATGAAAGAATTTTAGTGCAAGTCTTAATATATTCTAGCCAAGGAATTACTGTTGGTGTCTCCGTGGGGAATGCAGTATTGCAGAAGATTCATGAACACCATGACAGTCTCTGTAACAAGGTTAAATACTGGATTAGCTTTGCCTATTAAATTTCTGAGAAGAAGACTGACTGGCTCCTAAATTGGGACTTGGATAGTCTGCGTTGTCCTTTACACTGATTTCAAAGTAAAAAAAACATTTCCCTTTTTCTCAGGCTCAGTCTCAGGGATCAATAACATTAAAAATAATTCCAGCCATCAAGGAAGAAGATCGTCTAAAAGACAGCAAGGTATGCAGCTTGAAAACGATGCTTTGCTCTTCTTTCATAGTTGCATTTACTTGAGATGGCAGTGTTTTCTAAGATCCCTGTTGATTCATTAAGAATTGTCACAGATTTAGACTGATGATGTAACCGAACAGATAATAGAGTACCTTGACATAAAATATGGTGTTGTGTTGTTCAGTGTAAGTACTTAGATGAATTCTGTTGTCTTTATCTTGGCACGTGTTCATTCATAATCTAGCTGCTGCTTTTGGTTTGCGTAATTAAACCTGGTGCTGCTGCCAGTCTCCCCTTACTGTGGCAGCTGTTATCTGCCCATTATCACTGGGCATTTTGCCACTCACTTGAGTCAAAACAGATCTGCCCTCCAGCAGAGCTGCCTTCGTCATTTGGCCTTCACATTTGGCCTCCTTCATCAGCAGTGACTTCACTGTGTGAGTGGCCCCCTGCAGGATTCCTTCTCACCCTCTCTACTTCCCTGCTCTTTGCTGACAAATTCTTCCTCGAAACCCTTCAAATTACCTAGAAATATTTCTGCTATGATATATTAAGTAGTAGCAGGACACAAATCCAAAGTTGAATAGCAGATGTCGATTAAAGTGATGTTATTAGTACAGCCTTTAAAATAAAGCTACTTTGCCATGAATCCCTCTTTATGGTTTTCTCTCTCCCCTTACAATTTTTTCCTGTTTGTTGCATTTTGTATTGATGTAGGCTGTGCTTCCTTGGGACTTGGTTGAGTTTCACATTTGCACAGTGACAATACATAATGCATGGGTGGATGCTTGGAAGTTAGTTCCCTTTTCTGCATAGGCCAGTCAAAATATGATGCAGTTTGGTAGGATTTGGTATTTTTGAGTGCCCCAGAACCATAAAAAAGAGAAGGAGCGTGTATTTATTTTTCTAGTTAAGGATGTAAGAGTCAGAAAAGAACCTTCTAAAGGTATGCTGAAATTCCAAAAAGGACAAGAAGAAAGGATGTGTTACTTTGTTTTGAAGGTGTTTATGAGGGCCCTTTTCTGCTATAATCCCAAAGAAGATAGAGCCATTCCCTGCCAGGAGGCTGGTCTGCCATTCAAGAGGCGACACATCCTAGAAGTTGTAAGCCAGGATGATCCTATGTGGTGGCAAGCAAAGCGTGTTGGAGACACCAACCTCAGAGCAGGCTTGATCCCCTCGAAGCAGTTCCAAGAAAGGTTTGTCAATGAAGATGACAGCGCTTTGGTTTTTTTAACTAACCATATGGTGTCACACATTTTTGTGCTGCTTTTTTTTTCCCCGCAGGAAATAAAGGGCAGAATCATGCCATGCTTGGAGGGAAGTGCTAGCAGGTTTCATGTTCCCCAGTTATGTAATAAATTTACCAGCTTCCTTAGGGTGGTTTCCTGCTGGTTCATGCATGAGAACAGAAATGGGACAGAGATTAAACATGGAATCTTCAGCCTCTTGGCTTATGGAGACAGTGTATTTCACAGACTTGTATTTCCATAGTATGAAGAAATACAGATTATTCTAACAGTTTTTAGTTTATGCATTAAGTAGCTGTAAAGGAAGAAGTGTAACTGATATTTCTTCTGGCTCCTAAGAGAGTCTTCAGCTTAGACCCAGATATCATCTGGGGTAGAAGGTTTCTCTGCTTTCACAGCAAGGTATATGTATCTTAGGAAGCAAAACAGTGTTCCCAAAGCCTTGTGTTTGCATGACAGCTGTAAATTTAAGAAGGGATCTGATTTTGGCCACTGGTCGTATGTGATTCTTCTTCCACGTTGCTGGATGCGTCTTCTCTGGATTGTAGATGTCGAATCAGGAACACTTCATATTTTTTTTAAAGGGAAAATGCCATTTCATTCTTTGTTTTAAGTGATATATGTGTAACATATAGTATAAATTCTTTATAATTTTGAGCTTTAATGGCTACGGTGTCACTATTTTCTATTTAGACGATTGACGTATAGGAGAAGTATAGGCACTCAGCAGAATCCCAGGACTGTGAGGAAGCCTTTATGTAAGTCTGTTCAGTTCCTGAAGCAATTCCTTTGCTGATTTTCACTTCTCAGTTGTATTTTTTTGTTGTTTTAATATGTTTTCAACAGTATTACTTTTGTGTATGTCCTGTGTTTTCTGTCACTGATGGATCTGCATGGATATGAGTTCGGTTTGAGCCTTTATCCAGCACTGCAAGTGCCTGTTGTTTTAAAGTGATGGCTGACCTTCTCTTCCTGCTTTCAAGAACACGAGGCCTTAGATGTTTTTTTTCAGATACTTGAAATTTTCTTGGTGTTCACATCATTCCACGGTTTGAAACGTGAAAGCTGCAGCAGTGAGCCAGCTGCTAGTGAGGTGTGGGAGAGCCACTTGACTGTGTGATGCCACACTTCTGTAGACCAGGAGTCTGGAAATTGCCCTCCTTCAGTGTTGGAAGCAAGCTTCTGAGCCGTGATGCTTTGGCACAGCTCATGGAGAAGTACTCCTATGCTGTGAAGTGCAGGACAGATGCTCAACCGAATTATAATACAACATGAGTCATTCAAATGAATCTTTTTGTGTATTAGGTTCCATTGCATCCAATGTCAGGGGGCACTTAATGAGGGTTGTTACTTATTTGGTCATTATTGAGATAATTAAGCAGGCTTTAATATGAAATTACTGTCTTTTACTACTAAATCTTAGCATTTTGATCAATTGATAAGGGCGTATTACTGCATAATATTTTTTGAGACATGAAAGCCTGATAAGCAAATAAGACATAGAAGAACCTTCCTTCCCATGCCCTCTAATTCTGTGCAGTCATTTGTCAGCTTTTTAATCTTATCAACTCTGTCTTTCATGCTAACTGCAGATGATCAGACTTCTGATAGAGGTAGGTACTCTCCTCAATCATTTTCTGTCTTGAGGTAACCTGCCAATTCATTTTCTAAAGCATTTGGTAAGCCCTCAAGCAAAGGGAGTAGTAGATATGGCTTATGCATACAGCTGTTTCTTTTTGATTTACTATTGAAACTATTTTAATTTGGATTTAAGTAATGATGATTTCCAAATATTCCTTTCCTCACCAACCAGCCAGTTGCATATTGCAGGCACTGAGATACCTTCCTCCTTTTCTCTCCCCCTCCTCTTCCCTGTGTCCTCCCCACTTCTTTCTTTGCAGAGGACTGTGACTGTGAGGGATATTTCAACGGGCATTACATAGGTGAGAAACCAAAACCCACTCCCCTGCAAGAAAAAACCTCCAAACTAATGTTCACGTGCTAATTTTCATTATTAACAAGTTGGTGTTGCATATGTTCATGAACTAATTATCTCTGTCTGAAGGTGTAATTGGATGTTTGCATAACCAATGCTCAGCTGCTCAAGGTGACTTGAGGAGTTTTTAGCATAGATGGGTGCTGGGTTTTCTACCTGGTGCACGGACTTGTCATGGGTTATGTTAGCATAACATGTAGTAATTGATTATTAAAAATAAATTAATCATGAGAGTGACTCTGCTTAAAGACAGTGCCTTCTAACAGAGCAAGCTTGAAAGTGAAGATAAATGGAGATGTGTTTCAGTGCCTCTTGTGCTTGTTCTCCACAGCTGGCTTACGCAGGAGCTTTAGGTTAAGTCGGAAGGAGAAGGAGAACAATCCTAACGAAGCAAAGCAGGCAGACTCAGCAGATGCAGCAGAGTTCCTGACGTATGAGGAAGTCACCAAGTACCAGCAGCAGCCTGGTGAGCAGCGGAGGCTCGTTGTTTTGATTGGTAAGAGATGGAATTGCTTCCCTCCTATTCCCTTTTTTGCCTTCCCTCCAAAAGCTTTTTTTTTCTTTAATTTTTTTTTTCAATTATTACCTTGTTGTCTTCTTACAAGTGACTAAAAAAAACCCCTCACTAAATCCTTAATGGTGCGAGGCTTTGTGTTTTATCTGATTCAAACATTCATACTTATGCTGTCAGAGCAATTGATGAGAAGGGAAGGTTTGTGTGAAAAGCATAGAATTCCTGCATTGAATGGATAGATACAATTTATTCTCTTTACAATACTTATTCCCCACAAAAAATAGTCAGACCATTCTCTTTTGTTAGGCTGTTTGGGAGCCAGATTAAATGAGCTCAAGCAGAGGGTTGTGTCAGAGAACCCCCAGGAGTATGGCGTTGCAGTTCCCCGTGAGTAAGAATTATTGACAGTTGTGTGTTGTCACTTTGTTCCATCAAGTCTCTTCAGTGTCTGTACTGATGAACAGGATTTCATTGTGTTGATCAATCAGTGTTTCAACTGTTGGCTATTTGCATATTTCATAAGCAGTGGAAATTATTTTCTCATTGTATGTGCCTGAGGAGATCACTATATATCTTAGTGCACGTGCACAATATGGGCAACACAGCAGAATTTATCTGCTTTTTATTTTCTGAGTTTCAAAGAAAAGGAATCCAATATCCAAACTGACTTCATCTTCGATTTTGTAATGCAGTTTACAGCAAGACAATGAAGTCGTTTATATTTTATGTTAATTTTAATTTGACTGCTTTGTTTGAGGTCATGAAAATGTGACTGAAACTGAGCAGTTGTAAACAACACTGACCTGTCTCCTGTGTTCTGCTTCCATTCCCTTCTAGATACAACGAGGTCAAAGAAAAGTCATGAGAAAGAGGGAGTCGAATACAACTTTGTCTCTAAGCAATCGTTTGAGACAGATGTGCAGCAGAACAAGTGAGTTAATTTAAAATACTGATTATATTTCAAAAGCATTGATAAGTAGATTTCATACAGCGTGAATACCAAAAATCAGGTAAAACTGGAGGAGCCATTTTAGAAGGGTTCTGTTTTCCAGAAACAACTTGTATTCAGTTTGGACTGTTAGTGTGAAGCAAGAATTATACTAAGAGGCAGTTTAGAAACAACAGAAGAGAAGTAGGAATACCAGAAATTAGAGTTTAAGCCTGTGTGACCCATCAGAGCTGAACCTGGTGGAAGTAACAGATATTTAGTTGGTCTTGCTTTATTCTGTTTAATGTGATGGGTAACACGGGGAAATTTAATTCGTAATTCCACTTCAAAGTGAGCTGTGGGCTAAATCCATAAAGGACTTTCTGTAAGATCAAGCGTGTCTCCTAGAAGTGCAGATTTTGGCTTGCCTCCCACAAGATGGAGGAATCCCAGTCCATTTCCTTGCCAGCTTTGTTCTGCTTCGTGTGAGAAACAACTTCTTTGTTCTAGTAGACTTGAACACCAGTCACTTGAATGAATGCAGCTTCTTCCCCCATTTTTCAGCAGTACTGATTCACTAGCAGTGACATGGGAAGAAGACAACTGTTACTAAGCAACCGAAGGAGAAAATAAGGAGAAAAAGAAACCCTTTTTTTTTTCCTGCCTTCCCTCCTTCCACAGTATTTGACTATCGTGACTTTGGGGGTGCAGTTCTCAAATGTTGAAAATGAAATGCTCCTTGTGCACTGTATTTCAAAGTACATGTGTATGTTTACTTCTTAGATTTGTGGAACATGGAGAGTACAAAGAAAACCTGTACGGCACAAGTCTAGAGGCAATCCGGTCCGTGATGGCCAAAAAGAAGGTTTGTTTGGTGGATGTGGTTCCTGAAGTAAGTTCTGCAGTTCATTTTAAGGAAAGCAAATATTTCTAGTAAGGCTGCCTGCCCGAGTAACATGTTGTTCACCTTTTGGGGCTGTTTGCTGTGCAGAGAGCAGTGATGTTCTCAGAACACCTTTCTGACGGGTGGCCTTGCTGCTGGCTGAGCAGTGCCTGGGCTGTTACAAGAAGCAAGCAGTAACTTGCCTGTCACATCAGTGTTTCTGTCCCTTCCTCGTGTCCTTTTTCCTGGGACTGTGGTGCAAAGCAAGGTGTCCCTACAGTTAGACCTTGCTCCAGGAAGCTTGCATGCTTTTATAATACCTTAAAGGATGCTGACATTTAACTTTTTTTCTTGAAGAACGAAAGGTTACTGTGGTTAGATGTGAAATGAACACAAGTGAAACTGCTGAACCCAGCTTTGAGCACATCGCTGGCACACGATATGCATAATGTGACATGACAAAAGAAAACACGTCTGTTCACAGGCACTGAAGCACTTGAGGACTCCTGAATTTAAGCCTTACGTTATCTTTGTGAAGCCCCTCGTTCCAGAGAAGAAAAAAAATGTCTTAAAATCTCCTGTGTCAGAAGAAATCTCAACACCCCTTGTAAGTATTCGAACCCTGATGTCTATTTTTCAGTGCTGTATGTGTCTTAGGTCCCTCTTTTAACACATTTTTCTCCTCCCTAATGCCTCTTGCTCCTTCATCTCAGCTGTCAGATCTTTCCTCCCCTTTCCTAATGCTGGCAGCTGTTGGTTCATTTCTTGCAAAGTCATGAATCAATGTGCTGGTATACATAAAAATGCTAATGAGTGATTAAAGATGCATACTGAAAGCATCAAATCATCTTCTTGCGTTGGTCAGCAGGATGAAGAACAGCAGGAAATTATTAATTCAGCAGCATTCATCGAAGAGCACTACGGCCATTTAATTGATGCTACACTGGTGAAAGAAGATCTCCAGAGTGCATGTAATCAGCTTAAAACTGTGTTAGATAAGCTGAACAAGGATTCATTTTGGGTGCCAGTCAGCTGGGTTAGGTCATAGTTTGCTATCATCTGTCTGAAGGGAAGAATTTATTAAAAAAAAAAAAATTGTAAATATAGGGATTAGAAAAGGGAAATAATGTTGGTTTCACTTCAAAACTGCCATTCTCTCTAGAAAGTAGTGTGTAAAGACTACAGGGGAAAAAGTTAAAGTCAGGAGCTGATAACTGCCTTCTTGAATTGGAATCCTGAGTACCAGCTGCCATCAAAAGTGCACGCTCAGCCTGAACAGATGAGAAAAAGACTGGAGTGACTTTTAGACTGTAAATAGGGCATTTAGTAAGGTAAAAATTTACAGAGGGTCCCATACTCTGAAAGCACTGAAGCAATGCTGGGACTGCTAGAGGCTTCAGCTTCAGACCTTGTGTGGCTTCTGAACAAGGTACTTCATCCAGGAACAAATCACTCGAGGGGCAAGAGGAGTGCCCACACCATCAGGTGCTTCAGAGTTCAGCTGGCTTTCTTCCACTCAGGATTACTGGTTGCAAACCCTTCCTAATTAGGCACAAAAGCTAGATTAGCTCAGTCAATTGTCCGTGTTCTAGCAGCTGAGAGGTGGCGGTGGGTTTTTTTGTTCGTATTGTTGGTCTTGTTCTTCAAGCTCAGCCCTTTCCCAGTGCTTCTGGCTGTCCTGCTTAGGTAGTAATTAGTCTGCTCAGCAGTGGCTTTTGCCTGCTTTCCCACTCGCTCTTTTCCTCATGGCACAGGATAAACGTTAGGCAACCTGTAAACATATCTGTGTCACTCATCCAGCTCATAACCCGGGGACATTCTGAAAATTGTGTGTGGTGTAAAACAGAAAATAAGCTTCTGCAAGTCCTACAGGATGTCTGTGCAAAGGCCACCTTGCTGGGGTGCCACGTGGAGAGCAACAGAGCAGCTCTGCAAAGGCTGCCAGAAGGAGGAGGCTGAAACCAAGAAGCTGAGCTGCAGCACCGAGTTGTCGTTGTCCCAGCACTTGTAATACCTTTGTTACCAACCAAGGGAAGGTGGCCTGAGCATGCACTTGGCTCCATCACATCTTGAAAAGGAGATCTTATCTGCTGGAGGACTTGACAGAGAGCAGAAGGTACAGCTTTTTAAGGTGGGCAAGACTAAGAAAACACAGCAATTTTTGGAAGCACGTGTGCTTGTTAATTGTTTGAGAAATGTGTGAGTATGGTACGGGTGTGTATTACCTGGAACTTGTTCCTGTTTTCCATTGCCTGAGTTCTGATCTTTCCTCTGTACTGTGCCCTCTAACAACACCTTCTCCTACAGTGCTCTCATTCTTTTAACAGCGTGATGTTGTTCTCATTGCAGTGCATTCAGCAAAACTAACACCGTTGCTTATTAAAAGCCTATTTCTTATTTAGTGTCTCTGGATGTACGTTAAGTCCAGCCCAAAAAATTGTTTACCCACACATAGAAAGGAAAAAAAAAAACACATTCAGTGCTCCTATTTATTTTCCTCTTTATTCTGATGACCTTAGGAAAGGAGTACGTGTACCAGATGTCTGTTTCCAGGACAGGATTCCAGTTCAGACAATGTACAGAGTCAAGGCCAGGCCTGGTTTGTGCTCTGCCAGTAGGAGGGGGAAAAAAATTGAGAGATTATAAAGAAAATTCCCATGTTCCCAAACCACCAGGTTCTGTAGCTGTGCTTTGTCACTCCTTCCTTGTTTGACATGTAAACAAACTCAACGTGAAAGCAGCAACACACTATTTCTTTTTTCTTACCCTTACCCTTTCTCACATTCGTTTTGTAACCCTTCTCTGCGTGTTCCTGAAGATTCCCTACTACCTGAAGCACTATTTGTAGGGCTACAACTACCGTCTTCCTCACGTTAAAATGCTGCCAGCTCTGTGCCTGCAGAGATGTTTTATCCACACCATGTCTTGCTCAAAAGGGAAGGGGAAACAAAAAACGAAAAGAAAAGCCAGGATTGAAAACAAGTTTTGTGGTGTTCCTGAGCCCTGAATCCCTCCATCCATCCCCTGTCCCATCAGCATCCCAAGTCAGACAGCCCTCATCACACACCTTTGTCTTTATCACAGCCCTTCAGCTGTGCTGTTGTCGTTTAACCCAGCACAAGAAGTGGTCTTTTCTCTCCAATCTCTTCCTTAACCCCAAGGAACATAGGAAAGAAGTGACCGCTGTCAGCAGAACACCACCACAACCAGCACAGAATGCCCCAGGGCTGTTTTACACCCCACAGATCTCAGCCATTTATCTCACCGTGCTCCCATGTGTCCCTCCCACCTGTTTTTGTGGCTTTCTTCAAGCTGCCACGGCCTCCCATCACCCGAACTTGACTTCCCAGTTTCTTTTTGGTGGTCGTTCTTTTGCTTGCAGTTGTACTTGGAGATTCCAGACCTTGAATTATGACACACTCTGCTCACAGACACAAGGATTTCCATCCCTTGGTGAGCTGCTTGCAGCTGTAGGTCACACCAGCTGTTTCTTTCTGCTCTTCAAAGTGAAAATGAACGATTATTTCACACCAAAACAAGGAGGGAGGTATACGGAGCACTCCTTCAGCTGGCTTAAAGTAGATGTTTCCATTGATAACACCATCAAATGTGTGGAATCTGTCATCACCTCCCACTCCAGCAGAGGAAAAGACGCAGAGGTCCCATTGCAAGACACAGAAAAACAGATGTAAAAAGTCAATAAAAGGCATTTTATTCTCGTGTGACAATTTCACATGTGTGCTTCTCACAGAGGAAAACAGCTCCACAGGAGAACAAGCTGCAAGTTCCAAAGGAAAGCTGAGGTTTGTACACCTCTGTCTTCAGCTGTGGTACAGTGGCACTGGTGTCCCTCAGGAACGCCCTCCTGCTAATAATTAAATTAACTCGATAGCAGTGAATCAAAGTACGCATCCTAAGAAAGGCAAACTTTCCTGTTCCATGTACAGCATCCTGTAACGAGAGAATATCTGAGGATTTATCATTTATTTCCAAACACTGCAGCTTTCATGTGAAACACTGTTAATGTCCCCAGTTTTTACTTCGTGCTTTTACAAGCACCCAACAAAGCTTTCCTTTGTATTGCCACCCAGGGCAGAATCCAGGCTCACATCTCCCATGACTCCAAGCTTGTTTTCAAGTCAAGGCAGCGAGTTTTGGAGTGCAGAGAAGGGAAAGAGAGGCAGCTACCTGGTACAGCTCCATGATGGGATTGGCCATGGACATACTCTTGTTATATTTTATACTGAACCTACCTTCAGAGCAGCAAGGGATAAAATGCTTCCTGTGCAGAGCACTGTAGGTTCTTCCTGCACAGCGTTACTGAATATGACTGTTCACTGCAACCCTAACATTTAGCAGCAGCTCAGCTTGCTGTCTGCTTAAAACCATCCAAAATTGAGTGGTAATGTCACTGCTAAGGGTGACTCCTGAGCAGTAAGTGCATTAAAGGGAAGCTGGCTGCCTGACAGACTGCCTCGCTGCTTTGTAAAGCTTCTCTTCCCACTGATACTCCAAAAATGGAACACTCTTCTATGCCAAGGCAGGAATTTTAGAAGAAGTACATGTGTTAAATGCCACGCAGCAAAAGTATGTTGTCGGAAGCAGTGTGATTTACTAGTAACAAATCTGAGTTATCAGAAAAAGCATTAAATTTGCTATCTGAAGCCATCAGGTGTGCGTAACAGGAAGAAACTGTACTTCGTTAAGGAATAAATGTGTATTAGTTAGTTAGTTTGATTTCAAGTCTACACAGCGGTGGCAGGTCAAACAAGGCACAGACAGCTCCTGAGATCCCTTAGGATTTAGTACACCTGAATTGCTCTCAGTTTGGGCAGAACAGACACCTGCAGATTTAAGAAAGTGGACAGTATGCAGCACATAAGCTTTTCCCCTGCTGAGTCGATTCCTTCAGCTGGACTCCCTCCTTCTTTGTGCTTTTATCCAAAAGATTTGGTGTCTGAAGGATCTTTATGACTAGTTCCTCAAAGGCATGCTGCACTCCATCCTCTGTTTTGGCACTGGTCTCTGCAGGCAGGGAGGAAAAAGGGGAAAGATCAAAGACTTTCATCTTATTTGCAAGCCTCCAGTCTCTAAGAGTGGGGAGTTTAAAAAAAAAGACCTTAAAATATTCAAGAGAATATAGAACTTCTGCCTACACAGTGCACGGAGGAATCTCACTGTCAGAGAAAAAAAAAAGCACTTTCAATTACAGTCACTGCAGAGCAGCTCTGAAAAACTGGAAACCTCCAGCCACACACGTGGAACTGATGCCACAAAAGGAACAGGAACTCATCCACTGCCAAAACAAACCCTGAAAGTACTCCGTTCACTCATGCTTACTGACATCAAAACAAAAACCTGCAAAGTCCACAAACGTGCACGCTTGTTGGCACAGCTACATACCTATAAAAAGCAGCGAGCGTTTCTTTGCGAACTGAAGTCCCTCTCGTCTCTCTACTTCCCGATCAGGCTGCAGAGATGAATGGAGGACATGACTACAGTGAGCTTATATCTGCCACTTTAAGGAACTCCCTGGAAGAGCATCACTGGAAAAGTGGAGTTTTGCTGAAAGGAAAGGGCTGTAAAATCACGTAGCAGTCACCAACTGGATTTCCCCCTCTCTGCAGTCAGTTTAGAAGCATGAATGAAGTGTTGGGATTAGGCAGAGCCAACGGAGGGTCGAACTGAAGAGCAGCAACATTGAGTCAGCAGGAAATGAAGGTGTTGTTATCTTCTGAAGCAAAGGGGAGCAAAGTAAATGCCAGAAAAGAAGTCAAGCTGAAAAAGCAGACCAAAGATATCCAAAATTTGTCAGGCTTGAGAAGTGGCAAAGGAGGATTATACCACCGAAATCCCAAGACAAGCATTAACTACTTGATGCAGATACACAGCCAGGTAAGAGTTCCAGTTACCTACTTGAGGATAGCCACGCTGGAAACCTCTTGAAGTAAAGCAAGTGTGAAACACGTCTTGCTAAGCAATATGCATCTAGGATATGTCAGAAAGACCCAGAGATGCGTGCATCTCACCCACACAGAGCAGAGCCCTTCCCCACCACCTGGACAGCTCAAAGAGGCAGAGGAGATGCTTCATTGCACTGCTGTTAAATTAAAGGTATTTCACAGTTTCCACTCAGGAACTCTCACTGTTCTCCCTTAATAGAACCTCTGTCATTAATTGCATCTCTCCAGGAGCGCTTCCACGCAATTCCAACACGAGCTGCTTCTCAAATGAGGCAGCAAAAGGAGCCTGCCCAGCCCAGGTTACAGAGCACATCACCTCCTCACTCAGGAAATGTGATCGTTTCAGAGCTTATCTCACATTTATACTGCCTCATGATTGCATAACCTCCAGAAGAGTGTAAGACGATGCACTCTGAAACTGACCTTATCAGTTTTATTGCCAACTAACATCTTCACAGTGTTGCTTTTGGTGGTATATATTTCCAGCTCGTTCAGCCAGTTCTCTAGTCCTGTGAAAGTGTCTTTTCTTGTGACATCATACACTGGCAAAGGAAAAAAAGGAGCTTAGCAGCTGCAGTGCCTTGATCAACACTTACTTCATTGCAGCAAAATGCAGTCCCCACTATCCATTGCCCCAGATAAAAAGCAGTGTTAGGAAATGATGCAAAGATGCAACCACGTGGCCTTTCCAGAGCCAAAGTCACTATGGTTTACAGAACATCTCTGCAGAGCATCTGTGACTGGAAAAATCAGACCTCACAGCTGAAGTTTCACAGCGGATCACATCAGTAATGACTAACGAAGAAACACCAATAAAAAAGAAAAACAGAACTCAAAACCCAATTTGCCTTCTGACCGGAACAGTCATCGCAAAGTTCACCCAACGCTTTGCAGGGTGACTTTGCTGAAAGGCAAAACATTTGGAAGAAGCAGAATTTCCTGCCAGGGTTTGAGCGAACGATCTGAAGTGCTGAAACCCAAAACGTAGCTGTTCCCCTGGCTCTCTCAGTCTCCTTCTGCAGAGATGCATGCTGTTGGAACGTAGGACCACACTTTGAGCAGTCACGTTTCCCTTCCACGCTCCTCCTACCTAAAACAATCCCTTGAGTTCCTCGGTAGTAACTGGGATTCAGTGACCTAAAGCGCTCCTGTCCCGCTGTGTCCTGGAGGGAAAGAACACACACACACACAAACGACAACAAAAAACAATAGAAAGAAGTGGTTTTATTCAGTTATGACTAAGTTAAGTCACGCTCTCTCTGTGAATCTTCCACATATTCAAAACCAGAACAAACAATAGCAAGGCCAAAAAGTTACACCATTTATTATTACTACCAAAGAAGCGTTTTCCATTTACGTACAGATTATAGCAGGCTAACAGCCACGTTATTTCTGCTTTCTTCGAGGCCAGACCTGGCAGCGTATTCACTTAGATCACATTATCCTCACTAAGGTTATCCTCCAACCTGCATGGTTAGGAGGTTTCCTGGTCACTCTGCTCTGAGCACAGCCAACAGGAGCAGCTGAAACCTCGACAGTCCCACTCTGCCTTCTGCACACAGAGTCACAGACGAAGCCCAAGAAATAACGTGAGCTCTGACACTGATACAGTGCTAACACCAGCCCTGGGCACATTTGTGTGCTCTTTCCAATAGTCCCAATGGATTAATCCTGAATAGGGCATTCTTTCTCAACTACTTACACCCATACACCTGAAAATCCCTTTGAAGGCTTTCAGTCCATTCAGGAGAAAACACTCAGTGCTCTAATAACATTATAGGTAAAACTGAACACACTCCACCCTTTAATTTCCCAACTTCCACGTGCTGGAGGCACAGCATCACAAGTTCAGGGCTATCGCTCAAGTTTCCCAGCAAAACCCTTCGCACGGTTCATAATTAATTGCATTTTTGTTCCCAGCATTTCAACCAAAACAAAGCATCCATCACACGTGTCTGGTACAGCACGCAGAGAGTTTGCTGCACGGCCCCTACGGGAGATCTCAACGTCCCCATACCCACCCCAAATCAAACCTACCCATATGGCAAGCTGCACTGTGTGGCCATCTACCACCATCTTCTTGACTTTAAAATCAACACCTAAGGTGCGAAAATAAGAGGGGGAAGGCTGTGGGAACAAAGCATCCCTCACGGGGCAGCCCTTCACAGCACTCCCCATCACCCCACAACCAACGTCCCCTCACAGCCCCCATGCTGACCCAGCACCCCATCCCCTCTCACCCAACATCCCCCCACAGAGCTCCCCATCCCTCACAGCCCACGTCCCCCCCCAGCCCCCATCCCTGACCCCTCACAGCCCCCATCTCACACCCAACATCCCCTCGCAGCCCTCCCCGTCCCTCCACAGCCAATGTAATGCTGACTGTGCTCTGATTTAAGATGCACTACTTGTTCACACCGAGATGAACCACACAAGGGTGAAGAAATTGTTATTCTTCATAATCAATCTATATCCATATGCATATGGAGAATAGCAAGATGATAAGTTAATACTATCAATCATCAGGTTGGGTTAGGAAGATAGGTTTCTTATCCTAGAAGTGTTTTAGATTTCAATGCAAGAGCACTAAAGGGTAAAAAGAGAAAAAGGGGGAATTGCGAGAAGTAGATTGTGTTTTTCCAGTGCAGATTTCCAGTCCTTCTGGATGTAGCATGGGTAAGTTGCTGAACAGAGTAAAGCTGAAACTGGGGCATTCCGACCTAGGTAAAATTGGCATGGGCACTAGGGAGAGGTAATTAAATAGGGTAGGGGAAAATCTGGTGCAGGATGGGACCGGTGAGTAATTATGGAAGGTATTGTCCTCCTACCGCTGTAAAAAGTACAGAACATACCTGAATTTGGGGGGGGGGGGGGGATTGGTAACAGGCATTGCATGGAGCAATCGGGTCGGACTGAGAGCCTGAGATGCTCAGCCAATGAGTGCCGGGACAGCTTTACCTGCGTCGGACCCAGGGCATAGAACGGGACGGATTTCACTGCCGAGCTGTGCAATTTCTCTTTCGATCATCGCGACAACGAACAAAAACCGCCGCTCTCACTGAGATCTCCGCCCATCCCGAAACTCTCGACTCAGAGCATCCCTACCACCCCCCACAACCTCCATCCCCTCTCCCCCCCAACCCCATCCCGGCCTCTCCCGGCTCACAGATGGTGGGTTTCAAGCTCGGCTCGAAGGATCCCTCGGCGAACCTCAGCAGGAGGCTGCGGGGAGCACACGGCGGCACTGAGCACCCAGCGCGGTGCTGCCCGCTCCTCCCGATCCGGCCCTGCCCCACCTGGACTTCCCCACGGCGCTGTCTCCGATCAGGATCAGCTTCACGGTGATGCCGGTGCCGTCCATGGCCGTCGCAGTGCCCGCTGCCGGCCCGCTCCGGAGGAGCAGCCGTCGGTGCTCCGCCCCTCGGGCGTCGGTGCGGGGCGGGGCGGCTCCGGCGGAGCGGCGGAGCTAACGGTGCCCTGAGCCATGTCCGATTACCGGATCTCGGTGGAGGAACTGAACGATCTGCTGGCGAACGGCAGCGGTTGTTACAGCCTGCCCAGCGCGCACAGCAACGAGGTGGTGCCGCGCATCCACGTGGGGAACGCGTGAGTGCCGATTAGGGGCCGGGCCGACGTGGGCGGCCCACGAAGGGGATGCGTGGGGATGCGAGATGCGGGGAGGGACCCCCAGGGCCGGCCCTCGTCCCTCCTGGGGACCCGCAGGGCATGGCAGGCAGCGGGGCCTGAACGCTGCCCATAAATGGCACCTGGGGGAGAGCGTCCGCCCCGAGTGCCTCTGTCGTGTGATTGCTGAGCGCAGGGCTCCTCGCGTTGGGGATCGTGTTGGTCGGTTAATGTAGGAAGGGTGGGAGGGTGAGGGATACGGCTGCCATCGTGGTGCGAGGGGAGATGGGAGCGGAGCGTGGGAAGGGCAGCAGTGATGGGGGAAAGAAGTTGTTCACAGTGGGATGGACAGCGATGGGACACGCTGCCCACGGGGCTGGGGGAGTGGATATCTCCTTCTCGGGAGATAATCCGGGACCCTTCTGGATGCTAACCCGTGCAGCCTGATGTAGGGAGCTGCTTGGGCAGGGGGTTGGAGTCAAAGATCTCCAAAAGTCCCTTCCAACCCCTGCAATCCTGTGTCTCCTATTCCTACCCACAGTAATCCGAGGGATGAGATGCCTCAGGGTGACAGGGCAGCAGGAGCTGCGTGTGCCACTGTGCTGCTTGGGCCCTGCGTCCACAGTGCATCCCCTCATCCCGTTGTGCTCCAGCATCTGCTCGGAGCTGGAGATGCATCCTGTGCACTGAGCTGCCTCAATGTGCTGAGCATCAGCCCTGAGCTCGGCTCACGTCTCCATTTCAGCCTTCTCTGCACATTAGGAGCTCTGCAGAGCTCGCGTGGGGCTGCGGGGGGAGCATGAGAACGAAGTAATGCGAGCGTTTGCTCTGACAAACCTTCACTGTGGCGTGGGGGGATCAAGCACTGTGTGCAACGTGAGGCCGCTCCGTGGGTACCAGGGGCAGGGATGTTATGACAGGGAGAATTTACAGACTAATGACATACCGTGGAGAGGCTGGAATCTCAACACCCGGCACGAAAGGCACAAAACATGAGCAGGGTTTGGGCAGGAATTCACGGGAAGAAGTTAAAACGTGAGAGTTCAGGCAGTTCTGCTGGGAGCCTTTTACAAAACTGAGCATGTTTTTCCCTCCTCGGGTAAAAGTAACAGCACTGAGACATTCAGGAGGATGAGACGGATTGGGGTCACAGCGTGGGATAACAGTTTGTCTGTCGAGTACCATGTCTTCCACGCAGAGCTCGAGAGTTCTCATCAATGCAAACGCAGAGGTGAAATGATAGAAGAAAGCTTTTGAATATTCCAGCAGGCAGTTGTAACCTTTCCAAGCGATTAGTTGAGTTCTGAAGACGAGCCCCAGTGTAATATCACTGAAACAAGGATGATTATATTGGCGGTGATCGCACGAGAGCGTTTTTCAAGCAGCAGCACAGTGAGGCAGTTCAGATTATATCAGGAGCACAAATCATTTTCTATCACTGTCAGTGTCAGGATGTGTTTGAGTGTGACCTGGTGGTCAGTGAGCAGGACAGCTGGACAGAGTGCATCTCTGCAAGGCTTGCAAAGGACATACCTGAGTTTTCTGGCTGCTAGAATGCGTATGGTTAACCCACGAAGCAATTCTTTGTTTCTAATGGGCTTGAAGCGCAGGGACACTGTAAGGAGTCTGAAAGGCATTGTCCCAAAGTTAACACTGAGTGACTGTAGAGGAAGAAGTGTCAAAGGAGCAATTTTGCATGAATGTAACAGTAGAAATGAAAATGCACTACTGGGCATTTTTTGCTCCATAATAAAGATGCGGTTTCTTTGCTTGGCTGAGCGGGTGCAGAGCAGATTGAGCCACATCTCTGGGACACGAGCTCCCACTGATCCCAGCCACTCTCAGATACGCACTGACCCACCACGCACTGTTCCCCATGCCATATCCTCACCACTTGAAGCAGAGGAACTCACAGGTGAATTAACACTTTTTTGTCTTGGCCTTGCTCCGTAGGATGGACTTCTGTGTTGCAAGCAGAATCCCCTTGGCGCTGACACTTGTCCCCTGGCACAGATGATGTCCTGCCAGACGGAAAAATCTGTCAACATTTGTTTGGGCAATGAAGTCTTTACAAATAGCTGGCCCATTGCCATTGCTGTTTGGCGCCGAGAGAGGAAAATGTAGAAACTTCACTCATGCATAAGGATAATGTAAGGGGTGAACAGTCATTAGGAGAAAAGGAATGCTCTAGACGTTCGTATAGCCTTGAAATATGAGGATGTTTTCCTATGCAACCACACAGTGTGGTAACACAAATCTTACCTTTCTGTGCTTCTGCATTCCCGTGGCCCAGAAAGGAGCTGGTGTTGTTTCACATTGGTTCCGATTGCCTCCTGCACTCATGCTTTTGAAGAAGGGATGGGGCAGTAGAAAGCCCAAGTGCAGATAGAATGAATGTTTGGGGCAGCAGGAGCTGACCCCCATGCCAGCAGAGGCTGTTTCTAATCGATTCTGAAATCAGCACACAGAGGAAGTGGTTGATCTTAGGAGCAGCGACCCTGGCACTTCTGTTACCTCCTGTATTTTCCTAGCTCAGTCACTGTGTTATGTTCAGAGTTCTAACTGTGCCATGGTAGGGTGGAGAGGGTTAATTTGCAGTGTTCCCTGCTCAGCTGTCAGCCAGGAGGGGAGCATTCTCTGACATACAAGAGGCTCTAAATAGTTCTGCGTGTCCAATCTTTAGCTCATCCGAGCGCTGTATATTTAGCACCCGTGAACAGAAACGTGTGAGCTTTTGGTTGTCAGTAGCTTTGGGGGACATCGTCGATACTGAGACGCCGCGTTCTAATCGTTTTCTTGACACTTTTTATCACACAGGTTCATAGCCAAGAACATTATGAAGCTGCAGCGCCTGGGGATAACCCATGTTCTGAATGCAGCAGAGGGGAAGTCATTCATGCATGTGAACACTAATGCAGAATTCTATGAAGGCACAGGCATCACATACCATGGCATTAAAGCTAACGATACGCAGGAATTTAACCTCAGTCGATATTTTGAGGAGGCAGCTGATTTTATTGAGAAAGCACTTTCCCAGAAGGATGGTAAGGCGAACTGAAATGTCTTTCTGCCTTATTTTCTGTTTGCTGCCTGTGTTTTAGCCCTTGATTTCACTGCTTAAAATGGCTCTTTGCTCGGATTTGCAGCTGGGCAGGCAAACCAGTGTTTCAGATCAAGTCTTGGCACCAAAGACACCTGAATGCTCAATCAAACGTCTTCTCTCTGTGTCTGTGGACCTCCAGTATATGTGAAGTCTGTCATTTTAAGAGATGACTTTGCAAAGTGAAACAGCAACTGCATCCTGAAGTAATGGCTGCCTGGGAAGATGTGTTCCTATTATTCCTTAGGCAGATGAGAAGCCCAGAAAGTGAATACAGGATCTGGAAGCAGTTTTACAGCATGGGATGTTATAAATGCAAGGCAAAAATGATGCAGTGCATCGCTGTGTGTTTGCTTTCCAAAATGTATAGTAAGGACAGAGATTGTCCCCGTGATATTATTATTTTATGTCCCTGGGATTCCAGGAAGGCTGGAGATGATATGTGAAATGCTGCTGATTGCCACATTTCTCTACAGTGTTTCCACAGAGCAGAAATCCTGGGGCATAGTGCAGTGGGCCGGACAGTGCTTCTCCTCTGATTATTTCATCTTACCACTCATTTCTACACATGCTTCATTTCTTTCTTGCTTCGTGATTCAATGTGAACAAAGAGGAACGAGAACTCCCGCAGTTCCAGTTCTTTCTCTGAAGTGGGCCAAAGGGAAGCTGGAGCTTTCACCACAACGTGCTTTTACCAGGATGAATGACATTTTACCTTCATTTTGACGAGATCTAAAAAGAAAAAGAATGAAATGACAGCTCTTGGAATTAGTTCTGTGACCCACTGATACGAGCTGCAGTAGGAAGAAGAGTTTAGCAGTGCCAGCTGTGCCGTGGCTGCCCCCACCAACTTCAGCTAATCTGATCTGAGTTGATAGCAACGATTTTGACTCTGTCCTTCTTTCAGTCTAAATATTGCCTCTGCTGTTTTCCTACCGTGGGAAACAAAGAACTTTGCAGCTGAGTGGTGGTGGAGCCAGGCTTAAGATTCACTCACTACTTCAATACAATAGGGTTGGGTATTTTTAGACAGTGAAGAGTAGAGCAAAGCCTGAATGAGGGGTGCAGTACTGTTCTTCCTGCAGTTTCATTTTAGCATTGTAGCTGCACGAAGTTCTGGAGGGGAGCAAAGTTAAAGGCAGGGATGCTGAACCCAGGGCAGCCCAGGGGACTCGCTGCCTTTCACAGAGGCCAGAAACCCCTTTGCTTCTGACTGTAGAGAGGAAGTCAGTTCTCTTCTACATGCTTTAGAATCTTCGAATCCTGCAGATTCGTGGCTGCGGGCTCTCAGGAAATGTAAAGAATTAATTGTTTTTGCTGTTTAACTCACTTCTGATTAGAGGCTTGCCTCGAGCCGAGGAGAATATGCAGCTTGAGGCAAACACGGTTACAGGCAAGTCATGGCCTCAGCAAGTCTATGTGTGGTTCATCTGTTTTCTGGGCTCAGGGAAGAATTCACTCTGGAGGGAAAGCCTGGGGTTGTATTTGTGCCTGGAAAAGCAGGGCAAAGAGGAAGCAGCTGAGAAGCAATAAAAATGAGTTAGTTTTCTCAGAGGGAGCAGCGGCCTGCTTAATTATTGCTGGATACCAACTGTCAGCATTTTTCCAATGAGCATGGGAATAATTTCCCTAATCAGTTAGCTGGGAGCTTTTCATTGGCGCTGGCATAAGGTACTTCTGGTTCTTGTTACTGCATAATTAGTGGTTTCTTTTACTTGAGTGTTAGTGTGATTCATAAAGAGCCAGACAAGCAGCCAGGTATGATCCAACGCAGTTATCATGGGAATTGACAGCAATGCAGCCAGAAGGCTGGGTGTCTTTGAAGAGATAATAACAGCATATAGCAGAACATTTATCCACCTTCAGCATATTTTAAAATGCGCATCGTTGATTTGTGCTCTTTGGTCATCGTTAGGGACCAGAGATTCTCCAATAGAGATTGGAGAAGTCTAGGTTAGGCATGGGCTGGCCGTCGTAATGCAAATCCATTTTAGTGTGAGTGATGTAGAACTGTTTATTCTGCATTATCCGTGACGACAGCCTGTCCCAGCTATCAGAACAACAGCCTCAGGTGTTAGGTATCTCCATCAGAACTCCGAATTCGGAGTCCTCGTGGAGCGGAGGGGCAATTTGCTGCGCTTGATTTCATGCTGCGTTTCCATCACGTGTTCCATGATAACCCACGTTATGACCTGTTTTCCCTGCAGGACAAGTGTTTGTGCATTGCCGTGAGGGCTACAGCCGTTCTCCTACGTTGGTCATCGCCTACCTCATGCTTCGCCAGAACATGGATGTCAAGTCTGCTTTGGTCACTGTCCGCCAAAAGAGAGAGATTGGCCCTAATGATGGCTTTCTAAGGCAGCTTTGCCAGCTAAATGAGCAGTTAGTGAAGGAAGGCAAAGTGAAGCCCTGAAACAGAGCGCCGTAGTATTTTTGGGTGTTTCTCAAACCATCAGAGGATGTATTAAGTGCTTTAGATTCCTAATCCCCCCCAGCCGCCAGTCTAAGTCGCATCGTGTGAGGGAGACAGAAGTCCTGCTCTTGTCTGGTGAAAGGATCTTAAACTGTGGGTCTGTCCTTCAAGGTGGCACAACGTTGTGTCACCCGTTGGAGCTGTGGCAATAAAGAGGTGTCTTTAGAGGGGTCACTGCAGTGATAACAGCTGTTCACAGGTATTTCAGAGCCCCCTTCGCAGCCTATATAACATGCTTTGCATTGACATCGCGTTGTCTCATTCGAGCTTTGTATTTTATTCCACCAGAGCGCTGTTTGCTGAGTGCCTCCATGCATCTCTCACTCTTCACTCAAGTGCTGCTTTTTCTAAAGCTTCTTTTTCATGCGCACAGGTGCCTCGAGTTTGAGTGTAGGAGCTTCAAGGAATGGAGCAGCACAGATGCAAATTGCACAGATGCACTCTCATGAAGTGAAGTATGCAGTGTTGTGTTCAGTGTGGACGTATGCAATGCACAGTGTGTGGCACGAAAGCCATTCAGAGCCTGACCTTGATGCACACTGTATTTCCAGGACTGCTTGTACCACTCGCTGTTGTGATTGATGTGAAATAGTCTGATATTAAAGTTTATTTTTATTATAAACTCACGCTCTAAAGAAAATATGGAGTGAATGATGAGAAAAGAACTCCAGCAAAGGAAGAGGAATGTCTGTACTTAGGAGTGCTTGTACTGGGTGCATGATGAAGTGCAGGGTATCAGAACGGAATGGCTTCTGAGGGTTGTATTGAACCACAGTCTCCCTGTCCCTCTGCTGTTGCTGTTTATTAATGCAGAATGGAAAGATCATATCTACAGATTACTTCCAGTGTTGTAGTGCAGGTTTGCTTACAGAGCATTTTGTTGGTACACACTGACTTGAATTATTTGCATGGCTCCGTTAAATAGAAACGAACATTGTTACGTGCCACGCGGAACAGGAAGCATTTCCTTTCTGTTAAAATAAATCCTACCTTGATCCTGGTTGACATGCAGATGAAATGAGTCATTGCAGTGATGGGAGAGGGAGCTTTGTTTACAGCGTGCTCTGGTGGGAATGCGTGTGCCTGTCATGCTGTTCGTTTGAAGGATCCCCCTCTGCAGCCTCAGAACTGTTGGCTGAACGATCGGAACCCTGAGGGGTTTGTGTTCCCTTTTCATCTGTGCTTTAATGTAGATCTCGGTTTAAAATCCTAACGCTATTTTGACTGGAAACACTTGTCTTAATAAGCCACCCAAGTCCAAAAAATCACAGAAGGACATGTGTTGTTAAGCTTATCTAACAAACGTTTTGTAACATGAGGGTGGAGGGGAATAAAGAAGATACTGTCACCAATTGACTTAAAGAACTGAGCTCTGAGACAGCAGATCCTGCCCTAAGGAGCTGATAGGTGACTCAGAAAGGGCATTTTTTTCAGCACTCTTTGAGAGCAGGCCAAGCAGGGACTCTGTAAAATACACATCCATCTTAGAGCAAAACTATCTGCCGTGTCAGATCCAGCACAATGAAAGAAGATGCAGTGGGTTTGGCATGCTCAGGAGTTAGAGAAGCTGGAAAGCAGGGAGGAGAGGGGGCGAGGAGCTCTTATCTTACAGCAAGGAACAAAGAACCTTTGGGTGCATTATCCACCTTCTGAAATGATGACACATGCAAAAACGAATCCATCTTAGAGCTCGTGCTGAGCTGCATCGCTCCCACCTCTGAGTTCGTAGCTCAGAATTTTGATCCCAAGCAAAAATGATGTTTTTGGAGTGCTGTCCTCATCCTTTGATCCTGAACTGTTGGCAGTGCCAATCTCATGTCTAAGGTGCCCTCCTGAGCTGTGGGTAATGCCACATACTTTCTGAGAGGGTGTTGCAATGGGGCACGCTTAGCAAAGTTATTTCAAAATTAGAGTTAACAGCACCCAAAGGGAAGATGGGCAGCTGCGCGACGCTGTGTTGTAATTCCCTTTGAGCCCGTGTAAGGGTTGGGCACATTTTCCTCCTAAAGATGCACATATCTGGCTTACCTCCCAGTGCCACGAGAGGGTATCTCCCCACAGTGCTCTGCGCTGTGTGTAATAGCACTGTGTGCTCCCTGAGCTGGAACAGTACTCAGATTCGACCCATCCTCCTCCTGCTGAATGAGGCAGGAGCAGCACACAGCGTATTTGCAGCGTTCCTCATCGAGGTGTTCCCACTGAGCTGTCTTCTGCTGCACAGAGCTAACTCCATCTCTGCTGCAAGCAGTGGTTTGCTTTGTTTTTTTAATTGCTAATATCAGTTTTGTTGCAGTTTCTTGCAATAGTTCTAGCACAGAGGGAATGAATGTCTAATGGAGACTCAGTAGAGGTTCCTTCTCAGATTACCTCCTGGGCTCTGCCAATGAGTCAAACTGAAAATAGGACAGCCCTGAGGAGCTCTCTTCCAGGGGTTTGCAGGCGAGAATGAGTGCCCTTCATCCTCTTGCAGTAAATGGCATTACAATTCAGAATCCAGGTGAGTGCTTGCTGTTGGTGTTTCATTAGGAGTTGGATTTGGAAGTCTACAATACCATTCTGAAGCTACTATTGACATCTGTGCTATAAAGGTCAAGCTGGCATAAGCAGAGAGAAAAGCTCTGCCCTAAACTGTACAGAAATCGACTTTTTTCTTTCCATTCACTGCTGTCAGCAGTGCCCCAGTTCCCTTTTCACACCCCCTGCTCCTTCTCTGACATATTCTTGTCTACCTGGAGCTCAAAATCTTGTGAAGTAAGTACCAACAAAAGATGTTGTGGGAAGGTGTGATGGCACTGAGCTGACATTAAGCTGCAGCAGAGCTGCTGCCATACGGAGCCCGTTGTGTTGTGTGTAACTTCTGAATGGCCAACGATCATATCCCAGTTTTTATTCTTTGGATGACGTACTGATTTCTTGTGTTTTGGAAACAAGCCCTGCAAGTGGAAGCTGTGGGAGTAATGCAGCTGAGGGTTTTTTGGTTGGTCTTGGGTTTTTGTTTTTTCTTTTCTTTTTTTTCCCTCCATATTCTAACTCTGTGCCAAGGTAGCTGGCCAGCTGACTCACCAGATGGAGCTGTAGGCTCGTTGTTCTCCACTAAGCAGTCCTCGTTCCATCCCTGAACAAAGCTGTTATGTGGATCTGATATCTTGGCACCAGCAAGGCGAGCTGCCAGAACGATTCAGCAGCACATTTGCTGGTCCCTGCTGGGAGAACGGGTGACTTAGAGGAGTCCATGCTGTAGCATTCAGGCTGGTGGGTGCAGAAAGGGGTACATAGCCCTGCAGGATTCCTGGGAGAGAACAGGACTTGGGCAAGGGCAGCCCAGCAGCATCCTGGGGAAAGGACTGCTTGGGAGGCAAGGAAGTCCTTCAGAAAGTGAATTGCTGGGGCAGTGTGTACATGATGGGGCAGAGTTTGTGGAGCTCAGGCTGTGCACATCCCTGAAGGTGTGGAAACCCCACAGAACTCCCATTTGTCCATGGAGGGCCACGGTGAGCACCAGAAATAATGCATGCCAGAACTGACTGCAACGACTGGGTTATGCAGATACCCTCACAGGGCAGAGTCACATCATCAGGACACAAATCTGGGGTCCAGAAGGCAGCAGACAGGGATTCAGGATGAATACATGATGCTAATTTACCTCCTCTACCTGCACCCCAGTCATGTCCTGGCAGCACAGAATCACATACCTGATCCTTAACGAAGCCAAGGGGGTATTTATTCAACTCAGAAAATAGCACTCCAGTTCTCATTATAGCGAATCCAAATTCAGTGTACTCTCGAAGTGTCCTCGAAAGAAATCACAAACATTTGTGTGGTGTGTTTTTTTTTCCCTCTTGTGTTTCATTAACAGTGCAAAAATCAATTGTTCCTGGGGGCCACAGCCCGAACCGTTCCTGCTTGCTGTGCTGTGAGCAGGCAAGCAGCTACAGGACATGGAAGAATGTGTTTGTAGTTAAGGAATCCAAACATCCCTGGGATTCTTTTCTCACTGCTGTCAGGCTGCCCTCGCCGAGGTTTTGTGCCAGAGGCGAAGTACAGCTTCTCATTTTCACCTTCGGAGTTCTACTTACTGTTTCTCCCAGCGGGTGATACAGATGAATGTTCAGACAGTTAAGAGAGGGCATTGTTCAAGTGCTCAGAGAAACCTCAAAGAACCTTGACACCTTTCCTGTCAATCTGACAGTGCATTTCCACAAATGCGCTTCTTGATCACTTTTGGAAATGCTCTCTGTGCAGAAATCAACACAAACTGAGCTTTGATAAGACAACGATATGCCATTCTGAACACATTTAAATAGGGTGGAATGGCTTGACTTGGAAGGGACCCCAAGGGTCATCAAGTTCCAAGCCTTTGGGCCACCAAACTCCGGATCTGGCACTAACCCAGGCTGTCCAGGGCTCCATCCAACCTGGTCTTGAGCACCTCTGGGGATGGGGCATCCACAGTCTCCCCAGGCATCCTGTTCCAGCTCCTCACCACTCTCTTTGTGAAGAACTTCCCCCAGGGAGCAATTAGCAGTGCTCACTGCCGTTCATCCCTTGGCTGTGTTCCACTGTGCCATGCACTTTGCTTTGGAGAAGCTCGCTGTGCTGATGGTGTTCCTGTCTGACAAAACACAGAGACTGATTAGTTCCCATCACCCTTATTTCCTTCCAAAACGAATAAAGAAACAAGCTGGTGTCTGCCTTTCCCTAAGACTGCTTTTCCCTCGGTGGGCACTCCCATGGTGCCCCAGTTAAGCAGCGTTCCTTGCTGGTGCATGGACCTGGAAGCTAAAAACATCTATTTAGAACTGAGAAAAATTATGCTTGCAAAAACCTTTGCAGTGCCTCAGTGTTTGAGTTTCTGGTGTTTGTGAGACCATCACTAACATTGCTCTGGGTGGAAGAGGCATTATTAATGAAAGAAATGCAGTTCTGCTGCTGCAGTCCATTGCACGGAGCAGCGAGGCTGAAGCTCCTCCAACTCCGAGCACAAACTCCTCTGCTGTGCGTGTCTGGGGGTGTGGAAGGGCAAAGAGGTGAAATGCCCTCGGGTCATCACCGCTGTTTGAATGGATTATTTATCATCAGGGTCACCCCATGGGAGAGCACACCTCCGCTTCACATTTGGTGACACCTGTTTTCTGTGCCAGGGCAGGGGAATGGCCGGAATGGAATGCAAGCCTTAGGTAATGAGTTCCCTACAGGAACAGGGGAAAACCAGACAGCCCCAACCGCTCCCAGCACTCACAGAGGCAGAGGAGAAGTCAGAAGCTGTTATTGACATTCCGAGTAATCTTTCAAATTGCTGAAGCTCAGTGAATCACTTTGGAATCTCTTGGACGTGAAATATTTCCACGAGGATGGATGCGACAGACGTTGCAGGAACATGCACAAGTGTCCTCGGCTGCTCTGAGTGCACGTTTGCTTTCCATAGCTCTGGTGAGCTCAGTGCAGGGTCTGATCTTTCTGAAGGGTGCTTCCTGATGAATGTATTTAGCCTGATAGCATCTCTAAGTACCTGAGAAATATTTGTGGCCTCGAGATGCAGAAATCACCCAACTGTCCCCGTTATCATCTCAGTTCTGCAAGGAAAAAAATACCACAGGTGGGATTTTAGAACACATTGTTAAAGCTTGGGATATAGCTGCCCTGGGCATAAGGGCATCAGCTCTCTCTTTTTTCTTGGTTGCATCATGCATAGAAATCAGTCTGGCCACGTTCTTGTGTTTAAAATAATCTCCTGTGCCATACCCAACCCTTTTGCAAAACATCAACACAAGGAGCGGTGTGCAGTGATCCCACAATACGTGCATTTAAAATAAGTGACCAAAACACTCAAAAAGAAAAGGGAGAGCACCTCAGAAAGCAGCTCCTGGCTGTGTGCCCTGACAGCCGTGCTCCTCGGAGCTGATTTCTTTTAAATAAAGCAACTACTCATTTTGAAAAGAAGCTCTTTCTCATTTCTTTTGGTGCATTTGTGAAGCAGACCCCCAAAAAACCCGCAGAGAAACCGCTCAGGGTGCAGTGCACCCTGCTGCTGTCAATCACCACTGCTGCCGGACACAAAAAGCCAAGAACACGAGAAGATTTTAGGTAGGAGTTGTAGAGTCCTGTCAACCAAGCCACCCCCACACACCCGTTCTATTTCACACTGACAAAAGCTGAGATGAATGAGTTGCTGTCTGGCCCTTCCCACTTTGGACAGCCATTGGCTGGCTTGGTTCTAAGAAGGATTTAAAAAAGGGGAATAATTTGCCTGTGCCTGGGAACTGAGGCTGTCAGGGTGCTGAGAAGCCGACCCGTGGGCTGCCACCATGCAGATCTCCTGGGCTGTGTGCTCTGTCTGCGTCCTCATCCAGATCGCATCCCGCTCGGCCGGAGGGTGGCAAGTGTTTAAAAATGATGCAACAGAAATCATCCCCGAGATCGCCGAAAATACGGAGACCCCGATGGAGCAGACTTACAGCAACAACAACACGATGAACCAGGCAAAGCACGGGGGGAGGCACATACAGCAAGCTCCAGACCCTAATGGTAAGACAAATTCACACCCGATTACTGTTTTGAACCCTAACAGGCAGATTAGGTACTATCAGAACCTGTTTTTTTGGATGTGGAAGGGAATTAAATATTGATTTCTTGGTACTGAGGAAGAATCAGGGTGGTGGGGTCTGAGAACCCCCAGCAGAAGTGGTCCTCGGCTGGGTGAGCTGTGCTGCTCTGCATCCTTTGCTAACAGTGGATTTTCGGCTGGATTGCAGGAGGCAACAAGAGTTAAAGCTTTTCCAAGAGGGATCCATGCCCAAGTGAATGGGAGGGAACCCTCTTTTGCAGAGGTTTGATAGCAGGTTGGCTACTTCATAGATTTACTGCATTTGGTCAAGTGTCTGATGTTCAGGATGATGCAAAACTCCAACTGTGGGAGGAGGGATGGAAGACAGAGAGTGCAAAGGAGTTTTAGAGGGAAACAGAGCCAACTCAGTCCTTCCATCCTGCATTTGTGTCCCAAACACATGTAGCAGCTCACCCAAAGCAGATCCCACTGCAGATCTGAGAGAGTCTTTTCTTTTTGGACAACTGGAAGGGAATGGTGTTTCTCCGCTTCAGGTGTCACAGAATCATCGGGGTTGGAAGGGACCCCTGGAGTTTAGAACCAGATAATATTAAAGAAATTAAAATTAAAAAAAAGTAATGTTATTTTTCAGTGCTGC
The DNA here is from genome assembly GCA_023055505.1 of Callipepla californica brunnescens. Classification (NCBI taxonomy): domain Eukaryota; kingdom Metazoa; phylum Chordata; class Aves; order Galliformes; family Odontophoridae; genus Callipepla; species Callipepla californica. Next base: position 2,444,983 of record JALIRH010000045.1, read on the forward strand.
TTTGTAGGGGTCTGAAGTCCCCCAGTGGGAGCACTCTGCTTCCTGCAGGCTGCCCCATATCCCCAAATCAAGGCAGGTTGGTTCAGTTACATCTGAAAATGCTGATTTGTAGCCTCTGTCTGCTCTGATATCCACTGGGGGTTTGTCCCTCTCAAATGTGCATGGGGTTTGGGGTGAAAAGGAGATAGTAAAGTGTATTTACTGGACTTGTATCAGGGTATGCAATAGTTTTATATACTTCTTTTAATATCCTTAATGTAAGGAATGAGAATGTTGATCCAAAAGCAGCCAGGCTTTCCAGGGACACATGAGGTTGCAGAACAGCATCAATAGTTTTGTGCTTTGTGCAGTCTGTGCACTTCCTGAGCCAACTACCCACCAACACAGCCCTGTGTGGGGTTTGCCTTGTGGTGGGGGCAGGCATGGATTCATCAGTTCTTTTCCATGGTGGTTCTAGAGCAGCCTTGGAGTCTTTGGAGATCTCAAACTCATCATTCAGTGTCACTGAATGACAGCATGGTTGGGTTGGAAGGGACCTTACAGCCCATCCAGTTCCAGCCTTCCTGCCACGGGCTGGGTGCCCTCCTCCAGCTCAGGAAGCCCAGGGTCCCATCCATGGCCATGGGCACCTCCATGGATGGGGCACCCACAGCTCTGGGCAGCAATGCCAGTGCCTCATCACCCTCTGAGCAAAGAATTTCCTCCTTACATCTGACCTAAATCTCTCCTCTTTTAGTTTAAAACCATTTCCCCTGGTCCTGTTGCTGTCAGACCATGTAAAAGTCACCCTCCATCTTTTTTATGATCCTCCTTTAAGTAGTGAAAGCCCACAACATTCTCCTCTCCAGGCCAAACAAGCCCAGCTCTCAACCTGACCCCACAGGAGAGATGCTCCAACCTCTGAGCATCCTCATGACCTCCTCAGGGCCCTCTCTAACATCTCCACATCCTTCTCATGCTGAGAGCTCAGAGCTGATGGCTCTGAGATCCCCTCCTTGTGGATGGGAAGGCACCAGCCACCCACTAACGCACTTCTCCTTCACAGACGTCTCCGACTTCAGCTGCAGAGAGATGCGCATCACCCGCTACGTGACGGAGGGGCCGTGCCGCAGCCTGAAGCCCGTGAAGGAGCTGGTGTGCTCGGGGCAGTGCGTCCCATCCCACCTGCTGCCCAACTCCATCGGCAGAGGGAAGTGGTGGAGGCAGAACGCTCCGGACTACCGCTGCATCCCAGCGCACACCCGCACGCAGCGCATCCAGATGGCGTGTCCCGACGATGAGACTCGGACTTACAAATTCCGAGCCGTCACAGCCTGCAAGTGCAAGCGCTACACTCGCTACCACAACCAATCCGAGCTGAAGGACTTTGGGAAGGAGCCCGCCAGGCCGCAGAAGAACAAGAAGTCACGTCTGTCCCGAGCTAGGAGCAGCAAGCCGAACCAGCACGAGCTGGAAAATGCCTATTAGGAGGTCGTGCCAAGCGACGCAGCCCAGCAGCTCTGGATGTTTTATACCACATACGAGGGCACACACAGGCCGAGCACGAGGGTCTGACTGCAGGCGGTTCCAATTCCTTCTGCTACGCTGGGTCAAAGGCTCACATAGTCAAAATCCATCAGTTATGGTCTGATAAGAGAATGAGATAAACCGAGCTGGTGGGAGATGCAGCTACGTTCAGTCTGAGAGGAGGGGACACCCTGGGGGTCAGCATGAGGCCACATGGCTTGTACGAGGAGGGGGAGGCAAGGCTGTTAGGGTGACAGTCACATCACACCTGGTTAGGAGTCATTTTGCTTGCTGGGCACAGAGGGAATGCCACATCTGTTTCCCTTTTCTGAGTCCCATGGTGCAGGACAAGTGAGATGGGGCACTGCACTCCCGATGGGCTGGGGACACTGGGGGACATTGGGGATGGGGAGGTTGGGGCTGGGTCTCAACTGGAGCCAGGCTGCCAGAAGGGAACGTCCTCTGCTAGGTGTCCTCATGCCCCAGAAAGAAAACCAAAACCAAAATATGACATTCATGCTCTCATAAGCATGACCAATCTATGTCACATTTCTAATTAGAATTCTGTAGGGTCAAGAGGTTCAGAACTGACAACCAAACCATCCTATTTTTTTTAGGAGGAAGGATTTGGGTTAGGACTACTTAAACAAGTTCTCCTAAGGGAAGCAGTTTTACAAAATGGATGCTCCTCTCAAGCAAGATAACCTCACTGGTGTTTGTCCTGTAAACAGCTAATAATGTGCACAATTTAACATAAAAAGATACCAATGAGTCCTTATTTCCTAGTACACAATCAGCATTAGTGACAACCTAATTATCTCAATTTACATTTCCTATTTTGTAGTGTTTGAATTACTTGGCCATACACCTTGTAGAGCTAAGACTGTGCAAGCCAAGTTCTGGGAGAAGGGTTCTGCGTGAGAAGTGAGCCTCTGCTAATCTGAAAGTCCTTTAGAAAAGTCTTTGGCACGTGCAGCTCTGGTACGACTTTAGTTTGACAGCCACTTAGCTTCTCAACATTCAGACTAATGTTTTTGTTTTACATTAAAGAATATTACTGGGAAGTGAATAGCCACATGCTGTATATATCCTGTAGAAGTGCTAGGCCTAGTATCAGATGAACACAACTTGGGATAAAGACAGCTCCTTTCTGTTCTTATTTTCTGTGTAGAGCTTATGCAGGGATCATATAGACTATGGCATTTTGCCGTGTTCATTATAGATTTTGCAATTATTTTATGTGGGACCAGAATCTAGAGAGAAAAGCTATTGTTTCAAAGAGTGAATTATGTATTTATTTTGTCTCAAAAATTATTTATGCAACGTTTTTCCTTGTAGAGAATGAGAAGTAATACTGCTTGGAAAATATTAGTCTGTTATTTTGAATTTTAAATACGTTGGTAATAAAGTAGAAACAGTGATTAACTGCGGGAAGACTAATTGATTTTCAGCTGCAGTATGGAGCTGTAAAGGCAGTGAATTACAGAACAGACTGGGGCTTGGCTCCAAACAGGGACATACATTTCTGTGATACAGAGCAGCAAGATCCTTAATTTCCAATTAATAAATGACACACCTCTAAGGGTACTGCATCCTGGGCATGATATTCCTCATGAAAATGTCATCTTGGGAAGATGTGGAGCTCAGAGCCCCACGTCACCTCCCCACCTCCTCCTGGTGACACCGATTCACATATTCACAACCTGGCAAAGCCACCAAAAATACCTAAATCCATCAACTTTCAGTCAAGAGTTCTTGACTGAAAACCAATTACAACCATAGAATCATTAAGTTGGAAAAGACCTCTCATATGCCCAAGTCCCACCCTAACCCATTGCCACCATGCCCACTAACCATGTCCCTCAGTACCACACTGCTTCACAGTTGTCTCATTGAAAGAGATCAAGAGCTGCAAAGCAGCAGTCACTTTTTAAAGTAATGATGTAGACCAATGCCCATTGCAATTTAGAAGGCAAAAAGCAAATACACGTGCCCATGAAGTTGGGGAGAGCTGAGCTCAGGCTGCATACTGGGCGCAGGACCATCGTAGATGAAGAGCTTTTCCTATCAGTGAGGTGTCCTCTCACTGCCATTCCTCAGAGCCTCACACAGAGCCCTAACCCAAACATTTGTCACATGCCTGGGACAACAATTTCCATACTCCAAACACCAAAACTTCCATGCATTCCCTTCTACTGGGTGTGCAGACATACCCTGCTGTTAAGCTGCCATTCAGAATCTTGCAGTTTTCTGCCTTACAATTGGATCCTTGTGCAAAAGCATTTCCAAGAACATCTAGAACAGGACACAAATGTAGAGGTGTTTTAATTAACCCTGTCTGTGTTTGCTGGAAGCACTTACTGCTCATGCTGAACAGAGGCAATGCCACGTCAACCAGTGATGTGAAAATTAGATTCTGCAGTAAATATCAGTTTGTCTTTCACTCCAAATCTATATGCTTCCAGTTCCTCCCAAGCAAAAATATTCATACCATACCCAGAGGAAACCATTGGAAGACAGCAATTTTATGGGCTATCCTTGAACTGAGGAAGCATTCCTGAGCACAAGACAGCTGAGAGACAAACTTGTTCAGAGTAACACACGCTCCAAAGGAACTTTTGTAAAGCCCAAACACAACTCTGTTATATTCGGTGAAAGATAACCTCACAGGCACAGGTATCCACCAGGTGCCAATTTGAGACTCAGCTCTGTAATTACAAACTGCACAGCAGAGTGTCACTCCATCCATCCCAGGCCCAGGCAGCACCTCATGCATGAACTCTGCAGCAGTGTCCAAGGAAGTCAGCCTTGAGAAATATAGGAGGAAATGCAGAAGGAATAATCACATAGTGTTTTAGCCACGTGACATCTACTTGTAATTATCTTTTGCACTCAACTAGCCAAGTATATGGGAGCACAGAATGATTTTTCTATAGTCAATAGGTCTTAAATTAATAGGGAACATACTTATGCATAGCTTGGGTTTGGACTGAACATCACAAAACCATTTGGATTGGAAAAGGCATCTAAGAACCAACCAAGTCCAACCCCAACCCATTCCCACTGACCAAGACCCTCAGTGCCACATCTCCACAGTTCTTGAACACTCTGAGAGGGACGGTGAGAAATCCCTTTGTGCCACAAACACTCCCTTCAGCCATCCCAGGTGGGGCAGCTGTGGTGTGAATCACTTTTTTGCCATGGGTTGTCTGCTTGGACCACAGCAGCTCCAGTTGGGATTTTCCTGCCAACTGGGTGCTCTCTATTGAAATTATCTCTTACTTAAGGATTTATGCAGCCCCTGGAATACTTTTTGGTGCCTGAAAGAGTAACGTCATCATCTCCATCGCAAAGGGAAGGATCCCCAACTCCTCACTGAGTCACAAACCCAAATTCTTGCACCTTCCTGCTGAAGGATCCCACATCAGGCTGAGTTTCTGGTACCAGACTTCAGGTTGAGCTCTTATTTCCTCACTGCCTTCCAAGGAACTTAAGATGTGCTCTCAAGCCAAGGAATTAAAGTGTATTTATTTAGTGGTTATCAAGCCCCTAAATTAAACAGACTTCTTTATCGTGTTGCCAACAATTTAATGCTTGTGGTATGAGGTTAGTTCGAGGTCTTAAAAAAAAGCTGCTCAGCTCTGACTAAATAAATAAGTGAGGTCACTTTTCATTCAGGCTACCAGATTCTTTGGTGCAAACACTTCCCTTATGAGAGGCTTTGGGACACAGTGGCTCCTCTGAGACTATTTCCATCTGGATTAGATTCTCTAATCTCTTCTTCCTTCCTTCCTCCCATCTATTTCCTTCCCTTTCACTATAAAGTGGCCACTATTTAATACTAATGTTCCCAGTCTTTTAGAATGGGGTGGGTATTTTTTTAAAACCAGAAATAAGGCTTAATTTAAGGTAATTACTCTCCCATTTGGAGGGTTTTGCTATTTGCAGGGCCTTTTTTTTTTTTTTTCTAGTCAAACTAGCAGAAGTTAGTTCTAAAAGTGATCGTTTTCTGCTAAAATTGTGCTTCAGTGTAAGGGTGGTGCTCAGAACCAGAAACTTTTCACTCGTTATGAATTTCTGGGTGGCTGGACACGAAAGTATTGCTCTCAGGAAATGGTTACCAAGGGGAGAAGGCATCAGCTTTCCAATGAAGGGAGGAATTGTATGTGGAATGTCAGCCTGTTCATCATTCATATGGGCTTTGGGATAAACTTGTCTTCAAATCGGAGTTGCAAAGGTCTTCCTATTGGAAGACAATGCTTTTCTAGAGTGAGTTTTGTCATCAACATCTACAGTGTGGCATTAAGAGGTAGGAGTCTATCATGAGAATTACTCTTTGCACTTGCAAGTGCCATAACAGAAGTGCTGTGAGGAGTGAAATGTGTTAACAAATGGAAACGTCCAATGGAGCACAGATCAGGGACAAGAACAGGTGAATAGGACACTGTCGCTAGGAAAACCTGCACCATTTCAGAATTTGAGCATCATATCCTCAGACATGTCCCTCCTTTTGAGCTGGAAAAGCTATCTGATGAGAATGGAAGGATTTCAGATGGTTTTCCACTACATAGAGATGCTTGGAAGCTCAAAGGGCAAGCAGCTGACTTCCACACTAAGCAACCAACTCCATCTACATTCAACACAATATTAAGCTACGTAGCCCTCAAACGTGTAATTCTGTCTTGGGAAGCAGTAGTCACCCTCTGTTTACTGAAATACACCAGCATCATTTTGAAGTACACATTTCATCCAGACATTTTACTCAGTGACATTGAATTTGCTTATCTTTCTCTGCAAACAGCAATGAGGATTTAACTTTTAATATAGAGACCTGGTCTGCTGTGGAGCAGGAAAACAGATGGCCCAAAAGGTGGGGAAACAATGTGCTCAAGGGCTTTTGGTATCTAAAGGGGGGGGTGGTGATAAGAAAAAAAAGAAGGAGATGGGTCCTTTAATGGGGTCTGCTGTGACAGGATGAGGGGAAATGGTTTCCAACTAAAAGAAGGGGTATTTTGATGGGATACAAGGAAAAAGCTTGTCCAGAGAGGTGGTTGGTGCCCCAACCCTGGAGGCACCCATGGTCAGGTGGATGGGGATCTGAGCATCAGATCGAGCTAGGGGTGCTCTCATTCATTGCAAGGAGCGGGACCAGTTGGCCTTTAAGGGTCCCTCCCCACTCAAAGCACTCTATGATGCAATTCTATGAAAACCATCTGGGACATTTCATGCTATTTTAGTCATGGAGGTCACAGCACTCCTCTGGGAAAAATAACTGATGTGTAAAGCATCCACAGTAGGTAAATTATACTAAATGAATACATGCTAGAAGAAAGCCTGCAGGTACACTAGGAAAACATCCAGGCTACAGAGTTCTTCGTGTGCCCAGCAAATACAGCAAGGGTTGTGCTGTATAAATATAAAATAATAGCAGAAGGAAATTAAAACAAAATCAAGCAAAAGCAAGTTGAATGTTCTGGAACTTCCAAGAAAAACCAAAGCCTCAGCATGAGAGCAGCACGCGGTGCGCTGAGCAGTGAGGGCTGTGCAAGATTTAATTGCAGAGTGAGAGAGACGAGGCAGAGCCCATCCCAGAGAGGGGAGAGGACGGAGTTAGCAGCTCTTTTTTTTTCTTAGAACATCAATTATTTTTGCAATTTCACATGGGAGCCAGTTCACTTCTTTTTAAATACATATATATATAGCATGATGTTCTGCGTTTTCCATTTTATTTTATTTTATTTTATTTTATTTTATTTTATTTGCTTCAGGAATGTTGGAAAGTGTTTCTAGTGACTATGGGAGTGATAAAGATGTGTAAGTATTCAAAAGGAGCCTCTGTGTGTGAGTGCTATGGGGAGCTTTGAACTGCTGCTCTGGGACAGCTGTTACTCTGTTGTTGCCCTTCCCATCGTTTTCTATACTGCCACCCTTTGTTTTTTGCATTGCTGACTGTAGATCCCACTTTATTCTTCACACAGCCATCCCGAAGGGCACTTCCAATTACTAGAAGTTGGCCACTGCACCCTAAGTCCCATAGAATCCCCAGTTATCACTGCTGATGACCCCCACACCACTAATCCCAGCAATAATCATCATCAAATGGACCAGCCTACTCATCCCTACAATAGTCCTAGATTTACACTGAACACCAAGCCTCACAGCTTATCCAACTCATCTCCACAGCTACAACCATTCTATTATCCACAATACCCTCCATCTCCATCCTAACAGCACTCATCCTCTTCTTACTAACCACCCTCAAGGTAGTAGTAGTTATAATCCAGGCTTACATAGTTCTTCTTTATCATCACTTTTAAATAGCCCTCCATTCTTTTCGTTTTTCATCATCTCAGGCATTCATTTCTCATTGCTTTACTCCAATCTCTTTAAAATGAGCTCTCCTCCCCTAACGTGCTGCTATTCACCGGAGCTTCAGGCCTCAGAAGCAAGCAAATAGCCAACAGCAGACTTCCAGATAGGAAAACAAGCTTAAATATAATCTCCCAGGAAGATGGAAAAGTTATGTTCCATAGAAACATCCACCTAGTGGAAGGTCTGAAGCTGTATATAAGTTCATAAAAAGAAAAGGGCAAATATATATCCATTTCTAACTCACCCCAAAGCACGCAGAAGACGTGAAATGAATCATTCTATAATATTAAATGCACAAACTTCCAGTTCAGAGTGCTTCTTTGTGCCTGGGACCTGCTGTGTCTCCTCCATTGATAGAGAAATTAGCACATATCGAAATGATATAGATACGAAAGACAGAAGTGAAGAAAATAGGATAGATGGATGGCAATCTCGGGGCAATTCTTATCTTTTTTTAAGGAAAAAGAGCTGGGCTATTGGCAAATGGAATCAGAAAACCCAACATGGGGTTGGTGGGTTGACCCAAGCTCAGAGTCCTGCATCTGCCTGATGTTCTGCATCCTAAATTACAATATCTGGTAAAAAAAAAAGAAAACAACACGCAACACATTTTTTGCCTTTGATCCTCAGTCAAAGCGGACTCAGAAAATCCCTTTATAATTGGTTAATAGTTCACGGGGCTAAAATTGTTGTTGTAGCACAATCTGTGGGAACAACACGGGAGAAACATTTCCTGCAGAAGGAATGCTGAAGTTTAATTACCGCACATGGCATGAGAGAGGATTTCAATGTTTCGAGCCCCGTGCTCAGGCAGTTACTAGGGAGCCAGCTCGTGCAGGAATACTGCTGCCATCCCCTAATCTCTGCTGTGCCCGAGAACAGCAAAGGGGCCCCATTCTCAGGGTAGGAGGAAGGAATGCTGCACATTTTGCTTCCCCAGCCCTTCTCGTTGGCGTTGCTACGCCGGGTGCTTTAATTAATAACTGTCGACATCTTGTCATTTATCATTACTGAAACAGGAGGTGGGGACCTGCCATATGCATGCTGTACAAATAAATTAAAGTTTTCTCCATCAGTCCCACGGCTCTGCTGCTGTCAGTCACCAGCAGGATCCTTCCTGCAGCCCTCGTAGCATCTCACTCTCAGCACAGTGTAAAACAAACTGATGGAAATAAGGAAAAATGTTCCTTCCATGATAAAGGTGGTGAAGTGCTGGCACAGGTTGCCCAGAGAGGTTGTGGGTGTTCCATCCCTAGGACAAGGTCAGGCTGATTGGGTTCTGAGCACCTCACTGTGCTGTGGGTGTCCCAGCTCAAACCCAACTCAAACCATTCCATGAAACCCATGTTTTGTAGGGAGCTCAGGGATGGAGTTCATGATGATCCATTCGCTATTAGATTGAGATGAACAGCAAGGAAGAAAGTTCTAGGAGTAGAGCTGTGCACAGATGTGGGTCCCTGAGATAGTGGGGAAGCGGTGCAGTCAAATTGTAGAATCACAGAATCATTTGAATCATAGAACATCCCAAGTTGGAAGGGACCATGAGGATCATTGAGTCCAACTTCTGGCTCCGTATACCACCACACAAAACAGGGGCACCCTGTTCAGGTGCTCAGAACCCCATCCAGACCAACCTTGGGTGTCTCCAGGGATGGAACACCCACCAATACGATCCGAGACTCCTTCAGCAGGACTCACGAATTCTCCATATCAAAACCACCAAAGGGAGACAAAGGGGCAGGCTCTGCAGAGAGACCCAACAGAAGGAGCACTCCACATGTCACCCAGAGCAGAAGGCCGTGCTGGAGCCTGGGGGTCGCGTGGCTGAACCAGGAGAGCATTTTAACGATACAGCCCTGCTGCCCACAGCTAATTGCCCTGTTTGGCTGGAGCCAGGCCGAAATAGCACCAGGAAATGAGCTCATGATGCACGGAGCCTCGTCTGCAGGTGATAAGTAAGGGCCCAACAAATTAATCTCATCAACTGCATTCATCTTCGGTTGCTGCTGTGTGCCAGGCCACAATGTGTGGGCTGAGGGCTATTTTTTTCACGTCTCTGCCTTAAACGGATGGTTTGAATGACCATGATCCAACCATGCTATTCTGCGCTGTCTGCGTCCTCAGCTCTTCTTGCAGAAATGGGAAGAAGCTTTGGGCTGTATCTCACAGCCAGGAGACAAATTACAGTGCTGACAGCTTGCTGTTGTCAGTGTGTTTTGGATTACACACTCTGTAATTCTAATGAAGTGAATGTATTGCTTTCCTTCATCTTTTCCTCCTTAATGCCAAGCATCTTTATTAATAATTGTAATTTAATCATCGACGATGCCATTCAGAATGCACTACACTCTTTAAATGCACTCCTCACCTTATTATTAAGTTCTTGCACGATCAGAAGTCACATCTATGTGAAAAGGAAAGAAGCATTGCCTCAAGTTCAGGAAAGGGACCACAAAAATACATTCATTCCGAGAGAAACACAACCCCCATTCTAAAGAAGAGCTTTTCTTTTTTCTTCCCTCCCCATACATGCATCCAAATGGTCAGTGCATTTTGCTATTACACACATGCTTTGCAGCAGAAAGAACCAACCCTTGCAGCCCTCTCCCTTCCTCAAGCAGCTCTGCTCCCATGTTCTCCGCTGCATTCCCTCTTTCTGCTGTTCATTTTGCACTTAGCAAGGAGAAGCTCTTCATTTTTCCAAACCTGTTATTTGTTCTCCAACCAATCATTTGAGGAGCACGAAGTCTGTGCTCAGAGTCTAAACATAAGTTTATGGGTATGTGCCTGACACATGCCCAGATCACACGCTGCAGTGAGAAATAACCATTGCACTGCAGCAGCGGAGAGATTCCTGATGAACTGCTTAATCCTTGGCAAAGGATGAAAAGAAAAAGCAGCTTTAATAGCAAACAAATATCTGCAGCATCGTTTGTTTTGACACTTTGGTTTCCCCACGCTGCAAACTGCAGTGAGCAATTCATCTCACAGCCACGTGTGCACAAGAGATGCACCGAGCAGCTGCTCCCAGTGCTCACACAGTGCTCACATTCCCTCACACTGATGCACAGTGCCAGCCTGAACACTGAGAAACGTGGAGGTGATGGCAGTGACAGCACAGCCCTGCGGTACAGCATTCAACTCAAAGTCAAACAGGGGTAATTACACCTAGGCACACAAAGAGGAAAGGGGAGAGCGAAGCTCAGGAGCTGCTCAGGTCAACTGCAGCCACAGCAGCTGGAATTCAGCACTCAGGGCGAGATGTTTGGGTTTAATTCTATGGGAGGTGAACGCTGAGAGGGATAAATCCATTCTCTGCCTCATTCCTTCTGCTGGACCCACACCCTCGGTGCTGCTTGGAGGTGCTCGCAGTTTCCCTTGCATGACAAGCGGCCAATTTGGCTCCTGCAAGAATTCCTGTCTTCAAACCCTAATTATCGCGCTGGCGCGGCGGAGCGGTTTCCTGCTTGTTTGTATTTACTCACAAAGTCCCTCCTGCACGGGGTGCTGTGATAAATATAATTCCACTCGTGGCTAATTTGGTGTTTTTTTAGGGGGGAGAGGGGGAGAAGGGAGGGTAATTTCATGGTAAACCATAATTACCAGTACAACGAGTCCCTTAACTACCAATCCAATCTGAGGGGGTTGCTGAGGCTCGAATCAGCCTAATTTGAATTCCGCTTGTTCGTAATAAATAAGTAGTAATTGCTCATTGGATCTAGCCTACATTGTTTTAAAATGGAAAACCACTGTGAAGTGTGAAATTTTATGGCTGTTTGTGTTTAATTTTAGCCACTTCCTAATCCCGTTATGCCGACAGCCCAGCACTGAACTGAGCTGAGCTGGCATCCACGTCCTGCATGGCTGCTGCTGCTCCTGTGGGCAGGGAGCTGGGCAGGACAGAGCACTCATGGGGGGCCCATATCCCCCCTCTTTCATTCTGGAAATTTCAATAGTCGGTATTGGGAATATAAGGCTCTAACACCCCTATATATCTCTATTATGCTTTAGTGCCCCTATATATCCCTATCATGCCCTAACACTCCTAGAAATGCACGTTGGATTCTAACCTACACCTGTGTTCAGCTGAGAGTTGCTTCCTATTTTCAGTTCCTTAAAAACACCCAGGTGATGTGGAAAGCAGCATAAACCCCATTGTGTGGCAGCATCTTGAAGTTTTCTAGCCCCTTCTAATGAGTGAGAATCAATGCTGACTGCAAGAATGAGTGCAAAGAGACAAAACCTGCTCTCCAAATCCCATCCTGTAAGTCTGTCCTTCGTATAGTCTAGAATCTTACTTTATTAACATATTTTTCCTTAGAACAAAAGTGATTCCACTGACTTCTAAGCATCCCAAATGTATGATAGAAGCAGGAAATCCCAGCGTCAGGGCACGCAGCCCTGCTGGGAGCAATGCACACCTATAGTGCAGCTCGCACACTTTGCAGTGTAAGGATTGGTAGATCCAACAAATTGCATTTTTAGGTTTATTTTTGTTTTTATTTTTTTTAGAGCTGTTCTCAGAGTTTCTTAGCAAATACCTCCTCATTGCAAGAGGGCTCGGTGCCCTGGGAACCCAGCAAGGGGCAAGCAGAGGGAGCTGCTCGTGCTCTTTCTCACTGAGCTAAAAATCCCTCCTTCTATCAATCAAACCCTCCATGAGGCTTGCAGCCTCCTCACCTTCAGACATTATCCTGCTGCCACTGTCATGGCAACCGTAGAGGCTTCTCCAGCAGAGAAATCTGCCTGGGAGTTTTAGGGGAGATTAAGGAAGAGCCCAGGGATGGGACAAAGCTGCAGCAAGACTGAGACCCCATCATCCACCCCAAGTGCTGCCCATGGGCCTCCAACCACTGCTGCTGGTGGTCCCCACCATCATTCAGAGCATCCTCCAGGACATCCATGCCTTGCACCACGTTCCTCCCTGCGGGTCCACAATCATGTAGGGGGTCAGGTACATGGCCCTGGGAAGCTTTCGAACTTCACTGGTCATTCAGACAAAGCTCTGCTTTCAGACTGGGTTTTATCAAACATTTCCTGATAGTTCAGATGGTGATGGCTGGGCTTTGATTCTTCGCATCTTCTTCCCGCTCCCCGCACTTGTATTTGTTTGCCCATCTCTTGTGAAGCTCCTAAGAATCAAAGGTGGCCTTAACCCAAAGAAAATGGCTGGGGAGTTCCATGAGACAAACGTCTTCAGGAGAAGAGAGAACTTCACACTTGGAGCACTTCAGACACTGGTGCCCGAAGTGCCTTCATTATTCTGGCTGGAATTATTATGTCTGTCCTTGAGCCCGAAGAGAACTAATAGGAACAAAGTAAGCAGCATTCTGCTCCCAACAGAAAAAGCCTGTTGCATCATCTGGAATGTATTGAGCGTATTTGCTTGTTCTTTAATTACAGAAGTCAATTACAACAGCAGGACAGCATCCATTTGCACTCGAACTGAAATTTTCCAGAATGTTTTGTAATCCCAATGTGGAGATACCTATTTGAAGGTCTTTTATATGAGATTTTTGTCCAAGCTATCCCATAGCATCACGTCCCACATGCTTGGGCTCCTGCTGCCATCGCACCTCCATTTCCCCCACCTCAAAATTCCCAAGGATGGGATCTGGAGAGCAGCTTTGCTCCTTCAGCCGCTCACTCTCGCAGTCGCTTCCCACCAAAAATAAATAAATAAAATAAGGCAAACCCTGGGATCATTTTACAATTATTTGTTTCATACGGTGGAAGTGAAAAGAACAGGATGTAGCGCTCAGGAAAAATGTGAAAATCGATTCTTTTTTTCCTGCATTAACCATAACTGTTACATCCTGAATTACCGTGGTGCCGTGCTGTCTTCGAGCAATGAACCACAGCAGTGACTGTCGCGGTCACCTTCTAGCAAAGGATTTTGTTCCTCAGACATTTTTTTTCCCACAATAGCAACAGCCCAATGACAAGAAGGAAAATAGCTTCTTCCCTCGGTCCCAGACGACAATCTGGCAAACACAGTTATAATTTGCCGCAGGGGCCTGGAGCGTCGACGCTATAAACGTAAAATAAAAACAAAGGAGGCTGCAGCCATGGGGAGAAGGATGGAGCTGCGGAGGGCAGAGCATGAATCCAGACCCGTGGCCACACAGGACACGGAGCTCAAAGAGCCCTCGTTTTCCTGTTGGGAAAACAAGCTGTGCCATTTCTCTTTGGAGAAGGATGGTCCTGCCTGGAGCCACGACTTCCCTCTCCCTCCACGTTGACATGAACTGCTTCACTTTACTCAGTGAGCAAAGTGGGAGGGTCGTGAGCTGCTCCCCACACTCAGGGCTGTGCTGCTTCAAGAAATCACAGAATCACAGGGGTTGGAAGGGACCTGAAGAGATCATTGAGTCCACCCCTCTGCTAAGCTAACCCTACAACAGGGTGCACAGATCACTGCCCATCCAGGCCTTGAATATCTCCATAGAAGGAGACTCCACCACCTCTCCGGGCAATCTGTCCCAGTGCTCCATCATCCTTACTGTAATGAAGTTCTTCTCTGTTAGTACAGAACTCCCTATGCACAAGTTTTAGGGCACTGTTCCTTGTCCTGTCGCTATGCCCCGCCAAGAAGAGCAAGAGAAGAGCAAGAGCACAAGAAGAGCAAGGATTTCATTCTCACATGGCACTCCTCTGCCCTTCCCTTCACCAATTCCACCCCCAGGGCAGTGCTATGGGTGCTGGAAGATCCCTGGGAGTGCTCCCACCTGCACCGTGGGCAGAGATTTATCACATTGAAGACCCAAAGGGAACGCATTCCTTACCCAAGCATGAGCAGCGTCGTGCTGCGTGTTCATGTGGGATGAAACCAAGGTAGGGGGATGCAGTGTGTGTGATGCAAACCTCGGCTGAAGCCTCACCGCTGCAAACGAGGGGCACCGGAGCGGACCCGCAGGCGGATACCTCCACCTCGTGGTGGGAAATCGAAGCATCTTGGAGAAAAAATAATAATAATAGAACGCTGGAATGCTCGTTTCGCCGCCTTAAATTGACCTTTGTAATTGATTTTCCATAGCAAGTGGTGCTTGTTAGCATAAGTCGTGAATGATGAACCTCATCGATGTACCACAGAGCTTCATACAGCGAAAGGATGCCACACTGGTACCTTCTCCACGTGCAGTTTTCTATCCTGCACAGCACAAAATGCTTTCTGGTGCTGGGTTTAAGGCATTCTTCTGTTTAACCAGTGAACATATTTAACACTGAAGTGTTAATAAGCTAAGCATAACCTATAGAATCTGATTAGATGCATTTCTGGAAGGCATATGGGTTTCTTGCCACCCTGTTGCAGACAGCTTGTAGCATCCTAGAATTAATTCAAGCCCCCAGGTCCTGTCCATCAGCACGACGAGTAGTGTGGTTATCATTTTAATTGGAAAGTTATATATATATAAGAGAAATGTAGAGAAAAGGATAATTTGTATCTCATTTTTCTTCCCAATCGTCATTGAAACGAAGCTTTCTGTGCTGGTTCTATTTGTTTGCATCGCTCTTGCTCGTTGCTCAATGGGATGGAGATGGAAGGCTCTGCAGAGCAGAGAGGAATTACTCCAAACTGCTTCAGTTCATTCTGGAGTTCTGGAATCTGATTCCTTCACCCCAGATCTCACTTCTGCAGGGAAGAGGCTGCCCCATATTTGGATGTTGCAAGCTGTCATTACAGATACTGAGATCCACAACTGCATCTTTATTTAGCCCCAGTTATCAGACTTGCAGATGATTTATCCCCAGTCTGCAGGAAGCTATAAATCACTCGAACCCTAAAAAAGTCAATTGCTATTTGACATTATACCTCACCATTACTAAATTCTTTCAACTGCAATAAAGCATCCGTCTGCTTCTTAATATACGGGCAATTAGTAAGCCACCTTTTAAACGTTTCTTCCCATTTTCTGTTAAACCAGCTCCAGAATTAAAAGGAAAAAAAAAGAAGGTCACTTTGTGGTCTTTGAGATGATGGACTCAGTCGGGATGACCATATTGCCCCCAAAGTTCCCAGTGTAGATCACACAGAGACAGAGTCACTGATGCATTTTGTTGTCACTATTGGAAACGTGACATGGAATTCCTCATGGCATTAGTGGAACTTTTCACCCACTTTTTCAGGTGGGAAATTAAGAGGTGAATTTCCAACCTGGCCCAATCATTTTCGTTGATCTTTCAGATTCTCTGAATGTCCAAAAGATCTGAAATGCCACTGACTCAAAGGGAGGTGATTTAGAGCATCTCAGCGCACTCGGCATGGCAATCATCCGCAGTCACAGTGCTGGGCTGAAGCAGTTTTGGGCAACATAGGGATGCACCAACTCCTTTTCCCTCCATTTGCCACTTTTTGGGATAAAAAACCATGAATATTCAAAATATTCATTAAAAAAGAGCAGGCTGAGCGTCTCGGAGGAGCCACTTATTAGTCATAATTAATTTTGTAGTCAAAAACCTCCTGCTTTTCTTTGTATGGTCTTGGCTTTGTGTGCGAAAGGAACGCTTCCCCAGTCATGCTCGGATTGATTTCACACCTCACATATTAGCACTCCTATTTCCACGCTTTCATCGTCTGTCCCTTTCCAACACCATTCCCTTACCTCAGTACAGGAGGAGGTCCCCACAACATCCCATCATCTGCCCCTTACTTTGCGATCAAGGCGACCGAACCCATCTTTATTGCATTGACGTTTGCAGCCAGCGGAGGGAGGTGCGGTGCCGCCAGCGATTAATTATGGAGGGAAGAGAGCTCCAATTAGCACCGCACCTTCCTCCCCTCTGCCCCAAGCTGACAAACCCCAAAGGCAGTGGCTGCCATGCGCAAAGGTTGAATGATAATTGCTGTGCAGGATCCCGTAGGACCCCGTTCGCACTAGAACTTTGTTGCCCTCTTCCAAACTACAATCCCTTCTCTGTGACAATGTCCCAGACATCAAAAATGTACATATATTTTTTCCCCCATTTTCGATTTGCCTCATTTCGGTGCCATTCAACACAGGGCTGAACTTCAGCTCTTCCAAATCTTCTCTATAATTCCCCGTTTAACTGTGCCTCGTGTAAGTGATTCCATTGAATGGAATCACACAGCACAGCAGCAAATGCAACAGCAAAGGGTGGTCATAAGGAAAGCAGTGCCCAACTCCAGCACTGAAGAAAGAAAATTAAAAGCTCATCAGCTAGCAAATAACCCTCAAAGATGTATTTACTATTTGGATCTTCAGAGACAGGACTTTTCCAACAAATGAAATACTACTTGGATCTCCAGGTTCTTCCTACAGATGAAAAGGTTGCACTCTGTCCCACCTCAGTACGTGAGGCGGTGAGGAAGTATAGATTTGTTGATCCATACCCCCCCAAAAAATGGCTCAAAAAGGTTCAACGTTGTGCTCCTATCGGCTCCTTGGGGATGCCACGGTTCCTGTTTCGTTGCTGAGGTCTGATGAAAACAACAGATGAGCTTTGCAATCTGCCAAAAGCTGAGCTAATTTTTGTGTTTTTCAAAAGGAGGAAAAAAAAAAAAGAAAGGAAGAAGTTTGCCTGTCAAAATCTTTTAACTCTTCCTTTGCTGACCCAAAACATTATTTGTGATTTCATAGAAAGCTTCTGGTGCCTTGGATGCCATTCAGGACAGTCAGCTCTTCATGAAATGGACACATGATTGAAGGGCACGGCTCTTTGTTAGAAAAAATAAGGTGATTTATTCAAGTTCTTTTGGCAAATGGTCTTTTCTGTCTAAAGAATTAAATGCCAGAGCTGTGACTCTGCTTGCTTTTATGGCTTTTCAGGGAAAGGAGGTTCCTCATCTCTTCATAGTATCAAATCCAGAAAAATAATAAAAACAGAACAAAACGAAACAAAATAATCAAAACAGAAGGAGGGAGACACAAGGAATCCAGGACTGCTTCCTGGACTCACAAGCTGAGATATCTCCTAGATTAGCACACAGCTTTGAAACCACAGAACACATTTTGCTCCATGTTATCACCGCGTCTTGAGACAAAAATGTGTATATTTGCATATGTGTATTTGTATATATTTCCATCCATATATTCCTGCAAATCTAGTGAGTTTTTCTGCCCATGAACCCACTCAATCCCACTGCCACATGCCCTCGGCTCCAGTCACACCTCTAAAACCCAAACCTCCTCATTGGAGCAGTAAAAATAGCAAGCAGAGAATAGTGAGCTTTCAAACCAAGAGGTTACAAGCAGCAGGTTATGCATTGTGCAATGTGATCGAGCAGTTTCCAGACAGAATTTTTCCCTTTGAATATCCTTCCAAACTTGGAGCTGGACGCCTCTCTTCTGCTTTTTGTTTCTGCTGCTCTTTCTCCTCAAATAAATTATCACATAAGTGTCTCTAAGCACATCTCAAGCTTCCTGTACCTGAAACAGTTTTTTCGCTACTGCAAAGCCAGCAGGTTTAATTAATACCGGAAATATTGACTTAGTGCTAAGAGAAACATTATCGTTAAATCAGAAACCTGGGGGTAGCAGTGCCAGCTGCAGAGTAAGGTAGACACAGAGTGGGAAAGGGGAAAGGATGGAGCGTGGCAGAAGAAAAGACTTTCAGGTTCTGCTCAGGGCTCGGGGTAAGCTGCCAAGACTGGAGCCAACAGAGCCATTGGAAGACAAGTGCCAGGGGCAAAAGCAGACAGGGGAAAAGCTGAGGAAGGTAAGGGGAGTGACAAATTCAGAAATAACTCCTGAGGAAAAGCTGGAAAGCAACAGTAGAAGGAAAAAAGTTGAGGACTGAATTAAAAAAAAAAAAAAGAAGAAGAATAAAAAAGGAAATGAAGGAAGAAGACGAAAAGAAGAGAAAATAACAAGAAGAGGGAGAAAAAGAAGAGAAAAAAAAGGAGAGAAAAGAAGGAGAGCAACAGAGGAGGGAAAAGAGGAAGTGGGAAAAGAATAAGAGGAAAAAGAGAGGGAAAAAGAAGGGGAAAAATGAAGGGGTGAAGAAGAGGAAAAAGAAGAGGGAAAAGAAGGAGAAAAGAAAGAGGAAAAAAGGAGAAAAAAAGGAGAAAAGGGGAAAAAAGAACTAGGGAAAAGGTAGAAAAAATTGAGAAAAAGAAGAAAAGGAGAAAATAAGGGGAAAAGAAAGAAGATAAAAAAGACAGCTAGAAGAGAAAAAGGAGAAGAGGAGGAAAAAAAAAAGAAGAGAAGGAAAAAAAGAGGAAAAAAGCAAGGTACTTTAAAAGCTCATGCTTCGCATTGCCAGGTTCGTAATCATGTTAAGTGGTGAAAATTATGACCTCATTGAAAAGTCTTCTATTCGGAGTGAGCGTGTTACCACCCGTACTTCTTGAGTTTGTGGGAAGTGAAATAGGCTGAGAAATGCAAGGAGTGCAAGTGCTTTGGAAGAAAAGGAAAGGGCAAATGCAACAAACAGAAGATCCCATCGATCTATTTGGAAGTTGGAGAACGACGAGTACACGTAGTCAGTTTGCAAATGGCTCAGCACAACTGAGAGGAAATAGGTAACAAATGTGACGCTGCTCTCATTGCTCCCAGGGAAAGCAATAGGAAGGAGGAGGAGGCAGTAAAGCTTCCAAATGAGTGCAGTAACAGCACACCATCCTTTCTCCATTCTTTTTTTTTTTTTTAAGTCAACAGTTTGGAACAGAACCATCGAAATAGGAGGTGGAGGATAAAAGCTCAAGTCATTAAATCAGTGCAAACTGGAATATCTTCATAAGATCACCCCTGAGATTGAGCTTTTAAGAGCACCATAGCAAAGAGACCATACAGATTAAATAATGAATCAAGCACAGGATCACCAGGACTCGAAACTCTCTGCCATTTCACTGCCTGTGTTGGGCAGAGATGCAGCTCCAGGATCAAGCTCTGAGGTGGAGAGCTTTCACAAATTCTATGTCCACACTTTGTCTACCAAAACATTCTTCCAAGCTAAAAGCATGAATGTCCCATGTAACCCAGCTCAGCCTGAGAGGCCGATGTTTGATGCCTTCTCTCCAGCATTATTTCTCCAACATCAAGATGCGTGAGCTCTCCCTACAGACAGACAGCAATCCCATTCCTAGAAGTTTGGAGAGATTAATCTAACAAACAACTGATACCACCATGACAACCCTCTGCTTTTTTCAGAGGTAACACGGCCTTTCTCACTCCATTTCCTCCCCCAAAACCATAAAAACCCTCATACTGGTTTCCTGCAAATCCAGGCCTTTTAAACCAGACTAATTTGCCATATGGGATTACAGCAAAACGCAAGTTAATGTTTCCTGACGTTTTGTCCAATACCTAATGTCTTTTAATATAGCTCTTTAACCACACAGCTCTTTAGCTTTCATTTCGGGGAGATCATCTTTCCCTCCCAGGTTCACTGCCTCGATTAGCCCAAGCTTTACACTTTTTCTGTTCTTTTATTCCTTCAGGATGCTGAGAAAACTATTAAAATGACAGATGGACCCAGAGAGCCCATCTCTGGGCTTGGCATTTCCTCTCCAGCTCAGCCCCAACCCCTTACAGGTGGAGTGGAGCCTCCAGGGCCCGGTTTCCCCTCTTTCCTGCTCATGCTTCATCTCTCTGCATGTTTATTCCTTTGCCTACCACTCCTGTGCCCACTCTGCCATTTCTTGAACACCTCCAGGGACAGTGACTCCACCATTCTCCAGGGCAGCCTGTGCCAGTGCCTCACACAACTCTTCATGAGAAGAAATTGTTCTTAATATCCAACCTGAGCTTCCTGGTGCAACACGAAGCCATCACCTCCTGTCCTATTGTTACATGGGAGCAGAGGCCGACCCCCACTTCATTCCAACTTCCTTTCAGGGTGTTGTAGAGAGCCGTGAGGTCTCCCCTGAGCCTCCTCTTCTCCCAGTTGAACCATTCCAGTTCCCTCAGCCTTTCCCCATAAGACCTGTGCTCCAGACCCTTCAATGTCCTTCTCTGGACACACTCCAGTGCCTCAATGCCCATTTCTGCCATGTGAGAGAAAGTACTGTGACCCAGGAGCTACAAAATGCCTCTGAAAAGGCACTTCAGAGCTGCTGGGTGCTAGAACCCAGTCTTGCAATCCTTTCATGCCCCTAAATCACCCAGAGGATGAGGCAAGGATCAGGCCAGGCCAAGCCTCTTGTTGGAAGCCCTTGTTCTCCCCATTCCTTGCATGCAGTGCTGTGATTTCACAGACTCACAAAAGCAGACTTTCGCGAGCAAAGAGTCAACAGCAATTTTTCCTTGGAGTGCAATGTCTTCAGCACGACAGAAGATGACTTCCTAATGGAATATTGAACTGTGTCCAGGAGCATCTGCCATGCCAGCAAGCACAATCTCACGTCAACTCCAGCACACTTAGCGTGGGTCTTTGCTGATACAGCAGCCTCAGATTTGGTTTACACCTCAGTTTCTGAATTTCTCACTGCAATAGGTTTGGAAGCCTATCTCACCCATCCATCCTACGTTTCCCACCCAGCCTGGGGTCTGGAAGAAGAGATGTTGACTCAGTGGAGGTTAAAGGTGGCTGCCTCGTCCAACAAATGGGCTTTGGCAAGAGGGGAGGGCTGTTGTTTTTTCTTCCTTCAGGAATGAAGTGTCAGGAAGATGTAGAGGGCAAACAAGCCCCCGCTGGGCCGTTGAGTGACAGCAGCAGCTGCAGAGGGTGCTGGGGCAGTGCGGGACCCGGGGGTTCCCACATTTGGGGGGGGTCTGCCATCTCCTTTTCCCACATCTGAAGTTAGAGGAACAACAACAGAGAGAGGTCTGTGGGGAAAATGGGGTCCAAGCAGTTCAGCTGGGGGTGCAAAGTGATGCTCAGATCCCATGGGATTCCTGCACGGAACCTGAACCTTCTCCTGGAGAAATGGAGCAGTACATCCACAGATGATCCTCCCTTCCCTTCGATTTCCCTCAGAATACATGAATGGACATAAATGATAACTAGATAGTTGTTTGATTAGCTGGAACTGGGAGTAGGGCTGGAAAACACAGACTGAGGCTTGAGCTCATACAAAGCCCTTAACACCCCACATGAGTTTGGTGGGTCAGCACTATACATTTTTGCATTGGCAAAAGCACTCTGGGCTCTACCCTTGGTCCTGCTGGTGCCCAAAATATCCCCACATCCTTTGCCACCTGGCCTTCCAGACAGAGCAACCTGCACACTTTCCTCCTGCCTGGCAGTGGGAAACATGTTTGAATGTTTGCTCTCTGAACAGACTGAATTATGTAGGAGAGCCCTTCCTAGAGGATGAACTGTTATTTGGCATTTTGCAAGAAAGTCAAATTCCTGTGAAGGTAAAAGGTGATGTGCTTGATCAGAAAGATCTAGGCTAAGCCCACCTGATTGCTTGGAAAAGCCCAGGGACTGGGATGAGCACACCCTGCCCTCCATTTGATTCCTTTAAATGTCACAACGCTGAATTATACAGAAGCCAAATAAAAGCAGCACTTCAAGCCCAGGGGGAAGAAAAAAAATAAATAATAATAATAATATTAAAGAGAAAAAACAGAGGCTCTGTGTCCATCTGGTAAATCCCTCTGTGTCTACGGGGGAGCACAAACCCAGCCCGTATGGTGGGAGAAGGGGAAAGAGGTGCACACCTATCGAGGCATAGCAATGCAATGGAGAAGGTTACAAGCAGATTACAGAACCACAGCACACATGGCTGTATAAATTACCCTGAAAACACAGCCAGCAGTTGCAGTGACCCCAGTGCAGCTCTGCAGTGATACTTGGGGTGTTCCCAGGTGCCACCTCTCTGTGTAAAAGGGATGGAGAGCAGATTCTCTGGTAATTCCTGTGCTGCAGAGGCAGCTCCAGGGTCTGAGAATCTGCTTTCTGTTAAGAAGAGCTATAAAACTTTCAACAAAAGATGAGAAACACGTCTCACATTGGCACAAAGGCAGGAGATTTCCTTGTAGGAAGGAGTGGCATACGGAGAACTCCCTGGAAAGTGGGATATAGAAAGAATAACTGCCACCGGCAGTAACCGTCAGCAAATACAAGTGTTATAAAGCTAAACTCAGAAATCCCTCAAAACTGTGCACGTGCATACAAGTCACCTAAAAAGAAATAATTACAGCTGGGCTTTAAATTGTAAATAATCAGTGAAGCACTTTCTTACTTTTATTTCCCACTTTGCCTCTTGAAATCTGGCGTCTGCTGAATTCCGTATTAAAGCTTTTTCCAACCCCAAGGCTCAGGGAATTTTGTTAACAGTGCAATAAAAATAACTTCATAGTGTCACAGGGAAACATTAAAGCCCTTTTTTTTTTTTTGTGCTCGTGTGCTCTGCTCTCCCCCCCCCCCCCCCCTTTATTTTTTTGTGAAAAAAAAAAAAATACAGACATTGTTTCTTTAAAAGTCTCCATCTGCAAATCCCATTAGATGTGCATATAAGGTTTCGGATGATTAATAGGTGCTGCTTTGCTTTGGTTGGAGGGAGCGGGTGTGTGTACGTTAACCCCTCCCTCCCCTCTCTCACATTTCACTTCACAAAGTTGTCACTCTCTCCCCAACACAGTATTTAAAAAGTGTTTCCCTCATGTCCAGCACTTCACAAGGACGCCAGCATCGGCCCTGGGACACCATTCGGGGCAACCACTGCCTCCATCCGCTCACCGCTTTCCATCTGGGACAATGAAGACCTCGAGAAGAGTACCCCAAGTAACAAACCTCCAACCGCACATACCCCCCAGCCCAAGTGTCGTTTAGGGAGGAAATCTGGGCTGTCAAATTCGGAAACGTTTCCCCTCCGCTCCACTCCTGCTTGTGGAACTCGAGTGACGAGCGCGGGACGAGGATGGACCCCACCAGCGGCAGCTGCATGCGCAGCCCCCAACCCCCAGCCCCACTCTGGGGGTGCCTGCGAGGTGCCGATGT
This sequence comes from Callipepla californica brunnescens, assembly GCA_023055505.1. Classification (NCBI taxonomy): domain Eukaryota; kingdom Metazoa; phylum Chordata; class Aves; order Galliformes; family Odontophoridae; genus Callipepla; species Callipepla californica. The sequence continues at coordinate 2,468,710 of JALIRH010000045.1, forward strand.
CCCTACAGCCCCAGGGCTGGGTCATTGCCCCCCAGCCCCTTTCTCCTTCCACCCCAAGGCGGATTTTGCTGCTTATTCTGAATTCTCAGCCTCCTGCCTGCTGAGCGCTGCCCACTGCGTCCCACCCGAGGAGCAGCCCCCTGCGTTCCGTCCCCACCCCGAGTGGCAGCAAGCAACAACGGAGGCCCGGAGACTGCTGAGCCCAGGGCTGGCTTTGGCCTCTGGGGATGCAGAGAGCCCCAACCTTGTGAGCACGGCAGTGGGTGTAAGAGAAGGTTACGAGGTGCCGGCAAACAGCGCAATGGAGACGGAGAGAAAGGCATCCAAAAGGAAAAAGGAGCACTCAGGTAGGTGGCATGGAAACGGGGATGTGGAGTGGGATGGGGATAACACCTGTAGGAGCAGGAGTAAAGGTGGCAGAGAAAACGGTTTGTAACTCTTGATGAGGGAAAACTCTGCAGTACCTCAGTTTGAAGCTGCTTGTCCCCTGATGACCTCCGCGTTTGGGTTTTGCTCCTTGTTTGCTGAACCAGTCCCCTTATGCAGCAGCGCAGTGCCAACTTGCTGTAACCAAATCCCCCTGCTCTCAGAGGGGCATGGCAGTTCCACCCCACCACCCCGCTGCTTGTCTGAGGGTGGCAGCACAGGAATCAAAGAGCAAAGGTCCCCCATCAGCTGCCCGCTGGGGTTTTGAACAGCCCATGGTCAGTACAATGCCCAGCAATGTGGAAAAAGATCACGGTTTTCATCGCAACAACCTTCAAGCCAACAAAACACCTTCTTTCTACAGTACAGCATTCAAGAATTTCAGACGTACGACATCTGGTTTGTTACTATTTCAATTCTCCAGATACGTGGAATATGCATAACTTCGCTTTCTCCTAAGGAAGCTGTTAAGATTCGGACGCTTACATGCAGATATTTGCTACAGTATTCATTTGCAAACCGCAATGTGTTTTTCCTCTTAGCGCTGTTGAGAAGCAGGGGGTATTTTCCAGCATCTCTATTTTGAGGTTTGAGAGCCAAGACGTAAAAAAGACCAAAATGCTTTCCAATCCTTAAAACTTTCCTTAAAGCACGGATAGGTTCAGTGCTGATAAAGAATGGCTTCGTTGTGGGATAACAATGGGATCATCTGCAGTAAGACTTCATGTGTGAGTGCATACACACCCTTCCCTTCCTCTACCAGCATCCATAGAATCATAGAATGGCTTGAGTTGGAAGGGACCTCAAGGATCAAATTCCAACCCCTTGCCACAAGCAGGGCCACCAACCTCCAGATCTGTTAGATCAGGATTAGATCAGACCAGATTAGATTAGATTAGACCTAGGTTAGACCAGGCTGCCCCAGGGCTCCATCCAACCTGGTCTTGAGCAACTCCAGGGATGGAGCATCCACAGTCTCTCTGGGAAGCCTGTTCCAGCACCTCACTACTCACTCTGTGAAGAGTGTCCCCTTAATATGTACTCCAGATGGGACCTCATGAGGGCAGAGTTGAGAGGGACAATCACCTCCCTTATCCCTTTTGACCACCTCTCTTCTGATGGAGCCCAGGACACCATTGACCTCCTGAGCTACAAGAGCATGCTGCTGGCTCATGGTCAGTTTTTCATCCACCAGGATCCCCAGGTCATTCACCACAGTGCTGCTCTCAAGGAGTTCTTCTCCCACTCTGCCATCATTATTTACACACCATTTTCAGCCCTGGTGTCCCAGGCACAGCAGTAACATGAAGAAGTCAACTGCTTTTGGGTGAGATTTCATAGCTGCCCCTGTGGCTGCCACGAGCCACAGCCATTGGCATTCAGCCCTCTATTCAATGCTGTATTGCCTAGCAAATCATTTATAGAAACACCTTTGTAATTGCAGCATTAAAAAGGCTGGAAGGCGTTGTAATGACTCTGGGTTTAATACTGCAGACAGGCAGTTTGGATACTCCAACTTCATCCATACACAGAGCTGAAGAATAAAGGCATGAGCTGAAGGATAAGACAACAAGAAAAAGGCATTATTGTAATTATATGGAGTAACATGGTGATTCAGACACAATTTGCTATTATGGGAATGAAATACTACAGACTGTTGGTCAGAAAGTGCTGTGAGAGCATGATGACTTAACAACATGTAGACATACATTGTTAAATTTCAGCCCTTGACTGAAGAATTCTGCAAAAATAGGGATGAAAGTATGCAGAGCAGAGCTGAATTCTGCCCTGCCATTCTTCCTCAGCCATGCCACTGTGTAAAGTGGGTGCTCCATGCTTGCAAGCCCCATTTGCAGACACGATGGCATAGAAAGCAGCACATATGGGCAGGTAGCAACTGAAAACCTCAGCAAGAAAAGCATAGGGAAGTCCCTCATTAATTTAAAGTGATCTGGGGGCAGAGCTCTGTCTGTCACCACCCCGTGTGTTCCGCTCTATGAGGTGCTCACTGAAGTTACTTCTGGTTATTGCCTTGTTACTGGCTGCCAAATGAATCAGCTCCCCATGAAGTCACATCACTTGGCCAACGTTTCCACGAGCTTTCAGAATTTTATGCCCCATGACAGCAAAATCCATCTTACTACTTGATTTGCAATAAATATGCCCTCAAACTCTTTACCAGGGGGAGAAAGCAACGTTATGCAGAAGCTTCAGTTTTTTATTATACCTTCTACTGAGGGAAAAACTGCACTGACAGTGGTTTGCAGTATAACAAACACCAGATGCCTCCACCAGGGCTGTGGATTACCACAGTGACCAAACATCCCTCGTTACTGTTGGTGACCCCCACTCTTGTGCTTCAGCTGCTCTGAAACATACAAGCACCTTCTGCAATGCCCAAATCCTGCACTGTGTGGTCCTCCCACCTTCCCCAAGGCAGTTTGCCAGCTAACTGTAAGCCCCTCTGCCATACGTCCCCTTGCAACACCAACCTGGGCACTGCCTGCTCTATTCCCAGGGACTATTTCAGATGATTCACACTGTTTGGAAATGAAGACTAGTCTGTACCATTTGTCCTATGGTTTCTATTCAGCTCGGAAGCAGCTGAACGCCTGCAGGACTGCGTGCTGAGTCAGGGAATGCCTCTTCCCCAGCACTGCTCATTTTCCCATGCTCTCCCCCCCCCATCCCAGTGTTCCCAGGCCATATGCTAACCTAGGGTGCTCACTCAGCAGCTTTCCCTTCCCCCTGCATCACGCACTTGTGGAGCATCACACACCGTGCACACAGCAAAGTGCTCCCTTCACTTTCGGTCTGAAGCCAAAATCAGGGGAGCAACAGTGAGAAGCACAGGGAAGGAAACTCTCAAGAGCTCTGGGTGGATGCAATGAAAGCTTCCTTCCTCCTGCTGCTCACTTCAGGCCTTGCTCCTGCAGTTCAAGCAATGCACCCCGTCCCACCTTCACCCCTTGAAGCAAAACAGTGCTGAGCTCGAGGGGACACAACATGCTTTGACATCTCTACAGGGCACAGGTTCACACATGGGTCCATATAACTGCAAATTGCACGTGTGCTTGCTTCTCAGAAAGCCAGACTGCCAGCAGCAAGGCAGAAGGCAGCAGCAGGTCGAGGAAGGAGAGGACGGCGTTCACCAAGGAGCAGCTGAGGGAGCTGGAGGCTGAATTTGCCCACCACAACTACCTGACACGGCTCAGGAGATACGAGATCGCCGTGAACCTGGACCTCACTGAGAGACAGGTACTCCCTGACCCCCATCCCCTGCTGCTTCTTCCCAACTCTGTGAAACAGAGACATCACTCCAGGCTGTGCTTCTGCAATGGCACAGAGGTGCAGGATGTGGTTGTGTGGGCACGGTAGTGTTGGATTGATTGTTGGACTTGGTGATCTTGTTGGTCTTTTTCAACCTTAGGATTCTCTGATTTTATCACAGAATCTCCACGTTCTTTTACAAGACATTTGTTAAAAATCTCTGTAAGCAGTTAATACCTGGAGCTCTGCCTCTCTAAACAAACAAAAAAAAAGCCATTTGGGACAGCTCCTGAGCTGTTTCTTGCCACCATTCGTTTGTGCAAGGCTTGCAGATGGAATCTGGATACCAGCAGACCCTTGTTACCATGATGTTATTGGAATGACACGTTTTATACATGTGCTATTCCTGGGCTTGGTGGTCAGGGCATGAATTGCACAATTAAATGAAGCCAATTTAAAACCCTGATGGATCAGACTGGATGGATTGGATGTCAGAAGGCATTTGAGTGCCCTGAGCCAGCTGGATTGCCATGTACAGCTGATGAAGTTGGATTCCAGGCAGAGCACCTTGCTGATCTCAGCTGGAACACCTTCATTGGATAGACAGCATTTAAACTTGCAAGGTTCCTTCCAGTTTTTTTCTCTAAAATTCCACAGAATACATCTGTTGATATATTGACATCAGCCTGCTCTCACAGCTCGGCTGGAGGCAATAACTCATTATGTCCTTTTCTTCCTCCAGGTCAAAGTGTGGTTCCAGAACAGAAGGATGAAGTGGAAGCGTGTTAAGGGTGGGCAGCCTGTGTCCCCCCCCGAGCCTGATGCAGAGGACGCTGACTCTGCCACATCCCCCAGCTCCGAGTAGTGCCATCAACAGATGTTCAGAGAGGTTGTGACACTGAGAAGGGACACTGAGGCCCCATGTGGTGGCCCTGTGGGGCACAGACTGAGAGGTGCACGATGCCAGAGCCGGCGGAGGAAATTGGAAAGCACAGAGGGGGAAATAAATAAGCCAACAAAGAGCAGGACTTTGAGCTTTGTGTGAATGGGGATGTCTTACTGCCATAGGCCTAACTTCAAAAAAAGGGAAAAAAAAGATAAAAACCACTGTATGTACAGCAGGAGTGATGTTGTTTAGGCTCCTGAATGCTCAGAAAATATCAGTAATGGGGAAGAATGGGACCAGAGTGTGATACTACAGCTCTGTTCTCCTCCAGCCTTTCCCTGGTCACTTCTGCTCATCCTTCACTTGGACTTGGGCTCCGAGAATCAATGAGGTTGGGAACAACCTCTCAGATCCCCAGGTCCAATCCCAACCCATCCCATCGTGCCCAATGTCCATATCTCCAAGTGCCACATCTCCATTTCTGGAACACCTACAGGGACAGGGACCCCTCACCCCCCTGGGCAGACTGTGTCAATGCCTGACCACTCTTCCTGAGGACAAATTTCTCCTAACATTCACCCTCAAAGCAGCCCTTACCAACTGGCCCTGCAGGTTCTCTACACACCATAGCTTTCACTGTCTTTTTTTCAACATTTACACCTCTTGAAGTGAAGGAAAAATGCTCTCTCATGCGTTTCTCTTGTACTGATGGAATCTCTCAGGATGCTCACAGTTCTCTTTGTGAATTCAGGACTGTCAGAAGGAACAGAAAACATTTGTGTGGATCAGTTTGGCTGAGTTCACCATCTACAAATTCTTTTTTTTGTTGTTCGAGATAAAACTTTCCTGAGAATAGATATCCACAGGTGTATATTTCAGTTACATACCACTGCATCTGCCAGCTCAGGTGTGGTGTGGGTTTACGCTCCCTACTTCTAAATCAATCGATGTGTTTTGTGATCAATTGGCCCTTTCTGTGAACTTTCTATTACCAGGTTACTTTTTGTGGCTTTCAGTTTTAAACTTTGCCACTGATTCAGCATCCCATACAACCCAAAACCATCTGTGCTCTTCAAACAGGTCAACCCCTTGCATCATCTCTATCCTTCCATTCTGGTTTGCTTCCATATGCGGTCTTCTCCACCTCTGAGAGTGTCTGACTGATCCCAGGACACTTCAAAGCCCATTTCAAAGCTTTAGGAGTGCATAAAAGCAGCTCTCCAGCATAGGGTGACCACAGCACCCAGACATGAACACTCCTCCCACATGCACACTGGTCCTCTTTCAACCCAAAACTGTAATATATTGAATGATTACGTTTTAGGAAAGTCTAGTGTCTGTTGCTGTATCTTTTGTCTTTTTGTTTAATGTATTCTAATGCAATTTTACCATATTTTAAACAGAACTCTACACTGACATGTCATAGAATGGCTATTAAACACGAGTTTCAGTATTCTCAAATACTTGAAAGGTAACTTATTTGCAGCTCTGGCACAGTGTTGGAACATCTTCATTCTACCTCACTGTGATGCATTCTTGTTGGATTTTAAGCTGGTCTGCAGACATGCTGGACTTAAAATTGCATATCTGCATGATAAAACAAATGATCCTGTTATCCAAGAGCTGAAGAATGATGTTTTGGTGGATAACTCTGGTACTACTCCAACTCCTGATCCACTCTCTGGGCACACAGAGCGGGAACTAAGTTCCTCTTTTCCTTGTGAGCTCTTAATCCAACTCCATGCAGCCCCCATTGGGGTCTGGAATTTTGCAAGCTGCCTATTTCGGGATGAAAACATGGATCTTGTGCTGCAAGATCATCCTGCAATGAGCAGCTCTCACCCTGAGGCCAGCTGCTCTTCTGCAACCTGGTTGCTTTGCAATGGGGCATCAAATCCTCCAACCTCTGAATCGAAATAGAGTCAGACATCACAGTTTTCCCAAGGAGATGATGCAGTGCACCATCCAACCAGGTGTGTCAGGGAAGCTTTACAAGAGTCATGGGTGTTAATAAAGTAGATTTGCAGCTGGCAGTAATTAGCAGTCAGCACAACCAATCCTGGCTGTGCCCAGTGATGAGATGACTGTGCTATCAAATGATGATCTCCATAGCAGCTTTCACGCTGGCCTCAGCTGGGAACCCTCCAAGGACTTTTAGCTGAACAGTAAAGGTCATCTTTAAACACCTCAAATGCTTTGGCATTTGCTACAGACCGAGTAAACCCTCGCCAGTGATTCTCCACTGCATTTTAAACAAGACTCTCCAAGCGCTGAGCACATCCACCCAAACAGCCCTCCCAGGGAAGCACCCTAGGCATGCTCCCATCCTTCCCACACAGCTCTGCTCAGAGCAGCCTTCCCAAAAGCATCCCGAAATCACTGCTGCGAGCTGAGCTGCTGTCTGGGAGTTAGAACCCTGGTGGGGAATTTCTTCCTGCTTTGTCACGTCCCTGTGACACCCTGAAGGGCATTGCAGCTAGATGTGAACTTGGCTGCGTTCAATGCTCGACCAAGTGCTCTTAGAGAGCAAACAGTGGCATCCAGCCTGTGCCTGGAGCAGCTGCATCTCTCCCTGCCCCACACCTCCCACTGCTGCAAACCTGTGTGCCTGGAAGGAGCCCTCCTCTGTGGGATTACAAGCTGGTGAAAGGCCGGAGGAGCGCAGACTTGCTCACAACTGCACTTTTCACCGAGGCTGGTAATAAAAGGCGTCCAATAAAAACACGACACTTCCTTTTCCATAAGGTATTACTTAAGTGGAGATGGCTGTATTTCATCATGGAGGCAGCAAAGTGAAAAATTGGAAGCAACAGCTCCGTTTCCCTTCAAACACTTTTTTAGGGCTATGACATATCCTTGCTAATGTTTTCTTAAACCACCTGCTTGGACTTTTCCCTGACAGCAAAAAAAAGAAAGGCAAAAGCTGTGGGGAGAAGAGCCATGCAGCACGACAGTAAAGGTGTTTGAATTGGCTTTTTGTAATGCAGAAAAGCTGTGATGTCCTCTCCTGCTCCTCCAAGGGGTTCATTGCAGGGGGGTGTATATGACTTTATGCATTTGGATACATGGATGTGTGCGTGGTAGATCCACGTGAAAGCTTCATCCTGCAGCTCTCACATTTGGCATCTCCTTCTTACCCATCACAGCAGCAATTGTGTGGATTCTTTCAGACTTAGAAGCTCTCTCCTCCCACTGCTTGAGGCCAACTCTTGAATTCGGTTTCTCCCATTTATTTTGTGGGGTATTTTTACTTCTATTACCAACATTTCAATCCATTACTTCCTGGGTGTATGGGAACCACACCGTGGCATTAACCTCTGTTGAGATGCTGCTGTGCTTTAGAAGCAATGATCTCCATCAGTGTAATGTGAAAAACCTAGCTTGCCATTTTTTCTCTTTTCACTGGATACACCTTATCATATGACCAGCAAAGCCTAATGTTTTGCTAAGGAGTGCAAAGGTTAACACGCACCAGATGGCAGAGAACCATGTTTCTGGGGAGGCTGCAGAAGCACTCAGCTGGAAACGTCAGCATCAGGCCAGAGAGCTGGGGCAGAAGCATCAGAGGTCTCAGCGTTTTACAAAGAAATATCTGGTCTGGATGCAGAGCCCAACCACTTCTTACACATCTCTAGAGCTGCCCAGTCTTGTGCAGCGTGATATTTGCACAACGTGGGATTGTTAAGGCTGGAAAAGACCACTAAGATCATCTAGCCATCAACCCACCACCGCCACTGAACCATGTTCCTGAGTGCCACTGAGCATTTGAATGCATTGGACTGGTGATATCTAAAGCCCTCACTTATGTTGTGGGTATGGTGTCGACCTTCATGGGAAGAGCAATGGAAAGGTTGTGCTCTGATTCAGCAGCAAATTGTTTTTTGAGGAGAAAACCACCATTGTCAACATGAAAGCAGAGGTCTTCAAAGTGGACAAAGCTCCATCCAACCACCTTCACCATGCTGCTGTTGTCACCCAAAGCACTCTGTCCCCTCTCCCAGCTCCTGCACTCCCAAGCAGCTTCCAGCAGTCCTTCACATCCCCCCCAGCTCCCAAGAAATGCCTCACTCCCTCCCATTCAGGGACACAGAGACTTCACACTGCTTCCAGTCACAAGTGGGATCCCCAGCAGCTGCACAAGAGCAGGATTCTCCCCCAGCTCTCCCCATCAGAGAGCCCTTAAACCCCACAGTGAGACTAAGAAACCAAAGCCTCCATTTAGTAGTCATTTTATGGCCAGAGACAGTGAGTGTGTCATATTGTACACGAGCAAAGCTTCCAAATTCTGCATCCTGCCCAATTCCCTATGCAGGGAGCCCAGCACACACAGCAGATCAGGGCAGCTTACAGAGCAGACAGCACTGTTTTTCTGTTGCTCTGCTTTCTTCCCCTCCTCTAGCAGCTCTCCTATAGAGTTTCCTCAGCCACTATCTTGTATTTTGGGTAATTCCCTTCCCCTGGGGACGGTGCACTGCCCCTTCAAGAAATACTATATGTCTGTGTTAGAGCCTGGGCCTGAATGCTGGATCCACGCAGCACTTCTAAGCAGATAGACAGGAAATCCATTTGTTTTTTTTCAGTGATTACAGTAGAAGGGCTTCTGTCTGAGTGGAGCTTGCCTGGCATGGCTGTAAAACAATCCCAGCACCGGGCTATCACCTTTCAGCCTATATTCATGAATTACGATGGGGCAGTTTCCACTGCTGCACTGTTCAGGGCAGGTGTCTGCAGAGCCCTCCTTTCCCCATCCTTCCCCTGCACAATGCTGCTTTGTTTGAATTTGAGCGTGAAGGAAGGGTGTTCATCCACCAGCAGACTTTCACCCCGCTGCTTCCTCCCCCTAGACTGTAATTTTTATTATTATTATTATTATTTTTAATAACTTTTACACAAGGGTCAGCAGCTGGTTGCCCGGAAGCCCCACTGGGAACAGATTGCAAAGAGATAATGGGAGTGAGTAACAGAGAGAGTGGTGACTTCATACCACGAAGCATTGAGTCATGTTTCAATCTTTCCTTTTTAAAGAAAAGAGAATCAGTTTTTCCAGCCTCTCTCTGTCACGCTGCAGCCCTTGGCTTTAGTAAGAAACAGAGGACACCTGAATTGGCACTGAGGCACAAAGCTTTTTGGGTTTGATTCACTGGAAGATGCCAGTGCCCCAGGGCTGTACTGCCACACACACAGTGTTTCCTCCTCATGGCAGTTTGTCAGCAGCTGAGCATCAGCTCAACAGTGCTATAGTGAAGCTGAAGAAGGAAGAGACATCAGAAAAGGATCATTTCCTCCTTTCAGCTCTCCAAGTTAGCACGGACTCTAAATCACAGGGCTGCCTTTCTTCCAATATTTGGCAACATTTGTACATATTCTATACTCTATTTTGCATCTTCTACCACGAAGAATGACAAAACTTATAAAACGAGGCACCTCATTTAACAGAGCCAACAAAACAGACTCGTATCAAGCTGCTCCAACAGCCCTAACTTAACTGAATTGAGTCATAGCAAAGCTATGAAGTTCTACGAAGCTTCACCTTAAAAAATACCTTTTCAAGAGAGAATGAAAGAACGAGATGAGAAATCATCTGTCTCACAGGAAAACACTTTAAACACATCTCCCCCCTGTTTATTTGCAGAAGAGAAGACAGACAACTGGGGTATGTTTTACATTACACAACGTAAGGGGTGGAGGCATTCCTGTCTGCACTGAAGACATGTTTATACTGTTGGGTTCCATTACGAATCTGTTTAATATCCTGCGAATGCTCAGGGTCCTTTTGCACACTCCAGGCAGGAAGTCTTTAATGCACACACTGAGAAGACATTTCCAACCGTTCCAAGCCTAGACGAGTAAGCATGGAAAAAGTTATTCCACTGCAAGAAGCAAAACCTTTCTGCTCTTATGCTCCTGCAAAGTTTCTTGGAAAAAGCTTACCAGTCCTACTAGAGTGTTCATCACTAAGTCAGAGACGGCCGTAATGGAAACACACTCAGCAGAAAGTGATCTGATGTGATCTCTGTGTGTTTGATGTCATGGGTTTGGTGTCACCATGAGGCTTCAGCTGAGCTCCAGGTGTATGTGGAACACTGCAAGGCTCTAACTTATATAGATAACTTCAAGAATAGAGCAGAGGGACTCCCCAGGTGCCCTCCTCCAACTGTGCACTGGGAATGGAACCAGGACCAGCCCCAGCATGGTAGATCAGCAGCAGCATCCTTCTTAATGTGATGGCGATATAAGGAGCAACTCCACTTGCACGTGAGATCAGTCTGACCCACACCATCTCATTACTGATGGTACACAACCATTCCTTTTAATTATTCGTCAGTATTGCGATAGTTTCTCCATGGCACAAGCAATAAGCAGAGAGAGCAGCTGGGGAGAAAACTGCACCTGAAGCTGAGGATGAAGCTGCAGGAATGGGGCACACATTGTATGGCACAAGCTCATCCTTTGGAGATCAGCCTCTGGGCGTTGAGAAATACAGTCAGAGTTCCTTCACTGCTTTTTACATATCTAAAGAACATAACTCACCATTTGGAAAACACAAGGGTAATAATGTCGGATTTGGAATCTGTACACAGCTTCAAATATGAAACTTGGCCGGAATTTTTCCTTTCCTTCGGTTTTTAGGGCTAGTTTGACTAGCATTATTTTTAGGAGAAAAATGACCTCTCTTATTACCGTCTTCTCTCTGCTGAAATTTCATTCTGTCTGTGCCAGAATCGAGATGAGGTGATGCCAAGAAATGGGATGAGCTCATCACATTGAACGGTATGAGTTTTCACAGATAAAAAACTGATGTTACTCTGTCCAGAAGCAGACAGTGGTACACAACAGAGCTAAATGGCAGGTCATTCCCAATGGCAATTTAGAGCATCTCTTTTCCTCTTATCACAGACCTTTTAAGGAGGAGGCTTCTGAGGTTTCAAGGCAATTGCTCTTGCTGGTGGGCCATCAAGAAGGGATTCAATTGCCCTTCTGCAGGGGATAGAATTTCCAATAGTTCGCCATCGTTGTACTGTTACTGCATTTTTATGACAATAATAAACAACCAAGATAAATGGCCTTGATAAAACAACAGTGAAAACAGTGAGTTATAAGAAAACGCTCTGGAATTTCCTGTTGCACCAGAGCTTGGGCATGTGCCACCGGATCATTCCATGCAAGATGGGTCACCTAGCTGTCCCAGATTCTCATTCTCTGTAGTCCAAGATGTAAATAAAACTTGGAGAAATGTTTTTCGTGCGTCCTTATAAAAAAAATAAATAAATCTTTTAACTCTGCTGCCGGGCAGCCTATGGCTCTTGGTTAGGAACCAGTGGGAGGATATGGCTGCTCTTCCTGCAGCACAACAGGATCAGGGTCCCCCGTGACTTTCCCTGTGGTGTCGGCTGTAGTGTCTCACTGACACAATGACCTCATCTGTTATGACTACCAAGAGCTGGGAGCAATGAAACGCGGGGTCTGCAATTAATTGGGGTCAGGTTGAGATGATTTATGATCCGAGGAATGCGCTCACTCCTGACACTATCATACAAACAACAGTATCAACCGAGCTTCGGAATCAAATTCAAGTTGGGATTTCCAGAAAATGAGAAATAGCACAGCGAGACCTGAAAGAGGAGGAGAAATGGGGGCAGATGAGGCCAGATCTGGGCTGCAGAGCCTGCACCTTCTCTTCCCAGACTGTCAATCAGCCCCTGGGTTCTGACTTATCACGATTCCGAGATGCTGCCAGCAGTGGGTCCGTGCCAGGAAAATTTCATCTGTCTGGAATCCGACAGGAAAAAAGAGGTTTGGAAGTTTCAGAGGAAGGTGGGATTTGGGCTGGTTGCAGTGCCTCTGTTTGAGCTCCCCAGCTGGCTCCCGTTAGCAGCAGGCTCCCAGAGCAGCCCTGTCAAATGTGTTTTCCATCACTCAGGAACCTTGAGCTTGATCCCAAGGTGGCTGTGCAGTGCAACCCGTGCTGTAGGATCCTGCAGTGGATTCCCTGTGCTCCTGCTCCGTATCCTTAATCTACAGTCTTGTTTTCTCTGTGGGTTTGAGAAAAGGAGCTCTGTTTTCAAACTCAAGGCACCCAGCCTCCTTTCAGAGGTTAAACATGTATAAAGTGATAATAAATTGATTCCATTTTATTCTGATTTCCTTAAAATATACATATATATAGCACTAGTGTTTCCCTTCTCAGTTACACCCCTTCTCCATTCTTCCCTTCCTCTGTGTCCCATTCTTCATTGCAGCCATTTGAGTCCAGTGCAACCACTGGCGAATGCAAACTGGGGACCTCCAATACCAAGGGGTGTCTCAACCATCTTGGAAAGCCCAGCCAGGAGCTGGAGCCCCACAGCCAGCCCTACAAGCACCTCATCTCAGCAAATGCACTGCTCTGTCACTGGAGCAGCTACAGACGGCAGTGATTTGACATCCCATGTGCATGACTGCCAGTTACATGCACCCACTGTGCACTCTGTGCAGTCCATTGAGCATGAAACCATCACGAGCCAATCTCCAGTGCTCTGCTTTTAGGAAAGCCTGGAGAGGAAGCAGTCGTCTCCTGATAGCACGCTGCTCTGAGACTAAGCACCATACACACCCTGAAGATCTGGTTCTGTTCCCTTGCTTTGCTTTAGTTCTTTTATTTACTTTATTTTATTTTAGTCTCCCTGTTGTTTTTTTTTTTATGTCACTGGCATTCAGATGAAACAAGACACGGACAGTAGAAGGACTAAGATTGAACACTGCAGACCAAACTTCCCTTCTGCTCCTTCCAGAACACACATCTCATTCCTTTTGGCTGAGAGGTGTCACACAGTCGGTCTCGTACTTATCTGGGGCTTACGTGATGCTCTGTTAGGAAAAACCTAAAACCTTGTGGGATATGGAGCTGAGCACTGGTGTTCCTTTAAGCACCACATTCATGGGGATACAGAAGAACATCTGTGCTTCTGATTGAACCCAAACTTCCTCAGATTTTGGCTAAGCACGAAGTGTATTAACCCTTTACCTGCCTCTGCCCATAGGGGTATGAAGCCAAAACATGCAAAACCTCTTGTGGAAGATGGATTATCACTTCAGAGAGGTGCAAAACACTGTGTAAGAGCAGAAAATTGCCATAAAAGAGCCTGCACTGGGGGAGCTACAGGGCATGTTAGATTTTCTCTAATAGAGCCTGCTGAAAGAACAGAAGGGCATGCCATCCAGCCATCCCCCATCCCACACCCAGAGCCCCCCAGCTCCAGCACAGGGAAGCTGAGAATGTCACTTTGTCCCTATAAACCTTCCTGACCCACTCTCATCTGTGGGATTGTTACTGGTTGCAGAGTGTGGCAATAAATACATTTGGCAGTGCTCTTGGCTACCTGTAGTTTAACTCCCAACCAAGCAGCCCACAATAACATGGAGTATTTATTCAGCTGTGCCTCTCTGTGGATCCTGGGGAGAAAAGAGATGTTCTGGTCCCATTAATCACTTCATTCTTTGCTGGAGTAAACAGGAGGAGCCACGGGGGGTTGTCTTTGGGCAGAGAGATCTGCAGTGCATGGGGTTTGATGGAAGGGGCGCCCCCAAGGAAGAGCACAAAGGGGGAATGAGAGAGAAATGAGTTGGGGGGACTCGTGCCTTACCATCTTAGAGATGGGAAATGGAGCACAGAACAGGAATGAGAAGCAGCCCAAGCAGTACCTTTCTGTCCCTCCCAACACAGCATCTTGCCTGATACACCATGTGCTGCACTCAGAGAGAAGGACTGGAAATGCTTTTTTAGCACACAGGCATTGGAAAGAGCATGATTTTGCCCCCACTGCTCCTCCCTGGGGAGCAAGGGTACACGTGGGCTGCTGCTCCTGGGATCCAGGGGCTCGTGCCCAGATTTTGGAGCTCCCTGCTCTAAAACTTACACCTTCATCTACGAGGCACAAAGGTTGACTCTGAGATGAGGACATCACGGACACTGACGTTTCACAGCCCACTCACTCCTAAAACACCACATTTCAGACCATCACAGGTGCTGCAAGGCAGGAAAGAGCTGGAACAGCTCTGAGCCCCAGCTCTTCTGGGCTGAGTATCTGAGATATGCCCATGCTGGCATGCTCAAAGCCACTGCCAATCCGTGAGAGGTGGGCGAGCTGGCAGCATTTCTCAGGCACCACCAAACCCAGCCCCATCTTAATTGGAAGCCTCCTAAAGCCAAAACATATTTCCCCCTCCCCTTTGTCTGAGCCTTGAAAAAAAAAAAATAATCACACACACTTGCTGAATCAAAACAGCTTTGGAAAGGCGAATTTATAACAAATTTCATATAGAGCATGTTGGATTTGTGTATACTTAGACTTGCAGTGCACCACATGCCAGTTTGGCTGGCAAAGCACGAGGCAGGTCCCATGGGGCTCCATTCAGAAAACATGGAGTGCTGTGAAGGGATGACTCACTTCTTCCCCTCACTGAGCGCCGGAATCTTGCTGGCAAGTAGGAAGCTTGGCCAAGCACCAGGACTAAACAGTTTATAAAGAAAACAAGGTAAAATCTGATAAAGTGGGAGCCTCTTTCAGAAAGTGGAGTTTTAATATCACTCTCATTGCAGGCAGACAAGAATCTCAGCTCCCACAGCTCTACGACATCCCAGGCTCAAGGCAGCTGCTTTAGAAAATGTTTTCTTACACTGCAATTCTAAGGATTTTCTTACTGCTTTTGAAAAGGTTTTTCACCCTGTCTCCTGGTGTTTGAAAGCCTTTCTTTTTTATTAAACCCAAGCAGAAAGGCAGGAAAGTCAGAAGTAGCAACTAAAGAGACGACAGAAGGGCTGAGGGCCTGGGGGGGCAGATCTGCTATAGCACATCCAGTATGTTTTAAACTGAGTATATGGAAATGGATCTGACACTTCTGCTTCCACCTGTATGTGCTGGCTTCCTTACTGTGAACCGTGAGCAAGAATCAAGCCTGATAACTGATCACCATATAGCTCTGGAATAACTCATTTTCCCAACTTTGCATTGCTGATTTTCTCCTCGTTTGTACGTAGTCAGTGGGGAACAGTGGATGATCTAACACTTTCTGTAAAGTACTTTGCAGGTTCGTTGAGCCAAATTAAGCTTAGCTGGAACTCAGTGCACACCATAATCTGAATTATTAGATTTTCAGGAGGTCTATGTCTTTCGAGATGTGTCTCCACTGTTGTTGTGATTTAACCATATCCCCACATTTTTTTGGATCCCTGCTTAGTTTCTGACATAAGAGAGCAGTTCCCTGAGTAGAGGCAGTAGCAAGGCAGAGATTCTGCTTTGTGTTGTCCAGCCTTAACACAAAATTACTGCTGTCCGATGACCGACAAAGGAGAGATTTTGAGACCAAAAGAAGACTTCAATGGGAAATCATATCTAGGTATAGGTATAGGTATAGGTATAGGTATAGGTATAGGTATAGGTATAGGTATAGATAGATATAGATATAGATATAGATATAGATATAGATATAGATATAGATATAGATATAGATATAGATATAGATGATATAGATATAGATATAGATATAGATATAGATATAGATATAGATATAGATATAGATATAGATATAGATATAGATATAGATATAGATATAGATATAGATATAGATATAGATATCTTTTTTTCCACAGCAGTTTTCTGGGTCTTGTAAAATTTGGGTGCCAAGAAATCCTTTACTTCATTACACTCTTTTAGGTTCACCACATTCAGCCTCCTTTCTGCCCCAGGCAGGATGATGCCGTGCTGATTGCTGGGCTGCTGGCCAACATCAGCACGCACAGAGTGGCAGAGGGTTCCAGGTGTGCTGCAGATCACCGAGGAAAACGAGCTCAAAGATCTGCAAGGGGAATCAGGCGCTGGGTCTGTGCTCACTTGGTATCACTGCCCGCACTGGTGGGTGCTCTGCGGTTTCCCAGTGCAATATGATGCCCCAAAGCTGCTCCCTCCGCATCCCTTTCCATCCGACAGGCACTGCCCCACCAACGGCAGAGTTTGGGAGCCGGGCTGTCTGTGTTGCCCTCTACCGGACTGCAGCAGGACGGATGGTTCCTCTGCCACCGCAGGATCTGGAGGGTTAAAAGTCTGCTGCAAGTTTTGTGGCTTCTTTCCAAAAGGTTTCAGTTAACACCAAAGGTCTCCTGATAGCTCAGTCGCTTTAATAGATTTTTCCCATTGACTTCTCACTTTATAGACTATCATTTCCTTTTCTGCAGGGGAGCTATTTTCTGGGTCACTGATCCAACCAGCTTAAAAGGGATTTCATTGATTAGGTTTTATTGGTGGTTACTTCAGCTGTAATGGGGCAAGTTGCTGGTACCTGCTAACAGCTGCACGTCCGCTGTGCTACCCCAGCTCTGTGCAGCCACCAGTGAAGTCTGTGCTGCTCTCCTGCCTTAATGAAGTGCTTGCTAATGACCAGCACCTCCTTTACCTCCTTCCTAGCTCAGTTGCTTTTGTCCTTTCCCACTTCAGCTGCTGACAGAGTCTCCCACTTGCCACACGTGGCACCCCACTCCTGCAGCTCCCGTCATCCCCCAGCAGATGAAACCACATCACTTCTTTCAAGACAGAACGGAGCAGAATACTCTGGGCAGGAATTTGGTGTTGGCCATGGTTGAGGAGAGGAGCAAAGAAGAGGGGAGAGTTGAGTTTGCAGAGGCTGACCCTTCATCATCTAATGCTTCATGCTGTTGTTTTATCCCATGTGGAAGAAAGGTTGGGAATCTTAAGTTCCCATTTATTAAAAGGACAAGCCAGTAATCAAGGCAGGCATTTCCACAAGCGCCCAGCAAAAAACTACAGCTCCTGTTGGCTGAATACAGGCTCCATGTTCTGTGCACATCCACGATTCTCTCAGCATCATTCTTCCCAGGCTGACCCTCTTCCAGCCTCAAATCTATGACACTTCAAGGAGTGATGGACCATGTCAATATTCCACCTGTTTATGCTTTCCTGTGGTAACATTTCTGCAATTAGAGCAACAAAGGTGCAAGAAGACAAATGCTATAAGAAGTGCTATGACCTCCATTGTAGTGGGGTTACCAAAGTCTTTCCCTTTTCTTGTCACTTTCAGCACTCTGTAAACACCAATTTCTGATGTAGCCTCAGTATCCATGGGGCCCACAAACATCTCAGCTCGTGTTCTGACATAGTTTCTATTCCAGGTGGTTTCCAGGACAGAAAGTGTGCATTTCGCTGTGCTAAACCAAGTGCATTGGGCTGGTGAAAGGGGACACACAAATGTCTTCAGAACTTATGTAGGTGGCACTGAGCAACCCAGCAGGGTTTGCTAATCCATTAGCATGCTCAGGAGGAAGGAGCAGGTTGTTTGCAGAGCTGCCCAGCAGCACCATCAGAGCTGGTAGAGCAACCTCCACGCTCGTCTCATTTTGGGGTCTTCCATTCTGAAGCATTTCTGCATTCTGCATTGCTGTAAGAGGAGGGGTTGGGTGCAACCTTGCAGCACCCAGCCTTGGGAACTGGAAAACAGCACAAGGAAATTCTCTACTTCATTTCCCACAGGATACAAGGGGAAGAAATGGAGGTACTCAGGCAGCTTGCTGCTCTCTCCCATTCTCCTGGAAGACATTCTCCTTTCTCTGCAATCCATCTCTGTAGATTCTGAGCACAAGTTTCTCTATTTGCTGTCACAACCGCTCTGGTACATTATAGCAAGATGACAATCAATTAACTGCCCACTCTATCACAATAAAGGAGCCACCCAACCTTATATAACTCTTTTTAATTGTTTTCTTACATTATAACATTTTGCTAAACTTATTCTGCCATAAGTTATATCATTTAATTTCTCAAAGTGCTAATAATTTAATTGCTTCCTTCCTGCAGACAAAGTGCCTGAGCTGTCTTCTCTCATTCTGAACATTATAAAAAGTAGCTGGCATGAATACTTAAAAGGGACATTTTGTTCAGAAGACCTTATAGGAAACTGCTGTCTCCAGATTCTGTGTCGTGTGTAAAACCACCCCAGGAGTGAAAGAAACCTGCCCAGATGCTTCCTGGCACACTGGGACTGCATACACTGTGGAAGTCACCTAAATAAATGAGGAATAGCAAGTCTCATAAGCAGAGCCCTATGGGTTAGTGGAAACCTGCTGCTGAATTGCTGCCATATAACACTGCGAAATTAAAACATGAAATTCAGATAAGCGAATAACTCCTTGCAAGGTTGCAGAAAGGCCAAAGTCATCCTTGCAACTGAAGTATTTGTGCTTGGGAAAGAGCTTCCTAGCAAGAAAGCACACTGTGCTCTTCGAACCTTGATCAGTCACCTGTGTCTGCCAATCTCCTCCACCCTTTTTCTAGGAATGTGGACCCGTTATGCCAGCTTTGCTTTTGGACTTCCTTAGGCACAGCCTTTCTTTCATGCTCTGTCTCAGACTGAGTTGTGATGGGGGTGCTGCCAAGCGTCCCTCTTGGAAATCAGGTGACATAGTTCTTCGCATTCGTTCTAGTTCATTTTTATGTTGCAGTTTGCAAGGACTCTTAACTCCCAAGACTCAAAGAGTGCAAGCAAAACGCTGCAGCAACAGCAGCAATCCACAGAGCTGTGATGTTCGCAAGGCTGATTTAGAATGACACAAAAACACCAGCTTATGTTTCCTGGGTCAGGATCTGCGTTCTCTCACATATTGCATCGACTTACCAGACGAAGATGGCCAATATCAACAGCTAAAGAGTAGACTCAGCACTTTATTCATCACCTCCCCACCCAGGGAACAACGGGGTATGGGAGAATGGCTGAACTCACTCCTGCTGGTACGAAACCTGAGCTCTTCACCCAGCTGTTTATTTTTCTAGAGCTGCAGGTCTGCTTCTGCCCTGTTCGAAATGTGTCTCTACACCTATGTGGGTTTTGATATCAGTAAAGAAAGGTTATTTTTGTGTTACGGAGATGGAAAAGTGAGAAGACAACCATGCAGAGACTGCCACTGTTCTATCCCTGCCCGTTGGAAATTAGATCATAAAGCAAGCAAATATGACAGTGGAAAATCCCATCCGGTTCAGAGCAGAGCCGTATGTTGAAATCAGATCTGAAATAACAAAGGTTCCATTCTATCTTGACCAGGAAACGCAGCACTAATAACCAAGAGTCAAACAGCAATTTTGCAATGGCCTGTACAGCAGAAAGTGCAAAGCAAAGCGTGGGGATCTGGCGTCCCACAGACTCTGCAGCACACTTGCAGTACAAATTGCATAGCAGCAGTCAAACTGGGAGGCAGATTCTCCTGTAGCTTTCCAGCAGCATGAGATTAAAGTCAAGTGCTCGTTACAGGACATGCAAACAGAACCTAACTCAGCAAAAAGGAGAAGTCAGAAGAACTGGTTTTGGTTGCTAGGGCTTTAATTATTCCAACTCCAGAGGCATGAGTGAGATTTTTTCCAAATCCTGTCGAAACTTGAACAACTTCCCCGGGACGGGGCTGAAAAGAACCTTGAGACCGTTCGAAAACGACTGCGGTGTGGGTGAGAACTGGCAGGCCCTGTCGTGTGCGCGCTCGGTGTGCGCGCCCCGCGCTCCTCCGCGTCCTTTCATGAATGAACTTCCCGAGGTTTCTGGGGTTTTTTTATGAATGGGCGCTCCGGCCTTGAATGAACACCGGAGCTCTGCGCTCTGATTGGCCGCGGCGGGTGAAGCCACGCCCACTTTCCCCCCTCGGCGAGCTGCGATTGGTTGGACGTGCCCCGGCCCTGGGTTTCATTCACGAAGTCAATGAAACAAAGGAGCGCGGAGCCGAGCCCGTGAAGGCGGCGATGCGCCAATGGGAGGCCGCCCCCGGGCGCTCCACGGCCTGAACGGCCCCGCGTGGGCCGGGAGCCGCCACAGGGTGAGGCGTGGGGCCGGAGGGTCCTTGGGGATGGGGGAGGGGGGGAGGGTGCTCGTTGAGTTCGGTCCCGTCCGTTTACTGAAGCTCCAGTTTGGAGCTCCCCCGGGGTCTCGGCTCTTCTCTATGCGGTGGGTGGGGGGGTGTCCCATTTGTAGCCCCCCCCTCCCACCCCCCCCCAGCCCTCAGCAGGTGCTGCCGGCCCGCTGGTAGCCTTCCCCTGTGCCTCCCCCAGGTGCCCTCCGAGAGCCGGCAGCTCCGCGGCCGCGTAGGTAGCTCCCGGGCGGCAGGATGAAGGGGTACGTGGACCAGCAGGTGCCGTTCACTTTCCCCCAGGTGAGTAGCGGCTCAAACGGGCGTGGGATGGGGGCTGAGAACCGGGGCAGCCCCCTCTCCGAGCACTGCGCTGATCCGCTCCTCTCTCAGCCGCCGCAGGGCCATGCGGGCTCCGGATGCCGGACTCCGACGGGCGCTGGGAAGAGCCCCATGGAGCCGGGCATGCTGCCGGCGCAGGATTCGGAAGGTAAGGGGGGGGTGGGGGTGAAGTGGGCTGGAGGGGAGGCTGAGGAAGGCTCTGGGCAGGGAGCAGGTCCTCCCCCTGTGCCTCCGCCCCCACCTCCCCGTCCCGCCCGGCATCTCCCCGCTGGAGCATCCCGCTGTCCCTCCCCAGCGCTCCACTGAGGAAACCTCTCGCTTTTCGTGCAGACCTCTTCCAGGACTTGAGCCAGTTCCAGGAGACTTGGCTGACGGAAGGTAGGCTCCTTCCCCCTCGCTCTGTTTTGGTTTCTTCGTCTTTCTCCTCTTTGTCTTTTTTGGTGTTTGTACTGTTCCTTTGCTTTGTTTGCCCAGCTCCAAACATTGAGGGGTTTTTTTTTCAGGCTTGCCAACCTCTGCGCCGTGTAAATGAAGAAGCATGAATCACACCATTGTGCTGGGTATTTGCTTATGAATGGAACTTGGCCGCCAGCCCGTTTTTCCCGGTTACAATTTTTGTTTCAGCCTCGACTTGTAAACGGTTTCATTTGATGCTAATTTGTCGCCGATCTTTGTTAGCTGCCCAAACATTTATATTTTCTTAAGCAAACAATGAGCTGTTGTTTTAATTTGGGCGAGGAGCTGCCTTTCCTAACGCTTTTTCTCTTCGGAAGTACCCTCCTGGATGTCTACGTTCGTATCTAAACTGTTTTGCCTCTTGGATTCAAGGAAGAGAAAGCTTCAGGTGTTGGGGAATGCCGTTAATTCCAAGCGAGAATAGTTCGAAGCAGATAGTGAGCTTGTTCTAATGTCAGTGCTTTGGATGATCGATTTTCTAGAGGCATTGAAAATTCCTTGAGTACTGGCTTCTGATAAGTGGGAGAGTACTTACTGTGATATCAGTACTTCACAACTAATTAACTGTTACGGAAAGAAACTTGTGTTCTTCTCGATTTGGTGTGGAATGCTGTCGACCAGGTGGAATTTGGTGAGGGTTGTAAGGGTACAATAGGAATTAACTGAGGCTGTTCTGTGGTTGAAACGCTGCTCACTTAGAGCAGGAATCCAGGTGATAATCGCTGATCATCTCTGTTGGATCTGATTTGGGATTGACTTCTGTTAAATCATCAGAAGCCTTGAAGAGGTGTTTGTGTCGGAGCTGTAGTCCCGTCTTTCGATTTTGAGCTTTCTAATGCTCGGTAACGTTTTCCAACGTTAATCCGAAGGGTTTGTGTGCTCTTGTGGATCCATTCCCACTGTGCAGCTGGTGGATGCTCCGCAGTAAGCACCTCAGGTGGAGGGAAGGCTGCATTGAAGTCCTGTCCCCGTGGATGGGGGAAAAAGGGGACTGTCATTGATGTGTTTCGTGGCTTATAATGCAAACCTTAACACTGTGCTGCTGCTTTTCTTCTATGTTTCCTACTGAGTACCTTCTGCTTGGAGGAAGAACTCTTCAGTAGCTCTGAGGAGGGAAGGAACTTCGGGTTGTCCTAACAGCTCTGCTCTCTGTACCCCATCAGACGAAATCCCCCTTCTCGCTCTCTTTATGAACGCTTTGTAACACCTTTCACTCAAATAATTCGAGAAGCTTGCTGCTTTCTGTGAGTTATTCCTCATGATGCACGCAGCAGTGATGTGCTGTGCTTTTCTTTCTCTGTTGGGAGCAGCTGAGTTGTGGAGCATCCCAAAAGCTTGCTGAGATCCCACAGCTGAGGATGGGGCTCTTGGGTTTCCTATTACCTGGTTTTCATGCTGCAATCACAAGGAAAAAAACAGTGCCTGCAGCGCTCAGTACCTCATAAAATTACTAATGAATCTTCAGTGATGAGAAGATGAGATTTTAACGGGGGACAAAATAAAATGAGAGGGTGGAGCCCAGAAATAACAGCTGTTAAAGTATGGCATGAAAGGCTTCAGAAGTGGCTTTGTGAGATGGGTTATTTCTGAGAGGTTACAGTAGAAGTGAACAAAAATCTGTTGAAGGCCGTTCTGTTGTTGTCTGTTTTGCCTGACTTAGCCAACAGATCTTCTGTTCCCTTTATCCTCGCTCTCAGATTAAACCTCCAGAATGAAGGTGGGGGAAACGCTTATGAGAAAACGCCCTGTGATAACAACTACTGTGTGTTTTCAAAAAATAGGAAGGTTTTATGCAGGTCATCTGCATCCAGAATCTGTCACAAGTGCTGATGTGATGCTGGCAGCTGGTGGCTGTGCAGAAGCTCTCTTGGAATGAAGTTGTCAGCAAAGCAACGAGCACTAAGCTGAGGAATCCACCTCGGCTCAGGCTCTGCTGAGTCCCTTTTTGTAGGTGGTTCACATCATGAATTGGGCAGGTTTGCTTCTGTTCCCCTCCCTTGGTTGTTTATGGTTCCCGTTAGCCATCACTTCAGTTATTTTAAGGAGCAGTGATTGCACTGAGAGGAGCTCAGCTAGTTCCACTCTAATCCTCTGCCCGTCGTTAGCACAGGATTATTCCCTGAGGTTTATTTTTGGCATGTCTTGTCTATCTTGGCTTCACGTGACTGAGATTAGTGGGCTTCCATTCCTCATCTCCCTTTACTCTGACTGCATCGCTTTAGAGCTAAGTGCAGACTTTTGCTCATGCTGCAATATCCAGAGCCAGGTCTGCAGTGAAGTGGCAGTATCATTTGTGAGCCATTTCTGTGACATGAGCTGCAGGTTTTCCCTCCCCTGCAGTTAAAGGGGCATAAAAGTAATAGTTGGAAGTTATAAAATATTACTGCAACAGGCATGTGCTGTTGTTAAAGCTCTCCCCGAGATGATTCCTCCCAGATTTCAGATGCTGCTGCTGTGCAGTGAGGGCTGTGGGATATCAGCTCAGCTGCACCCGAGCTGAGGGAAGCAGAGCACACCCAGCACCAAGGATGGGGATCAGTAGTATTTTTGCTCAGATAATGGGAAGGAATCGTTCCCTGCATGGAAGTGCAAGGGTGAAATTAAGAATGCTGCTCTTGGCAAATGGGAGATGTGGGAAGTGAAGGAGAGCATGTGTGGCTGACGCCTGTGAAATCTCAAGAGCTGGTAACTACAACAAACAAAGCAGCACCAGTTAGATGTCCTAGCGTTCTTGTGTCAAAACAGTGTGCAGTAACACTCTGGACTACGAAAGCATTTGAACGCTAATCTGCCAGGGACACACTTGAGCACCTTGCAGTCCAACTCTTCTATGCTGCTGACTTTGTGCCAGGAGCCTCTGCGTTTTGGCTGAGGGAGATGTTAAGCCCAACCTTGGTGCTGTTAGTGAGATGCTGAAGTTGTTCAGCGGTATCTTGTTCCAGGTATTGTTATTTTCCTCCTAAATGCTGTCTTCCTGCCCACCTACAAATCGTGTCCTATCCTGCTAGTAGCTATCAGCAGCTGGAGCTGCTGAAAGGATCCTTCCTGTACCAAGGTGTAGGTTTTGTTCTGCTCTCCTTGCAGCTTTGGCACACCCTTTTCAAACCCACCAGTATGTTTCCTCTGCTAAATGGTTGGGAAAAGTGAACCTCAAGATGATAAACTTACGCTGTTGCCCTTTTTGCTTCCAAGGAAGGTGAGGTGTAGCTCTGCAGGCAGCAGAGCTAGATCCATGAATCCCAAAGGGAAGCTGCCCTCAGTCACTGGAATGCCTCCCCACGGAAGGCTCGGGTCTTTCCAGGATAGAATGATTTCTACCTTACTGTTAATTACACCATACAAAGTGCCAAATCTAATTCTCCTCTCTCTCTCCCTCCCTCCCTCCCCTGGCAGCTCAGGTTCCAGACAGCGATGAGCAATTTGTGCCTGACTTCCATTCAGAAAACCGTAAGTGGTGTGGGGTGGGTGTGCACCTCGGGGGAGAAGGGTTGGATATGTTTTCAAGATCCATTTACCCCAAACGACTCTGCAGATGCAACACAGATATCGAGGCTGACGTGCTCTGCTCGTTCCTGCTTCGTTGTGACAGTGACAATGAAGCCCTGGTGTCCCCACTTTGCACAATGCAGAGATAATCTGTGTGCTTGGAACTACCAAACCTTATGCTGAGCTCATTCAGCCGACGTGTTTTAGGGTGTGAGTGTGAGTATGAGTGTATGAGGTCTTCAGGCATCCTGAAGAGCTTATCAGGTGCGTTAATATGGTAAATCAAAGATGGGATTTGTGTTATTGCTCATCCCAGAGTGAAAGGAGTTGGGCTGTGTGTGGAATTCTGGGTGCTGTATGTCCTTGGGAGGGGATGCTTTAGGGCACTGCTCACCCATATGAGCTGGTGCTGGTCCTGCTGCCCTTAGGGACTGAGCAGAGCATGAAAAGCACGTTGCAACCATTTGCATTCATCCTGGAGAGGGGGTGAGGGCTGCACAGGTCCCAGCTTGGGGCTGGGAGCTTCTGCCCATGGCTGTGCAGCAATTCCTGCTCCTCTCCTGCCTAAATGCCAATGGCACAGCAGCTACTCCATCCTCTGGGCAGCTCACTGAGAGCAGGGCAGTTCTGTGGTGTTATCCCATCTCTGCTCCTCTCTGCTTGGGGCACTTTTCCCCATGAAAACCGAAATGAAACGCTCCGAGCAGTTCTCTCCTCCCTCCTTCCCAACTTGGCTCTGGGCGTGCTCTCTGAGTCATGCAGCTTGTTTCTTCCTCTCTTTGACCTAGAACTGAGAGGAGGGCTGCTCCCATGTTTCACTCTGAATGAATGAGCCAGTTGTAATGCGATCGCCTGTTCCAGCCAGCAGGGGCCAGAAGGAGTGGGCTGCTCCCAGCACATCTCACTGCTTGAGGTTTCAATGGAGCTTCAGTGTCCTGGGCAGAGCATTTCTATTTATTTTCCTGCAGACTCAGCCAACGTATCAGTGTTTTTTAGATGGGTTCTGCCTATCCCTTTACTCTTGGGAAGAGAAGCTCAGGGCTGCCCATGGGAGCCCATTGTCCCCAGGGAGGAGTGGGAGCCAAAAGCACTTTGAGGCTCCGGCTCCTGATGGATGTGTTTATTTACGCTGATTCTGTCAGGCTGCTTGGATCCCTCTGGGTGCTGGCATGATACAGAGGGCAAAAACAGGCTTTCCTGGAGTGGGCTGAATCCTAAGGCAGGCAAGCAGAGTCAGACTGGTGGGCTTTTTTTTCCCCTGAGATCTAATTCTGGAGCAGGATGGGGGGGAGTGCTGGCAGTAAGAAGTGGCCAGAACATCCCGTACTGAGGGAAGGAAGCAGCAGCCCCTTCCCCAGCCCTCTTGCTGGTGCACTTGGTAATTGCCAGCGAGGCACGGCTGGTGCTCCTGCAACACGGGTTAGTGCAGAAACAAACCCAGCAAAATGATCTGTTCACAGCTCAGGATGTGACCTTTCCACCCTTTAAACTGTAATCACAGCTCTGCATGTCCCACTCCTTGCAAGCAGGGTTGTGTCAGCTCAAAAAGGTGGGAGGAAACTGGCAAAGGGACTGCAGCGAGCACAGGGAAGGGCTCAGCTTTCATTTGGGAGACTGACCTCTCCCTGCTTTGTACAAACAAACCCGGGTGCTTCTTAGGAGTTACTCTTCCTAAGTGCCACAGCCTCCTACCAGCAGCAGCTGAGCCCAGAGGCAGAAGATGCTCACCACATCCCTAAGCCAGGGTGAGATTTCCAGAGGAATCGGTGAAGGAAGTTGTGTTCCCTGCTGGATTTAATTAAGCATGAGAAGTAATGCTACCCACATCCTGGCGCTGTGAACTGCAACCCACGTTTGTTATTCATGAAATCCTGACCAGCCCAGAAATATTCCTCCTACTAGAGGCTAGGAGGGAGGCTGTGAGAGGACCTGCAGTCTGCTCTTCCAGCTTGGAGGTGGGTTGGGTGAAAAAAGGGACCTGAAGTCAGGTAATGTTGTGTGTGAGTGGTGATGCAGCCCTTCTGGAACAGGACCTCCAGCTCTGAATCAGTTGTGCTTCTGGAAATGCTTCCTGTGTGAGGTGTGTGTGAGTTATCCTATTGCAGGCAGTCACCGGGCTGCAATGAATGTCATAGGATGCAATTTGTATTGTCCCATGGAAAGCCTTCAGCTCATTGTCTGCAGAAGCCTCACACTTATTTCCATGCAGGACAAGCCATAGGATCAGGAAACCCACAGTGTGGTGCCTTATTATTGCATTATAACTTAATGGTTGCGTGGTGATGCTACCCATAAGACATGTTTAACAAGTATGCCAACAGAAGAGAGTTTTGCCTGATGCAAAGCTTTGCTTTCATGTGTTGGAAAATAGGATGCGTGCATTCAACCCCTCGGGAATTTCTCCATAAGAATGAGAAGAGTTTCAGTTTGATTTTCCCACCTCTCCCCCTCAGTAGCTTTTCACAGTCCTCCTGCGAAGATTAAAAAGGAACCACAGAGTCCCTCCTCGGACCCCACGCTGTCCTGCAACCACAAGCAGCCATTCCAGTACCGCAATGGCGAGCAGTGCCTTTATGCCAGGTAAAGCACCTGTGTGGGGAGGGATGGGGGCTGCAGGGAAACTGGGAGCTGCTGTGTTACCTGATGAGCTCTTAACACCACAACCTGACCTGGGGGAGGGAAGTGTGGTGTGGATATGTCTGTCAGGGGTCAGTATCTCCAGTGCATGGCATAGCTCAGAGCCACGATGAGATCAGGGCTGTTGTTTTGGGTTTATTTTTTCCTGACTTGTGCTGCTGAGAGCAATACTGAGTGCTCTACGACCATAGGACAGTAATGCTCCAGTACCTGTTTGACTTTCCCAGTGCCTATGATCAACCCAGACCAGTTGGGATCAAGTCCCCTGACCCAGGAACCCCGATCCAGTCACCGCTCCAGCAGTTCCCCAGACAGGACAGGAGCTTCCTGACCCCAGCAGGGCCACCCCACCCCACATCCAGCTGTGGATACCTCATTGAAAACAGGTGAGCTGCAAATGGAGGAGGCAGCCACAGTTGGTTCTGTCTGTTTGGCTTTGGGAAGGACTGGTGGCTGCATCAGTAGAGGAGGGGCAGCAGGGCAGAGAGGGCACTGTGCCCCACTGCTCTGCCTGTGTGGGGCCCCCCAGCACAAGAAAGATGGGTACAGAGGAGGCCACAAGGATGCTCAGAGGCTGCTGCACCTCTGCTATGGAGAAAAGTTGATGGAGAAGACAAGACCCTGGGGGAGACCTCATTGCAGCCTTCCTGTGCTTGAGAGATGCTTATAAATGAGAGGGTGAATGACCTTAAATAAAAAGAGGAGAGATGTAGGTGAGATGTGGGGAGAAAATTCTTTACCCAGAGGGTGGTGAGGTGCTGGGAGTATCCATCCCTGGACGTGGGCATGGATGGGCTGCCTGTGCTGCTATGGGTCACCCAGCCCATGTCAGAAGGACTGGAGCCCAGGTATTCTTAGAGTCTCTTCCAATACATGCCCTATCTCTGCATGCAGCCCCTCCTGCCCTTACAACAAGCAGCACATGAGGCCCTTTGTCCCAGCTCAGAGGGCCAGGAAAGCATCCCACAACCTCTCCTCTCTTGCAGCTCTGCCTACCAGCCGCCCGTGGAGATGTGCCGCTCCTTCCCCTCCTCCCAGGGCATGGCCCGGGATGGCCCCATTGCCTACCAGCATCCCATGTCTGAGCAATGCCTCCAGTTCCCCCCGCAGGGCTTCAAGCAGGAGTTCCATGACCCCCGGTACGAGCAGGCAGGCAGCAGCTGCCAGTACCCAGCAGCTGTGGTCGTCAAGCAGGAGCAGGTGGACTACATGTATGACTCAGGTGAGCAAAGGGAACTCCTTCTGACCCTGGCATTGGCTGGGATGAGCAAAGCCTTTGGGTAAGCATGCGTTGCTGATGGGTTTTGGCCTTTCAAATTGTGTTTTTTCCATCTTCAGGAGCTGGGAGGGTGGATGTGTAGTGGGGAATGCAAGCAGTGTTGGCTACTTGGTGTATCCAAGAGAAGTGCAGGGTGTTTGCTTTCTGTAAAATATTCCAGGAAGGAATTTCTGATAGATTGGAAAGCAATACAGGAGCACGAAGGTGGAGATCACCCCACTCTCAGACTAGATTTAAGGCATGCAAACATAATAAGCAGCCTTTGGAGGAGGCTTTGCAATTCGTGAATTAAGCCAGAAGAGCTTGGCTTATTCTCAAGGCTGTTTTGGTAGCTCTGGAGGTCAAATGCTTTCCTGGTGGTGAAGTTGAGTGTCTTTGGACAACGGCTGGTTTTTGACAGGATGAAAAACCCGTTCTGACTTCAAAAGTGTTCTCCCTGCCCACTGCTTTCTGGTGAAGCTGCTCCAGTAATTGCTGTGTTGTGCTCATCGTTATGTCCCAGCCTCTCTGGTGAGGTCTGATCTGGATTTCTGTTCCTCCCACTGCTTTTCCAGGGCTGTGAGAATGGGGCCCTGTGTTTGTAGGTAATTAAAAACCTGGGGAATGGTCACGCCATGCCATACTGAGCCAGGCTGGATCACTGTGTTAATAAACACTGCTGATTTCATTTGTATTAATGGAACCAAAACTGGCTTCTTGGCTGCAGACTCTAAAAAACCACTTGGGTCCCTGCCCAGCCCAGTGCATTTGGAAGGTTTGGACAGAATCTTGCATTCTTAGATGTATTTTTATCTGGTCAGGTAATGCTGATCGTTCTGGTTGGATTCCAAGTGTGACTCCCTAAAGGTGGGAGCTCACTCTGCCAAGGGACTGGCAGAGAAACTGGAGTTGGGCTCTGTCCCTCTGCTTCGTTTTCAGCCCTAGAAGCATTCTAAGCTTGACTTGCACCTAACAACGCATTGCCACTGCCATAGAACAAGAAATGATTCAAAGGGAACTGTTTGTCCTGGTGTCAAGGAATCACAGGAGCCTCCTCTGGTCTGTGCTGCCCAGGTCTGTGGGCTGGATAACTCATCCGTGCAAAGGTGCAAGCAAATGCAATGATGGGCTCAAGCATATAAGCTTCCTCTTAGCTCCCTGCAGCTGGAGGATGTTGTGCACTATGTTAAGAGGACTTTTTTTTTTTTTTTTTCCCCCCCTCACTTTTTGCTATCCCCTTGATCACAGGAGGCATCGAAAAAGGAATCTTGGAGGAATCTTATTTCCTTCAGCAGGCATCTGGAGGCTGTAGCAGTGCCTATATAGAAGGGTTCATATGTTGGAGAGCTCTGCACAGTGAACTCCAGCACTGGGTGCTGAAGTTTCCCATTGAAGACATTAGAAATGAAGCAGGGAGCACCTTTTCCCTCTCCTCCAAGGGGCTTTTCCTTCTTGAAGGGGATGTGGAGGCTGGCAGAGTGGGGGAGACATGAGATCAGCATAGAAGGAACTGTACCAAAAACCCTTCTACCTCTAACAGCAGAAAGGAAGGAATCTGATATCTCAGAGCCAGTATGGAACATCCACCTAAGGTCTCTGCAGCAGAGGTGACCCTGGGCTGCACTGTAAGATGATGCTATGGGATAACATTATGGAGCTGCACTATGGGGCGATGCTCTGTGCCCTTCTGGCCCTGTTTCTTTGCTCTGAATGGAGGCAGTGGGATTTCACTCACAAAATGGAGGCACTGGGATCACCTTTCGCTGCTGCCTCATCCCCACAGCTGCTGTTGGCTGCTGGAAACCTGAGCACTGCTCCCTGCAGAAGGACCCTGTGCTGTGTGAGATAAACCCGCAGAGCTAAAAGCTTACCACTAAAGCATGTTGGTTGCCCCCAACCTGACCTGTCCCAAGGACATAGCACAGAGCTCAGTGTGGATGGATCTCTGTCAGTCAGCCTCCACCTGCTGCTTCCCACAGGAGGAGGGTAAACAGCAGAGATCTCAGAGGATCACCAACAGATATCAAGTTGATAGTTCTGGAAAGAGCTCTCCATGCACCAGAGTAACTGGGTAACTCTCGTTTTCTACAGGGGAGAAATCCTATTTGTTTCTGTCTGAAGATGCACTGTCCTGACAACACTTACCCCATACATTGCTCTGGAGGGAATGTTCCTTCTGCTTTCCCAACGTTTTAATGACTGTTTTGGATTTGTTTCTGTTTAGCAGACATAAATCCAACACTAAAATCCATCTCTAATATCTCAATCCATCTCTAATACCTCCTTTGAGAGCAGGGAACACTGTGCCCCTCCTGATACTGTGCTTTCACTGGGTCCCACTGGGCAGATGGGGGAGAAAATGGGCAAACCCAGAAGAATGCTTCTTTGGGATTGGTTTATGATTGTAATAACGTGAGCTCAGAGCACTCTTCTGCCCTCAGCATCAGCAAAATATCTGTGGGCAGCGATGGCTTTACATGGGAGTACAAAGGACAAGGGTGCATCCACTCAGAGTGCCCAGGTACAGCTTCCCATCCAGAGGGGGTTTGATTCAGAAAATGCAGGCTCCAGAAACAGGATAGAGAGGATATAAATTGCAGTGTGCAGGCAGCAGTGTATGCTACACAGAGATCTGGAAAAGATTTTCTGTTTCATTTTGGACTTGGTTTAATTTTATCTTTCTGTTTTCTTGGCTCTGCTTTGATGGGAATACACTGTTTTTCACTGCCTGAATGTTTGCTGCTCTCTGTTATCATCTTCAACCCTAGGAAAAAAAAAAACATAATGCCTTCTGACTTGAGAAATCTGCACCAGAGTGTGTGGTTACCTTAAACTAAGCTTCGGATAGGTAGAGATGTGGACTGAGCCTGTTGCCCCAGATCTTATGCTAGGGGCTGTTCTGCAGGAAGCCAGGTAGCACTGCTGAGATACACCAGTTCAATCTGTGGTCCAGAATGCAGTGATGATGAAGCAGTCATGGGGTAGCTGGGCTCTAAGAAGGGACCTCTCTGTCACCTGCTCTTTGTGGGTACCCCAAGTGGGTGCTGATGAGAGCTGCTGTCTCCTCCCTGTGCTGCTCTGTGCTCGTGCTGCCCTATCTGCCTCTGACCCCTTTGTGCCTTCCTCCCCCTTCCAGGCTGCAGCTATGACAAGCAGATGAGGCCCTTTGCTGATGATGTCTGCGTCGTTCCAGAGAAATTTGAAGGTTGGAGAAAGAAAAACTTCTTTTAAATGGGATTATCCAGCATCCTGGCTAGCGTCTTGGCCACTGCCTGCATTGCTCAGAGCATGGTAGCTGTGATTCATGAGCAGCTCTTTGGTACCCTGAGCACTTTTAGCAGCGGATTTTAGTGACTGTAACACTTAATAGCGAAGCGCATCGGAGCTCCTTCTGGAAGTGCTCCTGGTGAATTTGCTGCTTCGCTTTATGTGAACTGAAATATTCTGGGTAAACTTTTGCTCCCTTTGTGGCTGTATTTTACCCTGAGAAAAGGTTTTGTTTGTCCCTCTCAGCAGGTGACATCAAGCAGGAGGTCGGAGGGTACCGGGAGGGACCCCCATACCAGCGGAGGGGGTCTCTCCAGCTCTGGCAGTTTCTTGTGGCTCTATTGGACGACCCCACCAACTCTCACTTCATTGCCTGGACTGGAAGAGGGATGGAGTTCAAACTGATTGAGCCAGAAGAGGTGAAGCCCTCTCGTTTTTCTCTGCAGGCTCAGGGGGAGCAGCAGGCAATGGTGAAGGAGATGCTCTCTGTGCTACAGTTTGTGTTCTGCTCTCCCTGGTAAATAACGATTCATGGGACTGCTAAGGCTGGAAAAGACCTCAAATCCATCCTCAGCCCACTGTGCCCACTAACCATGTCCCTCAGTGCCATGTTTTCACCATTCTTCATGTCCTCCAGGCACTGGGAACTGCTGAGCCCGTGCCGTAGTTCGAGATTCCTCCTTAAACGCTGTGAATAATTCTATGTGCTGTGGTCCTCTTTTCCCAGAGACAATCAGCTGGATGGTGTTCTTTGTGTTCACAGCCACTCACGTGCTTTGTGGCTTTATTCTGCAGGTAGCCAGGCTGTGGGGCATCCAGAAGAACCGGCCAGCCATGAACTACGACAAGCTGAGCCGCTCCCTTCGCTACTATTATGAGAAAGGCATCATGCAGAAGGTGAGCTTGCAAAGCAGCTGGAGCTTTTGTGTGGCTCGTGGTGGTCCTTTTGACAGAGTCAGGAGGCTTTGCAGGTGCACCAGGGCCCACTGGTTTTGCCTATTCCTCACCCATCCTTTGCAGCAGGTAAATGAGGGCAGCACAAAGGAGCTGGAGCCAGGAATGACATAAAAGAAATGATGGTTCCTCTTTGTATTATTTCAGTAGTAAAAAGAGCTTGAGTTTAGACAGTTGTAAGGATGCATGATCAGCCTAGGCTTGATATCAGTGAGAGGTCCACTGTGTGTCTTGGTCCTGTGTGGTGGGGGATGTTCTCTTCCAGATCCAGGACATAGGAGGGAATAACTGGGGAAGGAGGTGGTGGCTGGCAGCATCCTCTGCTCTCCCTTTCCCTGCAGGTGGCAGGGGAACGCTACGTCTACAAGTTCGTGTGTGAGCCCGAGGCCCTGTTCTCTCTGGCCTTCCCTGACAACCAGAGACCAGCCCTGAAGGCAGAGCTGGAGCGGCAGGTCAGCGAGGAGGACACAGTGCCCCTGTCTCACCTGGACGAGAGCACTGCTTACCTGCCCGACCTTGGGAGCCTCCCCCCACAGCTCTATGGCAAAGGCTACACCTACTAACGCTGCTGGAGCTGTGTGCCACCCTGCTCGTGTATATAAGGAGACGTCTGGTTAGTATCCAAGCTGTAGAGGTGCTTTCCCAGGTCAGCCTGGGGCTGCACGGAACTGCAATACCTGCTGTGGTCAGGAGAAGGGATCAGGTCCATGTGTGGATGGATAACCAGCAGGCAGTTAACGGGGCTGCTGGGTGTTGGCGGTGTCACCCCTGTGTCTGGCAGGATGGGAGCAGTCAGCACCCAAGTGGGGCAGCTGTGGCTTCCCAGCATTGGGAGTGGTCACTGCGTGCAGCAGGACCACTGCTGTCACATCCCTCCCGTTGGCAGTGCTGATGTCATCCTGCTGGGGATGCTACAGCTGCTGCTGGCTGTGTTCCTCCAGTGCTGAACCCCTGGGTATGCTGCCCTCAGGGGCAGTCCACACCTGTGCAGATTAACCTCCTCAGGGCCAACCTCGTCTTCTGCCCAGGAGAACAAACTGAATGCCTTCCCATGAACTGCTCTGTTGGTACTGAGAATTACCCTTCCCCTGTGTGCATGCTCCTGCCTTGCCACCTCCTCTCCTGTAGCACCTCCTGCCGGGGCTGCCATGCGTTTTTGAGCTGGGCAGCTGGAGGTGTGGGCTGGAGTGAGAGCACTCCTGCTGTGCGTGGACCTGAAACCAGCACAGGAGAGCCACAGATCTGCCTGAGGTGCTGAGCTGGGTGTGGGTCAGATCAATGTTGCCTCTACCACCAGGCCAGCAGCGTGGCATAGCTGTTCCAGCCTGGACAGGGGCTAGAACCATCCCTAGGATCCTTGGAGGCTCAAGGGCTTGGCTAGAAAATCAACAGAGGTTGGAAAAAGAACTAACTTAAACTAGAGCTCTTGCCATCTGTATTTAGACCTAATCTCTGCATGCATTTACCTCCTTGAAGGAAATTCTGAAAGTGTTGGCAGATAGCTCCGCAGCCCAAAGCAGCACTTTAACTGTCTTTCCACAACAGTGAAAACTCACAATGGGCACCACGACCCCAGGGAGAGATGCTGTGCTTCCTAATTAGCTGCTCCAGCCCCACGCCCAGCGGGGTGAGGAGCAGAGCAGTGGTTCTGTACCAAAACAGCCTCTTTCCTCCTTTGTTGAAAGCCCCATTCCTTCTGTGCTTCAGCCCCTCCTGGGAGGCACAGCCCCCTCTTGCTGCTGCCTTCCCATGCTCAGCTCTGGGCTCCCACCAGCTCCTGGCCCCACTGCCTCATCCCTCTCTACCAGGTGCCTCTGCTGTCCCAAAGTGATGGTGAAAGGGAACCCTGCCATTGGTATAATCTGCCTTTACTATTTATGAGTGTAAAAATACTATAATTAATAAATTGGTCTATGTCTTTGGCTGCTGCCCTTTCATTTTAACCCTTAGCTGGTCCAGTGACTTGCTTCGACTCGATACCTCAAGCTGCAGGATGACCAAAGCAGTTTCTCTGGGGTTCTGTGGGCTCAGCCTTCCTTCCAGAAAGGAGGAGGCAGCTGATTATCAGTCGGATGACATTGCAGCCCCATCTTTCACTCGGAGCTGTCAGTGCACGGATCAATGCTGCACGGAGCAGTTCTGGGAATCAGCAAGATCAGGTTCTCATAATTGAGGGTGGGAGGTGTGTGGGGGGGTGACCTCTAAAGGGCAGATTTACAATACCCACAGCAGAGAGGCCCACATCAGAGAGGGGGAGCTGATGAGTGCACTCTGCAGTCCCAGTTCAGCCAGGCTGAGGCTGCTGGGGTGCCCAGTGCTATCACTCCTTGTGCTGCTTCTGGAGGTGCCACCCCCATCCCAGTGTGCACAGGAGCTTCCAGCACATTCTCAGATACCAAAATGCCAACAGCTGCAGCCAGCAGTGCTGCCTTTGGATCCTTGGGGTGCAAAGTGCTCCTCCACAGTGCTGTCTCTTCCTCCTCTGAATTCCCAGCACGGCTCTGCTCCACGCTCAGTAGATAGCATAGGGAGGAAAGTGTTCCCACCACTGCTCTTCATGGAAAACCCCCCCGAGGTGAGTTCTGCTCACGGCAACGCTCTGCCACCTGGATGCACGTACACCTGATACTCTCACACGTTTTACTATTGTGTTCTCACCTTATTTAGGATTGATCCTCCTGGTTTATTCCTCGGGATGCGTTGGTGCTCTGGGAGCACCTGGAAATAAACCCTCAGCACTCATTTCTTTCCAGCACGTCCATCCAGCTCGTTGCTCCTGTTGCCATGACCTCACTGTCCCTCTGCTATCAGCCCAGAGCCCAGCAGGATGCACCGTAAATCTCTCACCCAGAACACAATGCAAAGTTCCTTTCTGGTTATAGTGAATAATTAACGTGCAACGTTACAGCATGTCCCAGATGTACCCTTAAGTGTGTGCTGTCTGGGACAAAGGCACGAGCCCTAACAGGCTGCCAAGGGGAGCTGAACTCTCTCGAGACCACATCTATGGGGTTTTCTGAAGGGAGGTTGATGCAGGAAATGTTTTACCACAGGATTCCATAAGGCTGAATGGGGGTAACTCAGCAGAGCCTTCAGGCACTGACACCAGGGCAGAGCTTGGTGGTACAGATGAACAGTCACGCTGTGAAACAGCCACGAGCTGCCACAGTCTCAACTCTTTTCCACCTCTTTTATTCTGGCAAAAGGGAACAAAGAGAGGAGCCACTTTTCTGTATTCAACAAGGTCTCTCCCTCCTTTCAGCACCGTACGTGTTCAGACTGCTCTGCAGACCCACCAGCTCTGCAAGCTACAGCACAGTTTGCAGCCCAAAGCAAGCAGCACAACCCAGCTCCAGCACCCCCAGCACACAGACAGAGCAGCCCAAGGACTTCTGCACAAAACAAAACACACACACAGAACACGTGTGCTAAAAATGGGGACTCACTGTATTCCCAGCTGGCTCGAAGAGAACAGTACATTCATCCATGAAAAATTCCATGCAAGTGCCAACAGGTCAGCATCACAGCCCTCTGCGGTGGTCACACACAGCTCATGGAAATGGAATTACTAAAAACAAAGTCCCTATTGAATAAGGAGCACTTTGCTGTCATGCTGTCTCTGCTAACGAGCCCATTAATGAGCCTGGGGTAGTTAATACAGCAGATGGAGCACGTGTGAGGGCGGCTGTAAAGATCACATTTATCTTTCTTGCATAAAGGGCAAAAGCTTGGTCTTCCAGGAAGAAATAAGACACACAATATAACATATAAAGATGTATAATATAAAATAAAACCAACCACAGCTTGAGGCAGCTCACCAGCACGAGCTGGAGGCAGGTGACAGTCTGCCTGCCAACTACTTGGGGAATGGCATTCACTGCCACCCTTCAGTTCATTCTTGCTCAGCCATTCACTCCCTGTCTCCTTTCCCCCTTTTACTTATAGCTCATTCACTGCTAGGTTTGCTCTCTGCCAGCAGGCAGAAGGGAAATGGCTCAGAAGAGGGTTCAACAGGACAATGCATCTTGCACAGTGACACAAGGAACACAAAAAGCCTCCAAACATACCAAGTTTCTAATTCTATTTACCTCTGTGAAGACGTAACAGCAGGGAAGAGCTCAGGGTATTTATACAACATAATAAAACAGTACATACAACATCCCTGCCCACTTCTGTACACAGATACAACATATCTCCTTTTCAGAGCGAAGCTTTCTTCCAGGCAGCTGAGCACAGGACAACCAGCCAAGCTCTTCTCACTCATTTCAACAACTTCAGCAAAGCTCTCAGGTCTGGGTCAGCCCAAATATTTGGGTATCCCCATCTGTGGCACCAAAGAAGTTTCATCTTTGCAACAGAAGGTAATTTCCAGCTACCTTCAGCACGACACAGTGCACACTGGATAGTCAGATCTGCTCTCAAACAGGGAACTGTCACACCATGTTTTACAGACACTGCAGCTGCAAGAGAATATGCCATTAAAAAAAAAAATAAACCAACAGCTGTGATGTCACCACTGTAAGTGGAAATAAAACACACGACACGTTGTAGAGAAAGTCTAAACATCTGCAACCACTTATGCTCACAGACAGAGCCGTGCTACAGAGTGGATGTGGTTAATTAGCATTTGATATACTAGCCTTCAGCACACTGGAGATGGTGAGGAAGGATAAGACTTGCAGTCTGACCCGTGCCATTATCTGAAGTATAACAGACATCCTAGCTCAGCTTCAATCTTGTCCAATCTGCTCCTAAGGGATCTCTCCTGCATTGGTCCAAAGCCATAGATGCTAAGTAGCTCACTGCAGATGGTTCACACGAGGGACAAATAGTTAACCGTGGACAGGAAAAATAAGCAGCTCCCCCAAAACGGCCACTGTCCAAGAGCAGAAGCTGAAATCTTTAACAGAGTAAAGAAAGAAATCTGTTTGGTCATTCCAAACAGTGAGGTCGGTTAGCAACTATTTCATCATCACCGTCTTTTTATTGTTTGTACCGCTCAGATTTCTGAGCCTTAAGATTTTGTTTCTAAAACAGGGGAATGACTGGAAAAAAAAAAGTGTTTCCAAGCCCACTTCTGAAGTGATGCAATGCACCGAGGACACCCAGGACACTTCTGTCATGTAAGCAAGCACCGCCCCCTTGTGCTTCTCTCTGACAACGCCTATTTTGTGTCCGTTCTGTAGGTAAGACTCCCACTGCAGGAGTTGTTCTACAGTCCAAAGTCAGTCCTACACATAGGAAAGCAGCAGCAGTCTGTGGGAGGAGGGCAGTGAGCTCACCGCCGTCTGAACGCACGCGATATCCTCCAGGCGTTGGGTTCCTCGTAGCGGTTGTACAGCGGTTCGAGGCGCTGCTGCTTCTTCTGTTTGCTCAGTTTGGTTGGGTCTGAAACCTTGAAGAAAGCTGGGGCAAATTCCACCAGCCAGCGGGGGTCGATGGTTGTCACCTCACGCATGTATTCCTTGGTGGTCAGCACCAGTTCGTGATACACCACCCTGGGGAAGGAGAGGAATTTGGGATACTGAGGTCTCCAAAAACAGGAGAGGTGTGTTCAGGGCTGTATTTTATCTCTGATTCCCCCCTCGTTCAGCATAAGACTCCAAAAGAACCCTCCAGAAGAACCATTTTTTCTCTCCTACCTCTTCAATGTAGAACTGCTCCATTCAGTTCCAATCCATTCACTCTCTCTCAACATTCAAACTCAATTCCACAAAACGGGAACACAGAACTACCACTACCCGAGTCCCAGCTATGCTCTAAAGGGAAATCACAAGTCTGCAGGGGCACAAATTCTGGCAACAGGAAGAGCCAAAAGCAGACTCGAGGCTTTTCTCACCCTGTTCACTGCTGAAAGTCAGAACCCTACGCTTTCATCTGCATTCTACAAATTGCAGGCTCTTAAGTTATGGAGTCTGAACTGAAAATTCCACGATATCCTTTCCATTATGACACGGTTAGATAAGAAGAATTCACAAACCACAACGCCTTACCATTCTGGCTGCCTGTTGAAGAGAGCACTGGATGGATGGATATAGACCACTTGTTGATCAATGAGCGTTCGATAACCCTCCTGGGGATCTTTCTTTGCTGCGTTTCGGAAGAAGCCACTGCAGATGGCCTTCTGGACTCGAACTGTTGCTTTGCCACAGGACACCACGTCCAGCTTGTGCCTGCCAGGAAAGAGTTAGGGGGAAAAAAATCCAAAAATTAGAGTTCTCCTTTTCCAGGTGGAGCCACGAACATCAGATACCATAGTAACTGAGCAAAACTGGTTGATAAGAATGCCACAAAAACCAAGTCATGCTCCTCTAGAGATGCTCACCTGTCCATAATGCCCAACATCTGCTTGCGGATGTCCTGTGCCCTGCGTAAGGAGCGGGCTTGGATGAAGTTTTCATAGCACCAAGGATTTGAAAACTTGTTGTTCTTCCAGGAATTGTACACAGCCAGCAGAGTGAGGTGGTCCCCTTCTGTCTGATGGAACTTGGCTTTCTTTTGATCAGCGAGAGCTTGTTTATCCTAACACATAAAGTACACAGCCATCAGACACCTGCATCTTACCAGAGGTACTGAAGCAGTGGCATTGACCCTGCTGCTCTTCCAACCCCTCCCCATCTGTCCAATCTGCTCCTAAGTCAATAATTAATTAATTAGACACCGTAGTACATAGCCTGTTAACTTCAATTTTGGTCTAAGTTGCAGCAGGCCATCATAACAAAGAACCAATGGTTTCAAGAGGAGTCTGCTGTGAAGGAATCCCACCACAGCACTGTCTGCTGCTTGCTGACTTAAAAGCAATGAGCAAAGGTTTGTCCTGAAGAAACACATTCCATGTATGTGAAATTGACAAAGCCACCAGAGCTAAAACTGATGTGGTTTAAGATCATATGTGTTTACTGGGAAAAGCAAAAGACTTTTAACTTCCACCCTCCCACCTGCAGAGAAACTACTAGCATCCCCAACTACATGAAGCTTATCCAAATAAAGTATCAGATAAGCAATGCATGAACCAACAGGTTTATTTTAGCAAATATGCTCAATGCCTAAGATCTAAGGCACAGAACACTCTGAAATTGTAACACTGCTTCTCCTCGACTGCTTTCCTTACCTTTGGCCTGTAGAACACGTTCTGAACAGACAGCATGGAGACTATTGTCAGCATTTCCTCGCTGCATCCCAGGTGCACCGACATGATCAACATCTTACACAACATGGGCTCCAAGGGGAACTCTGCCATCTGCAAAAAAACTGTCTCAGGGTACCTCACAAAGCCTCAAAAGATCTGGAGTTCAACAGAGAAAAGCTCTTTCTTCTGTGCTTTCCTACCAAAACAGTGTGCATCACCCAGAATCATCACACTCAACATGAAATTATTCATCTATACACACACACACACACACACACCCACACGGATTTCTCAACACTTAGAGCAGGTTACTTCAGATATTCAGAAAAGGAACCTTAAGAATAAGCTGCTTCTTAAAAAGCAGAGAACACCTAACTACTGCTCCATGTCACTCTCTAAACACTGGCAACTCAGACAGCACCAGGAAGTGTTTGATTTCACCTACCCTGCGCCCAAGTCGAGTGAGGAGTCCCTCATCATCCAGAGCTCCCAGAGTGTACAGCTGCTCCATGGCAGTGATGAGAGTTTCCATTGGAGGAGCATCCATAAAGTCAAAGGACAGCAAATCGTTGATGCCCATAGCCTGAGCAGGGGGAGTGGAGAAAAGCCAAGTTACAAACACTGAGCAGAAGGAACACAACAAACTCCAGCCAGAGGTACATAAGCATCAAAACATGACTGAACCCCCCATGGAAAGGGTTGAGGCAGAGTTTAATTCACTGAAAAGCTTTTGATCAGGATGACTTGCTGTAAGTCAGAGAAATACCCACCTTCAGGGAGAGAACTGTACTGGCTAAATTTGTTCTCTGGATTTCAGGCACGTTGGTGGTTAGCATTTCATCTCGATAAGCACGCTCTGTGTACAGCCTGTAGCATTTCCCAGGTCCTGTTCTCCCAGCTCTTCCTGCTCGCTGCTTTGCTTGAGCCTGAAGGCAAAAAGGCATGTCAGAGAACAGGTGTAAACAGGTACCATGAAAAGCAAGCGAAATAAAACAATTATTCACCAATTTTATTGGTAGCAATACAAAAAGATTCCCAGTACAGCCCAGGAAAGTACGTTTTCCTTAGCGTGGCCACAAGGAATCTCAAGGAGTATTCAAAAACTTCACTGCATCACTTTGTTTCCATCTGCTCTGACTCCATCCCATTTAAATGCATGTTAGCAGCAGGAAATAAAAGCACTGAGCACAGAGTGCCTACCTGTGAGATTGGTGTAACAACCAGCTGGTCAATCCCAGTCTTGGAGTTGTATACCTTCTGCTTCACAAAGCCAGGATCGACTACATAATATATTCCATCAATAGTAAGAGATGTCTCAGCAATGTTAGTGGCAATAACAACCTGCAAACAACAGCTTGCTTCAGTGACCAGTTTGTACAGGCACATATGCAACCAAAAACATTCTCCCTACTACGTACAAGATGCCTTTTCCTCAAGAACTACTTCTCTTTGTCTGAAGTAGTAACTAAAAGACTCAGAAATGCTAAATAAAAGTATAATCAGCACTGTAATACACCCAATTAGTAAAATATACCAGCAGAAGATGAACCCACACTGAAATTACCTTTCTGCTTCCAGGTGGTGCTGGGTCAAAGATCCTGGTTTGCATTTCACTGGGTAAAGCTGAATACACCGGGAGGATAATCAGCTCTGGAACATCAGGTCCTAGAGACTTCATCCTTTCATAAAGGATCTCACAGGCTGTGTCAATCTCCTCCTGGCCAGTCAGAAACACCAAAATGTCACCTACGCAGGAAGTAAAATACAAACAGAATCAATTAAGCTTCATACAGCTCCTGTATTACCACGTTTCCACATGACACCTTTCCATTTGAAGCAGAGATCCCCACTTTTGCCAGCCCCCTCAGCCAGAAGGAACACACTCTGTCTTTCACCCGACACCTTCAGCATTTTATTTGCTGTATTTGCAAACAAAGGGCACTGTTTTGCTCCAGCGCACATTCTATGAGTTAGAAAGATACTGCTCATAGGTTGGAGTCCTCCAATTACCTCTCACCCACATGCACCAGCCATGAATCATGGCTCTCCACTCACCTGGTGGTTCGGTTAAGTGGATCTGCATTACTGTAATCAGACTAGCATCCAAATAATCTGTCTCTGGCTCTTTTGTGTACAGGATTTCAACTGGATATGTTCTGCCAGGAATTGTGAAGATTGGAGCCTCATAGAAATACTGAGAGAACTTCACAGCATCCAGTGTTGCTGACGTCACTATCAGCTTCATGTCCTGCCGTTTCTGCACTGTCTGTGGCAGGAAAGAAAGTTCTCAGGTCATTTATTGTCTTTGGGGTGACTAATATATGGCATTTGACTTCAGTCAAACATTTCAAAATGTGACCAGCTGTATCAGGCACTCTAACAGATAATTTGGTGGCTCATTCCAACACTGAGGATTTCAAGTAACAGGCCACCAAGTTCACATTTCAAACCTTTCTTGGCAGCACCTATCACCGAAAGCTTTGATCAGAGAAGGAAGAGCAATGCACTAGCATTCCTCTGCTCACCCATCATCAAGAGCACCTAGGAGAGCTAAAGCTCAATGTTTCTGTTGAATTTCGCTTACTTTATCTTCACACAAAGAAAATTCTGACCACAAATTATTAGCAACATTGCTTTGCTTCTTAAGAAACTCAGTTGCTTTGCTTCTTAAGAAACTGAGAGTACTTGAATGAACTTGAGTTGTGTGACCCTGCCTTTCCCAGTGGGCTCCTATCTGTAGCTATCATATAGAAGGATATCAAAGCAATAAAAATCAGACATGACATTACCTTCTTCAGGAGTCCAAAAAGCACATCTGTGTGAATTGTCCTCTCATGGGCTTCATCCAGCATAATAATGGCATACTGGGTCAGATCAGGATCTATCAAGCACTCTCTCAGTAACATACCATCTGTCATGTACTTGATGACAGTTTCAGGGCTAGTGCAGTCTTCAAATCGAATGGTGTAACCAACCTAGAAGCAAGAGTTGAATAGAAATCTTACTATTTTTACATTAAAAACGACTCAGCACCCAAAAGAAATAATTACCACCATTAATTCCTAGTTCAATTGCTCTGCCAGCTCATCTTATAGCTTGCAAGGGAACAGACACATGTACATGCAAAATAACCAGCTCCACTACTGATTTTTTCCTGCTTTTCTTCATACTAATTCTGGCACACTGTTCAACTCTGAAA
This sequence comes from Callipepla californica brunnescens, assembly GCA_023055505.1. NCBI lineage: Eukaryota > Metazoa > Chordata > Aves > Galliformes > Odontophoridae > Callipepla > Callipepla californica. The sequence goes on from JALIRH010000045.1 coordinate 2,511,894, forward strand.
TTCACCTCTTGTCCCAGACAGCAACCAAATTCTTCTGACACTCTCTTTGCAACAGACATCGCAGCCACTCTGCGAGGCTGAGTGCATCCAATCTTTCCTCTTGACGTGTACCCTGCCTCAGCCAGGTATTGGGTAATCTGTGTTGTTTTCCCAGATCCTGTCTCTCCAATAACAATCAGAATCTGATTGTCGTGCACAGCCTAGAAAAGGTCATAATAAATACAATATATTAACAGTTCCAATAATGAGGATGGAAAAAAAGAAACAAAATATAAACACAGCATGGTTAGGACTAGACTGAGTACCTATTTCTCTTGCTCCAGCTGACCCAGATCAAAAGTGTTACGTTCTTACTGAAGGAGTCAGCAAACTTCTTAACCACTTAGCTGCAAATCTCTTTGCCCATGTGAGTCTAGTTTCAGTCTTGGTTTATTAATATGTATATTCATAAATAATTCCTCTGAGCTACAGTTCTGCACTTATCTAATGGTTTTCCACCTACTAACAAGTTAAACAACATTTAAATTAAATTACTGCTTGTTCAAATGCCATTTCAAGAGTCTTACTTGTATCAGCTGCTCCTTCAGTCTGAAGATTGGAAGACTCTCTCTCTGCTCAATGATAGAAAGCTGTGTCTTCTTACCATAAGAGGCTTTGTTGCCACCAAACGCATGTTTCTTCCACTCTGGGATGTCATTGGGCATCATCCCAATACCTCGCATATTTGCAGCTATCTGCCTTCCATCCACTAGAAATGAAACAATTTCATTATCACGTTTAAGTTCGTGCAGCACAGCCCCCAGTAATCCTGCTCCTAACACTCCATCATCCGTGCCTTCTACACTTCCCTTGTGTATTTAAGTATATGCATACCCTCAATACATTAACTTCCAGGCTAGCAAAAATTGTTTCACCATCCATCTTGCTCTTTAGTAATTCACCCTCAGCTGCCACAAAAGAATGCACAGTTCACACTTAGATGTGTTCAGGCATACCATCAGGGAGAGGGTCCACCCAGTGTGTGTTGAGTCCCATAGGGATAGAATCCATCTCTGCTTCTCTTTGGGCTTGTTTAAGTTCTCTTCTTTCTTTAGCTAAAGCACTCTGCATCATTGCAGCCTGGGACAATGAACCATCTGGATTCTGAACAACAAGAAAAAAACCATGAGGATTTCAAGCGCTCTCAATTAAATCAATTAAATAAAGTATGCTGTCTTTTAGTCCTGCAGATCTCTTTTTACCTTTACTATTTTTATAGGACTCATATCCATGCTCTGTTTAGTATGACCTCGAAGGAACGGTGGTTCCTCTTCAACTAACTCAATCTCGAGATCTTCATCTAAAATCAAAAAGAATTTTAACAGAAAGTTTCAAATGCTTAAGAAAACTGTAACACACCTTCACATTCACTTTGTACCAAAGCACGTCCAGAAACGTAAGGAATTAACAACCATAAGACTACTTATCCTACCTTCTTCATCATCAACTTTAGGAAGAATCCCAGTCTCCTCATCAAAGTCAGGAAACTCCTCCTTGGAAAGCACATTGGCTGCAATCATCTGATAGGAGAATGAATAAAATGTGCATTTGTCACCATGAACAAACACAACTTACACCCACGAGGTCTCAGGTGTAATATTACTGTCAGAACTACAAACAAGGAACAACGTTCTGATTTCAAAACAAGGGACCACTCCTTTGTTGAGGGCATTCCTACATTCTGGCACACATCTCCCCACATCATTCAGCCTCTAACAGCTTTTCTGTTATTCTGCATAACATCAGCATGAGACAGCTGGCTTATGCATGGATAATCAGACAGCATGTACTGTCACTAGATAGGGATGTTTGAGCTCAGGATCATCTCTAGAAGCTACTCTGTCCATTCTCCTGGCCAAAGCAGGAGTTCAACCTAAGCCAAAAATCCCACAAGAAGGCAGCAATTTAGTGTCAAAGTATAAATTAAACGAGGCACTGTATTTTAGACCACAAAACGCCAGCAGTTTTTCTGAGCAGCACACTGTTCCCCTGAAGACAAAACACACCTGCTTTATTTCCCATTTCTCTGGGTCTGAAATTCGGGTGAGGCGTTTTCGTTCCAGGGTATCATCCTCCACCTCTGGGGCATTCACCAAGGACAGGTGACTGGGTCTGTCTGGGTTTCTCATAGAAGTTTCTTCATTAGTTTCTCCAACCAAGTTTCTCCTCCGGTTTGGATTCAAGTCTTCCCCAGTGTCTTGATCAACATCCTACATCAGATTGATTCATTAGTCAGCTCTACCTACTACGTATATAGACAAGCATAGCAACAGCTTCAAGTCCCATCAGCCACAAAGAGTCAAGTCAAAACAAACTGTTAGGACTACTACATCAGAAACACACACCAAAGAACCTAAGGGAAACGAATAAGAGATTATAGGTCACTTACAATTGCAACTCATTTTTTAACTCTGACTTGAAGGGTTACATATGTGCGTTCAGTAATGAGATAATGAAAATATGTACTCTTTAAACATCTTAACATCCCATAACTTCTACGGGAAGCACCACAGAATGTATTTCACATCCTGTGGGATGTGGCAGTTCCATACCTTCATGCTCAGGCTAGTTTTGGATCCAGTAAAGGATAACACTTTGACCTTTACTCTCTGTCCTTTGCTCACAACATCAGCGACGTTGGCAACACGTCCTTCTCTTCGAAGCTCTGAGATGTGGACCAAGCCCTCCCAACGCTTCCTGCAGGTGAAACAGAGGGATGTGAGATGTCAAACCTGCTTATTCAGATGGTCCTCAGATCATCCAAAGTCTGGATTAAAAATATTTTGTTGTCAACTGATTGTCTGAGTACATTCATAAACTGTTTTTGTTAAAAATAGGTCACACTTTCCGCTGTCCAACTTCTTCTGAAACAACTTACAAATGAACTCAGCGTACCCTTTTGTAGCACTGTAACCTCTTTAAGGCACTAGCAGAAAACAGAGCAGAGACAGAACAGTACCAGTAAATATTATAACATACCTCAGTCCTTCCAGCTGCACAAAACACCCAAATTGCATTATACTGGTGACCTTCCCGTTGTAAATGTCTCCAATGGAAGGCTCCTCGGGCGGTGGACGGTCCACATGCTTGTCTCTCCATCTCTCACTGCTCTTCTCCATATACTTGTCTCGATCCCTACGGTCTCTACTCGGACTCCTGCTCCTGCTCCTTGAGTGATATCTGGATTTAGCCCTGTTCCTATCCCGAGTCCTAGAACGAGACCTAGAGCGAGATCTGTGCCTTCGTTTCCTGTCCCTGCTACGGCTTCGGCTCCTCCTCTTTTTCTTTGCCCTTAACAAAGAAACAAAATATATTAACACTGAAATTGCACAGAGAGAGCAGGCAATATTAACTGCCAGTAGTCATTCCCTCACTAAAAACATACCGGTGGTCACTGCTCCTTTGTTTGCTTTGCCTGTCTGCACTAGGCATCAGAGCTTCAAGTTCTTTAAGTGCATCCGCTGCCACTTTCACATCATCTTCATCCAGCATATTCTGCAGGAACAGAGAATCATTCTACAGTACAGCTGAGAAAAAAAAGATCTGTCACGGAGAATTCATCCACAGAAAAAATAACCTCATGCGTTTCTATTCAGAAAGAATGCGAGTTAAAAAACACCAGGGAGAATACAGGATAATAAAATGTAAGAAGTGTAATAAAACTACTTCATTTTGCCACAGTAGTTTGCCAATTCTGCTTCTACATAAAAGACAGCTTCATCTCAACACCTCAAATTATTGAGTTATGAAATACAAGCTGCTTGCAACAGCTATTCCTGAAACTGCATCCAATAATATCAACCTCCAGGCTCTTTCACATTTTATTTCTCACAGCCTGCTCCTATTCATCCTTTAGCTGGAGATACAAATGCTAACACGAAGAAAGACTTGGAACAAACAGAGATATCAAAAAGCCACAAACTACATCTTCACATACACATGGAAGAGATCTGGAAGTACGACCTTACCCTGACGTTGGGGTTGTCTGGCCTACAAAGGGCTGGAAATAATTCCTTCAACCTTTCCTTTTCCGATTTGGGCTTGGTAACAGCCTCTGATTTTGAGATGAATAAAACAAACAAGAAAATCTGGATGAGTCAAAATGATTTCGCCTCAACCTTTCTGAAACTGAATATAAACTTGCACCCGAACACAAAGGTTAACACAGATCTTACAGATTTCAGAACACCAAATAAATCGCCCTCACCAAACAGATAAAAACTGCAGAGGACTTGAGATTACAGTTCTGTTATTTCTGTTTCTTTTTTTTCCTGAACTGGTGAAAAGATTTCACTCACCTTTACTCGCAGTTGGTTTTGGTGGCGGCCGCATCGTCTGTATGAGCCGTAGCAAGTTGCTAATAAGGGAATCCTGAAAAGGTAATAAAAGGCTTAGATCCACGAAGCGATAGCATCAGTTCTGTTCGTTATTACAAGGCACAAGCCAGGGGCAAACAACAGGGCAAAGAAAATCGAAAAGCTGAATACTGCATAGCTGTGCAGTTGAAAAAATCAGCAGCCAACCCCCACACCTCTCCGATAAAGCAGGACAAACACGTAAAGAGCACTGAGATCTCACTTACGGTGAACTCGGCCCCATTCTTTACCAGGACAGCTTTAAACGTCTCAAACGTCGTGTTTTTCTCAGCGAGGCTGATGACGAATTCGGCTATGAAGAAAAAGCACAAAGTCAACCAGCAAGCTCCCAGCTAGATCCACCTATCCGCAGAGCAGCGGCTTCCCTCTCCAGCAGCTCACACCGAAGCGTTTCGTCACGATGCTTTTTTTTAGATGGAGATATATATATATTTTTTGTGTGTTTATTTGTCTGAATTCCGAAAGCCCTTCGCTAAAGGCCGCCGGGCCCGGCTTACAGCCGCCCTACCCGCAGCTCCCGCCCCGCCTCACTCACCCAGGTCCTTGTCGTTGATGCCCAAGTGGTTGTCGAGCTCGGTGCACACCTTGGACACCAGCGATAAGTACTCGAGCTTGGCGAGCTCCTCCAACGCCGCCAGGTCCGCCATGACTCCCCCACGCCCGGAGCCGCTTCCGCATCCGGAAGACTGATCATAGAGAGGCGAGCTAGAGCGCCTCGCTGCGGGGCCACGGAAGTGGCGGTTGCTAGGCGACGCGTGCCGCCGCCATGTCGGCCTTCCACTGGGAGGCGCGGCGCAGACAGGCGGTGCTGGAGCGCCGCAGAGCCGCGATCCTGCGGGTGCGTGCAGGGCTGTGGTTGGGCGCGGGGTGCGGAGTTGGGACGGCTCTCATCGCTCTGTGTGTGCTCTGCAGGCCGCAGGCGGCTCCAGCATGGATTGCGGGCGGGGCGCTGATAGCAGCGCGGCGCAGGCCTCGATTCCCGGTGGGCAGAAAGCGGTGCCGGGGGGAAGGAGGGGCTGAGAGCCGGCCCCAGCCCGGCTTAGGGCTGCTTGGTTCCTCTCGCAGAGCCCTCTCGCTGCTGCTGCCCGTGTCACCGTGCCTCAGACACGAGTGCCAAGCTGCCCAAACGCTTCTCGGTAAGGAGATCCTCGAGGACCTGGAACGCGTGAGAGACGCGTAGGGATTTGTGGGTTTCTTTTGTGTTGAAATCGCTGAGGTGGAGGTTGGTGGCTTTCTTCCTGTAGGCAGAGTGTGGGTGATGCAAAATGACCCCTGGAGCGTTTCGCTAAAAGCGGAGCGTCGTGCAGTGCCGTGGGACAGAAGAGACAGAGTGATTTCTCTTTGCTTCCTTAGGATATAGAGTACATGCAGCAGTGGTGAGGACCGAGGGACTCCCGCACCTCCACCACGAGCAGAGTGAACCCAACACTACAACACAAGGGGACGGTTTCACCAGTGTGAGCAGCAAAAGCTGGCTCCTAAATAAAACAGCGTTGTGCCACAAAAGGAACGGTCTCTTAAGCAGCAAGTGCTCTCCGCAATCCTTATTCACCCTGACTGTGTAATGCCCTGTTCTCTCCCTGGAGCTGCCAGGCTCCAGGACAGCTGGCTGAGAGCTGTCCCATGGGGGAAGGCGGTGTCACCATTGCTGCTCCATCCCAGCGTGTGACACAGTGAGGAGCAATGCTGCGCACCAGCCCGGTGTGAACTGCTGCTTCAGGAAGCGTGCTTTGAAGAAGAAGTCAGAGGTTCTCTTCCAACTGTTCCAGTACTGCCCTCAAGTGGGACAGATGTAAGAAAAAGCTCAGCACTTGAGTTAAAAAAAAACCTGCTGTTTTACCATCTAGAGTGCATCAGGCAGCAGCTAAACTAGAACTCAAAGCACTCGTTTAATCCATCCATCCTACAGGAGGTGCTACTGCGGCCAAACAGGAGGGCCGTTCCTCCCGTAAAGATTATTCTTTTCTCTCTCCTTTAAACAGATAAACAGAAAAACGTTGAGAGTCCTTAGCGCCTTTAGGGCAGCCTGGAACGCACTGAGGAGCTTGGGGAGGATTCTAGGGTGCCCTAGGGGTTCAGTGAGGCGCTCTTTAATCTTCTTAAGGAGCCCTGGAGCGCATTGAGGCCCCAGGAGCACTGCGGAGCCCCTCGAAGCGCCGCACCGCCCCGCGCGCTCAGCCCGCAGTACCTCACTGCTGCCACCAGGCGGCGGCAGCGGGCGGCGGGAGAAACAGCCAATGGGAAGCGGTCTTGCTCAGCCGCGGGGCTCGCCGGGAGTTGTGTCCCGCGCCGGCAGGCGGAAACGCGGCGAAGAACTACAAGTCCCAGAACGCCGCCAAGAAGCGCGGACCAATGGCGAGCGGGCGTCTTGGCGTCGCACGCAGGCGCGGTAGGGCGGGCGGCCGCGCATTCATGTGGAGGTCAGGGGCGCCGCGGAAGGAGAGCGGGGTGGGAGCGGGGGCTGTGCCCTCCGGGTCTCTGCCCTGGGGAGGGGAGGCACTTAGGGCGGGCTCGAGGTGTGGGGCTCCTCGAGGGGAGTGGGGGGAGCTGGGGCTGCGGAGAGCTCCCGGGGTGTGGGTATTGCGGGGCCTCGGGCTCACAGCGTGGGGGGGTGGGAAGGAGGGCTGTGTGGATGCTGGGAGGGAGGGGAAGAGCTGCTGGGATGAGAGGAAGAGCTGCTGGGATGAGGGGAAGAGCTGCTGGGAGGGAGGGGAAGAGCTGCTGGGATGAGAGGAAGAGCTGCTGGGATGAGAGGAAGAGCTGCTGGGAGGGAGGGGAAGAGCTGCTGGGATGAGAGGAAGAGCTGCTGGGAGGGAGGGGAAGAGCTGCTGGGAGGGAGGGGAAGAGCTGCTGGGAGGGAGGGGAAGAGCTGCTGGGATGAGGGGAAGAGCTGCTGGGAGGGAGGGGAAGAGCTGCTGGGAGGGAGGGGAAGAGCTGCTGGGAGGGAGGGGAAGAGCTGCTGGGAGGAGGGGAAGAGCTGCTGGGAGGGAGGGGAAGAGCTGCTGGGAGGGAGGGGAAGAGCTGCTGGGAGGGAGGGGAAGAGCTGCTGGGAGGAGGGGAAGAGCTGCTGGGAGGGAGGGGAAGAGCTGCTGGGAGGGAGGGGAAGAGCTGCTGGGAGGGAGGGGAAGAGCTGCTGGGAGGGAGGGGAAGAGCTGCTGGGAGGGAGGGGAAGAGCTGCTGGGAGGGAGGGGAAGAGCTGCTGGGAGGGAGGGGAAGAGCTGCTGGGAGGGAGGGGAAGAGCTGCTGGGAGGGAGGGGAAGAGCTGCTGGGAGGGAGGGGAAGAGCTGCTGGGATGAGGGGAAGAGCTGCTGGGATGAGGGGAAGAGCTGCTGGGATGAGTGCTCCCTCTGCAGGGTTTTCTGGAGGAGGGTTGTTCTGAGGTGCACGCTTGCAGGGCAGCCTGGCCTTCTTGTTTCGTGTTTTACCCAAAGTTGTAGCTTTTTTTTTCTGCAGGAGGTTCTGTGGAAGGGGTTAGAGCTGCACGTGTGAAATGGCCGCGAAGGTGTTTGAAAGCATCGGGAAGTTCGGCCTGGGGCTGGCGGTTGCAGGAGGAGTTGTCAATTCTGCTCTGTACAACGGTGAGTGGGGCAGGCTTAGTGCTTCCAGTTCGGTGTGTATCCTTCTCGCCGGGCTCTCGGTTGTTCTGCTGCTAATGGCATCTGGGGAAAACAGGCATGAAGCCTTTCAGGGCTCTTCTGTACCTCGTGCATTGCGTAAGTGGGAGGACTGCAGACTTCTCTAAGCAAGCTGTCTCCTGCGAGCAGGCTGAGGGGTCAAGGTTTAAGGATGAGCATTCTCTTCTGATTTGTTGCTCCTGACAGTATTATTTTCACCACCTTCGTGGAGCAAAAGGCCTTAACTAATTTCCATAGGCTGTTTCTGTGGAGGTTTTGGGGCCGGGGAGGTATAACTTGTGACAGTACTACTACTATAACTTGTGACAAAACCACCCTGTTTTCTTTTCTAGTTGATGCAGGTCACAGAGCTGTTATCTTTGATCGATTCCGCGGGGTCCAGGACACAGTGGTAGGAGAAGGCACCCACTTCCTTATCCCCTGGGTACAGAAACCAATCATTTTTGACTGCCGTTCTCGCCCACGTAACATACCTGTCATCACTGGCAGCAAAGGTGAGTTTGGGGCACTGATGTGCTGTGTGCACCTCGTTCTTTTGCTGCTTGGCACTGGGTGAACAGAGGCATGAGAATAAGTTTTAACACAGTCAAGACATCAACCTGCTGCAGAGGACTGCAGGCACAAGGGTTTTCTTTTCTGAATATGGAGATTCTATGTGTGCAGAGTCCAGTCTGTCAGTCAGGAATAGTTTTAATATTTGTCCCTTAAACGTGCTTACAGTAGGATCAGTAATTCCCTGCGCTACAAACAAACCGAAGCTTTAAATTTAATCTGTAAGGAGGATTTGGATCCGTAGTTGAAAAGCAATAATTGGTGAAAGAAATACTAAAAACAACTCCTTTTTTTTAGAAGTCTGAATGTTTTGGTCATATTTTGTTTTTCTCTCTTGGAGAGGACAAACTTCAGGATATCTCCTGTCCCTGAGCTCTGCTGCTAAATCTGTGACTGTTCCTGCAGATCTACAGAATGTGAACATCACGTTGCGTATCCTGTTCAGACCGGTGACTGCACAGCTACCCCGCATTTTCACAAGTATCGGAGAGGACTACGATGAGCGTGTCCTGCCCTCAATCACAACTGAAATCCTCAAGTCTGTTGTGGTAAGAACAGTGTGAATGCTGCTGGGCTCCACCCGTCACCTTTCTTTTGTTTTAGCGTTGATGGACCTGCTGAATTGTGGAAAATATAAAGCTCCAAAGTGGGAGACTTCTCTTTCTACCCCTTGGATCTTAACGGGCAATCCAGAAGAGCTAAAGCTGCAGCTATGCTAATTACTTCTCTGTCATTCTAACTACTTGCCTTTACTTTCATCAAATCTGGGAGCTTTCCTCTCACTGTTGTCCATCCTGACTTCAGGCTCGCTTTGATGCTGGAGAACTGATCACTCAAAGAGAACTGGTCTCCAGGCAAGTGAGTGAAGACCTCACAGAAAGAGCAGCGACTTTTGGCCTCATTCTGGATGATGTATCCTTGGTAAGAGTTCTTTCAGTTTTTCTCTTTGCACAAATCAGAGCAGTACGGGACAAAATTAGTAGAGGATCAGAGAAGGGGTGTGGAAGTTTGCATATGTGGACCGTGTCTGTCTGTCTGTCTGCAGTTGCACGTGATGCAACGGTAACAGTTCAAGTCAAAACAGATGGTTGTGTCACTGGCCTCCTTTGTCCTTGAGCGAGTTCTTGCAGGTGTTACTGACCCAGCTTATCAGCAGACTTCATTATTGCAGGGCTTGTGTAGTTAAAATGAGAAGCAAATGATTTTGTGGATGATGGATCAGTCTGCTGTTCCACAAGTACCCTGAGACACAGCGTTTTTTTGTTTTTACTACTGAGCATACAGCTATCTCCTCCTTGTGGTGTCTTCTAAGACTATTCATGGAGTGAGCACTCCTCTCCTTCCTCCCTAGAAGCTTTGTAAATTAAATCTTCTGCAGACTGACCTGTACATGCATCTCTCTCTTCTGGGATTTCCTTCAAAAGTCCTGCTTAGAGGAAAGGGAAATGAGCATTTTCATTTGGCTTTGAACACACTGGAAGTGTTTGCAGGAAGGTGGCTTTGTGATTTTATTTTATTTTTTCTGAATATGCAACTTAAGGAAACTTACACTTCCCCTGTAACATCTCAGTAGCCTGTGCTCTGAGTTCTATACATATACAACAGTGCATAGTTGCATGAAGAACACAGGATTACTTGGCAGACTGCAGGCTTCTAATTCCTAAGCAAGAAATGGTAGGAGAGCATGGTATGTCTCCAGAGAGATTTGTGTTAAGCCATCTGCTGGACTGAAGTTGTGTTTATGGTGTCTTTCTTGAGACCTTTAAAGAAAGGAGGGGAAATTTGCTAGGCCTAGTTTTTGTTACACTGCATTTTATTTTTTTTAGCAATACCAGCTTTCCATTGTCTCTGATACAGGCAGGATGCCTGCTGCCTTAGAGGTGTGCTGCTGGTAGCAGTGTTACTGTAAATGCTCTGTTGTGGACTGTGATTTCTGCCCTGCAGACCCATCTGACCTTTGGCAAGGAATTCACTGAAGCAGTTGAAATGAAGCAAGTGGCCCAGCAAGAAGCAGAGCGAGCCAGGTTCATTGTGGAAAAGGTACTTTATCCTTCTGAGAAACTGGCTTGGAAACAGTTCCTGGGATTGTCTGTCATTTCATCTCATGGTGAATGACAGGCGTCACTCAGTCATAATGGTAATATAGTTCTCAGTTCTCAAATCTTTTCTTAGGCAACTTTCCCCCAGGGGTGCCCTTAGGTGAGTTGCTGTTTCATGAGGTTAAGATAATTTCAAGTTGATTTTTAAACCTCTCCACAGTAGGCAAAAAAAATAAACACACAAATACAGCTTTAGGATACCATCAGATTCTCCTTTAGTTCTCTTTAAGTCTTCTGGAGGAAAGAACAGTAGGGTAAAGGGGAAATTTACACTTTAAACTTCACAGTAGCATCTTCCTTCAGTTTTGCTCGTTTTCTCTTCTGCTCATTTTTCTTCTCATCTGTTCCCTTTCAGGCTGAGCAGCAGAAGAAAGCAGCTGTCATCTCGGCTGAGGGAGATTCAAAGGCAGCTGAGCTGATAGCCAACTCACTAGCCACTGCAGGTGATGGCCTAATCGAGCTACGGAAGCTGGAGGCAGCTGAAGATATTGCTTACCAGCTCTCACGGTCTCGCAACATCACCTACTTGCCCTCTGGACAATCTGTACTCCTCCAGTTGCCACAGTGAACCTGGCTCTGTAGACACAGCTACCCTGATGGCCTTTACCTGCTCAGATCAGCTCTTTACAGAAAAAATCCTTGCATTTTCCTGATTAGGTAAAGCAGAGAAAATGAAAATTCAACTGATTTCGGATTCTTAAATAAAACTGAACGTGCTTCAGAACAGACCTGTGTGCTTCCCGTGTATTATCATAGTGGCTTCACTGACCATTAATTAAGCTAGGTTTGAGAATGCCAATTTTTCAGGAGCCTTGAGTAAAGCAGCAGTTTTCTTCTGTTTGTGTTGGGAAGCAAAGAAGCGACCTGACACTCTGAACACCAGAATGCTTGAAGCAGGTGTTGGTGTTGCCGCAGTTCAGTTTTTTCAGGGTAGTTACCAAGTTGCAAGAGCTTGGGGAGTGGAACAGATGCTGAGAGCTCGTTCTTTAGTCAAGCCACTGTTGCAGTGGCTTTGCTGTTTCAGTGTGAATCCTGCCACTGACAGCTAGAGAGACAGTGGATTAGATCAGAGACTGACAAAGCAGAAGCTCACTTAATGGTGAGATTGGACTTCAGGCATAGAGGAAAAGGTATTTCTGCAGGAAAGAATCCCTGCATGCTGGGCATCTCCTTTGCTGCATGCTGATTTATTTGTTCCCTGCCATTTGTCTCGTGTAGCTTTGGTTCTTTCATCAAGGTCAGGGAATGCGTCAGTCACAAAGGTGTTCAGAAGGGCACGTGAGGTTACATTTTTCAGAAAGCAAAATGAATTTAAACGGAGAATGGGGTCGGCAGCTATGCTGCTCTCCCACCAGGTGGCGGCAGCAGCTATTCTGCTATGTGTACATGGAGGGCGTGGGGCCCGAGCTGTGCTTCAGCCTGCCCAGTGAGGAGGTCCCCTGGCCCGGGCAGAGGATGCACACAGCAGACCTGGAGAAGGGCACACACAATAGCACAGTTCCCAGACAAGGGAGGAAAAACAAAAAAAAATGATATAAAAGGTGTTTGAGAGGTAGAGCTGCTCTGGAAAGTAGGTTAAAGCGTTTATTCCCTGTGCCAGAACCAGAATGCACTAGTAAAATTGATGACTGTTTGACTGTATTGAGTTTCTCTGGTCCCACCTCCAGGTTTTATCCTCTTTATAAACTACAAGCACAACCTTCTTTGCTGGCAGAGGTGCCAGAATGCATCTCCTGCTGGAGACCAAAGAGCAGCATTTGGTTGTTGCCTTCACACATCAAAGCCTTACAATCCACAGTGAAATCTTCCAGCCCACCCTGCTCTGCCTTGTCTGCAAACTTCCAAAGAAGTGGAGGAGGGGGGGGAAAATTCTTCTCTCCCTTCCCCCCAGGAGACTTGGATTTACTTCTTCCTTTCATGCTAGTGGAAGAGCTCAGCTTTGCACTAACCACAGCAGCTGGGTTAGCCCACTAGCAACATGCAGACCAGCCAAACAAGCTTTTCTTCATGATAAACAAACAGGAAACTGTTTGATTTCCTCTGTGTTCGCCCTCTCTCTTCCTATTTAAAAGATAACCAGCCTACCTGACTTGAGAGGAGAGCAGAAGAAACCACACAGACAGGTGCTCTGGAACAGCTGTACTTTGCAGAATGTCCCTCTACCCCAATAATTGCTGATACACCAGAACTGCTGAAACCTCTCTAAGTAATGGAACTCCCTGAGTTCAGGACAATTTGCTGCCAGCTTGCTGTAGGGTACATGTCTGAAGTGGTTAGAATAAGGAATAGGGAGGAGTTTCCTTATTGCTTCCTTTGTACTGCGGATCAAGCAGAAAATGCCTGTCCCAAAATGCAGAGAATGGGGGGAAGCACTTATGGAAGTAAGTAGGAAGTGAATAATCGCCTCAGCCAGGCTGGAGCTCAGCTGGCTTAATTATTTCTTGCATGACACAAGGTAGCACTGGGGGCAGAGGGTCCCCTGTGAGGCTTAGCTCTACTGCTGCTGTGAAAACAGCATTTGAGATTCCCCACACTATATCCACACACAGTGCTGATCTGGACTGCATCAAAAACCTGCAGCAAGTTATCCCTCATCTCCGACAAGCAATAACTGTACCTATGCCTGGAAAGTGCATCTCAAACTGAGATGCTGGAGAGCAGTGCGGAATGTGAAAGAGTGTAAGATGCCAACTGCAAGACACGTTCCTGTCCCCCAAGCTGGTAGATGAAGCGAGGCAGGAAGGGCAGGAGGAGACTAGGGAAGGATGCGTGCAGGATGCCTCTGAAGCAGTAGATTAAAAATACACAGCAGATGCAAGGACAGGAAGGAAGCAGAAGTTAAGCCTGAACAAGGTGAGTCCATCCCAGAGACACGAACTCTGAACTCGACGTGACTTTCACAGAGGTGAGTCTCACTGTGCTCCTGCAAAGCTAGTAAATATTGCTCTATTGAAGCAATCACTTCAACTCAGGCATGGCTTTTAGTGGGTGCTTTTCAAACCCTTACACAAGAAGCTGGGCTAGAATACTGGATGTGAGTGGAAAAGAGTGCAGTTTAGCCACTTTGTTCCTCGCTAGCCTAAGTATAACAGACCTGTACATGTATAGCTCTGGTAGGAAGCTGATGCTGATCAGAGCAGAGGTGATCTTAACAAAAGAAAAGCATTCCCACAGCCTGGTAAGGTGATACTCTCACTTAATGATTACTTGTGTTAAAGCTTACATAGCGGGCACAGCATCAAGCCTGCCTGAGTTCAAGAAGTGTCTGGACAACAAGCTTAGACATACGGTTTAATTTTCAGGTAGCCCTGTGTCAGGAGTTTACTCAATCCCTTTACGGCCGCTCTGCCTACATCCTGCTGCTCTGAAGGTCCAATCAAGGGCATGAAGAGAGATGCTGGTGGGTGTATTCCGCACCATTATTTGGAAGCAGGTAATTTTTAGTTGTGGCCTTACACTGAGCTAGTAAAGGAGAAGGGAGAGTGGGAACAGGAATTTCCTCTGTTTGATCTTCTTCCCTGTGCTGATACAGTCTCAAAGCTCAACACTGAAGGGGGAGGTTCCCTCAAAGCATAGGGCTTCCTGTGGCAAGAGCTGGCAGGAAAAGCCCTTTGTTTCCCTTTCGCTTCCTTTCCCATTGCCTGAGAGGATCCTGAGAACACCTAAAAGTTAAAGTGCAAGTCCAAGTAACAGCAAGCCCCTATCCATGCCCAAGTTTCACTTCTCACTCAGGGCCCGTTCACTGCAGCATCCTTGAGCAACATCTAACCCCAAGGGCGTTTCCCCTTTGGGGAAGGAGAAAGAGTCCCACTTGCAACTGCGTTCTCACACTGAGTTCAGGCTGTTCCCAAAGCAGAACTGTTAACGATGTGAAGGCCTCAGCCAAAGAGCACCCTGCTATGCTTGGTGCCAGCCCCGTCACCAGCACAAGCCATGAAGATTCACCTGCGGAAATGGAGAGTAGAACTGAAGGAAGACAGCTCACCTCCCTGCTGGCTGTAGGAAGAAAGAATGCTAGGAGATCATCATAACACAAGTTAAGGTGAAGAAGAGAGCTATCACTGCTGGGTAGAAAACCCTCATCAGTGAAGCCACACCCCACAGCAGCACAGCTTAAATGGGACTGCTGGCCCTGGACCAGGCAGACATCTCCCTTACGAGAGCACTCCAGCACCGGTTAACTACCTGAAAGACATGGAATAACCAGACCAATGAGCTCAGAGTTTGCCCAGGAGCACCAAGCTGTGCAAACCCACCAAGCTGACCCACGCAACAAATAAATTCACTGCTGATAAAGGTAGGAACTAACCTCTGTTTGATTTTCTCTCTTCCCACACTATTCTGCACCTGGTACCATCAGCCATCTCCAAAGAGCTAGCTGCATCTCAGCGACACTCTTATCCATTATATTTGCTTTCTCAGCAATTCTAGAACTTCCATTCCTATTGGAAAAGAAAAAAAACACTGGTGGGTAATACTGTGTTTTGGCGTGCCTCAAGTGCTGCTTTAGTCTTTTTATTATTATTAACTCTGCTGCTTAGCAATGAAAGATCTGATTTCCACAAAGGAATTCACCTACAGTTGTATTGCTGCCACTTCTGGAGTGAGCTGCAAACAGCTGCTTGCTGAAACACCGCAGCAGTTTGAGGCAGGAAATGAAGATCTGTATCACCTGTTCCTGGCACTGCATGCAGTGAGGAGGATGTGTGAGGGCATTTCCCATACCAGTTACACTAGAGATAGAAGGGAAATGCCAGAGAGAGTAGGCAAACGTGCCACAGCATCATACTGAGCAGAGAACAAGATGCACATATTCGCCCCTAGAAGTTAAACAGCATGAAGGGAAGACAGAGATGATAGCAAGGAAATCAGAGGACTGATAAGGATCTGTGGCTGTAAGGCAGGCGTGTGCTACGGAGCAGATCATGTGCAAGCAGAGATGTGGGACTGTTCCTGCATTTTGTTTGTTTCCCTTTACCTGGCTGACATGTCTTCTCATGTCAAAAGCTAGATCAAAGGGAGGGATGTAAATAGCTGAAGGGAGCCCTTTGTGGGAAAAGGGCTGTGCTACAGCCAATGACTCAGATGGATCCCTCCCTGAGAGCCAGCATGAGGATGTCAACTTCCATTAATAAAATAGCCAGGGAAGAAAGTGTGCAACTGCAGGGTGCCCTAGGCATTCAGGAGCCAAATCACACAGCAAGGCTTAGAAAAGTCAGTCTCCTTTGCAGCAGCTTCTTCCCCAGCACAGACACAGAAGTGACAAAGGAGAAAGAGAAGGACAAGTGTTTTGTTGTCATGCTGGAAGTCTGACAGTCCAAGAATACTTGCACTTGGTCCCCTACCTTTTTAAGTCCTTCCTCTGCAGGCATCTGCTGAGAAACAGGGACTTAATATTTTCTTTTAACCTCTGCACAACTTGTACTTGCAGGGAGCAAAATCACTATCTGAAACTGAAGACACAAAGCATCTTTCACAGGAAAGGCCTCTGCAATCCTCCAGTAGCTATTTCAAAGTAAGGGGACCTCATGCTACAGGTTCAGGGTAAGGAAGCCAGGCTAGAAAACCACTGACACAGCATCAGGGAAGAGGGGAACAGCAAAACAAACTGGGAGACCAAGTGCTCTCCACACACACTGCAGGAAAAAACTCAAAAGCACTTGCCTGCTCTTGTCCCACGATCACACATTAGCAGTGGCTGTGCCCTTGCACAGAAATGGAAATAATTGGTGGCTTCACTACTCATCTGCAATCCTTTGGAGCAGAGTGTCCACTGCTTGCCAGTGTCCCACAGTTATCCCTCTGACAGAACTGCACACTTGAAATAGTATCTCTGGGACCTGCTGCTTTCTCGTTCACTCACCTGTCAAGGAAAGTCTCCAGAGCTTTTTTTCCTGCTCTTTTCAGGGTCTGAAATTTAATTACACGGCATCTCTCACACATACACAGTTAACCAACAGCAGCACATGCCCCAACATCCTCTCTTTATTTTTTCTTTGAAGAGCTGCATTGCACGAAGGTGCAGGGCTGAGCAGGGGCAACAGCATGCTCTCAAAACATGGGTCTCCCCTAGCTACCATTTCCCCTCCAGCTATACACAGTCCCCACAGAGATGAGAACAGCCTGGGGACTGCCCTGCCCTGAGCCTGCCAGTAACAGCTCCAACAGGGTTGGCCTGAGCAAAGCATGTTGTGCTTTGCTCCTTTCCTATGCCCACACAGCAGGAGCTGCTGGGGCAAAGAAGAAAGCCGTCAAGCAGTTGGAATTAGATGATCTCTAAGGTCCTTTCCAACCCAAGCCAATCTGTGATTCTATAAACACCATTCTAATCCTACCACGGTGCTTCCCAGGCATACACTGTCCATTTTATTTGATGGTGAACTTTCGGAGTCCCAACCCCTGTTCTCCACAGGGAGCTCAAACCTGGGTTTTATGCGCAGTAACAAAAAGCAGGTCAAATATGCTGTCAGGTAACATTTCAGTGGGCAAAAAGACTTTCTTTTTTTTGCCCCAAAAACTTCAAATTAGGTGTCCTACACCAGCTAGGGTCCATTTGCAGCCAACAGCAGATGAGGAAACAAACCACAGGTAAAGAAAGGGACTAAAAGATTTTAAAAGGCAGCTATGGAAGGGATGCGGGTCTGAAATCAGGCAGGAGGGAGTCAAAGCTACACAGCACAGAATTCCTGAAGTCCTGGGATGCGGCTAACACTACCAGAAAGCCTGTGCCCTGCCTCCTTTTCCTATTTCTGCTACTTTAGCTTGTCCTTTTGCTGCCGCCAGACCTAAACCACAGCAGTGCTCTTCCCTCCTACACAGCACTCAGAAGTGGTTTTCAGGGCTATGGAGGAGGCACTGGTGCTTCCTGTGGAAGGAGGGAAGGCAGCTCAGCCCTGCGGGTCCCATCCCACCCCACAGCCCATCACAAACCCCATACCTGCCCCAAGCGATGAGTTCCGTCTGCAAAATCCATTTCTTGTCGCGTCTGTCCCTCATCACACATCGCACCGGCCCTACAGGTGGGTGCAATCAAGAAACCACAGGCCAGAGTGAAGTAGTTATTAGTGTTTGAAGGCAAGAGAAGGCTTGGAACAAGCAGAAACAGAGCTTGAACCTAACAGGCTCCTCGGTCCCACGGGGCCTCTCGTGACGAGGCCTTACCTGGCTCCTGAGGGGCGGCCCTACGAGACCCACACGGCCCCTTCCAGGCGCTCCACGAAGCGTTACCTCCACCCCCTCCTTCCACGCGGCCTTCACCAGAGCCACGGAGGTGCCCGCGGGAAGGAGGCGTGGGCCGGAGCGAAGCCGGAGCGAAGCCGCAGCTTGCCCGGCTCAGCTGACTGCGATTAGGGCGGCCTCTTTCATTACCTCAGCGGAGTAACGGTCGGCCCGGCCGGGGGCAGCCGCCGCTCGGCCGCTCCTTCCGCTGTGTGCGCGCCTCACCTGAGCCCCGCCGGGCACCGCGCATGCGCACTGCTCCCCCCCCAACGTGCGCTCACCTGCGCTCCGCGTCCCCTCGCACCGCCTGAGCTGAATAGAGACGAAAGAAGGGGGGGAGGGGGGGGGGGGTAGAGGGGGAAGCAGCGCATGCGCCGCTGCGCCCCTCGCGTCGCTCGCCCTCCCCTCAGCCTATGGGTGTCTCCCCCCCCGCGCGCGCCCGCGGCAACCACCTCCTCGGCGCGTGCCCGCGCGTGCGCGCGGCGGAGTCGCGAGACTGGCTGCGGGCGGCCACGTAGCGCTGCGGCGGCGGCGGCGGCGGAGGGGAGCGCGGAGCCGGAGTCCGAGCGGGAGCCGCGTCCGCTGGCGGAGCCCGGGCCCGAGCGCTCGGCCCGAGGCGGCGGCCGCTCGGAGCGCCTCGGAGGCGGCTGAGGGGGCCGAGCGGAGGGAGGGAAGGAGGGGAGGGAGGGCCCCGGCCGCCCTGCCCTCCGCCCTCCCGCCTCGCCTCCTCCACCCGCCCTCCGCCGCCTCGCCCGTGCCCCCCTCCTCCCCTCGCCGCCCGGCATGGAAGGCGGCGGGGGCGGCCCTGAGGGGATCGGCCTGGGTGAGTGAGTGTGTGTGAGTGCGTGCGGGCCGCCCGCTCGGCCGGGCTCCCCTTCCCCCTTCTCTTAGGCCTGGCGGCAGCAGCGCTAGGCCCGGGCCGCGGGTGGGGGGCGGAGGGAGCGGAGCAGAGCCGCCTCAGGGCCCGGTGAGGAGGGAGGGGGGTGGGGGGGAGGGAGGCGGTGCTGGGAGGGGGGGGGGGGGGCTGCCACCTGCTGGGAGGGGAGGGTTGAGCGAGGGGAGATCGCAGCCCCCACACCTGGATGCGGCCGCCCCCCTCCCCGGCTTTGTGCCTCTTCCCGGGGGTGGTGTGGAGCAGCGGGGCCCTGTGCCGCCTCCTCCTCCTCGGCCGCTGCGTGTGCTCACCCCGCGGCGGTGGTGGTGGGGGAACGTTGTGATTCAGCGCGCTCCTTCTGGGCCTGGAGGTGTCAGTGTGCAGGTGAGGAGGTGGCTCCCCGCAGAAGCCCACGCTGCAGTTGTCTGGGTGCAGGCAGGGAGATAACAGATTATATTCCTCTTCTTCAGCTGCTTGCTGAGGTGTCTTCCTCTCCTCGCTGCTCTCGGGACGTCGGTTGCGCTGCAGGATGCGCGTCCCGGTGTTTGGGTTTGCCTTTTAGCTTGGCAGTTCTGCAGATGTTTTGGTTACAGGGAAAGTAGATTCTCTGAGGTAATGTTTCTCTTTTCGTTGTAACGGTGTTGTGGCAGTGCGTTCTGTAGTCATCGCTAAGCTTTGTCATGTGCAGGAGAAGCGATTGGAGTGAAGGAGAGGGAAGTGCTGCACGCACAAAACACGTGAGGAACGTGAGATTTATCTTTTCAAGGGGATGGCTGGAGCTGTATTGTTCTGGGAATGGCAGTGGGCACATGCTCTGTTGACAGTGGTGGATGTGGTGAAATCCAGACAGCGGTGGTGCGAATGCTGAACGAAGGAGCTGTAGTGTGAGCAGCGATTTGTGGAGGTGCACCCTTGGTCTGTCAGCACGCTGAGCTCAGCTTCACCTGCAGAAGTTGTGCTCTCTTTCTGTTGCATTGGCTGGACAAGGTGGATGCTGTAGATGCAGGACTCTGTGCAACTTACGTGGCTATAACATGCCTAAGTTTTAAAATGTCAGATAGGAACTAGTATTTTATGGTTGCAGATGATTTACTTCCTTTACATGGGTCTGCTGCTGTCATTGGTACTTCCCTCTGTCTTCCCACATTTTTTCCTTTTGCTTTTTAGAGATGAATCCAGCACCTGCAGTACGATTGGTGTGCTCTATGATCTAAGTCCTTGTCCCAGGCAGCCAACACTCGACTGTAGATACTGATAATAAAACGGAGATATAAACTCGCAGTGTAAATTTATCGTTGAAGGATAGAGATTTTGAAAGCACTTTCAGTGAGTATGTGTTTGAATGAGGAGTGCCAAATGGTGAAGGCTTTTTGTTTCTCTAACCAAGGAATTAGTAACAGACAGTAATAGTCTGCCTGAGACTCGAGATTTTATTTATAATGCTATCTAGTATTTGGTGAATTTGGTGTTCGTGGGAACGTCGGCACTTAGTTGCAGTAATAGATCAGATACTTGGTAAGATAAGAAAACATTTTGTGGCTTAGCATTTGTATTACTTTAGAAAGAAACAGGCTTCCACATACTTACCTGATCAGAGAGATTTTGTCATCAGAGACTTACTCTTTTGCCTTAAGGGACTTCATTGATAATGCTGTATCTTAATACTGTTCCAGAAAACCTCTGGCTGATGTTTTCTGGAGCTTCGTTTCTTTAGGAGCTTGGTATGAATGTTTAGGTGCAGGTGGGAGCTACATTTAAAGAGCTGTGAGGTTCTGCTGCGAGTGCAGGGTACTGGGATGTTGTGGTTTTGCTCTCATTGCAGAAATAATAGAAGGTGAAGATTTCAGACTGAGAGGTGCAATTTCATCTAAAGATAAGAAGTTGCACAAAGAACTGTTTATAGGTTGGAAATTGTCTAGGGCAGTCCCACCTAGAGCACAAGGTATCCCTGTAGGAACTGCTTAGGAAGAGTCCTTTGAGTGTGTACTTAAATTAAATCCATATTTTCAGTAAACAAGATCACATCTTCCAGTCTCATTATCACGTGTGTTATTTATCAGTGCCTAATGGAAGAGTGGTGTACCCACAGCATATCTGAGATACGCATATGCATATTTACAGTGATTACAAAACTACATGTCATCCGTGACCTATTTCTGTGGCACAATGTAGCATGCCTGCAAAGAAGAAACTTCTTTCTAACTCCACACACAGACAGACGTGATTGGAAGGAAGTGCCAACTGCTTGAGAAGATTGATATGTTCTCCACAGCCTGACGCTGTGGATTATTGTTGTATTAAGATGTTTTATAACCTTCTCTTGGTTGGTTAGATTCCTACAGCACGTAACAGCTGATCTTTTAAAGTATTCTGCTGTAAACCAGCTCCCTCTCAGCACGATTCAGATTTTGCCTTCTAAATGGAAGATGGAGCAAATTTTAAGAGCACACCATTTCTTGAAGCAATGTTCTTCATGTTTATCTACGTCTTCGCTAATTGTCTTTTCAGAATCTCATAGAACAGGGAAGGACAAGACCCCCACAACAAGCAGAAGAGCTGTGGATTCTTATGTGGAGGTCATCTTATTATCCATGCACTTATACCCTTTCAGTATTAATGCAAAGCAGTGTAGCAGATGCTGTCTACGAGTTGACATGCTCCTATAATATTTTGAATTTCTGAGGAAGCATGGCTGAATTATTTCAGCGTTTTCCTTAAGGATCTGTAGGTTTTAACCTGTTGTTTTCGTGGCTCAAAAATCCTCACTTCAACTCCTTCCACTGCAGATACTAAGCTTACAAATTCTAAAAACTCCTCAGTAATTCCTTTGTTGTATCAGAAGAACTATTATCTGCTAACATGAAAGGATGTTTTGTGTAGAAGCTACGATTTGATGCCTTTCAGAACATCTTAATGAAAACATGATTTGGCCTTGAAGTTACAAACTGGGTTGAAACACCCTCAGTGCTATGGGTGAAAAAAATCATATGCTCTCTCAGGTCTTCATTTCGTTATTTCAGAAAGTGGGTGGCATTTGCTTATAGCTCTCAAGTAAAACCGATGGAGGTCTCACAACTATTAGAAGCACAAGACACAGACTTTTGTATTTCACTCAAAACGTACCTATAACCTTAACCTCCAGTGAGTGGTTTCCCAATTAGCTTTGCAAATACTTCATTTTCCAAGTGAATTTAAATTGGTGATTTTTTTTTTTTTTAATTGCTCCTCCCTCCTGAAAAACAATTGCATGGGGAGTGAAACTCTGGCAGTAGCTCTGGTGCCAGCAGCTTAAACTCATTAACGCAAGCAGCTTGCATGAGTTTCCTTGACACTTTAAGACACCCTTCCCTGAGGAGGTTTCAGACTGGTAGTTTTCACTCAAGAGGAACATTTCGCTATGCTAAGCAGCTACCAGCACTTATACACTGCAGCGCTCTCGTTTGTGTATTTTTAAGTTTTGAAACTTGATTCTTTTCGTGGAAAAGCAATTGTAGAAATGTAATATGGAAATAGAGAGCTGGCCTGCTGGATGGTAGGTCACTATCAGGATCCAGATTGAGACATCTGAGACAAAACCTGTTCAGCCAATTCCATCCTTTCTCAGGTACTCAATATTACCAAACAGAAAGCTTTTTCAGCTGGGACTTTAGAGAGATATTTGTGGTGCCACTACGCAATCCGATGGCCTGGTAGGGTAGTGTGAAAGTAAATCTTGTAAAGCTTTCCTAGTTTGATTAATTTTTACAAGTAGAAAGTTTTACAGTTGGAGATTCGTGGACGAGCATCCAGTGATCAATGCGCGTTCTTCGATGGGAATTCGGTACACAAAAAGTTGCAAATATTTGAGTTGGAGCACAGCTGAGTTTTGCAGGTGCAGAAACCAGAACTGCTTTTCCCGTGGCTGTCAAGTCTGATGGAAATCTGAAAATCTGAACTTTAAAGTTCTTTGGAAGACATGGTTATTGAAACTCTGTTAGTCCAAAGGGGATGTGTAGAGCAAATAACCCTAAGGAAAGCGCTTCAAGGAAATAGTGGAAAAGGTGGTATATTTTTGGTAGGCTTTAAGTAGATGGTATACAAATAAATAGCAAAAGAGATTGGCTCACCTTGATGATGGTTGAGGCTTGCTGATAACTCCACCAGGGAGGGATCTCCAACCAGAGATCCTTCCCTGCTGGTGGTCAGCCCTTAAATGGGGTCTTGGGAGAGGTGGAGTCAAACTCCACCCCTTCCAATCACACTCAGTTGTGCCCCTGCAGCTGACTCAGTACCTCAGGTGATCAATCAGTGGTTCAGGTCGTGATTCACCAGTTCCCATACAGGATGAAAGGCAATTTATAGGGTATTTCTTAATAGTGCTGTGTGAATGCAGATTACACATGGTGACAACTGTGAATTTTGGTGGTAGAGGGCAGCTATTTCTAACTGAAAGCCTTGTTGCTGTTAGTGTCTGGTATCCTAATGTGCAGTACGTGCTGGCAGTAATCTTTCTGGGCACTTGCTGAACAGTGTTTATGATTTCTAACTGTTGGAGACCTTGTTAGCAGTATTTGTTTTAAAGAAGCTCTCCTTCCTGCTCGTACTTATGCAGGTTTTCTGGTTCTGTCCTTTCTACCGTACTGTTCCATACAGTGATGGAGCTTTTTCCTTAATTCTCGTTTTTAATTATTTTTTTCCCTTCTCATAGAAGTGGTGGGGTCAGATGTATTGCCATTCCTCTACTTGGTGTGCTCTCTCACTGTACTAAGTTCTGTACCTTCCCTGTTGGGTCGCACGCTCTGTGCTGAGATTTCACATTTTAGCTGCACATCACTCTGAGGGACTTAAGTTGACACGCACTGTGACATCAGTGACATGAAAATACAAGCTGTGATACAGAGATGTGATTTCAGCAGACTTTAGCAGGGACAGAAACGTGTCCTGGTACACCTTTTATCCCCCATGTCATAAAAAAATGTTTGCTGGGGTACTCTAGTGAGCTTTATTGTAACATGCATATCTTGAATAATTCATTTCACACTTCTAACAGCAGGGCAGAACCTATTGGCGTGATATGCCACCCTGATTGTAGTTTGAAAGTCTGAGAAAACTTGGGTGCTGGGTTTAATAGCATCTTTTCACCGGGCAGTTTTGTTTCAACACGTACCTTGTTGCGCTTTGTTTCTCATTATATCTTTCTAAACTCACGCTGTAGCTTCTGTGCCCATGTTTGCTGTGTCCTCTCCTTGTCCTTTCTTTATTGCAGTGTTTTCTACTGCCTTTTCTAACTTGTTTCCTAAATCGGTCTGTTCTCACCCCAGATATTGTTAGCTCTTGTAAAGGCAGCATCTGTATTGGTGAATCTATAATCGCTGGGCCTTGGAACTTATTTTTAAGTGAGAACCTGAGCTACACAAGAGCTGAAGTCATTGGAGAAAAATTCCTGTTTGCTACAGGCTCTTGAAAAAACATTTTTCACGTGTAAATTACAAAGCATCACCCTCAGATTGTTGTTGTGCTTCTGGTTTTCTTACCTTGCTGTTTTATGGACACTGAAAGCCAGACTGCACTTACAGGGCAAACAGGTGGCTTCAAGAAGCAAAATCTTGCAGTGGATGGTAGCGTTTGTGTGAGTGCAGAGTGAGCTGGTTCACTGGTCCAGCTGAAAACAGATCCCAAGGAATGATTATGTTTTGGACTCATTTCCCAAGACATCTCTCTCTTTGCAGCCATTAAAAATGCCACTGCTGGCGCAGAACGAGGAGAAGAGTGTGCTGTCTCCTTTGGCTGTCACACAGACTTAGATCAGATTAAAATAACCAAGTAACTTTGACCTTAACTTGATTATTGTCCTCACTTCACCCAGAAGGAAATTTATCACAGTGAGCAGATAAGGTGTATGTAGCTGAAGGAGGAAGCAGAAGAGGAGCTGGGAACCAAAGCTGCTGTGTCAGTGGAGGGAGTACTTACGCTTGAGAACTTCACCTGTCAAATATGAAGCTTGGAATGGAGCATTCCATGGTGCACTGTGTGTTTCTGTCACACCTTCAGGTGTACCTTGACTTGCTGAAGGCTTCCTGTCTCCATGTCTCACCCTTGTAACTTTTGCACTTGATATCGTTTCTGCTTGCAAAGGTAGAGCTTGTGCAAGTGGGAGTTTCTGTTCTGCGAGTTTGTTCCCTGGTTAGCATTTATTGAAGGCTGATAAAACTGTTTGTTTCTAAACGTAGTTTGTTAAATAACACAAATATTTTAAAAACAAGACTGGATGTTTTTCCAAATGTTTACATTGTGCATCTAAAACAGTGTGCTGTGCTTCAGAAGATTCAGTAGCCCAACTCAAGACAGTAATTGGTAACATAAGATACAGTATTGAACAGTTATTCAGGGTTTAGAGGAGCGTTGTGACATTGTACAAGGAGAAACACATACAGTGGAATAGTTTTAGTATTGACATATTTTTTTTTAACCTACACTAGCTTGCCTCAATGTCTCAGCAATCATTCCAGGACAGCAGTTCTGGTCGTTGTGCTTGCATGAACATACTTCTCTGTATGAACCATGAGGTCAAATAGAGTAGATTTCAGTAGCGTTTGGCAACTCAGTAGTTAAAACGCTGCTGGAAGTTATAAAATGAGAACTCTGCAGGTGAATGCTGATGTATTATTGTGGGCAGTTTGAAAGGAGATCATAAGAAAAAGTCTGTGTAAGGAAAAGCTCCTTGTGATAATTCCCTGTGAGCACAGTACTAACCAGTGAGAGAGAGATACTGGTGGAACACAGTCCCAGTAGTGCAGCTGCTGGGGGAAGGGGGCTTTACCAACCTATTCCCGGTTTCTCAGTCAAAATTTGATAGTCTGTCAAGAGCATAGAATCACAGAATGACCTGGGCTGAAAAGGACCTCAAAGATCATTTATTTTCAACCCCCCTGCCATGGGAAGGGTCACCAACCACTGGAGCAGGCTGCCCAGAGCCACATGCAGCCTTGAGTGCCTCTAGGAATGGGGCATCCACAACCTCTCTGGACAAAAAACATAGGGGATTTCAATCTTATCTGTAAGTACATTTCAGTGGTGTGAGAAGAACAAACTTTAGTTTAGAGAAATCAAATTCACCCTTCCGCAAAGGTTTTGCTGTTGAAACCTTTATTCCCCATCACATACCCCTTTCTGCCAAGCTCTGAAACGCAGCAGATTTTTGGTGGGCTGGCAGACTGCAAGCAGATCTTTTCTTATTTATTTATTTTTTTAATAAATCTAGATTAAACAGAGATTCCGTAATGTGTGTATTGTAGTATCGTGCTTTCAGCTCAGGTGGAATCATAAACATTCCACAGAAAGATAAATGACCCAGGAGCACGTTCTGTGCTGGGATGTGCAGTACGGAAGGACGAAAGAAAAACGTGTGAGCAAACAGCAGTGTTAGTGAACCTGTCTGTGAGCTCTCTTGTCCTTGGTAAGAGCAGTTCCATTTACAGTGGATGGTCTTCTCCACTCTGCACGTTGCAGATATCTCCTCTAGGGCTTGCTAAGCATCTGTTCTGGGTTTAATTCTGAATTCCTTAAGGTTTATTATTACTTACCAAGTTATTGCTGTTAGTTTAAACAGGATTATTCCTCTGGAATAAGTGTCCAGGTGGAAGTTATACTTGTCAACTTGACATTGCAGGCACACAGTTTACTATTTTTTATAGCTCTCTCCACTGATCTCCATCTATATATTGAAAGACAGCATATCTACCACCACTTCTCACACTCCTCACCCTCTGGGAGAAAAAAATCTTAACTTTGGCAAAGAAAAGTACAGATCTTAACGACAGATTTTCCTTTTTGACTTCATATGCTGGTCTGCGTAGCCTGTGTTGTCAGTGCAATTATTCGCAGTCTTTGTTGGTGTTGTTTAATAAGTAATATCATCACTGGGCATCTATGAAAATAAATGAACAGTTTAAAACGTTAGCAGGGTTTTTATTAGTTTTCAAGATATGCAAACAGATAACAAGGCAGAGTTTCTGAAGCAGAAAGGAATCCTGCTACTGAGCAAGAAGAAAACCAGGCCAAAAACCGAGTGGTTTGGAACAAAGGACAGACTAATGGCTGAAACAATTGCCTTTCAGTATCATGGCAGTTCTGGGGATTTGGGCACATACTTTGAGGAATATACGCATTCAATAGGACAGATAATCTTTCCATAATTACAGTTATTACAGAAAAGTGATTAGCAAAGGGTAGGTGGGGATGTGTGAGTGACTACGGTTAAGTAACGACCTGGTTTTGTTTTTATCTTGCTTTCTATTTTTTGCGTTGAAAGACATAAACAGAAGTGGTCAGAATAGATTTGAATACGAGGAAGTTCCTAACCATAAGCCTTTAACTTTGATATATTAATGATAGCAGGAAGTGCTATGACTTTTAATTTTAATGCAGGCAGTGCTTTACCAGAAAATCTTTCAGGACAGCTTTGCCTAGAAAAGGAACAGTGTTGAGATGCATGGCTGTTTATCTGAAAGTCATTCCTTCCCCACAAAAAGCCTTCAGCTTTTGGCAAATCTGAGGGATTATAATGCTGCTGAGTTCTGAAGTGGCAAACTCTTCAACTGTTTTCTGTGGAGATTATGCTTGAAAATATTCCAGATTCACAGCCCTGAAAATCGCTGGTTGGAAACCTTTTGTCCTCCAAAGCAGATTCCAAGATCCAGCCCAAGAATTCGTCTTAAGAAACAGAAAAATGCTGAAGGTTGTGTTTTAGCTGTGGGATATTATATAGGGCATTTTCTTCAAATTGGAAATACACTCTGCCTCTTTTCTTTTTTTTTCCCATTAGGCTGTTAAATATTTAGAGGCAAAAAGACAGCTCCGTACAGTGAAAATATGTTGCCTGCTGAGTTAGCGAGATACCTATCACAGATTATTTTAGGAACAGTCGGGAAAAGGAAAACAAAAAGTGGGAGAGATGAGACTGTTTGGATGTTGTACTTCATCTCTGCCTTTCATATACCATCCTGCCAAGCATGCTTGTGCCCAACCTCTGCTTGGAGAGCTGGGCAGTATTTACTCACTCTGCAGTCTTTTGTTTCCTTGCCAAGACTCCCTGCAATATTTCCAGTCACTGCCAGCGCTGCTGTGTTTTGTTGGATGATTTTTTTTTTTTAATGATGTCTCAACAGCTTTCATGTCATCAAAATACAAGCCACGGTGCTGCACACGTTTTGTGTCTTGACTTACGTACAAGTTGATGGGAAAATCTGCTTCAAGTGCTTTCTGAGCCTGAGGTGAAAAGAGGAGAGTTAGGATTTTTGTCGTCACAGTACAGTCCCAGCAGTTCCTTTGTGAACGCTGCTTCCAGATACTCTCTCTCCACCTTAAACTGCATATCCCAAAGTGCAAAATTATCATCCTGATGCAGCAGAAAGGACTGCTCATCTCTGCTTTCCTTCGTGGCTTTTACTAAGCGTTGAACCTGTTGATGGGTGCCATCTCTCAGGTGAGTATTGCTGGCGGTGAAATAGTTGCATTTCTTCTTTTCTTCTGAAGTTAGATGAGCCAAGGCAGGCTCGAGTCCATCTCCTTGCAGTGTAAAAACTGTGGCAGTGTGCTGCCTTGAGATTCTTTACAAGTTAAGAACGTCCTTCTATTCTTTTTACATATAAAGCAGCTGAGATGCACAAGAAAGGAGCGATTGTGCGCCGATGTCAATAATTCCCTCTTGTCGTATAGCCCTGATTACCCTCTGCTGACACGATGTAACTTGTACCAGATGTGTTTTACCATTAACTGAGAGTTGCTGTGCCTGTGCACTGCTCTGCTTCACGCACCTGTTCTTCGAACTGTATTGCCACTCTTTTTCCATGAGGTTTTGCTGATGATGTATTGAAATGTGCGTGGAGCGTTTTACTGAAAGCCTTTACTCATTGCATCCGTAGTCATTTCTTCTTAACGTGCTCCTCGGAATTCACAGAAGGAAACTCGTTGCACAAAGATTTCACTAAGCAGAGCTGAAGTGAGAAGGTGTTCATATTCTGTTATAAATTATGCTGCAGAACTTTGTGTTGGGTGATATACCATTAAAGCTCTGTCCAGTAAATGAAGATCGTATTTTGCTGATGCGTCCCCTTGCATCTCTGTCTTGTTGTCTGATGGAATCTGTGGCATTAAATTGATTAATGGGTAACACTGATGAGTACAAATATTTACAGAAGCTAAGCAAAAAATCACCTTGGGTTTACCTCCACATTTACCTTTCAAACTAAACACAATTAGTGCTGTCTTAACGTAATCCTAATACTTTTTCTATACCCAAATGAGGTCATTAGTGGGTGTGAAAGTGTTTTAATTCGAATCCTGCTATTTTGAAAGGGTTGAGACATCCTGCTGTATTCTGATTTGGCCCTTTTAGCTGTCCTAGCTGTTCCTACCTGATGAGTTCACTTTGAAACAGCCCCTGGAAGCAGATTCTCCAGTTTTAGTTAGAAATGTGGCTGGTGGGCGGCCTGTAACATGCCTTCAGGTTGTTCATTGGATTTTTATTTTTCAAAGTAATTTTCTGTCCCTTACAGCTGTCTGGGAAGAGTGGGGAAACCTGCAGATGTTAACTAAGTAATAACGCAGTGCCATCTTTGTGTGTATCCACATCACCCCATGCACCCGCAGTACTTCTCCTGGGCTTGCCAACCTACAGCAAAAGAAGTTAGACCGATGTCTGCCAATTTTCAGATGTGATACTGAAAACTCTGTGGGCAGCAGTGAAACTGGTTTTTAAGAGGAGTGTGGGTCGTCGTTGGTTGTGAGGTGCCCCAAAGAGTGTTTCCGTCCCTCTTCTGGGAGCCCGTCCAGGCAGAAAGGATGAGCAGTTAAGCGTACATCTGCGGAGCTGGCAGCCTGTTGATGATCTCAGGCAAACAGCTGTAGGCCACGCAGGGGTCAAGAGCTTCCAGGGAGCCGTGATCTGCAAGAATGACTGTGCTACTCACTTTACTTACCAGCGAGGGTGGATAAGCAGTATTTTTCTTTACATCGGTGTCTGCTTTTGGAGGATGCCTGCCAGCATGCAGATCACACAGCCTGGATGCACGTTGGACTCAAATCTGAGATATCCAGAGTTCCAAGCTGCCTGCTTTCGGAGTCCTCCTTCCGCCCTGAAGAATATGTAATTTAAATTCATTAACCCCTCAGAATGCTGAACTTGGTCTGTGCTGATTTCAAGGCATCGACCAAGTCAAAGTTGAGGCAGGCGACTGTATGCGCGTTCTGTTATAAACCGTGCTATTTTTAGTCCAGGGAGCGTGAAGAAATGTGTTTTTCTTCAGAAGCAGCAAAAGCGTTATGTGAAGTGTTAGTCCCACACGCACATGCTTCCTCCACCTACGTGTGTGTTTGTGCTTTTTTTCTGGGTGTGAGCTTTGTTATCCGTAGGCCTGCAAACGTTTCTTATATGGCCTTCAATAACTAAAGAGTGCATGAACATCCTGAGCTCGTTCTGTGCTCGTAACGGTTATTCCTTGGTTTTGTGATAGGGCTCCAAAAACCAACTTTGAAGCTTCGGATCCTGTTTACATTTTAATCAGAACGTTTACTGCTCCGACGTATAGCGTGGCTGAAATCCATTCTGCAAGCCCAAGCTGTTCAGCAGCTTTGAAGAAGAAATGCATTCACCGTGTAAGATTTCTTACGTTTGGGATCAGAAAAAAGCTTCTATTGTAAGATTTTTTTCATGGTGTTCCAACCCCTGCCCCTCAGAGCTGTCAGCCGCCCGATAGCGCGTTGTTTGTGTTTGATGCACGGGGAGGACTTTGCTTTAGCAGCTGTCTGACTGCGAAATAATTTTGTTCGAAAGTTGTGGGTCCCTCGAGGGTAGCGAGCGCTGCTCCGAAAGCGAAAGTGGGTTAGCGTGCCTGCAGAGTGAAGTGGGTTTGAGACCTGGGAGCTTTGATAGCTCGGAATATGTGCTTTTTTAAAAGCTGATTGGTTTTTTGAAGTGGTAACGTGCTCATACAAGGTGGTTTGCTGTATTGAATGTCCCGTAAATGGGCAGAGATGAAATGATGGCAGAGAGAATATTTCAGCATTCAGTGATGGGGGGGAAGGAGTGAGAAGGTAAAGCTTCCTTCTCGTGATGGGATTTTGCTTTTTCTGGCTGTGTAGCAGCAGAATCCTGGTCGCCTTCCTGAAAAGCTCATGCAGTTTGTGAGAAATAATTAATGTGCTGAAGTAATCAGGTGCATTCTTCTACACAGCGTAGTGATTTGGGGGGGGGGAGGGCAGCTGAATAATTTATTTAATGTTGTCAAAGCAAAGCTGAACTATGGATCGCATCATGCCCGCTGCTTTTAAGCTCCTATCCTGGGTATAGGATTGTTAATTCTGGCTTGCAGTCAGAGCCAGCTTATTTGGTTATTTACTAGTATTTCCATCCGAACATTACTTGTGATCACAAGCCAATGTTAACAGCCCCATCTCCACGTATTTCCTGGCCCAGCTGGGGCTTGGCTCTCGTCCTCTTCCCTCTCACCTCTGGAGCTGAGAAGCTTCAACTGGGACCTGGGATGGGGAGAGCACGCAGGAGCAGACCGTGGTGCTTGGGAGTCTGCCTGCAGGGTTCTCATTGAGTGCATTTAGAAATACTGCCAGCTGTTCAAGAATCTGTTTAACTAACTGCAGGCTTGTAATCAAGCGGCTGCTTGTTGGTAAGTCACTTTCCCTAGTGCGTTATTTCACAGAGATTAGGGCAAGGTTCAGTCTTTTTTATTATTCAAACGACTGAGACCCTGGGTAGGTTTATTTCCTGTTCAGTTAAATTCATTTTGAAGGGGGGAAATTTCTACTGAAGCAGTTAGCTTGAAACTGCAATACATAAAAAGTGGTGTCAAAACATGTTTGGAAGGAAGTCAGTGCATTTGGTGCGTGGAGAGTAACTCAGACTGAAGTGGAAGGAAATTTATCACAAAAATCCATGTCTGTATGACTGCCTCAGATTGGTTGCTTTTCATTATCGCACCAAGAATAGTAATAAAAATCAAGGTATGAGTCTGAATGGTTTATTCCTATCTGCTGGGTTTGTCTGAGGTTTCTAACCTGAAACTCAGTGAGATTTTCAGACCCTGATGGTAAGATCCAGTTTTCTTCACGCTTGGAGAAGGTCCCTAAAAGAAAGCATAAGCCATCGTCTCATCGTGGGATCTCTCTCAGGCTCTCCTTCATTAACCTCTGCATTCTGTAGTTGCAAGTCCTATTTGCATGAGTAGCTCAGATGTATTCCTGACTTGATCCATACAACCAAAAATCTTGGCTTGGTATTGTTAATACTGTGCTACTAAAATGTAATTGTCCTGGTAAAAAATAAATGAGAGAGCTTGATTACTTGTATTCATTAGGGATCACGTGGTAACTTTTGCAAGAGGAAGTAATAGTGTCCTGGTCAAATTCCAACTTGGATAATGCAACTGAAATTTAGATGGGCAAATGTAATATCGCTTGGCTACTGCAGTGAGGAATAAATAGCTGGGGGGGAAGGGAGAATGAGACAAAAGAATAAGATATCTTAAATCAAGAGGCTGTGAGGGATTTCTGAAGTGGAAACAAGTAAGGGACACACTGTTCTTAACCTGAGTCCGTTGAAAATGATTCCATTGAAATTCTTCATGCATATCTGCGCTAATGGAATGTTGCTAGGTTTAAAAACTTAATCTGCCCACTTTCTGGGTGAGAATGGGCTCTACGGTGGAGGTTGTGATGGAGAAGAGCTGCTTCTGTGTAGGTGTACACCTCACTTGATGGAGAGGCATGTGGGAGGAGTAGTGCATTGTGTCGAGACCATCAGTGCTCCAGAGTGTCCAGAGCAGAAAGAGATCAGCATGTTGACTCAGCTTTGAGGCAGTGGTAGTGATGTTTGGTAGGTGGAGAGTATTCATCTGGAAGTGGATGATGTGCCTTGATTTCAGTTCCTCACAAGTCTAATAACTAGCTCTGGCCCACGTAAAGGTGCATGTGTTTGTACCCAGTTCCCACTTTTGTTTGAGATAATGCTGCAGGGCGGTCTGCCCACAGCAGATACAGCTCCTAGGTGGTATAATCTGGGTTTTACTTCAGTTGTACAAACTCAAAAGAATTTGGTGAATATTTTAGTGACATTTTTTTAATTGACCTTATTTTCTCTGTTGTCTTTTATAGATAAAATGTTCAACAGTTCGTTGGCAACTTTCTTCAGAAGAATAATTACTACCGCTCTGCTCTTGCCATAATATCAGAGTTCTGTGACCTACACATCCGTGCTAAACATCAGCAGAGAATCCTGTTTTGTTCCTTCTGTGTAGATGGAACAGACATCGGTCATGAGAACCCATCCTGATTTAAAGCTGCTTGCTTGGTTTTCTGGGATTAAAGGTGCTTAATGAATCAGGCCCCCCCAGATGAGTCAAACAGCCAATTCTTGCCAACAGTTGGTTGAAAACTGTGCCGTGCATGTAGCAGGTATGGCGCAAGAGGACAGTCGCCGTGGTCAAGTGCCACCCACATTTTATCATGGTGCCAGCCAGGAACTCGATCTGTCCACCAAAGTATACAAGAGAGAGTCAGGAAGTCCTTACCCAGTGTTGGTGGACAGCAAAATGAGCAAACCGCATCTCCATGAGAGAGAGGAGCAGCCGTATTTCAGGGAGAACAGATCAGTAGGAGAAGTCCGGGCTGTGAAAGAAGATAGAGAAAACTCTGACGACTCTGAGGAGGAGGAAGAGGAGGAAGATGAAGTGACTTACAAAAGGGAGCAGATTATAGTAGAGGTAAACCTTAACAACCAAACATTAAATGTATCAAAAGGGGAGAAGGGTGTCCCCTCCCAGTCCAAAGAGACTGCTGTTCTTAAGACCAGCAGTGAGGAAGAGGAGGGTGACAGTGGGGAAGAGGCCACTGAAGACAGTAATGATTATGAGGAAAATGAGAGGCAGAAGAAAAAAGAGAAAAGAGTGGAAAAAGTTAGTGTTGCACAAAGGAGAACAAGGAGAGCTGCATCTGCTGCAGCAGCCACAACTTCCCCATCACCCAGAACTACAAGGGGTCGTAGAAAGAGTGTGGAGCCCCCCAAGCGTAAGAAGAAAGCTGCAAAGGAGCCCAAGGCACCTGTGCAGAAATCAAAGTGTGAAGAGAAGGAGACTTTAACCTGTGAGAAGTGCCCCAGGGTGTTTAACACACGCTGGTACCTGGAGAAGCACATGAACGTCACTCACAGGCGCATGCAGATCTGCGACAAATGTGGGAAGAAATTTGTTCTAGAAAGTGAGCTGTCCCTTCACCAGCAAACAGACTGTGAAAAAAATATCCAGGTAGGTTTGCTCACCTGCTTGCCAGATTTCCATACCTTCTGTCGTGCCCTGGATACAGCTAGCGGACACTTCAGAGGGGGAAATCTTCTGTGCAGACCAGGTTCTGACCAAGGCCTTGTCTCTACCTATCAACACTTGGTGTCTTCCAAAAGAAGTAAATTGTAGGGAACAAAGTGTGCAAGTGTCTGGTTTAGCAGAGTTACTCTAGTATTTAACTGAATGTTGGGGAAAATGCAGAGCCACTTTAACAGATGTCAAAACTCCAGAGTAACTGGCCTGGAAACAAGTGCATCTGACAGGGTAGAGCCAACTTCTTCAGGTGCTGAGCACCTGCACCTAGCACCAGCTTTAAAGATTTGTTGTCCTGAAACTCGGTTGTATAGTATGTCCAGCAATGGTTTCAGGGGAGAAACATGATAACATGTAAGTGGTATTATAAGCAGAAAATTTTGTAAGACTGGAGAGGCAAGCAGGTGAGAAAGAAACTAGTGAAGTCAGGATTTGGAGTTGTGTTAAAATGTAATTTTCTTAAATCCTACTGAGACAATCATATACAGGTAACTGACAGCATTGCATATAGTTCATGTATTCACTGGGAAATGTATGAACTCAGTGACTAAATCACGAGCCTGCCTTTTTCTCAGTGCAAGTAAATCTTACTGATAATAAAAGATGTCTGGTTTTACTCACCAGAAGATTTGCAGCTTGTAATTTTATACAACAATGGAAGCATGTGTTGTAACAGAACCGTCTGAAAGCTGTGGAAGGAGTTTTAGTTTCTTATTCATCTGTGGTTTGTATTTTGCTCATGGGCTTCTGTGTTCTCATATAACTAGGGGCAGTGTTGTTTTATCTGGCGATTTGAACGTGCCTTTTTTGCCTTGTTCAACTTGGCGTGGTGCTGCCTCGTTGAAATGCCACTGCCAGGGTAAAACAGCTTGGGTTTGGTTTCTGTGCAGCTGAAATGTCTTGAGTTTGTAGGGCAGTAAGTTTGTTTCTTTGTTTGTGTCTGTCCAATGAGTTTTATCAGAAACGTTTTTAGTTTGTTGACTTGCTTAAATGCTAAACTGAATTGTTATTCAATTCCCACTGTGTTGGGAGATGGTTGAAACGTTTGTTGGCCATTTCTCTGCTGTACGACTCAAATGCAGATCTATATAACGCTATGCTATTTTTCCTTATGTTTCAGCTCATAGGAGGAAGACTGAAGGAAGGAATATAATATAATGAGTCTTGAGCATAGTTAGTAAAGTGCATAGATATTTCAGCACATGCTTTGAATTTTTGGGATAAATTGTTCTAAAATTTTGTGTGGCAGAGAGCACTTAAGTTTCAGGAATATTCTGTCATCCAGATGGCTCGTTCACAGCATAAAAGCTTTTGACTTTAAACAAGAATTCATGGGTAGTTTGGAAGCATACAACAGAGTAGAGAAGCATCCATGCAACCGTGGACTTCTGAGGGGTTACATTCCTTTATCCAAAGGAATAGAAAATGAAGTTGTAGAAATTGTTTTACATCCAATACCAAAAGCTGGAAGCTTCCTAGGTATTCCTGGTGGCAGAGGCAGTGCTGGATACCTTCAAGTTTTTGCTATTATTTTTGTTAGGCATAACATTTGGAATGTGTTTCACAGCTGCCTGCAATTTTGTTTTTATTACCCTTGGCAACAGGAGTAAAGGGACCTGAAAGTGTTACATTAATGCAGGGTTTAATATGTCAAGGGAGATACAATTATCTAAACACAAATGGCTGTGTTATATAAGAGGTGATTGAACTGAGAAGTATGACTGACTATCCTCTATATTTTTCATCTAAGTGATGGAATATGTCTGTTTTCCCAGATAATTTCTGTTTTTATCCCTTCAAAATTAGCACCTTCACAGAATTGTCACTGTCACCTTAGAGTCTGTATAGTAGATGTTAATGTTAGTGATCTTAGTTTCTTGCTGATCATCAGTGAAACTGTAGTTCGACAGCTTCAAGGACTCGCCATCCTTAAAGGATTTTCCATCATTTCTTAGCATTGCTTTGCTCTCTAGGGTCCCATTCCACTTTGTGTTCTCCCCCCAGCTCCCCTGCACTGCAGTTTGTTCCTGACATGCCACCAAGTAGGTACTTTCCGAGGTAAAGGATCTCGTTGCAGTCAGCATGGTGAGTGGTGTACCAGATTTTCCAGGCCTGCAGAGATTCAAGTGGAAGCAGCATTACTTGCTTATGCAGAGAAGGAACTCAAGGAGCTCAAGCTGACAGAAGGCATAATATTTGTTAGTTCTTCAGTGCAGAGCATGCAGCTGCTCCAACTTTGGGGGAGAAGGGTAATTGATGTACCAGAAACCCCAAACACCCCAACAGTGATCAAAACCAACAATCTGCCTTCCCTCTTCACTTGAAAGATGAAAGTGACTCGGTATCCTGATATGTATGGCTGCTGTCAAGTTTGAAAACTCAAATTATTATGGAATTTTCATAATTGTGCAAGGATTTTTATGAAGTCTTTAGCAAGAAGCGTTGGGAAGAAAACATAAAAGCCTGTTCATCCTGCTCATCACTGATTTAATGGATGTTTCACAGCAGTTATGGGAAGAGATTTGAAATCTTGTTTGCATGTAGTCATGTTAGACCTTCATTGCTACTGATGTATCGAAGTTAGGATGTAAAACATGGCAATGACAACTTGCTGTACCACCTGTGTGCCAGGTTCTTTGCATGATCAATAGTTGCAAGGTGGAAGGTGTCTTCTGTACAGGGCTAAAAGAGTGAGAGTGCTTTGAGTAGTTCAAGGGTTAGTAGATCTGCAATCTCCGGAGTCACAGTGCTCCTAAAGCCAGGCTAGACAGACAGAAAAGCTTAACAGCAGAATGGTGTAGGCTCCTTCACCCTTGTTGGCTTCTTCCCACGCTGGGGTTTAGATTCCCAGCAGCATCAGAGCCAGTAAAGTTGCAGTCTCTGTGTTAGGACTCACAGCTTTGTTCCCTGGAGGCTGCATCTGGCTGTGTGTGTGTTTTGGAAATAAGCACATTGGCTGTCATCCTCTTTGGCTAGCGCCGAAATTCAGTGTCATAACACCCTCTCTAATCCTGCTTAATTAAAGTTGCAGGTTTCTCTTAGTGCATTTGTTTCAACCTACGAAACAGTGAAAAGTATTCTGCAGTGCAGTCTGAGACAGTACACAGCATTTTGCCTTCTTTTGGGTTTCCTTTTGCAACGCGAGAGGAAGACACACGGCTTAACTCTGCAAGGATGAATCTTCCTAATGTAAACTTCCTTGTATTTATCCTATTCATTCAGTGTGTTTCCTGTAATAAGTCATTCAAGAAACTGTGGTCCCTCCATGAGCATATCAAGATTGTCCATGGATACGCAGAAAAGAAATTCTCTTGTGAGATTTGTGAGAAGAAGTTCTACACCATGGCCCATGTGCGGAAACATATGGTTGGTGAGTTAGTGATCAGTGCTTCTGTTGGTTCTACCCTAAAACCTGTCTTTGTGGTGTGTTGTTTTAGGAAGACAAAAAAATAAGGCAGATTTGATTGTCTGGGCATTATCCGTAGCTAAAAGGTCAAGGCTGTAATAATGACAGCAATCAGAATAGACATGTGTATGTAACATACATATACATACTGATAAGCTGCATAATGTTAATCATCTTCCCGCTCAATGCTGGAGAAGAAATTTGATTCAGGAGCTGTTTGCATTTCAGTGACCGTCTGTAATGCGCTGTTGTGTTGCAGCACACACGAAGGACATGCCTTTCACATGTGAAACCTGTGGGAAGTCATTCAAACGCAGTATGTCTCTCAAGGTACATTCCCTACAGCATTCTGGAGAGAAGCCTTTCAGATGTGAGGTGAGCCCGTAACTATGAGTATGTTTAGAAGTGGTAGCTAAATAAGGTTAATAATGTCGTCAGTAGGTGAAAATAGACTGACTTGTAAGCAAGGTGCAATTTCACAAGAATTTGGGGGAAATTATTCTCCATTTGGAGAGCACAGGCAGAGTACATCTAAGAGCAATTCAAGCTGAGAGGTATTTGGTTTGCTTTTAAGGTTGGCCGCCGTGTTTTTCTCAGTGAGTACAAACTCCAGCAGGATTTGAACACCAGTTTTCCCTCAGTGTTCGTAGTAAAGCAATAGGGTAGAGTGATGTAAATTATTGTACTCCTGCTCGTCCTGCCCACTGACCTGAAAAAGAGGTAGCAACAATGAAAATAAATTGCAGCTCAGTTTTTACTCGTGAAGAAAAACTCTGGGCATCACTGTAAACAGTTACCTCCTAGGGACATAAGACTGTACTCTAAATTAGCATTTTTTAAACCATGTGTGTTGGAAACAGGGCCAATCTCAGTACTGCATTCATGTGTATTTGTGATCTGTAGTTTTATTCCTGCCCCCAGGAAGGAGGTCTGTATGGGACAGACTTAGCCAGTCATATGTCTAGTGCAGATAATGTCTGGATCATGTGATGGGGATGCTTGTGGATATCACATGATGGAGGCAGGCCCTGGTGCAGAGCACTTCCTGCTTCCAGGTCAGGTCCAGTGCCTCGCCTTGTCCACCAAGTGGAGAAAAAACTCCAGCAGCCTGTGAAGTAGTAACGGCAGTGCTGCAGCCACACGGACTTGGAGAACTTGTAGGAAAAAAAATTACCTCATGCCGATAAATAATGACTGGAAAATCAGTCCGTCTTTCTGAAACACAAGCCTCAGTGTGCTGCATGTGATTTTGCTGTGTGAGCAGAGTCCTCTAGTGGAGGCATGCTGTAGTTCAACAGCTAGAGCTGGCAAAGCTGCAGGATCTCCGACTGGTACATGCAGTGAACAGAAGCACTTTCCTGTTGCCATAACTCTGTGCCATAACTGTGTCTCTCCCAGAGTTTTACCAGCAGCTATGTCAAATAAAGGCTGCCGACGTTCCGTCCTCCTTGCTAAGACTACTGTGGCAGCAGACCTTTTAGTACAGGCCAGATTCTTCTGTCGTTAAGTAACTGAAGTCCTGCATTTGCAGGATGTGGAGGTCTGTGTTTGTGCTAGTTCATAAGTTCTTCCCTCCTTTACTTTGTACGTTTGAGTGTTATCCTATGATTACCTTGCTCCCTGATGAGTGATGCCTGAATATCGTGGTTGCTGTTCCCCTGTTGCAGAACTGCGATGAGAGGTTTCAGTACAAGTATCAGCTGCGTTCCCACATGAGCATCCACATTGGGCACAAACAGTTCATGTGCCAGTGGTGTGGCAAAGACTTCAACATGAAACAGTACTTCGATGAGCACATGAAGACACACACTGGTAAGAGTTCAGCAAAGGGAAGCAGAGGTACCTGCAGTACAGAAACATTCCGACTCTTTTGCCTGTAGTCCCTCCCTTGGAACTTGGGATCAAAGCTGTTACCCAACACGGAAAATAAGGAGGGAGAGGTGAATAGGATAACTTACTGTTAAATTAGAAGAACTCTTTATAGTCCTGTGATTCACTACCTGGGGGAACTGAGAGCTTAGGCCTCACAGAAGATTTTCTTGGGCCATCACAGTCCAAAGGTGAGACAGGATATCACAAAGACTTGGGGCTTCTGTGAAACAGCTGTCTCTGTTTGCTGAAGGTAGCAGTCAGAATAGCTTTTGTAGTATGCGGTTTGTATAAGCATTCTGAAATAAGTGCTAGCAAGTGTTCAGTGTCTAACCAACTGCCATGTCCGTGTTTGGCAGGAGAGAAGCCCTTTATCTGTGAAATCTGTGGGAAAAGCTTCACCAGCCGCCCAAACATGAAGAGACACCGCCGAACTCACACAGGGGAGAAGCCCTACCCATGTGACGTGTGTGGCCTGCGATTTCGCTTCTCCAACATGCTCAAGGCACACAAGGAGAAGTGCTTCCGTGTTACCAGCCCCGTTAACGTGTCATCTGCTGTCCAGATCCCACTGTCCACGACTTCTCCTGCCACCACAGTTCCTGCTGTAGCGAACACACCCACCACCCCAACCCCACCAATCAACCTGAACCCAGTGAGCACACTTCCTCCACGCCCCATTCCCCATCCGTATTCACATCTTCACCTACATCCTCATCCTCACCATCCACATCATCTTCCAGTCCCCCCTGTTCCCCATTTACCCCCTCCTCCAGCTCTTTTTAAGAGTGAGCCTTTAAATCACAGGGGTCAGAGTGAGGACAGCTTTTTGCGACACCTGGCAGAAAAAAACAGTTCAGCACAGCACCACTAACATCTTTGCTTCCTGCCAGCTATTTTCCCATTTTATGCACATGGAAACGTGCTCTCGTGGAAGTGCAGAGGGTTAGTTGATGAGGACTTTTGTCTCTCTCTCAGCCCCTGCAGATGGTCCTGATTTTTCCTTTGAATCAGTTAGCAAACAAGGAAATCCTGTTTTGGATCAGCAGTGCTCATTTGAACCTGGGAACCAACAGGACTTAACCCCAATTTGCTTGTGTTTTCCTGGTGACTTTTATAAATTTCGGATACTGAGACTTGTGGAATTTTATAATTTCATATC
Organism: Callipepla californica brunnescens; assembly: GCA_023055505.1. Taxonomy (NCBI): domain Eukaryota; kingdom Metazoa; phylum Chordata; class Aves; order Galliformes; family Odontophoridae; genus Callipepla; species Callipepla californica. Next base: position 2,552,486 of record JALIRH010000045.1, read on the forward strand.
AGCTGATGAGGTATGCTTGCTTTTATATCCTGGACTTCTCCTCAAAGAGGAGATAGGCCTGGTTTTCTTTGTACTAATCGGAAAGGCTGTGAGATTAATACAGAGCATTAATTGTATCACTGTGTATTGTAATGGATTCTTTTCAGCTTTTGGGGCCGGCTATGGAGTGAGCCAGCCACGTATCACGGTATATTTGAGCATTATAAAGAAAGACAAAAATTTCTTGTTTGTGTAGCTCTCCTAACACACTCTTTATTTTACTACAGAAATTATTTTAGAGTTTTTTGTATAGACCTATTTAGTAGTCAGTTTCTAAAATGAAATGTATTTCAATAAGCGGTGTAATTTTTTCAGTGTAGCTGGACCTATGTTGTATAATAGATAAATTTTTATAATCATCGAAATGTGATTCTTAAAAGATGCATATAGCTTCTATAGTTAAAGTTATTCTTACAACTGTACAACTTAAAACAACAAAAGGTGCTTCAGAGAAGAAAGGAATCCAAGAGGTCTCTGGAAAGGTTGCCTCAAAAGTGATGTTGATTTCAGAACTTTATGTAATTTATTTTAGTAGGTTGGTGGGTTTTCGTTTTGTTTTTTTCTACTTTAAGTTTCCCTTCCCACAGTTTCTGTTAAGAGTTTATGGAGAAGGACATTGAGATCCTGTATTCTCCCTCCTCAGATTTCTTTTAATTCAACTGGAGCCAGCCATGAAATGGGCTGGAGAGGAAGTATCTCAAGTCAGCCAAGCATCTTTATGCAGGAGAGCCAGGTTGTAATGGCTTTTCATGGTATGATTTTAAGCTGGGGATTCTATCAGGTGCTGCTCTTCGGATTGCTATTTGGAATTCCTGAAGTTAGGAGAGGGTCATCAAGTGAAATCATAAATGCTGTGTTTCTGACTGGTTGATTGTAAGAGTGAGAAGTTTGGATGAGGCAGTGGTGTTTCAGTTGCATTGTTGAGAAAACGCTGACAGCAGTGTACGTGCCGTGGGAAGCTCTATCCCATAAATACATGCATAAAATCATGGGATGATTTCTAGGAATTGTAGTCATACGGTTGGCAAATCTAAAATCTGCAGTCGTAGGATAGGAAGCTTTGAATTGTAGGCACGTCACTGTTCCATCATACTGGATGGCAATGAGGAGGAAATGACAAGTAGTGCAGGGATGGTGGGCTGGAATGCCAAACGTGGATGTTTTAACCGTCAAGTAGCTATTAATTTTTCAGGTTTGTATTTCTCTTCAACTAAAACTAAGCGTAGCAGCATTATGCAGTCTAGTAAATTGTTGCCACCTTCAGTGAAGACAGACGCTCAACGTGCTGTAAGTTCTCATTTCTTTAAAATTTATACTCTTCTGAGCTGCTTTTTAAATTAAATCCCACCAAACTGTAGATCCAGAGGTCCTCTCTAGGCAGATGTCTAACTTGCCATTCTGCTCACTTATGAAGTGGGGTTTTCTGGCTGATGGGATTATTTTTTTTCAGTCATCAAGATAGCAGAAATGGTGGAAACTCTTCCTGTCACTTCCTCAAAGTTAATGCTTTTAAGCACTGTGTTTTGAAACACTATGTCCTCTGTCTGATGGGAATTAGCTCCTTACTTGATGTTTTTCACAGTTTTCTACCATCTGATCATAATTCTTTTTTTTTTTTTTTCATAACATGCATAGCAAACTGTAGGAACCAGGAAGGGCAATTTTAGCCCAACAAACCTATTCACTTTCGACTGATCTGAAACCCCTTCCAGCATTTCTGAAAAATAAAGCAATGTGTTTTCTAAATGTTTTCTCTACGATATTTATATACACTCTCTTATCTTCTAGGCAAAAAAAGCCAGTAACAAAAGTGAATTTACACTCGTGATGACAACTGTTGTATTTACTGTGGCTGGTCCGCCCCAGAGGTTCTATGCATTCCATGTCACCTTTGCACCCTCCATTTCTGTTGTGCCACTATTTTACGGTCAGGCCCATTATTAAATGATTTTTAAATGCTAAGTATCAATTGTATTCCATTTTTGCAAAATGATCTTCTTCTCAATAAATTTTCCACATTAGGCTGCTATTCAGAATTCTGACATTTGGAACGCTTTTTTCCCCCCTCCTATTGTTTAGTTCATAGCAGTGATACACACTTTCTGTTTCTCCTTCCAAGTAGGAATTCCTTTCTGTGGAAGAAGATTAAACTTTCTGACCAGTTTCACTGTCCTAGTGTCAGCAGGTTCTCCTAATTGTCCGGGACTAACGTAGTGAAAGCTGACAGACCTGTCGAGGGGTGTTGCAATGTGGTGTTTTAGAAAGTACATCTTTTACTGAAAAAGGAAAGTGGGCGTTAACAAAAGTTGGGCAATTAAAAGAGCACGGTTTGCTGATGCTTTTCACTCCTGCTTAAATTTGCATAAGCACGCACACCTACAGAATTGGTGCAACACTAAGGAATGTATTCAAGTGCGTTTACTACTTTTTTGCATATGTTAACGAGCTGAGAATAATATTTTGTATCAGCTTTATTACATTTGGTGAGCACGTAAGAGCTTGGTTTGTGTTATACTGAAGCACTTGCTTCAAGAAGAGCAAAGTCAAGTTACACCAACTTTAGGTTTGATTTGAAAGGGAGACCAACTTCTCCATTATTTTTTTCCAAAGCATCCTACAGCCTGAGGCAAACTTCTACTCAATTTTTGAGATTGCATTTTAAGAGGAAGAATTAAACAGAATTAATGCAGTCGGGAAGTGGGCAGTTTAAAGGACAGTATCTTTTCTAAAGGAGTTGAAGCTGCTAGTCCTGCAGGCAGCACTGTATCCTCTACTGAGGGTATTAGCTGTGTGGGCTTGTTTATTCACTGTATTATCTCAGGCTAATTTACCTTCCTAGATGAAGGTGTGGTGATTATCTGTTTTGTATTGACTTGCCTGTCTGAGTTATTGGCTCTCTATTTACACAGCGTGCATGCTTCTGAGATGATCTAATTTGTATTGCTGTGCACATCAGAAGTTCCTGTCACCCACCTTGTGTTCCCAACCACATCTCAAATTATGGGCTTTTGAAAGAGTGCTTTGAGCTGAATGTGGGCTCTTAGCACTGGGAGATTAGTTCCTATCTGGGCGCTGCAATCCCTTCGGATGTTTTTGCCTTTGCCCAGTTGCACCTCTTGAGGATGTAATAGCAATTTTCCGTTTATGGGAGGGGAGAAGGCAAAATTCACAAGTATGCAGTTTCAAGACAGTGCTTCCCTTTGATAGTTCGTTTTAAACAGGTTAACTGAAAGACCAGGTTTCTCTCCGAGCTGAGAAGATTGCTATTTTTGTGATTTATTTAATTGATTGATTTCTTTGCACTCCAGCAGCCAGTGGTGTGACTGTTATGGGGCTGAGTACCATTTTGTTGGAGAGAGTGAGAGTCCATTGTGCAGCGTTTCTTCAATTCATACAAAGGTAGTGTTGCAGTGACAAGTTCTAATTGGATTATTAATTGCATAGGACTTAGAGAAAACAATAAAAGCATATGCAGCGTGCAAATACGGTGCTCGAGAACACTAAATAATGTCAATTTATTATTTTTTTTCTCTTGGGACTTGACCTCAGGATTGTAAAATGTTTCAATAATTGTTTTATGGTTTCATATCTCTATGAACTGGCAGTATTAAAAAAGAAAACCCATCACCGTGATGTGTTACTCACAGGATTTTCTTTACCTGCTACTGAGGAACGTCTCACTTGTAAATAACCATTGTTAGCTACTAACTCATCAGTCCAAAACAGATAAATCCCATTCCTCTCCAGACCACCGAGTAAATTTTCAAGCATTTCCAAAAAAAAAAAGAGGTACATTGAAAATTAATGACTTTTAAATTGTATCATTATCCTACAGTTAAACTTTGAAAGCTGAAGTGTCACTGTGCGAGCTTTGACGTGCACAGTAAGGTCTAAACTGTCCTCTGTGTGACACATCACTTGCCAGCTTCCATCAAATAAATCTGCCTTGTACTGTGGTGGCTGTTCTGTTTGCACCTGGAACAGTTTTGTACCTTTGTCACCATTTGATTTTGTTTTGTTTTGTTTGAACAGTGCTCTTTGCTGTCAGCTCAGAGGATCTGCTCTTTAAGGGGAAGAAGGAGCATTCATTTTCACAGAGTTTGTGTACACGTGGATGAAATTTGATTGGATTTTTTTTTTTTTTTGGTGGAAATTTCCAATTTTCATAACTGGAATTTAATTCAACTGTGGTAACAGATAGAAAGAGAAGGAAGCGTGAAGTAACCTGGAACTAATTAGTATTGTCTTCCTGACCAAAGAAGGTATAAATCAGTTAATGTTAGGATTTAAGCACATCAGTGGTACTGAAAACAGATAGTACTGCATATTGTAGGTGTATTGGAGGCATGGCAGAAAAACTGAAATCCACTGCAAAGGAAGGAAACTTTCAATGGGAAGACAAGCTCTTGCATTTCGTGTAGATACCAGGCAAAAGTCTGCCTTGGCATTCATAATAAAAGATTGTCATCCTAGCAGCAACAAGAGACAATGTGAGTTAGGTTAGTGATGCTGTTCGTATTCACTCAGCAGCTCTCCACAATTATTTCAGCCTGAGTTGACCTATCCATATTAATTCCGGTGCAGAAGTTGTTCTCTGTGGATCACAGAGGGTGCCCTCTGCCCTCAGAAGTTCGGGCAGAGCCTTCTTCAAATGAGGAGAAGGATTTGAAGGATTTGAAGGCTTTATTTTTTCTCCTCCATTTTAAAAATTGGCCTGTCCCTTTTTTTCTTTGCGAGTAAATCCTCCTGCTGTTTCGATCTGTTGCTGCTTTTACAGATTAGAATCAGCAAATACATCTTCTGATGACATTTCTCTGGATATTGGGAATTGCCTTTGTACTCAGTCATGGCCCATGCACGTACAAAGTGCATTCTTGCAGTGCAGTCCTCTGTGTGCTGAGAATTTATGTACACAAACACTGTAGTCCAATGGAGCTTCCCTGGGAGCAGCAGTGGGTGGAGGTGTTCGCAGTCTGTCCTTTGTTTCGTCGTATTGCTGAGTTGTTCTTTCATCCTTTTAATTTGGCACGAAGGTAGCTTTGTGTGGCGTGTGCGTTCCCAGTTTTTATGCTGTTTTCCTACACCACGTACTCGAGCTGAAGAGCCTTATGGTGTGAACTTTAAACACATCTGAAATGGAGAAACTGTGGAACGTTTTCCACCAGAAAGGAAACAGTGCTTCGGTTTGGTTTGTGTTTGAATCCCCTTCCCTGAGAAACCTGCCCAGGTGGAGGCAGAGCAGAAGTCCCTTGCTGAAGTGATCTATTAATGTTAATTATTATCTTTTGCTCAAAGAACTCTGAACATTGTTGTTACTTTTTCTTTTCAATCAGCCTATATAACAACAGCATGGTTCCCTGATAATTTTTTTTTTTTTTCGATCTTGATTCTGCACAAAGGTGACATTTGTAATAACACTGATGCTAATCAGTAGAGGTTGTCTTTTCAATAAACTGCACATCTACATTTTCTTGAACTAGGTGTCTGGTTTCCTAAAGGGTCACTGAAGCCTTTTTGAGCTCCACTGACCGTGTATGGAGCCCAGACATAAAGGCTGGTGGGAGAGCACCCCAACCTTCCCATGGACTGGTAAGGTCACTTGATGTTTCTGAACTAATGCACTTTCCTACAATAAAGAGAGGCATCAAGGGCAAGAGCTGAAGTCTGATATGCAGTTTCAAGATACACATGTGCATAGTCCGCTCAGATTTAACTTTGTTAGAACAATTACCTCTGAAGACAATTAATCTTGCTAGGCACATACGCTGAGTTCATTAGAAGTACGGGGTAAAATTGTGTCACTGAGTAATACAGATGGTTTCTCGCTTTGGGGGGACTTTTCCATTTGTGTTATTAATTGCAGGAGCATAATGATTTGACAGGAATTCTTGTTGGTAAGAGAGCAGAAGGTTCTTCGGGTAAGCTGCAAGTGAACTGTTTTCTCATGTCTCAGAACTGAAGGTAAAGGAAGGAAATCATAAGAGCAAAGGATTTTTTGTCCCCTTGAAGTATGCCATAGCCTGGCTGAAACAAACAGCCAGCAGGCAGTGTCCCCAAAGGCACCTGAGCTTTTCCAAACACAAAAGCACTCTGTCTCAGTTTTTTTCCTCCCCTAACACAATTAAAGCTTGAAAAATAAACTGAATTTGTAACTGTATTTTTGCAAAATGCCTGATTTAATTTTTTCCAGCTGGCATTGGTGATGTATTTTTTTGATGCCCTTAGCAGGTGCAGTAGCTGGTTTGCTGCTAACGTCAGCAGCCCATGTGGAAAGAGGGGCTTAGGGATGTAGCACCTTTCATTCTTCAACCTGAAATTCCAGAATCAGTTGTAGAAAGATGCTGGAGAGTGTTGGTGTGTTTTAAAGCTACAGTGTCTTGATGGGAAGGTTATGTAAAGGAATTGTTGCTCTGCTCAAAAGTTGCAGCTGCAGAAAAGCATGGTAATGAGTTTTCCCCACCTGAGAAGTTGCTTAACATATTAAAAGAAGGGAAAGATGAGCAGATAGGAAAGCTCAAGTATTCTGACTCTGCTTCTCCTGAACCCCTGTTGCAGTTACTGCTCTGAGATTTCAAGTGATAGCTGATGCTAGCAAAAGGAGCAAAAGAGGTCACCAAAATGAAGTCAGGAGAATGCTGCAGCATGACCACCAAGCAGCCCAGCTACTGACAGCCCTGCCCGCAGTGACCTTGAGCTGAAAAACAGTAAGGATCTGTAATTGCTGGTTACACACTTCTTGCTTCTGTGACCTGAACGTAATTGAGTGTGTTGTGAAGAAGTGCTGTTTGTGTTTACAGTCTCAATTGTGCAATTTCGCCTTCAGATTGCCTCAGCTCTGTTTTGCCTGTTGTCTGAGAGTAACCATTGAGGGGCAGCTGATAGTGACCTTAGTAACTGTCATTTTCAGTCCTGCACATGTGCTGCTACCGTGTGCTGCACACTGGAGTGGGATCTGTGAGTTAGAGGATGGTGTTTTCGTGTCTGCAGAATAACTGCAACCTTGTGTTGGCATATCTGAGAGCTTGCAAAATGAAAGACCGAGAAAGCACGTTACAAAATAGCTGCCAGGTTTGCTCTCAAACAGGAATTCAGCCTGCAACACGAGGCAGTGAACTCAAGTGTTGTCTGCTTGCTTTTCCATATAAAATATTGGGGTGCTTTCATCTCAGAACTCTCAGCTTCCCTCCCGCACACTGTAAGAATTTCTTAATACCTTCACCAGGAAGATAACTTTCCATCAGCTTTGTTAAAATTAGGACGTGCATTAAAAGAGAACTGCTGTAAAACAGAACTGTTTCATCTGAAGCTTTCCTTTGGTGTTTAACCTGGGCAGGCTGTGTGCTTAAATTTAGTGTACTGCTGTCAGATGAGTAAATATCCGTGTTCTGCAGATGTGGAACTGAGAGACTGACATTATGTAAGCAAATGACAGCTGGGGACAGAGCTCTGAGCTATTTCTGATCCAGACTACTGCCCTAACCGCAGGATCACCATTTCCCTTTTCAGTTCTTTTTAGATTTTCTGCATAATTTCCTCCACCAGGTTTTTCAGACAGTAGATGGAGTAGATGGCAATAAAGGAGATAAGAAACAGCTCCTTTGTGGTTATATGGTAGCTCCTGCGCACAGACTGAAAGTGGTGAACAGGAAAAAAGGGCAGCCCTGGAGTCTGACCCATCCCACAGTGTGTTCCTGGTTGCTTGAGGTAAGCGTGGAACAGAGCACAGCCTGCGTTTCAATGGGTGGTGGCTCAGAGTAATGATAAACAAAATTAGTTCAGACTGAAAATTGATACTTTCCAAGACAGCTTGAGCATGAAGATATCAGCTTTCTGGCAGGTGCCATTAATAGTCTGAAGGTCTCCGGACACCTAGAATGAATGACAGTGTCCTGTTGTAACTCTGGTTTGGTGGTGGCTCTGATTCTTACGTCGTGCCTGTGATTTCAACAGGTTAAGGCATCCTACAGCTCTCTTTCACAACAGGTTCTGGAGAGTGATAAAAGAAAATGCATTGTATGTCAACAGAGGGGTTGAATTTGATATTAGGTCACAAGATGACCTTGTTCCCAGGGGGGAGAGAAAGAACAGGTGCAACAAGAAAAGAAAGCGTCAAGGAAGCGTGTCATCTAACTGTCCATTCCAGGTGCAGGTTTGTAATGATAGAATCACAACGTGGTTGGGTTGGATGAGGCCTTGAAGCCCATCCAGCTCCACTCCTGCCCCCCAGGGTGGGCTCCCCCCAGCAGCTCAGGCAGCCCAGGGCCCTTCCATGGCCTTGGGCACCTCCAAGGATGGGCACCCTCAGCTCTGGGCAGCAGTGCCACATCCTCACTGCCTTCTGTGTAAAGAATTCCCTCCTTACACCTCCCCTCTTGTAGTCTAAAGCCACCCCCCCCTTGTCCTATCACCATCAGGCCATATAAAAAGTTGTTCTCTATGCTTTTTTTATGAGCTCCCTTTAAGTATTGGAAGGCTGCAGTGAGGTCTCCCTGTAACCTTCCCTTCTCCACGCTGAGCAAGCACAGCTCCCTCAGCCCACTTCTCAAACTTGTCCGTGTCCCTTTGGATGGCATTCCTTCCTTCTGCTGCACCAACTGCCCAGAAAGTTTTCCTCTCGATTAGTTTTATTACAAAACACGTGGAGGCTGGAATTACTTCCATGTGAAAGAATAGGATTATCCAGTTGAGTGAATGAAATGCATTCAACAGGACTGCAGTTTACTGAAGAGGAATGTGTTGCTCTGCTCACCGGCATGGCAGCATGAGAGCAGTTAAAGCAGCGGATTCTGCTGACCTGCAGTGTGCAGAGATAGCATTATCAGTGCCTCTCTTACACTGCTTCAGCAGAAGCTTATCCCACCTGATAAAAAGCCCTGTCTTGTTGCCTATGATTCCTAAGTATTATATAGAACAGAACATATTGAGTACTCTGCTTCGTATGGAGCTGCATAGCTCCAGTTTGGGGTTTCTTTGTAATCCCTTGTTGTACCTTTATATCGTGGCAGTTATATGAATTGTTAATGGTGATTAGTGTTGTAAGTCTTAACATAAAAGTTCTTCCTCAAGATGCTTAACTGGAGGCAGAAAGGAGCTCTTGGTGAATAAGTTCTGGGGGGGAGTGTTGTTTTTCAGGTTGTGTGAACTACATGACAGTTCTGTCTAGGTGAAGAGGGGGAAAATGTGCATATTTACTGGGGAAGAGAGGGAAAACGTGCATATTTACTGGGGAAGATGGAAGTTGCCAGTGGGTAAAGACCTTGCCCAGGATTTAAGTTAGACGTTTGATTCACTTTTCTTTAAAAAGAAGTTGGAGTCGTACTCATCCCCTGACCACATGAGTACAAGTAAGGCGACTGTGAGGAGGTACAGAGCACAGCTGTTTTATTTGCCCCTTTTAATAATTTATTTCCATAAAAACAAGCATTTGCAAGATGGAAAAGGTGTGGATTCCTGTCTCCTGCTGGATGGTTACCTAACCACTCTGGTGAGGATTATATTTAGGGATTATTAGCAGTACAAAATTGAAGCTCGTGTTGGGAGGAACCTCAGGACACCTGAGCTTTGGCTGGAATAGCCTGAACTGAGCAGAGCTGGCAGCTCTGTGTCGTGTCCCAGCTGCTGCACTGGGGGCTTGCAGATTTGGATGCATGGCGAGGTCACCCCATGCACTGAAAAGCGAAGAATGGAGTTTGCTCTCTCTTTTCCTAATGCTTCGTGTTTTGGTGGTGGTTTGTTGCTGGGTTTTGTTTTTTTTTCCCCTCTTTCTGATCCCAAATATTCTTTGCTCAGCAAATGTTTGTTGCTATAAAATGTGGAAGATGTGTTGGGAAGGAGATAGCACGAGGTGGCTGCAGTGGAAGATTCCTTGCCTGCGTACCTTAAAGACATCAACACAGCGTGAATAGAGAAAAGCTGCAGTTTTACTCTCAGGTTCCCCAAAAGGTGCAATCCAAGGAGAGCAGGGCTCTGAGACAAGAGGCCAGGTGGATCTCATGGGGTCTGCTGTAGGCATCAGCAGAGTGCTGCGGTGTGTTGCTGGTGGGCTGTGGGGTGGCTGGCAGTGCATGCACTTGTAGGCTTGCTGGGTCGGTGATGTGCTGATGCAATCCATGTGTTGGTTAGGAAACAGGAGGACAGGCTTGGACAGAAGTGGACAGCCGTGAATTTCCTTCAGCGTGGGGATGTTACACCCATTGTGGGGAAATTGTGTGTTCATAAGAGGGTTGCCTGCCTGTTCAGGGGTTGCCAGGAACCAGAGCAGCCCAATGCAGAGCACTCTATCCTCACTTGCTCTCTCCAGGGTTCTTAACAGTGGAAAATCACTGGGATACGGGATCACCCTTGCCAAACTCCTCTGCCTGTGATGTTTCTGGAATGATCTTCGCCCCGGTGCAGCTCAGTGGGAAGGAGACAGCGGGCAGAGAGGGCAACGCAGCCTTGTGGAGCTTCCCATTTACCTTGCACCTACACACACATCCCTCGAACGCAGCCTGCTGCCTTCCTGGGAGGTGCTGCAGCTCCCAGGGGGCTGGAACAGCCCCGACGGCTCAGACAAAATAGGCGATAATCCTTGATAACCAGGATCCTTCCCGAGGCGGTGGCTGCAGGCAGCTCTCACTGCGTACAGCTCAGCATCCTTTCACAGGGAGAAGCAAAGTCGGTTAGGAGAGGTCTCGATGCAGAAACGCTCCGGGTTGGAGCTGAATTTTGGAGGGATGGGGAGAACGCAGAGGGCTGGGGGCTGCAGCTGTGGGCACAGCTCCTCTCCGGAGAGCTCCGTTCTGTGCGGCTCTTTCCTTTCTTAGCCGTCGTTAATTACAAAGCAGGACAAAACCCATCCTCCGGCGGTCGCTTAAGTGCATGTTTTTCGATGCCACGCTGTTGCTTCCCCTCCCTGCGCAGACTTTGAACAAGCAGCGCTTTGCTTTTTTATTTTGGGGGGTTGGTTGGTTGGTTGGTTTTCTATTTAATCATTGGCGATCCCGGTCCAAATTACACGTCCTGCAGAGCCAGATACCGCTCTTCCCCGCCCTGTGAGCACTGTGGGGGGGGGTTGGGGGGGTCGGGGCGTGGGTTCGCTTTGCAGCACTCTGCAATTCGATGTCCTGCGGCAGAGCCAGCACCCAAAATTAGCCGTGCTGCGGGAGGCTCCCGGCCAGAAAAAAAAAAAAGGGCTATTTTGGGGGGTCCTGCCGCCCACAAAAGGGGCGTTTGGGGCAGCGCCCGAGGGCCGAGCCCCTTTGGGGCGAACTGCCGCAGTTTTGGGTCCGAGCCACCCTGGTGGGCTCTGGTTTTTTTTTGCAAAGCCCCTTAGCGGTGCTCGGAGGAGGAGACGGAAAACGTGAAATAGGCTACTGGTGGTTATTGGTGATTCTGCCGTAACTTTGTTTTTTAGGAGCAAAGTCACGCTCCGGGCGCGCTCCCTCTGTGCGGGTGCGCGTCCCCGACTTGGGGAGGGGGGCACGCGGCTCTCGGCGCCCCCGCCCGACGGGAAAGAGGCGGGGCTTCATTAAGCCCCGCCTCCTCTCTGCGCGCCGGGCGGGCTGCCATTGGCTGTGCGGGCGATGACGTAGGCGCACTGCGGTTGTCCCGTGGAGCCGCGCCGGGGCTCCGGTTGCGTCGCCTTAAAGGGGCCGCGCTCGCGGCAGCCCCGGCAGCGGCGCCGGCCCCGCGCCGCTCCCCAGCCGCCGGTGCGTGGCCGTGATCGCGGCTGCTCCGCCGCTCTGCGGGGTGAACCGGGCGCTCCCGGGATGTTCCGACCCGGTAAGGAAGCCCTGGGGGCTGCGCTGACGTGAGTCTGCACCGGCACGGCTGCTGCCGGTACCGAGAGGTGCCGGCTCCGGTAGGAGGCTCCGAGGAGCGGTGCACGGGGACGGCTGCAGCCGGTACCGGGAGATGCCGAGCCGGGAGATGCTCACCCCGTGGCAGTTTCCCATGGCTGGTGCGGCCGGTACCGCGAGGTGTCAGTCTGGTCGGGCTGGTGCCGGTACCGGGCAGGAGCTTTCAGGCACCGATCATGCGTGAGCCAGCCCCATTGCGGCTGTCACCCGCACGGGCAGGACCCGAGGAGGGACCACGCACCGTGCAGCCCCTCTCCGTTTGTCCGGCAGCTCGGTCCCGGTGCTCCCGGTAGCGCTTCTCTGCGTGCCCCCCTCGGCGTCCCCATCCCTGGGGATGGAGCCGAGCTCTGGGAGCTGATTTGGGGCTCCTCGGAGCACCCGCTGTTTGCCATCAGCAGCATTTTGAGGTCAGAACAACCAGCTTTCGGCTTTGTCGCTTCTTCTTGGGTCGGTTGGTTCGCAGGGGAGAGCAAAAGCTTCGGTCACGGAGCTTTAAACCGCGTCGTCCTCTTCCTGCTGGATAGGGGGAATAAAAAATGTGGAAAAAATGGACGGTCCCCAATGGACCGTCTGCCAACGGAGGGTGTTTTTTTCCTCCTTTGCTTTTGGGGCAGCAGCACTCCGCCTTCTGCTTTTCCTTTAGCGCTAGAGGGTGAGCGAGCAAATGTGGCGAAGGTCAGCGGTTGGGTTTGGGGTTAAAGAAGAACAAAACAACACGTCGGATGAGCTTCAAAACGTCAAAAGCGGACGCGTGGAGTAAGCAGGGTGATGGAAGCGTGATCGGGCAGAGGGGAAATGCCCCAGTGCCCATTGGCACTGCTGTGACATCAGGTCCTGCAGCAGTGCTGGGGTTGGGAGGGTGCAGCACAGTGCTGTGTCCTGCGCTGAACCCGAAATCATGGGATTAAGCCGTAAATCCCACGGGCAGGCGGAGTTGTCCTGGGACACACAGCAGCGATGACTGCCCCGGGGAGATAAGGAGGGTGGCCAATGTGTGTGCAGGGCAGGAGAAGGCTTTGGGGAGGTGGGGAGGGATAGAAAACATTGAGATCTGGGGGGAAAGTGACCCTGGGGGAATGAATCTGTGGGTGACGGCCGTTTTCACCCTCGTCCTGAGCTGAGTTTGTTTAACCCTTTGCGTTCGGTGCCGTTAACAAAACGTCCGTTTCCGTTTTCCAGTTCCAGCCTTCAGGCTCTGAATAATGTTAGGAAGCACGGCCGCTTTAATTTTGTTTTGGAAGGACTCCTTTTCTTTTGCAGAAGGTGGAAGGACACTCTCCCAGGAAGCAGCTGCCCGGTGAGTCATCTATCTCCACGTATAAATAGCGCTGGTGGGAGCGGTGCTGCCCGCAGAGCAAAGGGTACAGCTCTTCTCTCGAGACAAGGAGAGAGAGCATCCATTCCTTAGGAAATCCCGAGTCTTTATTCACTAAATAACTCCGGGACTTCAGCTTTTAGGGCTGCCCGTAAGCTGTTATCCACGGGGCTTTAAGCAGCTGTTGCAGGGTCCTTTCCTTGCTGCTGTAACGTGTCCTTAAGGCTCAGACCAAAACGATTTTGGCACCGCTTTAGAATATAAAAGCAAAGTCACCATCGATCTTCCATGCTACTTATTCTCTTTCTTTTAATTTGGGCCTGAAAATCATAGTGGTGGACTTCAGCTCTGGGCTGGCTGTGGCTTTATTTGGTTTTAAGTGATGCCTGTGAGCAGGCGCCGTCTTTTGATGGGTACTTTTAAACAGACATTGGTTTGGGCAACCTGAGACTGTGGGAGAACCAGCCCATGGCCGAGCAGCTGGATAATCCTCAAGTTCTTAAGCCCTTCTGTGATCTGTTGTGGCCAAAATAACCTGGTGCTGGCCTTAAAACCAGTCAATTCCCAAACAAATCCCCTACAGACAAAAAAAAAACCTCTTCATACAGTGATGCTGAGGCCAAAAATCATTGAAATCCTCCTTGATACATGAAAATTGCCCACGTCCCGGTGTGTTATTCCTCCTGCCCAGGTCTCCCAGCAGGTTGAACTCTGAGTTTTTGCACCCTGAGGTTTTCTGTTGCTCTGTTTTTCTCCCCACGCACCGCGAGAGCTCGGCACGCTTGCAGATTCTGCAGGCAGCATGCTGGCACGGCTCTACCAGAGCTGCCCGCGCCCTTCTTTTCGTTCCGAGATAATTGCTCCATTTAAGAGAGCAGCCCAAACTAATTAGACTGGGAGGAAAAAAAAAAAAAAAAATCAGGACGCTTTTTGGAACGGGACACTTGCCGAGTGGGGTCCTTTTATGTGTGGCAAAGCTTGAGTGCTTGGGAGAGCTAAGAGGGATCAGACGCATTAAGTGGTCCCTGCCCACTCACCCTGCTCCCTATAGAGTCCTTTAATTCTTCAGCTCCTGGTACAAAAGGTCATGAGCTTGGAAGTTCAGTGCAGGACACAGGCACGTAGCGTGCTGCACGTCTCTGTGCGTTGCAGCTCCCACTGTGGTACCCGGAGGCGATGGCCAACACAGCCATTAACCAGCATCACCCTTATGGTTTGCAGCGAGGAGCCCAGCACAGAGAGCCCTAAACGGGACCTTCAGCAAAGCGGTGCTTGGAGAGTGATGGTCTTAAAATGAAAAGGTGCTGTGAGGGTGTTGGGCTGCCATGCCTGTTTAAGGTCAGTGCGATTCTCGATGCTTTCACTTCTCTGTCTCTTCGCAGGGTCAGGGAGCAGAAGTGAGGTCCCTGTCCTGCACTTCTGATTGCAGGCAGGCACTGAGTGGGGGCTGCTGGGTTTGGCTCTGGGCCTGGGCTGAGGCTGTCCAGCTCTGTGTGTTGTCAGCAACGTGGTTTTTACTTTGGAGAGAAGGGCAGACCCCAGCTCTGAGCCCAAAGGGAAACCACATCCAGCTGCCAGCACAAAAATTAACCTGCAGTCTTTTCTTCTCTAAAGAAAAGCCAGACTTGTCCTTGCAAGGATGGCAGCAAGAGGGGGTTGTTGGCAGGTACACAAATCCTTTTGCACAGGCGTGACACGAGTGGGATGGGGAGCCTCACCCCCTCCCCAGGACCCATGGGAACACACCAACGCTGTCCCCATGTTCCTTGGGAGGACGCGTGTCAGTCCTTGGCACACTGACCACCTTGACTGCAGTACAGGGATTAGTGATGGCAAAGTGATCTCTTTATAGGAAGGATAAACACTCCAGGGTCAGGGCCGAGGTGTGTCAGCAGGGGATTACCCCCCCCACCCTCAGCTGGGTTAATGAGCTACATGGCAAAACGTGGGCAGGGATCATTTGGCCAAGAAACACTGCTCTGCAGCCCTGGCAGCCTCTTGCTGCTGCATTTGTTGCCCTCGGCCCCGAAGCCAAGCACTCAGCTCACTCTGGGCGCTCTTCTCCCCCCGCAGGGTGTTGGTATGGCCAACTCCCGGCCTCCCAAGTACCTCCTGGTCTTTGATTTTGATGAGACCATCATCAACGAGAACAGCGATGACTCCATCTTGCGGGCTGCCCCGGGGCAGGCGCTGCCTGAGCACGTCCGGCAGAGCTTCCGCGAGGGCTTCTACAACGAGTACATGCAACGTGTCCTGGCCTACATGGGGGACCAGGGCGTCAAGATGGAGGACTTCAAGGCCGTCTATGAGAACATTCCCCTGTCTCCGGGCATGCCCAACCTCTTCCAGTTCCTCTCCAAGAACCACGAGCTCTTCGAGATCATCCTCATCTCCGACGCCAACATGTTTGGCATCGAGTGCAGTCTGAGGGCGGCCGGTTTTCACTCCCTGTTCCGCAAAATCTTCAGCAACCCATCCAGCTTCGACAAGAGGGGGTACTTCACCCTGGGGCCCTACCACAGCCACAAGTGCCTTGACTGCCCTGCCAACATGTGCAAACGCAAAATCCTCACCGAGTACCTGGCCGAGAG
This sequence comes from Callipepla californica brunnescens, assembly GCA_023055505.1. NCBI lineage: Eukaryota > Metazoa > Chordata > Aves > Galliformes > Odontophoridae > Callipepla > Callipepla californica. The sequence continues at coordinate 2,568,271 of JALIRH010000045.1, forward strand.
AGCGCAGGAAGAGGTGGAGTTCGAGAGGGTCTTTTACGTGGGGGACGGTGCCAATGACTTCTGCCCTTCTGTGACTTTGACTTCAGCTGACGTTGCTTTCCCTCGGAAGGGCTACCCCATGCACCAGATGACCCAGGAGATGGAGAAAAAGCAGCCCGGAGCCTTCCAGGCCACCGTGGTTCCCTGGGAGTCGGCTACCGAGGTTGCCCGCTATCTGCAGGAGCTCCTCAAGAAGAAGTGCTGAGGATGGATGGCTCCGAAGAGGCTTGTTTACGATAAGCAGCTGGGAAGGGAGAAGGCTTGGAGGTCATGTCCTGCACCTCACGTTTATTTGGCACTGCTCACTCGGACTTTGATTCCTGGACTGCTTTCCTGCCTTCCTCTCCAAGCTCCTATCTCCCCAGTGATTGAAGCACTTTCTCTCCCCCCACATCCTTTTCCCCTCCGCCACACTGAGATGAAGTCTTCTCTATGCAGCTTAGACAGCTTCTCTGCTGCTGGTGGTTGGCAACACTAATAATGTTTGGTTTTTTTTCCCCTTTTTGACTTCACGAGAGCAGTTCTTTACCATCCAGAAGCCAGCCCTCCTGCAGGCTGAAACCCTGCACGTGCTTCCTCTTGACTTCACCCCACTCACCTCCTGCCCACCTCCACTCTCCACGCAGGAGCTGCGTGCTGTTGCCTTTAACCCCATGCTCCAAGGGCTCCTTGCCTCTCCAGGAAGCCACAAGAAATTCGAGCTGGGCAATTTGTGCTGCCCAGGCTCCCCAGCTTGCCCTGCACTCCACTCCTTGCTCAGTGGCTGAGCCTCACACAGGAGTTAATTGTCCTTCAGACTTTTATTTCCTGGAGAAAAAAAAAAAATCACGAGTAACAGGAAACCTTTTGGAAGGTCAGAAAATAAAACACAACCCTCCTTTAGCTCCCACTACCCTCACCCCATCTTCTGGGGGAATGAAGGCAGAATGGCCACATCCTGCTGTGAGGAGGAAGGCCTGATTTCACCCTCCTCTTCCTCCTCACCGCTTCCCCTCTCAGGGCAGCAGCCCCCCATGCATCTCCAACACAGACAGATCATCTCTGTGTCTTTGCTGGGTCACAGTGACTGCCCCGTGACCTCCTGCCCTGGTCCAGAGGTGCTGAAATTCCCCCCAGCTGGAGACAGAGGTGCTTTAGCACTTCTGATATCAGCTCCCCAGACACTAAACTCTCCAACCCCACCACAGTGTTAATTGCCCATTCTAATTGCACTCTATAGAGGCGGACTTGCAGTGTTATGCTCTCTGGTGTTGGCTTTTCCTGGAGTTATCCACAGCCTTAAATGACCCCTGGGAGTGGCTTGCAACTACTCCAAAGCGTAGAAACCCTGGCAACAAATCAGAGCAGTAAGGAAATAACCAAAGCAGCCCTGAGCTGATCCTCCTTTATTTCATTTTTCTCCCCTTTCTTCGTTCTTCCTCTTCTGGACACTATTCAACTGTGTGGAACTTAAAGCCATGGAATTAAAATACATATATATGTATATAGATATATATCTATATATTACAGATACACAAGTTATTTGTATCCAGAACATAAACCTGAGTGTGAAACAGCTCCGAGGTGCATGCACATGGTGTTTCTCTTCCTCAGGCTATGGCAGCCCCTTTGGTGCAGGATTTGGGCCTGGCTTGCCTTCCTCTCCCCCCATCTCAAGCAGCTGGGGACAGGGAGCAGTTTATCTGTGCTTATTGCCCCAGAGCTGCTCTCCTCCTCACTGCTATGCTCATTTGTGATGTCTGAGCATTGGCCCTGCTCTACTGTCAGTTCTCCTAAGGGGACAGGAGCATCACCAGAGCCAGCCCAAGGGATTTCAGAGCTTGCTACCCTCTGTGTTTCCAACAGGAAGAGGGGGAGTTGCTATGTGGCAAACCTTCACAGCATCAGAAGCAGCAATTGCTGGTGTCATTAAAAAAAAAAAAAGAAAGAAAGGGTGGGAGAGGTGTGGGGCCAAGGGCTGAGCTGTGCAGAGCATGAGCTGTGTGACAAAGGCAAAGTGTTGCCCTCACCTCCCGGACACGGCTGAGCTGGGTGGGTGATGAGGGGTGGCTGGGGGAGCCCCTGATGCTCAGAAGGGCTCCACATAATTGCCAGGGAAGAAACCCATTTCCTCGCCCAGGATTCCTTCACACCATCCATCAGAGTACCTCCGTGTGACATAGATGAGGGCCCCGGGCTCGAAGGAGAGCTCGTTGTCCTTCTGCTGTGTATATGGGTAGAGGGTCACCACTGTGCAAAGAGGGGGAGAGAGAGAGACCATGGAGCAGGGTGGGGACTGCTGGGAAGGGGAAAGAGGGAAGGGCTGAGCCTCTGCGCTGCCCTGTAATGGGGCAGTCACATCCTCAGTGCTGTGACCCAAAGAATCTGGTGGATCCCTGTAGATCTGACCCTGCAGCTGCTGTACCTTTATCCAGGTAGCTCTCAGGGACATGGGAGGGCTCCTCTGCAGCTGCTGCTGCTGGTGGTGGTGGGGCGAAATCCTCAAAGTTGGGCAATACTGGTGGAGGTGGCAGCGGTGGCTCGAGATCATCGGGGTCTGCAAAACAAATTCAGTGAGGGACTCCACATAGAGCAGAGACCACGCACAGCACTCGTTTCCAAATGAGCGCCCCAGCAGCCCCAGACACTGCAGCACTCACCTGGAAGGCTGATGTCTGGTGGGGGCATGGCCAGGTCCCCCGGCGGTGGTGGGAGCAGGTCCTCAGGGAGAGGGGGGGGGTGGTGGGATGGTGGCTGTGGCCGGGATGGGCGGTGGTCCCGGGAGGGGTGGGGGTGCAGGTGGTGCTGGGATGCCTTCCCCAGCAGTTCCTCCACTCGAGCTGGGGATGCAGAGTCAGGGATGGGATGGGGGGGGCTAGGCAGGAGGCATGTTTCAGCCCCCCCCACCTTTGAACACAAGTGCCTGCCCTGTGACACCCAACTCAGTCTCCACATCAGCACGAAGCCGTTTTCCCACTCGGTGCCTTCCTTTCCCCAATGGGAACCACCTCTATAAAGCTGTCGGCTCTAGAGATGCACTGTGAACTTCATGCTCCCCAAAACCACATCACTTAATCCAAACCTCTCTTCAAACAGATGTAGTGGGGTAACCACAGCTGCCCCACACCCACTGATCCCCCTTTCCTGGACATTCCAGACCCCATCCCCCCCCCAGGTCCAGATTGGTACCTGACTGATGCGAGCGAGGAGGCAGATGAAGCTGCAGAGAGCTTTCCCTCAGGAACCACGGGGGGTTGGATGGGCTCAGGGACACGAGTGCTCCTCCTGCCAACAGAGCACGTGCTCTGAGCCCACACTGCCAGGTTGTGGCTTGGTGTGAGGACAAGGATGGGACACTGAGGGCAGCTGCATCGGGCAGTGCACCCCGTAGCTCTGTCCCTGGCGTTGTCATCTGCTCACAGTGACAGCCAGGCCAAAAAGATTCCCCTACTGCACACCCAGAACCCTCACCCCAGGGTGCCTGCAGTCTGCGTGGCTATCTTCATCCCCTTCCGAGACAGCGTGCCTGTCCGAGACAGCTGGGTGCTGTGATCCTGCAGACAGAAGACACACATACACGACAAACTCGTTGCACCCCATGCCTACATCCCCTCTAGTGCCGCTAAGACCTCTGCTGAAAGGATGGGGGCTGCGGGGAGCTGCCCAGGAGCAGGCACTGTGTGCCACTGCCACCGTGGGAACTGCAGCCCCAGCACTGCCACTTCCCCTCCGACTCTGCGGTGCTTTCACACTGTGCACGTGTCTCTGATGCTGCTGAAAACCCACAGGCGCCTTCCGGTGAGGGCAGCTTACGGGGGCAGTTTCAGTGCTGGAACAGCACCGTGGGAGCACTCAGCCCCAGCCCTGTGTTTGTGGCACTGACGGTGTCCCATTCCCCTTCTGCCCCAAGGTGAGCCCCAACGGGCCAAGTGCTGGAGTGGGCTGGGGGCAGTACGGACAGACTCCACTTCTGCGTACAGGAAGGGTTTGTGTCCCCACCGGGTCACAGAAAACCCATCTAACCTTCCCACGGGACACCCTCCAGGCTGACCTTTATGCCGTGGCCGATGTCATCCAGGATGCTGAAGTTGAGGGGTTTCCTGTAGTAGGGCTCCAGGACGGGTGGGTTGGGGGGGGATGTGATCTTCTGGTGGGATGGGAACCTCCTGCTGATGGTCAGAGAGCCGATCTCCCGGCGAGACACTTTCTCCTTGTGCATGTCAACACTCTGCGGGGATGGCAGAAAGGGCTCTAGGAAGCCTTCAAGTGTCAGAAGAGGGTGAGTGGCTGCAGGGCTCTGCATCAGCGTCCCCAGTTCTCCAAGGGGACACTGTTCACAGAGCAGAGATAGCATCTGAGCCCACACGACTGCAGCAGGATGGCTCCATGGGGGGCTTCCCCAGTGGCTGCCATGGTCCCCAGACACCCAGACCAAGACAACCCCTAGGGCTGTCAGCAGTTTCCCATCCCTAGGTGGCCTTGTCCTTCAGCACACTGGGTGACCAAGATGCTGCAGGGGCTGACACACCATTGAAACCACAGTGAAGGATGGTCTCCAGTCCCTTGAAGCTGCTCAGTAACATTCCCCTTTTATTTTTTGATGCCCTTTCTCAGGGCCCAAACCCCACAGCAGCACAGATCCACGTCTCAACAGCAGCTGAGGGTGGACCCACCTGGGCTACGCAGCTGACGTTGGCCTCCAGCTTCTGCAGCTCTGCTGTCTGCAGGTCCAGCAGCTGCAGGAAGGTGGTGGCCAGGCTGCTGACCTGGTAGGCCACGCTGGCCAAGGACTGCGTGCTGAACGCCATCGTCTCCTCCAATGCCTTCCTCTTGTCGCTCGCCTGGAGGGTGAAACACAGCTGTGATGAGCTGGGATGGCTGACAGCACACAGTGCTGCCACCGCCGTTCCCACACTGGGGTCACAAGGGAGAGAAGGGGCTTCCTTCTGCTTTCCAAATGCATCAGAGTTCCTCCAGCTCTGCTCAGCTCTGCCGCACCACCGCGGTGCAGTGGGATGAGCGTAGAGGGGACGGAGAGGGTCTGTGCTGCTGGGACAGTTCCAGCTCTGCTGTCAGCAGCCGGGGAAGCCGTCTCGGTTCTCTGACCCATTTTGCATGCTTCCCCTTTAGAGCTGCAGCTGGGGGCTGTGAACTGCCCAGAAGCTTCAGCAGGAGGAAACAACCCGGCCCTGGGGGATGCTTAACTGAGGCAGCAGTGATGCCCAGGCATGGGACAGGGAAGCCCCCATCCCTGCAGGGTCACAGCACTCCAGCTGGGGTGGGGGCACGATCATTACCACCCCGTTGGGTCTGCCATAGGGGAGCGAGGCCACCAAAAGAGGATCCTTAAAGCACCCAGGAGACAGTCAGGGCACAGTCTGCAGTCAACGGGGCCAAAAAGACCCTTTTCCACTCCCTCCAGTGTCACAAGGACAGAGAGCAACAGCACAGCACATTGCCCAGTGCCCACCCCACGCTGGGCTGTGCCATGGGGGCGAGCACTGTGCACACCTCCCAAACCCTGTGCTGGCATCCAGCACCAAAAAAACCCCCAGAGGACGACCCCCCCCCATAACCCCGATGGGGGAAACTGAGGCACGAGAAAAGCACCGAGAGCTTTTGAGAAACGACAGCAGAGACCTTCACCCTCACCCCATCCTCCCCCCCATCCCCGGTACCCCCATCCCGGCGACCCCTCGGCCCACACCATCCCCACGCCCCACCTGCAGGTAGTTGCTCTCGCAGTACTCGGCCACGCGCTGCAGGTTGCTGTGGTTGTCACGCAGTCCCTGCCGCGCCGTGGGGACATCGCAGGGCTCCGCCATAGCGCTGGGACTGGAGCCCACTTCCTCCCCAGCCGCTCAGACGCCGCGTTTTGAAGCTGGCGGCCGTGCTGACGCAGTGTCTTGCGGATGCTCTGTGGGTTCTCACCTCTCCCCGCTCTTCTTGGGCTGAAGTCCCACGAGGGGTGGGCTTGGCGGGATGAGGGGCCACCATCTTGGGCATCATAGCAGCCAAGATTTGGGGTCACCAAGGGGTCTGCGGAGCGGGGTAGGGGGCACGAAGCTGGGTCCTGGAAGCTGTTCACATCTCTACTTACCCCCCTGACTCCAACCAGCCCTGTTAAGGGGGCACGGCTTCTTCACGGGGCACAAATCTAATGGGGCTGGAAGCAGCATGGCCCTGGGCAGGGCGGCATTTCCAGGGCAGTGCTGCAGTTTGCAGCCCAAACATGCCCACTTCTGGGTATTTTGGAGCCTGCTCCTTCATCCTCTGATGAATCCCGGTGGGCATGGAGCGAGACCTGGCTCTGATGCACCCAGGGAGGGCAATTCCCTTCCCCTTGCCTTTATGGGACTGGCAGGAGGAGATGTAGCCCCAGGGTGGTGCTTCCATCGGCAGCTCAGCTTCTCTGGATGGCCCCATGTCCCCACCTCGCTCAGCTCAGGCTGGGTGCAGCCATCAGTTTCTGCTCGGGACAGCGTGTCCCTCCTCATGCTTTGCTAATGGACTTTCCTTCCCTCACAGGACAGCAGGAGAGGCCATGGTCAAGGGCAGGAAACTCTCACTTCCCAGCACTGGGAGGATCCCTGGTGCTGGGAATCCCCCTCCACCTCCACCTCCTCCTCCTCCTCCTCCTCCTTGTGCTTCCTCAGGGCCTCCCAAGCTCTGCTCTCAGCTTCAGTGCTCTGCGTGGGCCAAGTGAGAGCTGAATCCCCTTCCCTAGCCCACAGCAATTAGTGTGAGGGTGAGGGAAATGATGAACCATCTCTGCTTCTCATATCCTCAACGACCAAGAGCCACCACAGCTGCCTCCTGGCATCCCCTAGCCCCTTTATCCCAGCTCCCACCATCTCCATTCCCTCCTATAGAGGAACCTGTTCCAGCACCCAGAGGAGATGCTCCCATTGCCTGTACTGGCCAGGCCCCAGCCCTGCTCAGTCTCAAACACAGAAAGTGGGAGCTCAGGTGCTGCTGAGTGCCCCACAAAGCACATCTCCACCCTTGCCCTTCCTCCCAACCCTCCCCTATGGCCCCGCCACTGATTACCCAGAGCTTTGAGGCTAATGCCCAACACCTGACCAGCTTATTCTTCTGAGTCTATTATCAGCTTAGGGACCAAAGACATCTGCTCCTGGCTACCAGCTGGGAGATCTGAAGGAGTCTTCAAGAAGAACGGTGTGGGCACAGAGGACGGCGGCTCGATGGGTTTCTGAACACCTCCAGCACTGAGAGGGGCAGCCCCTCATCCACACAGGTAAGTGGCTTTGCTTCCTCCAGGCACAAAGGCACTGCAGGTGCCATCATTACCTCCATGGGTTGATAGCACAGCTGAGCTGCTGTGGCTCCTTGGGACCCACCGTGCCCCAGTGGCACTGATGGGGAGAGGAGCCACGAAAACAACCACACAAAACCAGCGGGGTCTGGGGAACAGAAGTTTGACACCTTCCAAAGCAGAGATAAGGCACGCTGCCACTTAATCCCATTCCTCTCTATGGTTTAAGAGGTTGTGGCCAGGCTTTCAAGCCCAGCTTTTAATATGGGAGCAGCACATAACTCTCTCATATCCCCTGGATGCTCCTTCATGAAAAACAGAGGGGCTTTTCCAACTCAACGTCTCCATGCACGAAGAAGTAACAAAAACAAAGGGACACAGTTCCCACCATGGCTTACTTGCAGGGATGGCACAAAGAGTGGAAGAGAGATTTAGTTCTTCAGAGTGCCTGCAAAGCTGCTCCTGCCCAAGCACAGGAGGCACATTGGGAAGGTGTAGTTTGCACTTAGCTGCTCTGCTCTTCCTCTGCTGCCTTCAAACTGCTAATTTTTTGTTTCATTTCTCTGGGTGAGAACAAGCAAAGCTGATTGCTGAGCTTTGAAAGGTGCCTGAGTGCTTCAGCTGAGACATTATCAGCACTAGCAATAGCATTAGGGCAAAAGCAATAGTCCTAACGTGCCCTAGGAGAAGCCTGACCACAGGCACGTGCCATTTCTGTTGGTTACAGGGCAAAATGGCTCAGGATATGACAGAGAAGGAACTGTTGAAAATGGAACTGGACCAGCTGAAAAAGGAGGTGAAGAACGAGAGGCAAATGGTGAGTACTGCCCCCAAAATGCAAAAAGGGGGAGTAACCTCAGCACCCTGATGGAACTGGACCAGCTGAAAAAGGAGGTGAAGAACGAGAGGCAAATGGTGAGTACTGCCCCCAAAATGCAAAAAGGGGGAGTAACCTCAGCACCCTGAGGATGGGGGACATCGCAGCCACGGGCAGCTCTGTGCTTCCCCTCCCAAAGGGGCACACGGATCTGTAGGCAGATGATGAGCAAGAGAACCCACACAGGGCGTCTCCTTCCTTCCTTCCTTCCTTGCAGGTCTCCAAGACCGGCAAAGAGCTCAAGGAATACATCGAATCCATGGCAGGAGAGGACCCGCTGTTGAAAGGTGTCCCTGAGGACAAGAACCCCTTTAAGGAGAAGGGTGGCTGTACGATAAGCTGACATCCTTCCTCCTCCTTCGCTGCCCTGGTTGGGCACGGGGCCGTTCCTGCAAGCCAAGACTGTCCGAAACCCGCTTTCCCTGTAGTCTGACCTCAGCACTGGGGAGCCCCACGATGAAGTATAGTTGCATCTGAAGTAGCAGCAGAAATAAAAGAGGAAAATTAAAAAAAAAACCTGCCCCCTCTGATCCCAGAGATGAGGCCCAGCTGATGGAACAGCGTGTGCTCTCATCTCAAACCGGGCTCTAACGAAGCAGGGAGGGCTGGACGTGGGCTCCGGCTTCTCCAAGGGCTCCTCCGGGGCAGGGGCTCCATGCAAACCCAAGAGGGGCATGGGGAAAAAGGAGCAAAGCCCCCATCGGCTCAGCCCCAAAGCTCAGCCTGCCTCGGCATCATCCTCCTCGGGAAACACCTGCAGCGAACCCAGGGCTGCCGGCTCCTGCTCCAAGCATCGCCTCGGACCCTCCCCCCCCCCCCCCCAACGCACATTGGAGGAGTGGCTCCGAAAGGATGCTCAGGGATGGGAGCGATCTGCTTTGGGGGGGGGGGGAGGGAGAAGGAGAAGGGGGGGGGGGGGAGAGAAGGAGAAGGGGGGGGGGGGGAGAGAAGGAGAAGGGGGGGGGGGGGGGAGAGAAGGAGAAGGGGGGGGGGGGGGGAGAGAAGGAGAAGGGGGGGGGGGGAGAGAAGGAGAAGGGGGGGGGGGGGAGAGAAGGAGAAGGGGGGGGGGGAGAGAAGGAGAAGGGGGGGGGGGAGAGAAGGAGAAGGGGGGGGGGGGAGAGAAGGAGAAGGGGGGGGGAGAGAAGGAGAAGGGGGGGGGGAGAGAAGGAGAAGGGGGGGGAGAGAGGAAGGAGAAGGGGGGGGGGGAGAGAAGGAGAAGGGGGGGGGGAGAGAAGGAGAAGGGGGGGGGGAGAGAAGGAGGAGGGGGGGGGGAGAGAAGGAGGAGGGGGGGGGAGAGAAGGAGGAGGGGGGGGGAGAGAAGGAGGAGGGGGGGGGAGAGAAGGAGAAGGGGGGGGGAGAGAAGGAGAAGGGGGGGGAGAGAAGGAGAGGGAGAAGGGGGGGGAGAGAAGGAGAAGGGGGGGGAGAGAAGGAGAAGGAGAAGGGGGGGGAGAGAAGGAGAGGGAGAAGGGGGGGGAGAGAAGGAGAGGGAGAAGGGGGGGGAGAGAAGGAGAGGGAGAAGGGGGGGGAGAGAAGGAGAGGGAGAAGGGGGGGGAGAGAAGGAGAGGGAGAAGGGGGGGGAGAGAAGGAGAGGGAGAAGGGGGGGGAGAGAAGGAGAGGGAGAAGGGGGGGGAGAGAAGGAGAGGGAGAAGGGGGGGGGAGAGAAGGAGAGGGAGAAGGGGGGGGAGAGAAGGAGAGGGAGAAGGGGGGGGGAGAGAAGGAGAGGGAGAAGGGGGGGGAGAGAAGGAGAGGGAGAAGGGGGGGGAGAGAAGGAGAGGGAGAAGGGGGGGGAGAGAAGGAGAGGGAGAAGGGGGGGGAGAGAAGGAGAGGGAGAAGGGGGGGGAGAGAAGGAGAGGGAGAAGGGGGGGGAGAGAAGGAGAGGGAGAAGGGGGGGAGAGAAGGAGAGGGAGAAGGGGGGGGAGAGAAGGAGAGGGAGAAGGGGGGGGGAGAGAAGGAGAAGGGGGGGGAGAGAAGGAGAAGGGGGGGGAGAGAAGGAGAGGGAGAAGGGGGGGGGAGAGAAGGAGAGGGAGAAGGGGGGGGAGAGAAGGAGAGGGAGAAGGGGGGGGGAGAGAAGGAGAGGGAGAAGGGGGGGGAGAGAAGGAGAGGGAGAAGGGGGGGGAGAGAAGGAGAGGGAGAAGGGGGGGGAGAGAAGGAGAAGGGGGGGGAGAGAAGGAGAAGGAGAAGGGGGGGGAGAAGGAGAAGGGGGGGGAGAAGGAGAAGGAGAAGGGGGGGGGAGAAGGAGAAGAAGGGGGGGCGGGAGAAGGCGAAGAAGAAGGGGGGGGAGACCTCCCCGGGGGAAGATCAGCCGCCGGGGCGGGCCAGAAGGAGAGAAGCCCCGGGGGGGGAGGAAGGAGAAGCCGGGGTCGGGAGAGCAGGGAAGGCGAAGGGGGGGGCTCCGAGCAAGGAGAAGGAGAAGGGGGGGGACGAGAAGCGAGAAGGTCGGGGGGGACAGCCGGCACCGCCCCCCCTTAAAACAGAACCCAAACACAGGAGAAATAAAGGTGTCGTTCTTTCTCCGGCAGAAACACACAATAAATCCGCTCCGCTCCAAATCGCGCTCTCTGTGTCTCCGTCCCTCTCTCTCTCGTGTCCTTCGGGGGCGGCTCTCCCGCTGCCCCCCCCCCCCCCCCCCCGTTCCCGTGCCGTGGCGGAGCTCCGCGTAACCCCGCAGCGCTCCGGACGCCCACAGCCGCAGCCCACCCCACGCGGACGACCCACGCGATTCCCCCCCCCCCCCACGCACGACCGCAGAGGCGGTCGGTTGCCACTCTTCCAGCCAATAGCAACGCGGGAAGCCGTGAGTGTCACCCCTCTCGGCCAATCGGAGACAGCTCCCGGGTTAAATCCCTCCCACCGCGCCTCAGCGCCGCGCCCCGCCCTCACCGCTCTTCCCGCGCATGCGCACCGCGGTGCGGGCGCCTCCGCACAAAATGGAGCCCGCGCGGTGCGCGGCGCCGTCGGAGGGCGGAGGGGCGCGGAGCGATCGCGCCGCGTTCCCCGCAGCGCCGCGCGGCCGCCGCTGTCGCCTCAGAACGGAGCGACGCGCGGGGGGCAAAAAGTGCGGGAGGTCCCACCGAGATTTGAACTCGGATCGCTGGATTCAAAGTCCAGAGTGCTAACCATTACACCATGGGACCACGGCGTACGCAGTGCGCCGCGGCGCCTTCAGGCTCTGCGCGCCGCCGCGGGCGCCCGCCCCGACCCCGCGGACCCGAGTGGGGCTCCCACGGCCCACCCGTGTCCGCGTACCGCCCGGTTCCGGCAGCCGCCCCTCCCCCCCCCCCCCCCCCCCCCATCTCCGTCTTTTAAGCCCGGACGCCCTTTCGCCGTGACCCCGTTTTCTCGCAGCATTCCCCCGTCCTCCAAACGCCATTGAATCGTGACACGTTCCGCTGCGTGGAGCCCCGAACACGCGTGGCCTCGGCCCGCGCACCCCTCCCCGCACACCCCGTGCGCCCCTTCCCCCCCCCCCCCCCCCCCCCATCAAACGGATGAAAAACGCACAGGAACAGCGTTGGAGGGTTTTGGTTTTTGGTTTTTTTTCCTTTTTTTAATTATTTATTTCTGTTTTAATCGTTATTCTTTTTGAATGAAACAGCGGAGTAAAGCGGTTTGTGGCAAAACCTCTCCGCTGGGAGAGAACCGGAGCCCGCGCCCAGCCGCGATCCCTCACCCCACGGCATCACGCGTGGGAAGGACACGGGTGGAACAGAAGGGGGGGGGAAGGTAGAAACATCCGAGAGGAGGAACATCAGCATCGGCCCCGTACAGTACAGCGGTTTTGAGGCACAGCCTGAGATCACAGCGGGGCAGAGATGCTGCTTTGGCCGTGGGGACGGTGCTGGGTGAGCGGGACCCCAAAGCTGGTGGGACACCCAAAGCTCTGGGGGAGCATATCACGAGCCCACGGTGTCACCAGCCCACGGTGTCACCAGCCCACGGTGTCACCAGCCCAGACTGCACCAACACGATGCCACCGCCCCAATGCCACCCACTTGGGGCCACCAATTTGGGGCCACCAACTCAGTGTGACCAACCTGGTGCCACCAACCCACGCCACGAAGCCACCTACACCCGTGGCCACTGGGAAAAAAACCCCACTGACCGATGGCCCCAACGCTTCTCACCCACGATGGGGTTCAGCCCCACGACGCCGAGGAGCTGATGGGATAATTGGAAATAAATGGCGAAGTTCAAAAAAAAAAAACAAAGCTGCAATGGAAGTCTGAGCGGTTAAAAAAAAAACAAAACTGAAAGTAATAAAAATAAAACTCAGTCACAAGCAAACAGGTCGGACTGCTGAGGTCTGGAGCTTTTTTTTCTTTTTTTTTTTACAACTAACGACCACTTTAAAGTGAAAAAGAAAGCCCATAAATTCTATTTTTAAAGAACATTTTTCTTTGGGGAAAAAAAAAAAAAAAAGAGTACTTTTTCATTTATTTATTTATTTATTTATTTATTTATTTATTTTCCCCCTAAACTAACAGCGTGTGGAGTTGCCACTACCTAGTTTTAATCTATTGTCACTAAGAGGTAGATAAACAAAAATGACTTGGTTATATAGGAGGTCGTGCCCTGGGGCTGACGTGGTGGAGCGGGCAGACCCTCTGGGGCTCTGACTCACGTGGGGTGACCCCAAAAGTCGTCGGGTTCCGATGCAGCCGCCCAGAGCTGGGGACGAGGCAGCATCAGGGGAGGGGGAAGGCACGTGTCGGGTTTGGGGACCAGATTGCCTCCTGAAGTCAGCAAGAGTTCGATGCCACGCTGAATCCTGATGCGTCCCGAATGAGTATCTGCTCGGTAACAAAACCTTCAACCCATTCCAGTGATTCTCACGGATTCCACTTTGATTCCAGACAATCCCATCCATTCTCCAGGGTGACCCCGGTGGCAGTGAGGGGCGTGGGAAGGATGGAGCCCTGGGGGATGCTCTGCCCCATCCCTGCGGACAACAGCTTGTGCTGCTTTACAGAGACCATTTCCCAAACGGGTCGAAAAAATGGCTTTGGTTCTGCCATACATCCTGTGCCTTCATTTGGTGCTGGTTATTTCTTTTTAAAGCAAAAAGTCCCTTTTTACGTTGTTACATTGACATTTTCCACAGTTTGTAACCCACCACCGCCCCGCAGAGCATCCCTGCTCAAGGGCATCCCTGCTCAGACCTATTGGCCTGCACTAAAAGCAACAAAATGTGTAATACAGCAATGGGTTGACTCCCAATGGGCCCAACGTACCGCCCAGCAACCATTACAAACCAGTAACCCCAGCAGCCTTCCTCACCAGCTCTCCTCTCCTATGCTGCAGCTCTCCCCTGGGATGCTGGGATGTCCCTGCAGTCTGGGGGGGCTGCAGCTAAGGTCCCCCCCCCATGCCCAGTGCTCAGCCCTGAGGTAGTTTGCACGTGTGCGTTCGCAGCATCTGCACCTTCTCCAGAATTCAGGATTGAAAAGCCTCTGCCTCCTGGTTTCCCTTTGCTTTGGGGGCTTATCCATAATCACAAATGTTCCGAAGGGAAAAGAAAAGAAAACAAAACTATACATAAAACCACCAAAACAGCGAAGGAAGGCTGAGTCAACTGAGTAAGGCTTCATTTTTCCCTTCCTGCTCAGCACCAACACGGAGCTCACACCTCTGGAAGCACCTGGAGCACTGCTCAGCCCAACATCGGCCCCCAGTGCTGCCCCCCAAAATCCACTCGGACCCTTCTCCACCTGCCAGCACCCAGCCACGGGCAGCCAGCATCGTCCTCTCCCTTTCCAACAAGATGGAATGGAAAACTCGAGCGAAATCACTGCCAACCTCTGCTCCCAGAGCAAATCCTCAGCCCAGATCCTTCACCTCCCATCTGCACAGCCCACAGCCATGGCCGGAACGTCAGCAGCAAGAGCATTATTGGGATGGTGAAAGGACGGCTCAGGGGATGCTCAGAGGAACGTGCGCTTTCCATAGGCTCACATTGACTTCATCCGAATGAAACAGAAGCTACAACAGGAAAATGGGAGCCAGGAGAAGAGAAAGGAAGGGAGAGAGCGAGGAAGAGACCAAAAAAAAGAAGAAAAAAAAGCCAGCCCCCTTCTCCTCAAAACCTCAGTTATTAAATTCTGCCAAAAACAAAAAGGAGGAAGATCAGACAACAGAAGCCCACGTTGTGCAGAGCAGTGCGTTCTGCAGAGCAGGGAGGGAAGACCTACATGAAAAGCAACAAAATTAAATTAACTGAACGTCTCCATCTGTCCCACAGCAAGGCTGCGTTTCTTGAAGTTTGCTTTCCAGATGCTGGAAACTGCTGTGTTTGGAGCTGGAAATTAAAAGAGAGAGGTTTTTTTGTCTTTTTTTTTTTTTTTTTTTTTTGACTATTTGATTCACTTTTCCTGCTGCATTTATTTTTTTTTTTCCTTTCTTCTTTTTTGGAAAAAAAAAATTCTAAAAGAAAAATAAAGCGTGACCCAAACCCGATGCCCAGGAAACATAGGGCGTAGCTCAGAGGCAGCTTCTTTTCAATAGTTAATAGTTGCAAGGGAATCTCCTCTATTTTGACTCTGTAACACCCAGTGCTGCTGAAGCCCCACCTGCCTCAGATGCACTTTGGGGGCTGAGCTGGAAGGACAGAACAAGGTCTGATATTTTGTGGGGGGTTTATTTGGCTCCGTTTTTGATTTGCCACCAGCTGAATGACAACACAACATCCTGACAGCATTAATAACGGGACCCCTGAACCCACGCAGCATCACTTTGCCTGTTGTGTGGCACTGAGGACCACAAAGTGCTTTGGGGGCACGTGGCCGTGGGCCATGGCAGTACCCTGTGAGGTAGGTAAGCAGCGTGACCCCCAGACGGGAGAAACAGAGGCACAGAGAAATCATCCTCATTACTTTTTGCTTCCTTTCCTTTTTTGCTTTACGTCCTCAGCACCAGAGGGAAACAAATCCCTCAGCCCCATGGAGCAGAAAGCCAGTGTGCCCCATTCCACCTCTCCTGCCCCAGAGGATCCCCAAATCCTCAGGTCAAAGCTCAGCCCTCAGGGCAGGAACACCCCAAACCCACATCCCAGACTGGGGAAGGGATGAGCTTGCTGCTTTCTCAATGCAAAAGAAATTAAACACACAAACCCAGAGGACTTCTGGAGGGAAAGCAAAGGGCAGCCCACGGGGCAGGAGCTGGGGATGCTGCTGTCCTTCTGGGCCTTAGCAAAGCGGTACCATGAGTGAGCACCTGCCCGATCCCTGCTGCTGTCAGATTCCGCATCATTCAGCAGATGGGGGCTGATCTGCCTGCTTTCTAAGTGGGGTGGTTTCCCCAAACTGCCTTTTTTTTTTCCAGTGCAAAGAGAGCAGCTAACAGGCAGCGGTGCTGCTGCTTCTCCCTTCTTGCTGACGGGTTTTGCCAGAGATTGGTGTCCCGCTCCTTCACCCCTGACTCAAAGCTCACACCCTTCCTGGGAGCTTGGGCAGGGATCCTGCTGCGTCCAGGCAGGAGAAGGGCACAAGTCCTACTGAGCTCCATGGGATATCAGTAGAGATCTAAGCAGGGATTGAAGCCATACCTCCAGGGGCAGACCTGCCCCTTCCCAGCAGCCACCTTAGAAAAAAAAAACACAAAGCTGCCCCCAAAGAACCTCTCTCAGCCCTTGGGACAGCACCAGAGGGCACAGCTCCCACCAGGGGAGGGCAATGGGACCAGCTTAGGGCAGTACTGGGACCACAGCAGAGCACTGGGGGAAAGCAGCACAGGTCTCCCTGAGTCACCATCAGGTTTAGGTTCACGTCCAAATCTGGATCTTCACCATGCAACAACCAGAGGAACAGGAGTTGAGGGGAGGAAGGGGTGGGGGGTAATTGGTGTTTTGTTTCTTTTTTTTTTTTCTCCTCAACGATACACCTTGCACCAGATACCAAAAAACCAAACCAAAACAAAAAAAGCTTGCTGTCAGAAACATACAATTCCTATAATCACCGACGTCTGAATACCACTGATCTGTCCAAAGCTGTAAGAAGTAAAAGAGCCAGAGATGAACACAAAGGAGAAACTGTTTCCCAAAGACACACGGCAGCCCCAGATGGGACCAAGGCAGCGGGGCAGCCACCACCACCACCACCACCACCACCACTCTGTTCTCATCCAACGCAGAACGGGTCGTTTTCCTGCAGGGACAGTGAAAAAGAGCAAGAAGAAAAAACCAAAAAGACACGTGAACCTTCTCAAGCATTACAGGGTGAGGTCCGTGCCCGTGATTCGTGAGGGTCATTCCATTTTCCTCTCTCCTCCGTGTGCGTTTGTATAAGGAAAAAATTGGTTTCCATTTCTCTGTCCTTTTTTTTTTTTTTCTTTTTTTTTTTTTTTTAATTGCTTTCTCCTCGGTAAAACTGAGGCAAATCTCTGCAACGCGTTCACCAGCATCATAGTGGAGAAGACGGATGGATGTCACCTCCGTGGCAGCACTGCTGGGGAGGTCCATATGGGTTTGGTTTATGGCAGTCCATAGGGTTTCACGGCTGTGGGACATCACCCAGGTTGGGGGCAGCTCAGTGCCACCACTCCGTGTGCCCCATGGGGTGCCGAGCTCCATTCCAGGAGTGTTTCAGCTCCATCCTCATCGCCCTCATTGGAAGATCACCGATCCAAAGCTCTTCAGCAGTTTGGTTTCCCAATGGAGTCGGATGGGCAAAGGCCTTTCGCCGTCGTCATCATCATCCCGTGGTTTTGGTGTTGGTTTTGTCACTCCGTGTTTGTATGTTTAAAAAAAAAAGAAGAAGAAAAAAAAAGAATCAAGTCCTTCCAATTGAAAACGTCGGTGGGCTCCGATTGCTCCGAGGTCTCAAAGAGTTGTGACATCTGACAGCTCGTGTGTTGGGGCAGCGTTTCTGTCTGCCTTGGGAAGACCAAACCCAGCCGTGCTGCCACCTTTTCCACTATGTCTGAGATTTTCTGTCGTTCTCCACAGAGAGCTCCATCATCACACCTGGGTACCCCGGGCGCAGCGCTCCTGGCTCACAAGAAATTACGAACAACTTAACTTCTCTTTTTCATTAAAAAAATAAAATATTCAAGACTATCAGCTTTTATATAAAATACCAGCAAGCCCCCCGCCACAAAAAAAAAAAAAAATACCAAAAAGAAAACAACTTAATTCAATTGCTGAGGTAACGTCATACCTTGAGGTAGCTTTTTTTTTTTTCTTTTCTCTTTTTTTTTCTTTTTTTCCTCTGTTTTTTTTTTTTCTTCCCCTCTCTCGTTGCTCAAACACACGGCAATACCTCACCCCAATACCTGGCCTCACCCCACTGCTGCTGCCACAGGGACAGTAACCACTGCTGCATCCCCACCTCTGCTCAATGGGAGCAGTCTGGTCTCTGCTTTAGAAAGAAACAGTACAGAATCAGTGCGAGGTTTGCCCCCCAGCTCCCCTCCTGATCACCCCGCCGTGTCCCCAATGCAATCAGAGCTCTTTGTTCTCTCATTCCAAGTTTGTGGAACAACAGCAGCTCTGTGCCCACACCGGGTGTAGGGGCACACAACACGACCCCACGGAGACGAGACCCGGCCCCGCGTGGGGCGGTCGCAGCAGTTACTGTCCCTTCCCAAATACTCAATATTTAAAAAACCAAACCATTAAAATATATCTAAAATATAAAATCCTCCTAAGAGTGACGGGAATCAGGAACCATCGTACATTCGTTGGGCGTTATCTATTTGGTATGGTCGTGGGAGAGGGGCCGTTCTTGCCACAGAAAGAAGAGGGTGGTGGCTGTGGGCTTTGTTGCTGTTTTGAAAAAGAATTGAAAAAAATAAATCTTTAGAGGTGCCAAATTTCAAAGAATAGTTTGGGTTCGGGTTTCTTTTTTTCCCCCCATCTGGAGAGATGTGGGAAAGGGGGGGGGGGGAAATACACCACAATAACCCCACGATGGTGAACACCAACCAGCATCCCCCCAGCTTTGCTAACGAAAATATTCCATTCCCCTGAGTGTTCCCCCCCTGCCCACTCAAAAAATATATATATCACTGTGTGTGGCTGAGCCCATGGAGATACCAACTGGATTTCAGGGCACAAATCTGTGCTGGGAGGGGAAGCTGAGGCTGAGCCCAGGTCCCAGCAAAGCCCCAAATCCCTCGGGCTCTGAACCCCAGATCTGTTTAGTTCCCATTTCCCTTAAATGGATGACTGAACGATGGACATTCATGCTTCCTACCAAGCAGGGTGTGCTCTGCTCCCACTGTTTTATTGCCATTGTTCAGATGGAGGATGGAAAAAAAAAATAATAAAGCAAAGCACCTCACCCCTTCCCTTCCCAGGTCAGCACTTCTGCAGCTAAAACTCTGCATCCCATTCTGCCATAAGTTCATAGGCAAAAAAAAAGAAAAAAGAAACAATTCCAAAAAACCCCAGGACAAAAACAGAAAACAACCCCAACCTCCCCCAAAAAAACCAACTCTTTTCAAGTAAACTAACACAGAATAAAAAAAGAAACATTCAACCAAATGAAAAACTCAAAAGTTGTCGAGGAAAATAGAGGTTCTGTGTTGGTTCCTAAGGCTTCACAAGGCACTGCACACAGCACAGGGGGGAGGAAAGCTCTCCTTGGGTATCACTGACATCGAGGGGTACAGAGCTCCCAAGGGATCCAAATCCATTTGGCACGATGGGGGTTTCCCTCCCTCCTTCAGTCCCCTCACAATGGATCTCATTACCAGTGGGGGTTGGTAACGGTCCACTGGAATTTCTTAAAATAAAAATGAAAAAAAAAAGAAAAAGAAAAAAAAAGAAACAAAGATTAAAAAAAAAGAGAAAAATAAAAAGGAAAAAAAAATAACTATAATAATAAAAAATAATAATAAAAAAAAGACAGATCCCAAAGGTTTATCATCACCCTGGGAACATCCATCAGCCACGCTGCTGAGGCAGGGAAGGGACTGAGGGAGGGATGGGGAGCTAGGGGGAGCCCTGGGGGAGCCCCAGAGGCCCTGAGATGAGGGCAGGCAGTGCCCACAGGGGCTGAGTGCAGTGCCCAGTGCTGGGCTTCAACCCCCAGTGCTCCCCCGGCCCCACAGCACCTCCCACTTCAGTTCAGTTTCGGCACGTGGAGCTAAAAACGGGTCAGATGGTGCGGTCTGGTTCTTAGCCCCATCCCTCTCGCCTTGAAAGCCAATCAAACTGCCTTTTAGTGTCAACCAGTTAATGAAAATAATTGCATCTTGTCTATGGTAACTGATTCCCAGCCACTCTTAAGCCTGGCATTGGCTTGTTCCACTTTTCACATTGGTGTCAGTGCTGCTCTCATTTCCTCCTCGCTTGCAGCTGGCCGCTCTGTCCCTTCTGGTGCTGCTGCTTCACCTGGGCCAGGATATCCCGGATCTTACGCTGCGCCATCTGCAGACAAGAGGAGCAAAAGAAAAACGCAGGGAAATGGCACTGAGGGCCATGAGGATGGGAAACCATTGGTCAACCATGGCACCATCGGCCTTCTTGGCCAGCAGGGCACGCTGCTTGCTCATGGTCATTGTACTGGCCACCAGGACCCCACGTCCTTCTCACCATTGCTCCTTTCCAGCAGCTCAGCCTCTGTTCTGTATTGATGCTGGGGTTATTCCTCCCTGGGTGTGGACCCTACACGTGCCCTAGCTGAACCTCATCACATTCCCCCCTGCCCCGTTTCTCACTAAACATCATCACAGCCTTCTGTGTGTGTCAGGCACCTCCTCCAGTTTTACAAGACCAGCAAACTTGCTGACAATGCATTCTATCCCTTCCTTCAGGTTAGGGATGATACTGAATGCACGTGCATGTAACCCCACTCCCCAGCTCTCCCTCCTGCCCCCTCACTCCACATCATCACCCGAAGAGGACAGCTCACATCTCCCTCACTCAGCAAACAGCAGCCAAGTGCAGAAAACACCTCCGTAAGAGGAAGCAGCACTGAACACGACCCCATATGAGCCATCAGAGACTCCACCAGCACGGAGCCATGGGGACCATACCTGGCTGGCATAGAAGTGCCCGATGATCTTAACAATGACCTGCTCATTCTCATCGGGGGTCTGATCCCGCGGCACCACCACCTCTGCAGCTGTCAGGTTCTGCAGCTCGTTGACCTGCAGAGAAGAGACAGACTCCAACACCACCACACAGTGTAGGGGAGACCCCCCACCCCCTTCCGAACATGGCTTTGCTTACTGTTTTGCCCCCTTTGCCAATCACCCTCCCCGCGGCCGAAGCGGGGACACGGATGTGCGTCTCCAGCTTCACTTCTTCCTTTGGCCCAAAGAAGTTCTCCTCCTTCAGCTTTCCATAAATCCTGCCTTGTGCCTGCAGAGGGAGAGGAATAACATCAGGTGCTGCTCAAGGTGCTCTGTCCCTACACATCTCCATCCCGGAGACCACAGACAGATTTCACCCCCCATACCCCAGCTCCTCAGAGTTCTAAACTGTCTCAGCCCCAGGAGGGCTGGTGCTGAGTTAAGACAGGTCCCAGCATCACACTGGGGAGGGCTGACCATGCTGCTCCTCCCCACCCAGGTTTGCAGGGAATGGGATGGTGAAAGGGGCACTGGGTGACCCTGACAACCCACAGTGATGGTAAGAAAGTGGGGGGACCTTGAACTGAGCTTCTGGAGGGCCCGTGATGACCACCATGCGCACTTTGGAGTCCGGCGTTTCCGGGGGTGCAATCTGGAAGGGGGAAGAGAAACAGCCACTGCAGCTCCCAGATACATCACCTCAGTTACTAGGGTGATTTCAGCAGCAGAAAGGCACCCAGCTCTCCAAGAGATGCCAGTGGGACACTGTTCCTTAACGAGATGACACTACCTTAATAGAGGCACTTGCGAACCGGGAGAGCTGCTTGATGTGCTGGCCCTTCTTCCCAATGATGGCACCAACTGCTTGGGCAGGGATGAAGACGTGTACGGTCTCCTGCTCTGGAGGCTGCAGGCACAGAACCACTGCTCAGAGTTCACCATGAGGATCCTCACCCCAATTCCCCCCCCCCAGCAGCATCACCCACACCACAGGTGCTGGCCAAGCACTCCCTCAATCGCATTTGCAACAGGTGAAGAGCACAGGTCCTGCACACACGTGGACCTGACCATGCTGAAAGCACCACAAGGATCCTCTCAGTGCAGAGGGGATCTCACACTGCCTGTCTGAGCTGTCAGCTGTGCACCTACCATAAAGGAGCTGTACGGAGCAGCCCCAGAGACACTGCTGGGAGGAGGAGGTACTGCGTTGGAAGAGGCAGGGAAGAGGCCAACGGCAGCCAGGTTGAGGCCAGGGATGAGATGAGATTGCAGCTGAGGGGGAGAGGAAAGAAATGCTCATTGCTTGTACCAGGGCATCCTTTCAGTGCACACTGGAGGGGAGGTAGGGCAGGAACCCTGCCTGGCAGAGCTGCCGTCCCAAAGCCGAGCCGCACTCACGCTCATGGCCGCGACATCGTTCTCGTAGGCTTCTCTCACTTTCTTCATGATCTCCTGCTCTGCTTTGCAGCAGTTCTCAATGGAGCCCTTCACTGTGATCGTTCTTTCAGGGTTGTACAGGGTCAGGTCCTGCAAGCTGATGGGAAGCCAGAGTTACACAGGTGCCGACCAGAGCAGGGAGCAGCATCACAGTTTGTGCTACAAGTCCATGTTTGTGCTGCCTTCCCCAAAAACATGCTTCAAGAGTAAAACCCCAGTTCTGCCTGCTAAAAAAAAAAACCCATCAGCACCACAGCACAGCTCTGAGGGAAGAAGAGGGGAACACAGGAAACATAACACAAAGGTGTATCAAGACAGCTTTGGGGATCAAAGCACTCATGCCATAGGCTGGCTTCCCAGCTGGTTGTCAGGTGCCTCTTTACTTGCCTCACATCCCCCATATCTGCCTCCCCCTCTTCATCCACCCCAGGTTGGGAATGGTCTGCCCTGCTTTTCCCAAAGACAAAAAGGAGCCTTACGATGAGATGGTGATTTTTGTCTCCGTATCCTGCTCCACTTTCTTCAGGTTTCGCCCCTCTTTGCCAATCAGGCGCCCCACAAAGTTGTTATGGGCCAAGATTTTCAGAGGCACTTCATCAGCTCTTGAAAGAAGAACAATGAAACAACAAAATTAAAGGCTCCTGCAGCCAGAAGAAGAGGGACTGGGAATAAAATGACAGGGGAAAGACTACGTGCCCTTGCTCAGAGTCCCTCAGTTCTCCCAAGGCAAGGCTCCCACGTGCAAACTGGAGCTCTGAGTGCTGGGACGGTAAGGATACAACCTGCATGCACAGAGGGGTAGGGAAAAACCTTACGTCTTTGTGTCCTTTGCCTCCTTCTGCATGATCTCCAAGATCATTTTGCAGGCAGCAGAGCAGCCTTCGGGGGTGGAGTGGATGCTGATGGCTTTTTCTGCAGCTCCTGCATTCTCCTTACGGTGCACATCAATCCTGCAAGCACAGCATTGATGCTGGAGTGGGCACGGGCTCTGAAGTTGCAACGGTTGGGAAGGAGGGGGTGGAAAAAACTGACTCACTTGGACTGTGTCTGCTTGGTGATGTTCCTGATGGTGGCCCCTTCCTTGCCGATGATGGCACCCACGTACTGTGTGGGCACCAGCAGACGGAGTGGGATATCCACTGGCTGCTGCTTGACTGGTGCCCCTGCGGTGATGGGGGAGCCCTGTCGGGGGGCACCCCGAGCCCCAAAGCCGCCCCGACGCCCATTCTCCGGGCCCTGCACGGACTGCTCATCGGGGATGTAGGAGACCTTCAGTGCATGGTTCTCCAGTTGGTGCCCATTCAGCTTCATGATGGCTCTGGAGCAAGGAGAAAAGGGGTTGGGGTGAGGGGATTCCTATCCCTATACTCCGCAACAAAAGGCAGTATCAGCACCAGCCCACTCAGAATGGGACAAACCCACCCGAAATTGGTCAAGCCCTGGTGTAACACCTGTTGGGAAAGCACTGGGAATGGGGCACAGTGATGTCAATGATGCCACGGGGACCTGGCAGGACTTCCCACCCAGTCCAGATAAAGAAAAATGTTCCTTAAAAGGGGGGGAAATTTCCAAGCACCCAGCCCTGGATTGGGGATGGGAGCAATGGGTGCAAACAGGGAATGATTCCCAGCTCTCTCTTCCGCCTCTCAATATACTGGTTGGTATTTCAAGCCCTGCTGGGGATTTTGGGGACTGTCTGCAGGAGCTGAAAGCTGTCGATAGATGGGGCTGGCAGCAAGAGCAAAGCGACAGCTCCCACCGCAGCTCTACACAGCTCTCCTAACTTCTACCGAGCACAGATGAACTACAGGTCTCCAAAAAGGGCTCAACGACTCTGTTTTGGGCTGCAAAACCCAACAACGTAACAGAGATAAATATCCCCATCCCTGCAGGATGCAAAGGGTCCAAAGATGCTCTATTAAGCAGAGGGACAGTGGTGTGGCTGCAGCAGCCACGATCAAGACGTGCCCGACTCAGTGACATAAACCTCTCTGGCTCAAAAATCCATCAGTCCATCCTCAGACCCCTCCTGGCTGTCTCCAAGGGAAAGAGTGCTGATCCCATCCCCTTTTCCAGCTTTCCTGAGCCCTTCATCGGGGGCAAGAGGAAAGTGAAATAAGCACAGCAGCGGCAAGCCAAGACATCTTCCATTTACATGGATTACAAAAAGCAGGACAGGGAACAGAGCTAGAAGCCTCTCAGTGGCACTAATACCAACCACTGAGGATGCATGTTATCTTACACCTACACCTCCATGACTTTTTCCTTGAGCTGTAATTACTTAAATCAATTGAGTACAAGAAAACCTCCACTACTTTTTTTTTTTTTTTTTTTTTTTTTTTTAAAGGAAAAGCTAGCTTTCTTTGCACAAAAAAAAGCCTAACAACTTAGATGTCCTCTACAGGGCTCTAATTCTGTCCCAACGTTACTCTGTCCCAGCATGAAGGTTAACAAAAAGAAATCAGGGCAGAAAGGAGGGTAATTCTCAAAGATTTGCAACCCCAAGTTGATGAATTCCAGGGCAGCCCAACTCCCAGCACTGGAAATCCCATTTTCTGTCCTTGGGGAAGGGGCAGCATGCCATGGGGTGGCTGTGGGGCACTTACTGCCTGGTCTGCTCCCGATTTGTGTAGGTGACATTAACCACAGCAGTCTCACTGTCTGTGTTCACTGCAACAAAAGAGACAGAAATTAGAGCCAGTGTGAGCAACCTGGGCCACTGTCCATGGTCTTTGGTCGTTTGACAGTGCCTGTCCTGCTTTATTACAGGGATGTCCCTGTTTTGGCCAAGCAACAAGAGGACCCACAGATCAGACTTGGACAACTTTAGCCACGGATACCACTGACAAAGAACAACGTGTGCATCCTCTCCCTCGTCCAGCCCCAAATAGCTAGGGCAGAAAATATTTATACAACAGCAAGTTGGCTCCTCCTTTCAGCCTTACCTTGCTCACAGTTTTCCACAGTCCCATATTGTGCTAGCAAGCCATCCAGAACCTGGGAAATGGAGAAAAAACCCATTACACCTTGACAGTCAGGACAGACCTAGGAAATACAGTCAGTCAATGAAGGCAGATTTCTGGTCATTAAGATTTCACAAGCAATCAGATGTGAAAAGGTGCTGTGTGAGCTACGATGTTGGGTCAACAGGCCCCAGAGCTGGAGCTGGGGAGCAGGGAAGGGCAGCAAGAAAAGAGAGAAGTCTCAGCAGCTGGGAGGAAAGATCCATGTTGTTCCTACAATGGATAAATCATATAACGCTCTTATTAATGGGAATTTTGTTGCTGGACCTTGCGTTGCTTCTAGCAGCTGAACTGACCCCTGCACAGAAGAGGAATAGCTGCATGGACACAAGGGTACAGCACCATTAGACCCAGTTTAAAACTAAGAAAGGGACGAACCAACTGTAATCCCAAGTACAGAAACTCAGTCCTTAAATGTGCCCCACACTTCTCAGTGCAAATCCTCATGTCCCAGGCGTGTGCCCTGCTCCCTGATCCCCTTACCTCCCATCGCAGCTGGGGTGGGATGTTCCGGATTTGAATTTTCCGGCTCCTGAAAGAAATGAAAAGCAATTAAAAGCCAGATTTGGTGTCAGCAACGCGTCCAGCTTGCACTGATCTGCTCCTCATTGAGGTACCTAATCAGATCTTACATTCCCACATGCTCCCAGGGTTTCTGATGACTGTTAATGACACCCCACTTGGCTCTGCATTAACACTGCGAGTTTCACTGGGAGCAAGATGCCCAAATCCACCAACCTTCCTGCACAGGCACAGCTACAAATGCTGAGCTCTACCAGACTGATTACAAGGATTAGAAAGCAAAAAAAGGAGCCATGTAGTCATTTTAGCTTGAAGGCAAATCTGGAGCACAAAAGGGAGACCGTGGGGATGCCCACGGCACCTGGAAACTTGGCTCCACCATCCCAGTTGGTCTCCGGACATTTCTCCACTCACATTTCTGGCTTTTTCAAAGCTATTTTTCCTAAAATAAAATATTTTTGGGGGAGATTTGTGATGCCAAATTGACCCTGGATGTGCAGCCATAGATGGCTGTGGTCCCTGGGGCAGCTCCAGCACCTGCACGCAGCCACACTGCTGTCACCCTAGGAGCTTCTACCGACACAAAATGCTGAGAAATGATTTTTCCTCACTGCTGTGATGTTTCCACCACGTGTTGCTGCCACCTCCTGCAGTGTCAACACTCCCAAACGCTGCGTACAAGCAAAGGGATGGGGAACACATCCAGCTGAGCCTCGCATCCTGGCTCAAAGCACCCAGCAAAGCACTCAGCCTGCAGCAAAAGCACCCATAGGTGCCCAGATATACCTTTAGCTGGTGCAGCTTTGCACAGGAAAATGCACCAGCACAGTTCTCCTTGGTTAAACCTCTGCCCTCCTGCTAATGTCACTGCAAAATGTTCCAACATTACAGGGAGCTGATCACGCTCCCTGTAATTTCAGCCCTCTAAGCCTCAGCACCTAATTTAAGGCCCAACCTGAAATGAGTGCCTAAGGACAGCTGGGAGAAGGCATCTCCCTGCAAGCTCACTGGATACAGAACTTTGAGATCCCTAAAGGAAAGGGAGATGGAATGCTATGAGCATCACATGCAGCTCAGCACTGGCAGCACCTTTTCAGGTAACACCTCTGGACCCACACCCATCGTGGACCTGGGATTCAAATCCAAAATATTTGTGAATGTTTGAAATAGTCCAAAAAAAAAAAAATCAGAAAAGATGAAATTCTGGGTTTTTATCCTCTAATTACACAGCTCCAGAAGGTTCAGCTTGTTTGTCAAGAAGAAGCCAGTCAAAAGGAATGAGTGTTGTTTAGATGTGGAGGGCTGATGAGGAATCCTTATCCCATTGGGATCTGCCTGGAGAGCATCTCCTGACCTGAGCAGCAGATTCAACACACACACACACACACACACACACACACACACACACACAGAGAGCAAAGCTCCCAGAAGGACTGAGCTGGTCAGCAGGTTTCCAACAGAACCAGAAGGGATGTTTCCCAAAGTCACTCAGATTCAGACTGGAGGGATGGAATGGCCAAACAGGTTTTGGTTTGCTCTGCCATTGGAAAGAGAAAAGGAAGCAAAGAAATATATATTTGGCACTGCTACCAGCTCAGCCATTGGGAAGCCTCCAAAACACCAAATTTTGTTGCTGCTATGGAGGCAAACTGGGTGGATGGGGAAAAAAAAGAACCCTGAACCCTTAAAAATGCATCATCAGGAGGGATGAAGGGAGAAAGGGGGGAGGGGATCACGCTATGAAACCAGATCCCTTGTTTACATGCTAATCCACATCCCAAAATGAATGGAAGAGAGATTAAGAGATTCAGAATGCAAAGAATGCCACAGTCCAGGGAGGGTCACAAGGATCTGAACTGATGGAGGAAACCACATCTCCAACCCACCCACCCCTGCCCCAGAAACTTCTCCAGATAGCTCCCAAGCATCCGCACAGGCAGAGCATGTGTTCTTCACATACGTGACCAGAATGAAATGCACCACGGAGAGAAAAGAGCCATTTATGTCCCCGCACCGTCATTCTGATGGTGGCATCTCATTTTCTCCCCCTAAAAAGAAAACCAAAACCCTCCATCCGAGGAGCCAGCACCCTGAGCATTCGCAGCCCATCTCCATCAGTGCCTGTCCTGCAGAAGGGCTGTGTGCCACAGGGCTGCACCCTATGGGCCAGCATCACACCGGAGCCCGCATGGGTCCAGCTCAGCTCCCTGTGGTGCATGGAAATCTCCCTCCCGAAGTGCAGAGCCCTGCTCAGCTTCGGCTCATTCCAAGCCCCGTGGTTAGAATTACAGAGGAAGTAATGAATAAATAAACCCCGTCTATTTGCTTTGCTTGTAAGCAGGTCCGACTGGATTTAAACCCTTGTCGTGAAGTGCCGCTCTATCGGAACAGCCCAGTTCTGCTCCTTCCGACCTCTGCTCCGTGCAAGGCTTTACTCCAAATAAATAACTCCGCTCGCTGATGATTCCTGGCTTTTTATTCACCGTGTGCCAGAGCTGGAGCTCCTCTCACCACTCACGAGCTCAGCACGCGACCTCGGCTGGGGTCTGCACACAGGGGATAACGGGGGAGCAGCTGAGATGGCTGCGAGCACAGAGCTGTGGGTCCCAGCAATGCATCCCATGCTGACACTGCTCTTGGTGACTATGGGATGTCAGCAACCAACTGCGGCAGTCCTCCAGTGCTCACAGACATGCAGAGCTGCCCAGCAGCCCCGTGCAGACATCCCTGTCAACTGAGGAGTTGACACCTTGGAAATCAGGAACCGAGCAGCTCGGTGGTCCTCAGCAAACCTTTCCCAACCCAGATAGGGTTCACTGGAAAGATAAAACCCAAACTGATGCACAGAGATGGAGCAAAGTGCTACAGAGCAACCTGGAGCATCCAGGGCACGGAGGAGGTATCCTCATCTATCCAATGCCAACCCAAGGGAGATTTCTTGCCCTCTCTCCCCTCCTGTGCCCATCAATGCAGCGCTGGGGCAGAGCATGTGGCTCGTGAGAAAAAGCACACCAGCAACAGTCTCCTTTCCAGAGCACACAAACCAAAGCAAAGCTGCTTTTTTTTGAAGCAGCAGCCCTGCTCATTGACAAAATGCCCACTGCTGCCCCCTGACACACTCAAACCCGGGGGAGATGACTCTTTATCCCAGTGCACCCAAAGCCCTCCCAGCATCGCTGCCAGTGCCACAGCAGCAGCCACACGCTGCCCATCCCCCTGGGCACACAGTGCTGTAATCACACCGGCCAAATTGAGTCTGCTTTTGTTTGTTTTCAGTTTTTAAATCTCACTGGGAAATACCTCAACAACAGATTCAGCTGTTGGGATCTCCTTTTGCAACAGGGAAGGTGGCCAGAGCCCTTCATTAAGAACCTGTTGGCAATCCCCCCGGGATTGGCACAGCAGCAATGACAGGGACCCAAGCAGGGGGCACTGACCTGCTCCAAGCCGGGCTGGGGGCCAGCAGGAAGATGGAGCCAGCTGCCACAAACGGTGGCAAAACAGTACCAGGGCAGCCTCTTCCTGCTCAAGGTTTCCCTTCCCTTTTGCAAAAGCCCTAAGTGATGCTTTCGAGGCGATGCTCTAACAGGCAGAGGTGCTCCTTGCTGCACTGCAGGGGAAAAGCTGGGTGCTTGGAGAGGAACACCACTGTGCCCATAGCAGAGCAGCAGCAGCTGGGATAAAACTCAGGTGTGTCCACATCCCACCTCACCCTACAGAAATGCCTCCTTCCAGAAAGTGCTTGGAGGTGACACTTCACCAGCATAGCAGTGAGGACACAGTAATGCTGCTTTTCATAGAGTCATAGAATGGCTTGGGATGGACCCTAAAATGCATGGAATGCCTTGGGACAGAAAGGACCTGAAGGATCACAGAATGGCTTGGGACAAAGGGACCTTAAAGATCACAGATTGATTTGGGTTGGAAGGGACCATCGATCCAGATTTTATCCAGACAGCTTGATTTCAATATAGTCCCAAAGCACGTGGCCTGTTTAGTGAGCTCCTGCTGGAGAAAGTTCCAGCCCCAAATACCACAAGCAGCCAGAGCCCACCCTGTGTTACAGCATTGGGTCAAGATGCATAGATGCACCAGAGCTGCACGAACACAGCTCAAGGCTTCTGGGGGATGCTCCCTTACATCCAATTCCTCCCAGACCTTTCTCCACCCCCACTACAGATTTCTCAAAGCAAAGATGAGAGCACCGGGGCACTGAGCGCTTCCAGCAAAGCACAGCCAGGCACCAACCATAGCCCTCTCCTCCTAAAACCACTTCTGGAGCTCCTGGGGGGCAATAAGCGAGCAGCCAATGCTGCAGACACCGGGAGACACACTAGAACTGAACAATGTTCAGGATGGATATTCAATCAAATGCAAATGTTATGCAAATTTAGGGTCTGAAATAAAAAAAACAGCGCATCCCTGATTCAATTAACAGCATTTCATTTATCTAGTTAAGCTTTGATTCAGGAAAGCACTTAATCCTGTGCTAAATGCGTTGTTGGTAGTGGTTCTTAATGTTTTAAACACTTCTAAATAGGAAAATGTGGTTGCTAAGACACAAACGTTGCTGGGGGGACTGGGAGAAAAGTTGTAGCTGAAATCACGAGTTTTTCCCTTTTTAAATCGATACGCTTTCAATTTAGCAGCATCTCTGTGAGGTGGAAATATCATCCCTGTACTCACTTCATTGACAGGGAGATAAGAGCATGGAGAGGGAAGCGCCTGCTCCCCATCGCACCCCTGAGCACAACCCAGCCCCACTGGGGCTTTCCAGGTGGGATCTGCCCCAAGTTTCAGCCACTTCAACTTTGATTTTCACTTCCCCTTCCAAGCTGACACAGCTCTCAGCTTCCACACGTGCCATTAAGCTCACTGAAACGTAAGGCAAAAAACAAACAAAAAAAACAACATAACCACATCCCAAATCCACCAGGTGATGCTCAAGCAAGCCCAGAGTCACTGCTTCCTTGGAAGAACAGGTTTGACTTTTGTAGCCTTTGTGATCTGGTAGAAAAAAGCCTCAGTGTGGGCATGAGGAGGAACCACAGAAAAGCCCTCTCCTAAGCCTGTACTGAAAGCAGAGCTCTGAGATTTGGAGCCACCACATTTACTTTGTGCATTAACACCGAGCAGTAAACATCAAGTGTGCAAAAATCAAGTTAAAAAAAAAACCACAGATTTGACTTAGCATCATTTCCTAAAGGTTGGTGGGAGGGGACACCCCCAAATTAAGGGCATTTTCGGCAGCACTGAATTTCTCTGCTGAGCTCAGGCCATCGCTGCCTTTTCCTGGCTGTGCTCTCCCACTGAGGTCCCCCGTGCAAAACCATGACACTTCCAGACCTCAATTTAACACAACTGGAGCAGCAAACCAACTTACTGCAGTATCCTTCACTGGGATACACGTGGCTCACATCCTTCATGCTAAAACCACCTTGAGCTCTTTTGAGCTCATTCCTTGCAGATTTGATCCAGAAATGATGCAAAAGCCCACCCCCCGCACACACTTTGAGATCAGGCCCCTCTCGAGATCACACCCTTTAGGAAATGAACAAAGACATTCAGCTTCTTGTGGCTGGAGAAGCACCGAAGCAAACCAGCCCTGGGATTCTGGAGGAATGTATCCTCCATGCAACAGCCTCACCCGGTCCCACTCACCCTGGCTGGAAGTTATCCCTGGCAAGCAAGCACAACATGATTAATCCTTCCCATCAATCATCCCAGCAACCAGAATTTGATCTTGGACTAATAAATCTGTCTAATTGGTTTCTCCCCATTAGCTCTTTTTTGGAATCACACTTAATAATTGATGAGATTTTTCAGGGAGATGCCAAGAATGAGAAGTTGTTCATGAACACGCCTTGAAAGCCCCGGAGAACTGAGTCTTGTTTTTAAAAGAAGTGCTACAACTCAGGCACAGGGAGAAAGACAGGATAATACTCAGGCTGTCCTATATTCCCTCCTTTATGAACCTGCAGTGCTATCTCATTCCGTTCCCCCAGTCCCATGTAGATGGTGCTGGCACGGAGCTCACATCAACCCACCTGAATGCAGAAGACACAAGAAATCTCGAAAGAAATTTCTTAAAACCTTTATCCTCAACAAACCCAGGGGAAGACTTATCATCCCCCCGTTAGTCCTTGCCAAATCAATACATCGAGTATCTGCAGACAGGACAAGTTTAGCAGTAAGTAATAGAGAGGCAAGACGGATGGGTTTCACACAATACATCCATTATCTTTCCATTCTAATTCACTGGCAGTTCGCCATTTATTGAAGGACTATTTCTGATGCTCAGGACACGTCCCAAAACCAAGCCCAGCTACACTTGGTGGGCACCCACAACACAGCTCCAGACGTGACTGGGACGCATGGGTTCCTTCCTGGCAAACTCCAACCACAGCAGCTCACACCCATTCCTACTGAGTCTCCAAACACAAAGTTAAGAGATTTTCATCCCTTAAGAAGACCTAAAAGTGCAAATCTTAAATTGATCTTCATCCAATCTGACCCTTGAGCTGGTGCTGGCCACAGCTGAGCACGGGCTGGACTATGAATATGGGAACATACAAAATGCTCTGAGGCAGTTTTCTTGCAGATATAACATGTAGAGAGAGGGAAAGAATAATGACTTGCTTCTCATCTTTCATTTGCACATCTCAAAGCACATCTGAAACCATTAACCTGGAGAGCAC
This sequence comes from Callipepla californica brunnescens, assembly GCA_023055505.1. Lineage (NCBI taxonomy): Eukaryota > Metazoa > Chordata > Aves > Galliformes > Odontophoridae > Callipepla > Callipepla californica. The sequence continues at coordinate 2,600,134 of JALIRH010000045.1, forward strand.
CACTAAAGCAGTGGGGCAAGGGAACACACAGCAGCATCTACTCATCCTCAGAGTCAAACTGAGCACTTCCAAGTCCACTGCATTTTGGTCTGTGTCACTTTTTGTTGATTCCTGATTTATTGTGACCACATTCAGAGCATCACCCTTCACCCACCATGACTGCTTTTGAGCAGAAAAGATCCTCAGGGTGCATTCACGGGTTCTCTCCCGGCCACACACCTCCAGGAACCACCAGCACAGCAGATGCCAGCCCAACAGGTTTCCTGCTGTCCTCCCTCAAATCCAACAGTGCATAAAATAAAAGCTCAGATGGTGTGAAACCCACAGCACGGTCATCCCAACCCCTGTCCCTTTGTCACCACCCCCATTAGGACCGAGGTTTCAGCTGGTGGCACCCACTTCTCCTTGCCACCAGAGGGCACTTCTGCCCTCCTCCAGTTCCCAGTACGCCTTTCTAACTGGTTTCCAGTGGTTGCGATGGTGCTGTGGGATCCGGGAAAGCAAGTTCAGGCACTGCAAAGCAGCTGATAGCAGTGGAGACCCCAAAGCCCATCAACACATGCTCTATGATGGATCTTAAGCCTCTTTAATCTGTTAATATTTAAGCATCTTTACCAGGTGATCGACAGGTGTCACTGTATTTCACATAGCTTGCTTAGAGCAAATGGTCAGGGCCACCTTTTTCTTCTGCATTTCCAGTTCAAGGACAGCAGGGCATTGGCTTAGAGACTCTAGAAACACCACAGGCTCAGAGAAGTTCAAGCAGGGAAAAAGATGGGAAAAAGAGCTTAGGAGAGCTGCAGAGATCCAGGTCCCCACAATGAGGTAGTGCACCAGTGGCACTGAATCTGTTTCCAAGCCAGATCAGGTTAAATCAGTGCAACCACTGCATGCAGACAAGCCCTCAATGATCCAAGTGGACTTACCATAGGAATCTAATGAGAATCCAGAAGTTACAACTCAGATTATCCTATTTCACCAACCTAACGCAAGGGCAGAGACCCCTTCACCAAAACTCAAGCTGAAACCCACGATGCCATCCTCACATCTGCCAGCCATCCCAGTACGGGCAATGAGGTGTCATGAGGCTTTCCAGCCCTCCAACAGCCTGCAGAGTGTGAGACAGCTACAAGCACCCCACATGGCATCTCCCATTGCATCCCTCATCATACCCACCATGACATCACCCACTGCACTGCCCGTCACCTGTGGCATCCCTCCCTGCATCCCCCATGGCATCGCGTGTCACACTTCTCCCTGTATCCCATCTGGCACTGCCCATTGCATCCCATGTGGCACAAAGCTGGGCACAGACACTATGGGATCTCCCACAGCCCCTCAGAGCTCTCTATGCACAGGGTTCATCCCAACAAGGAAAACACAGAAACACCCCAGGGTGAGATTGGTGTCATGACCAAGCCTGTGGTTGAGCCCAAACCAAATTAAAAGTGCTACGTTTTCTTCTACTGACAAGTGATACAAAAACACTCCCGTGCTTCTTCCTAAGGGAAGATAAAGAGAACCAAAACACGAGATTAAAAAGTACAAATGGGACCCTTTTTTCCCCCCTGCCTCCATTTCCAGCACAAATTTTAAATACAAAACAAGAACAAAAAGTTCTTCATCAAACCTACTCGGAGCCACGAACTCCCTCTTCAGAAAGGAGGCGAGGGCAAAGCAGAGCCCACCAAAAAGAAAAAATCACACCCTTTGGGAGCAGGAGGAAAGATGCCAACCAACCCACCAAGGCTGCACCCACAGAGCCCACGTGGGCTGTGGTCCTGTGTCCTCCTTAAGTCCCCAATGTGTGGTACAAGGTGACACAAGGGGTTCTCAGACCTCCCTGGCCACCTCCTTTTCACACCAAAGCTGGATGAGGAGCTGAAGAGATGTACATTTTGCAGATGGGGCAATCTCTCAAACTTATCCATTTCGTTTCCTGTCTCATTTTCTATGTATTTACATCAAGAGGGTCGGGATTAAGAGGAGAAAAGGCTGAAGTTCCAGTAAGAGCAGGAGCTGGGAAACTGCAAGGATGGGGTTTTCCAACTTCACTGCTGCCCACCTCATTACAGAAGTGCCTCAGCAAAGCCACTGAAACCCCACCAGGACTTCGGCACAGGCAACACGAAAAGCCAAAGCAACACCCCCATCCCATCCCCCCCACCCCACATTAAACTCAATGCACTGTTAGGGAAATCCTGCACAAAGCTCCCGGAATATCTGATCTGGATTTTTTCCTAAGTGAATTCCCCACAGACACGTTCATGCCCTCTCTCCCGTCTGCCTTCCATAAACATTCGCATGGCCAAGTTTTACTGGCACAAACAGCGGCAGAAAGCGGCTTTCAAAGCTGCACCAACAACTTGTGGGGAAACCGAACGTAAAATTTACACCGTGCTCACACTCAGGGCGGGCAGGATGGAGGAAGACTCACCCATGCAAGCTTCTCATCCAAGCCACAGCTTTAAAGACGTTACACAGCTCAGTATCCACAAAAGGCATCAAATAGAAAAGCCACAGCTGATGTCACCTTTGCTATAGGAAAGAATTGGGTTCTGCTGTAACCAAGCACTCATCAATGTCTACATGATGTTCATCACCGTATGCTTAGGCTCAAATTCAGCACATCCTGAAGCAGCAGAGAAAAGGGGGACTTCCCCGTTTAAAAGCGACTTGTGAAGCCGGCTTTAGAAGCACAAAACTTATCTGGGGGCTGTGGCTTCTGCTGGAATTACAAACAGCTCCATAGGAGCACAAACAGCAGCCACTGCCTCCTCGTCCCTACATTTTCTTTCACTCTTCATTCATTTGTTCGATTTGTTTGTAAATACTTTCATGCCTGAGGCTCGAACCATAGACAAGAAAACACACAAATATTTATGTACATATGTATATATACACTCTGGTGCTCAAGTTGGCTTAGATGAAACCAGTATTAAACAAGGAACAATCTGGATAAGATTGACAGCCCTGGATGTAAGGCAGAACATCAGAGCTCATCCCACCCCAGGAGGTTTCCTGTTAAAGATACAGTGTTTCCCAACACCTTACAGGCATTTAATACAGATATCAGTTACTTGCAGCTGGTTCTGTGCACACATTGTACCCAGAAGGTCTGATCCCACAACCCTGAATCAAAGGAGAGTTTAAGCAAAGGCAGTCGACCTGCAGGTGACACATACCAGAGAAAACAGAGACAGAAGTGAGAATGGAGAGCTCCTGGACCACACCATCCCCACCTCCGTGCAACTCAGTGCCCATAAGACTGCATTTAATCCCCAAATCCTGATCTCTTCTCAATGCATGCTGGCCAGGAGGATCTATGCTCCCCAAATTCCCCATCTGACAAGCTTTACACTCCAAGCCCAACATGCAACAGCTCTCAGAGCAGCTAAGAGCACCAAAGCAGCGGGACAAGCAACTTTTCTGAGGCAGCACCCTCTGCAGCATCAGCACCAGAGGGACAGCACTGATTGAGCCCTCTGGGCACCATCTCACAGATCCACATCTCAATAACAGGAACCACAACAGGCAGATCCTTCAGGAGCACTCAGTGCATCAGGTGCTAACACAGCTCTTCCTCAGATGCTTAAATACAACTTGGAAAATCCGGCTCCACTTGCAAATACAAACCCCCACCCCACCTCCTTTCGTTTGGCTCTGGATCACCATTCCCCCCTCCATCCCACACTTCAGCAAGGAGCCTGCTCTCCCTGAGGAGCTACGCTTTCAACTTGTAAAAAAGCAAGCTGCTGCACGGGACCTTCATCTGAGTCAAACTTGCTCCTTTTTGTGCAAATCAATTTCACTGCCACCCCCAGTGCTGCTTACGCTGCTCGATGCAGGACCTGCACTGTGCATGGAGCCCTGCCAGCTGTGCACGCTCCCACTGCACGGCTTGCCGCTGCTTTTATTACGGTTGCACGGCAGCAGTGGGGAGCTCAACCTGGTGGACCGCTCGTGGAAATCGTGGACCTGATGCAGCCGGGGCTGCACGTGCACTGCGTTCTGCTCCCTTCAGCTGCTCTCCTCCGTGCAGACCAGGCAATTAAGGCGGGCAGAAAAGTGTGAAATTTCAACTCTGACCATGTCAGAGCTCCCAAGTGTCAGTTACAATAAAATAAATGACCCATTTCCTGATGGATTGCGAGGGCTCCTCCGAGACGAACGGACGGACAGATTCCTCCATTTGTTTATTTTCTCTTTTTCTGGCAGAAAGGCTGCGCTCCTCTGCTCTTTGGCATCGAGGGCTGCAGCAGCTTGGGATGCTCTCGCTCCCGTGCCGCTGCCTGGCAGCCCCCTCCTGGCTGCTGTCCCCAGTAACACCCCTCCCCTTGAGCCCTGCCAACTCCTGGCACACCTCCTTCAACAAGAAGCTCCAGAGAACCCCCTCTGCTCTTCTTGCAGCCCCTGGGAGCCAGCACTCACCTGCAGAGCCCACAAAACCTCCTCTCCGCATGCCAGCACCAAACCCGACGCAACGAAGCCAAACCCCAGGGCATGGGACAGGGTCATGCAGTGTCACCCACAGGGAGGGCTGGCAGGAGCCAGCACGGGGGCACTGAGCTAAAAGAGAGCTCAGAATTGAGCTGGTGCCCCCAGCGAGACCCTTTCCAAAACGCTCCGTTTGTTGCCAGTTAAGTCCAGGGGGAAAAAAAACACCTGAGTGGGCTTCAATGAAAGCGTGCCTTTTCATTTTAATCTTTCTACTTGAAATTGTCTAGATCCCTCCTGCACTTTCGGGAGCGTGCTAGGGACGCTGAACGCCAACAGATGGCAAAGCGGTTTCCCTCTCCCATTCAGTAGGTGATTAAATCAGAAAGACGATGCACTCCGGGTTGAAGACCACCAGCTTTAAACAGCACCTGACACTTAACTTCCCAACGGGAGAACACTTCATTTTCCCAGGGGCTGTACCGATGTCTGAGCACTACAAACCCTCCTGCTTTGGTCTGGGGTATCTCCATTAGCTCTACAGCAGAGCTCAGGGGGAAGGGATCCAGGGGGGAGGGACTGGGGAGGGTCTCATTCCTCCACCCATCCCCCATAGGTTTTTTGTTGTTGCTTTTGCAGCTTGGGTCTTGAAGCTGCCCGAGTAGAGCAGTTTGCACCTCTCCCCAGAAAACAAGCAGCAAAGGCAAAGAGCTGCACCCACCCCCGAAGAACTGCTCACAGAAATAAGAGGAGACCTTGCAATTCCCCCCACAGCATCTGGGGATGCAGGGACACTTTCCAGGTGAAGGCCGGTGAAGGTTTCTGAGCTAAATTCACAGACTGCACATACACTGGGAACGCCCAGACAGCACCGGAGTGCAGTCAGGATAACACAACACACAGATTTCAGAAGCAGACAGGAACACCCCCCGCCCCAGTTTGGGGCTTTTAACTATTTAAAAACCAATTAAAATAAGAGGAGAAAAAAAGAGAAAAACTTTCCTAGCAAGCAGACCGTCCCACAAGTGCCTCGACAACACGTCTCAGAGAAGCAAAATGCAACTCAGAGCAAGGCAGGATGCTGCAGGATGTTACCCCCCTCCCCCCCCCCCCAATCTCCAATGCATTTTCCTCCTTCCCTCCTTGTTTTTCCTATTTATTTTAACTTTGCTTGGGAAGTGGGTTTTTTTTAAGCCCCTCGGGCGCTCTGTGCAGGATTCCTCCAGGTTATCTGAACACATCACGCTGGGCAGAATAAGGATTTAAAGATACAAAAGGCTCAGCCCCACCAGCCCTGGCAGAGAGGAGGAGGACAAATCCTACACAACCCCATTTCTGCTGTTTTCTCCCCACTATCCCTTCTTCCAGCCCAGTTTCCTTGGTGTCTGGGAAACCCCCACAAACTGGAAGATTCATGCAGTTCAGGACGGGGACTTAGGAGCTCACACTTCAGCTGCTCAGTGCCTCCAGGTATGCTGAAAATGAGTTTTCACCTACATATGATTTTCCTTTTTTCCCCCCCCCCTCTGCTGAATCAAAACCCCCCCAAAAAGTCTCCTCAACTCCTCCAAAACGTGTTTTCTCAAAAGAAAACGGCAAACTCAGCTCCACAAATCCCTTCTGCTCATCTCTTGTCCCTTCCTCACTTCTGGGGGAGGCTGTGGCTCCCATTCCCCCCACCCCCCCATGCCACACAGGTACAGCCCCACCTCCACCGAGCTCATACAGAACCAGCTGCTAGACAGAACTAGCAGCATCGGCAGGGAAGGAGGAAAAAAATCCTTCCTAGCAGCCTTGAAGTAGCAGGCAGACATCCCCAGCTTGCTAAATTCAGCACATTTGGAAACAAGGCACACGCTGCAGAGGGGAAGGGGCTGCAGGCAGTTCCTCCTGCTCCCCACCCCACCCCAAACTGCAGAGCCCTGGGCTAACCTCACCCTCCCAACCCCCCCAAAGCGAATGCTGACTCTGGAAAACATTAACATTTCTGGGGGTTGGGGCAGAAATCCTCTCCTTTTTTATTTTTATCTTTTTTTTTTAATTCTGAAAGGTCTCAATTTTCAAAGCAAGTACTTTAACCCCACTTCCCTTATCCGTATCTCTGAGCTTTGTTTGCTTGTTTTTTAACCTAAAAGGCAAAGACAGAAACACAGGTTAAACAGGAGAAGGGGACTCAGACCTTGGAACTGCCCCTGGTGTGGCAGATCTATTTTATTGCCACCAAATTTATTCTTTTCTTGCGAATGCCACAAAAAAGAATATAATCAAACACTTAAAGGGCATCTAGGCAGGACAAAGCCCACCTTCAATGGGTTCTAAACTTGAAGCTGGAGAACTAAATTGCAATTTCTCATCCTTTCTCCTGCTTGGAGAGGGGGAAATAAGAAGGATTTCTTTAAACTTCAGGCTGCAAACTGTTAAATACACTCCTCCACCCCAGTACGTTAAAATTGGTTAAATTACCCCAGCTCCGAACCTAACTGACAAAACTTGCTGACAAATTATTAATCCCTAATTGAATTACAAATTATTCCTAGTTTTTCTACCTGGAAATTAATGCGTTTTAACGATATCCAAGTGATCTCAGCAGCCCAAATTCAGAACCACGGAGCTCCCGGCTCAAAGATGGGCACTGAGAACAAACTGAAGAACTCTGTATTACCACCACCGTTTCTGGGGGCTCAAGAGAAGTAAGGAACAAACCAACCCCCATCAAACAGCCTTGGAAAGAAGTGTTCCTCCAGCCTCACCATTTCCATACCTCGCTGCGAACAAGGGTGTTCCTAATTATTATTAATTTTTTTTTTTTAATAAGCCTATAATTTGTAAGATGGATCTGTTTAAAACAGCTCTTAGGAACGGATTAAGATTACGTTTTGTCTCAGTGTTCCGGAGAACGCCTTTGTTTGACATGAAAAAGAAGCACCAAACTTTTTTTTTCCTCCCTCACTCACCCTCCCCCCCCCCCCCCACCATTCAATTTTCACACAATTAAAATAAAATGGGGGAGAAAGGCACATTTTCTGACTGCTATTTACAAACGAAGAGAGCACGCTGGCTGCTATCAGAAGTCTTACACTTTTCCATCTCAATTCATCGAGTGGTTACACACACTGAGCGTTCCTCCAGCGAGCAAACAGATTCTCAAACAAGGGCTTAAAAATAAAAGAAGTCACAGCTTCAGGGTTTCTCCATCCAATGCCATGCACTGCACCGTACCTCCACATCCTTAACACCATTTCATAATTCCCACCTCCACTCAGGAGCTCAACTGACCCTTCTGAACACGAGTGCTTCAGGAATGACCCCTACTTCAAAACACCCAGCACAAAACCCTCCTAGCTTTAAGCCTACTGCCTGTTATCAACCCAACTCCCTCTTCCCCCCCAATTACTCGCTTTCATTCTCTCTGGTCGACTCACTTCCACATTCCTCATATTTGGAATGTCTGCTTGATGGATTCACTTTTTTTTCCCCCCCCTCGCCCCTCCTCCTTCCTTCCTTCATTCATTCTTTCTAATGCTCTCCACTGAGCTCTTTTCAGGTTTGGAGCTCCCACCTACCCCCCACCCTGATTTTTTTCATTTCGACTCAGAAAAAACAAACTTTGTTTTGTTTTTCCCTGCCTTAAAAATATATTTTTTTTCCATTACTTTTAACCTTCCGTAGAATAAAAAGGAATCATTTTTTTTCAGATTGTAGAAAACACATTTTCAGCTTTCCCCAAATCACAGAAAAAAAATTACTTCAGAACAGCACTAAAGATGCATTTAACAAATGGTTTGACTCCTAGAAACTCTTAACGAAACATTATCAGAAATGACCCTTTTTTGTTGTTGTTTTTTTTTTAAACAGATACTTTAAAGTTTGGGGTTTTTATTTTATTTGTGCTCCCCGTGATTACTAAGATAAGTTGCAGCTTTGAACGTTATTTGGAAGACAAAAAAAAAAATCATTGTAATTAAACAACTCTAAATCAGTTCACCCTCCCTGTGAATTTTGGTGCACGCACCGATCACTCTCACATCACATTAACAAATTTTCTGGGTTTTTTTTAACCCATTTCTGCCACAGGATTTGAGGACAGGAGGGGTCTTAACGAAGGAAATACACCAGGCAGGGGAGATTTATTTGCAACATCCAATTTCATCGTACACGTCCCTTCCCAAAAGCATCCAGCTCAGCTCTCCTGACCTTCAGCATTTGCACTTTCAACAAGAAACACGACCATAAAGCTGAGTTTTATTTTGTAAGTTATTTGGAAAGCGTATCACTGACCATCGCTCGCTTTCTCACATTTCTACACTAAAATAAGTGCATCTAAAAGCGAGGTTTGGGGGGTGGGGGAGGTGGGTTGCTTTAGATCACACCAGAACCCATCTGATTTCGTCCTCTCTGCTCACACTTAATTAACCATATCCTGCTCTGTGTGCCTTTAAACTGGAAAATCCAGTCTTAAAAACAAGCAGAAAGCAAAAAAGAAAAGAAGGAAAAAAAAAAAAGAAGGAAAAAAGAACAGGCAACAACTTCAAACCAGAGACAGTGCCATCACTTCAGCTTTTATCCAGAGGGGAGGAAAGCAAAACAGGCAGAAAAAAGTCCCCCAACAACCTGCAGAGTTTACAGCTGTGCCACAGTTGCCTTTGCTGACCCAGAAACACAAGCTGGCATCCCAAAACTGAAGCAGAGAAACTGTAGCAACCTTCCCACCAAGCATCCAGCCACCCCACCTCGGCTGATAGAAGCGATCTGCAGCAGAGCACATGAAGAAGTCAACAGCAAAAATGGCTCCTGCAGCTTTAAAGGCAGCGGATGGGGCTGTGGGGCTCAAACCAAAGCCCCCTCTCGCCCCCAGCCCAGGATTTAGCAACACGAAACGTAATGAACCGCACTTCTCCTGGTTCTCATTAAACCACGCTAACGAACCTTCCCTTCGCTTCCCCCCCATTGTAAAGTTTCACCCAGCATTTCTTTGAATTACAGACGCCAAAGAAATATTTACATTTCCATTGAATTTCTCCCGGAGTGCTCTTAGCAAAAGTCAGAGCGGGAAGAGGGGAGCGGGGAAATACTTTGAGGTCTTCTCCACCACCCCAACCCATTGACCATCCAAAAGTATTACAAACAATTAAAATAAAATCAAATCATGCTGCATCCCCCCCTCCTCCCCTATTTTTTTTTTTTTTTCTGATTTATTTTTGAGCGTTATTACGTTACCCTTCGTAGGGTAATTGCCTTTCCAATAACACACTTAGATTCATTGATAACGGAGCCACAGGGGGACTCTGAACGTCGTAATGACCGATATCGATCCCCCTCCAGCGAGGAGGGACTGGAAAACCCTACACGGGACACACTGTATGCAACGGAGCTCTGCTTTTGGGGTCGGCCCCATCGCGGGGCACGGTTCCCTGCAAGGAAAGGGTTCCACAGCCACCCAACGGGGCCAGGAGGCACATGGGCTCCACAAAGGGGTTCTCAGCCACCAGAAAACCCCCAGAGTTTGGGGAGGAAGAGTTCCCATCTCCACCACGTTGAGCTCTGGGGCGGCCGCCCCATCACGTGGCGGAGCGGCTGCATGGCCCAGCGCGGGCAGAGGGCCTTGAGGAGAGCTTGCCCAGCTCTGGGAGAAGGGGAAAGGATCAGGATCGCCCCAAAGACCCCCACAGACACAACAGTGAACCCCCCGTGCCCAGCAGCTCGCTGCCTGCACCCTCAGGGCCCTCTGAGCCCGGCGTCCCGCGCGCCCTCAGCAACAAAGGGCCAAGAAGATGGGGAGGGCCGGGTAGGCCAAGCCGGGCTGCGATGCCCGGGGAGAGCACGAGGAAATGGGGTTCCTACCCCAAAACCGAGAAGTTGGGGGGCAGCCAGGAGACGGACCAGCACCTCGCATCGCTGGGCTGAGATCCCACTCCAGCATGAGTTGTTTTTTTTTTTTATCTCATTTATCCACGCTCAGTTTTAAGCCCTCGCCCTCCATCCCGGCGAACTGCGCCCGTTAACGAGAAATGAAGCTAACGAGAAATGAAGCAAACGAGAAACGGCATTCGGAGAAAACTCGGCCGTCCTGATGAAGAACAAAAGGGTTTTTTTCGCCCTTCTCGCGGAGCAGCACTGGGAAATTCTTCTTCCAAGTTTGAAAACCCCAACCCCGAACGCCATTCATCACTATGGGGGCGAACGAGCAGCAAAGCACAAAAACGTTTTGGTTTTTAATTTGGTTGGATTTTGGGGGGTTCTTGTTGTTGGGTTGTTTGGTTTTTTTTTTTTGGTAACAAACAGAAGAAAAACTTAAGCCCAAGGAAAAAAAAGTTTCCTTTAAAAACACCCTAAAGATAAGAAAGGGAACGCTGAACCTCAAGGGCCACTCCTCTCCTCGCTGGGCCATACCTAACACCAAAGCACCACCAGATCTCATTCCACATGCACATATTTGGATATATATATATATTTTTTTGGCCTCCTTCCTCTCACGTTATTAATTTTTTTTCACTCCCCCCCATCCAGAAAAAAAATAAATAAAAAGGGGGATAAAAAAAAAAAAGAGGAAAAAGTAATTAAAACACCGTATTACCTTTGCTTTTTAGGTACTGAGTGTTCAATCTCTAGCTGTTTTCCATGAAGCTCCACTTTCCCTAAAAACAAAAATGCGGCTGTTTTTTATGACCTGGGCGGAGTGGTCGGAAAGCTCCGGGTAACATTCTATCATGTGAAACTTCCCCATTTCATCCCAAATCTCTACGAACTGCGTTTTTCTGATCACTCGAGGAGCGCATTACATTCAATAGGAGAGTGACTGGGGGGGGATGGTGGGGGGGTGAGATCGCCGTGCGAACAACGTTCCTTAGGAATATTTAATTCCTTCGTTCCGCTCCGAGCGAAAGAAAACGAAGAATAATATTTTGAGATCGATTATGATTATATTTTTTTTCGTCTTTTGAGCCGCGCAGAGCTCCTCCGGGCAGATCTCTCCTCCTCCCCATTCAAAGAGGAAAAATAAAATAAAATAAAATACTTTAACTCCGAGCTCGAAATGGGTTTCTCTACGAAAACGGGGCGGATTTATTCACAGCCGATTCGTTTATTAATTGGGGGGGGGGGGAGGGGAAGAGGGGAGCAGCAGTGGGGAGAGCCCGGACGGAGCAGCTTTGGGCAAAGGGAAAAAATTCCAACATTTTCAAAAATCCTCTGCTTCCCGGCGAGCTTTTTTATTTTTTTTCTCTCCCCCCCACCCCCCCCTTTTTCCTTCCCCCCCCCTCCACTCTCTTGCGAGCAGCATGGCGACCTTCGCGCTCCTCCGCGCATCACATGCCCCAGGAAACCCAGTTTGAAATCAAAATGGCCAAAGTCCCACCCCACCGCCGACGTCGCCGCGGGACCCCCCACGCCGAGCACCGCCGGGACGGGCGCTGCTCAGCCCCCCCGAGGCCGTGGGGGGGGAACCGTGGGGAGCTGCGGGGGCCCCACTCCTTCCCCACCCCCCACCGCTCAGCCGCAGTTACTGGGGGGGGAGAAGCGGGGTCTGTCCCCCGCTGATGCAAACCCCGACGGGGCGTAACGGCCCGAGCCCCCCACCCCGAGCCCGAACCGCGGGGTGGGCGAACGAGAGGAGAAAGAACCGAAGGACACCGCTTACCCGAAAAAGTTTCGATGGCTTTCATGGCCCACTGCTCGTCGGGGCAGTCCACAAAGGCATAGCCGGACTTGACCAGGAACTGCCCGCTGAAGGAGATCTTGTGGTCGTTGAAGACTTTCTCCAAGTCGGCCGGAGTCACGCTCTCGTTTAGGTTCCCGATGTACAGCTTGTTCATGGTGGCTGCCGGCGGAGCAGCGCTGGGGGGCGGCGGGCGGGCGGTGGCGGCGCGCCGGGGCTCGGAGCGCGGCTGCCGGGGGGGCTCCACCGTACGCCCGCGCCGTCGGACAGCGGCCGCCCTCTGCCACCCTACAGCCGGGGCGGGGGCTCGGCGGTCCTTTTCTTTTTTAAACACTCCCTTCCCCCCCCTCCCCCCCACCCCGTTTTGTTGGTTTTTTTTTTTTTTTCCCTTCTTTTTTCGATTTGGGTTTTTTCTTTTTTTTTTTTTTTTTTTGGAGGGGGGGGGGGGGGTTGGGTTTTCTTTCTGTCGCTTGGCGGGGTTTTCTTCGCTGAGAGGTGCGGCGGAGGCGGCTGCTGGGGTGGGGGGTTCCTATGGAAGGGGAAGGGGGGGGGGGGGCGGCGCCGGCTGCGGGGCCCCCAAAGCGGCGGAGCGGCACCGGAGCGTCACCGGACGCCTTTCGGCAGCCGGGCACCGCCTCTAAATAAAACCGACCTGGAAAATGAGTGAAAATGTTTGCGGGAGGAAGCCACGTGGTGATGGGAGAGGGCCCGGCCCCCGGGAGGAGGGGCCGAGGGGGGGGGAGGGGGCAGCCGTCACTTAATTATTTATTTTAATTTAAATACTACGTTATTTACCTCCACACACGCACACACACACCCCTTCGGAGCGGGGAGCGCACCCACTCTGCGTTCCCCTCGGACCCCCTCCACCCCCACCCCCCCCCCTTCGGGCCCCGCCCGTCCCGTCGGAGGCACTTTCCCATCTGTGCAGCCTCCAGCCCCCACCGCGCCCCTCCCCCCACCGCGCCCCTCCCCCACCTCCTTCCCCCGGTGCCTGAATGGGATTTTTCTGGGTGTAAAAAAAAAAAAAAAAAAAAAAAACCTAAAAAAAAAAAAAACTTCGGCATCAAAAGGGGCCGGGAGGTCCCCTGGCGCCAGGGGAGCGGGGCTGCAGGGGAACGGCCCGACCCGGCGGGGTGAGCGGAGGAGCCCCCGGGGAGGGCCATTGTCCCCGGTATTGTTTTAAGCCCTTCATGTGCAGCCCTGCGGAAGCCTTCGGGGAAGGGGGGAAGGCTCCTCCTGGCACAAAAGGGCCCCACGGTGCAGCGGGATCGCTCCCCACAAGACCGGCGGGGGCGCGCCCCGTCGGCAGAGCGAAGCAGCCCCCCCCATCCCCCCCCCCCCCGGTCTCTAGAAACCCTCCCTCCCTCTTTCCCTCTTCGCCTTTTCTGGAGACTTTTTATTTTTAGGCTCGGGATGGATTGAAAATAGCAGCGACCCCCCCCCCCCCCCCACCCCCGGCACCACCCACCCCGCCGCCTTCCCGCTGCCTCCCCCGACGGGGCGGGCGGGGGACCCCGGTGTGGCGGCTGCGGAGGGGCGGGGGCGGCCGTGACTCCCTCCCGTGCATGTAGAGGCACGGGCCGGCCCCTCCGCTCCTGCAATTAAATGTAACGCGCTCCTGCCTGCCTGCCTTGCCCGCCGGGCCGGAGGTTCCTCCGTTCTCCCCCCCTCCCCCCTTTTTCCCCCTCCCCCCTTTTTCCCCATCCCCTCCCGACCGAAAAAAAGAAATTAAAAAAACCGAAAGAATTTCCCGATTTTAATAATAATATATGTATTTTTTTCTCCGTTCAGAGAAGCGTTCCGGGCGCGGTTACCCCGAGCGATATAGGGACATTGCGTTGCCCCCTCCCCCCCACCCCAACACACACATACACCCCCACCCCGGGGTGGCCCCGCTGCCGTCGGGGGATGGGGGGCACGGTGCGGCCCCCCCAGCTCTGCTCTTCGGCTTCTCATCGTCCTTCTCTCCTCCGTGGCAGTGCCGATGGGGAAAGCCACGTGGAGAATTTGTTAGTAAATAAAATTTGGTGGGGGGGGGGTAAGTGGGGGGGGTTATCGTGGGAGAAGCAGAAGTTGGGTGGACCCTTCAGGAATAGCTGCACCTTCCCAGGGATGTTTCAGCGCTGCAGCCACGGAGGAAACTCGTCAGAATGATTGAAAAAAAAAAAAAATCTGGGAAATTCAAAGAGGAGAGCTTCCAGCTCGCCTTCCTCCGCCGGATGCTTTCTGCTGCCCTGGGGTTTGGGTTTTCCAGGCACAGAGGTGCTGCTCAGAGTGGGCAGCCTGGTGCTATCTCTCCAGCTGCATCGCTCTCCTCTCCCCCGCGGCACCAAACCGAACCCAGCAGAGGGGATTCGGTACCACCGCTGTGTCCGTGTGTGCGCGTTTCTGAGGCTCCCGCTGCAGCCCCAGCCCCACGTTCACAGGTGGGAAGAGGAGAGCGGTGCAGTTTGGGAATAAATATCCTGCAGCTCCCAAAAGTCGCTGAGAAATGGAGCGTTCGCCTTCAGCCGTGGGCACGTCCCACGAACGCAGGCAGCACAGCTCGCCTGCTTCACCTCCAGCTCTAATCCGGACCCGGATCCTTTTGCCATTGCCCCTTTTGCTGCCTCACCTTCCCCGCGTATCGCGATAACGAAAGAAACCGACTCAAAAACTAACGACAACAAAAGTCCTAACGGAGAGGGAAGCCTTCCGTTTTAAACCCGCGACGAGGAAGGCTATCGAGTCAACCTCCTTCCCTCGGTGGAGCATTCCAGATGGAAAGGTATTTAGGGAATGCAAACAGCAGAGCCCAAATCATTGATCTGCTGCGGGGTGATAGGGCTGCGCTCAGCCCTGGGCAGGAGGAGGGGCAGCCGGGGCTGTAGGGCAGCTGCCCCATTGAGGGCAAAGCTCTGCAACCCCCCTCCCTTCATCCTCAGGGAGAAATGGAAGGTTTCAACCTCCTCGGGAACCGCAGCAAGCAATCCGGTGGGATGCGGGGAGCCGAGCAGCACAGCACCCGGACGCTGTCACTTGGAAGAGCAGCGTGGCCTCGTTCCTCCCCCAGCACTTCCCTGAGGTTTTGCTCTCCATCCGAGGAGAGGATTTCTTTGTGCAGTTTACACCACGTTCCTATGGGTCCTCTCCACGCTCTGCGGCCACGTGGGGCTGCCTAGGATTTCACAGCCGGGCTGAAAGCTGTTGGGTTGGGTTTGATTTGGTTTGTTGTTGTTGTTTTTTTTGGGGGGGGGATTGTATGGTTGATTTGTTGTTGTTGTTTTGGTGGCAGATTTCCACCTTGGAACGAGGCAGAAAGGTTCTTCACGAGTGTACAGCTCCAAGCAATCCCTGTTGTGACACAGGAGCTTAAGGGGAACTTATTTTAAAGCAAATAAAAGCAAAAAAAGACAACCTAGAAAGTGGAAACCGAATGGTGAATAATGCACCTATGAGTTCAGGGGTTCAATATGGAAAGGGGCAGTGAAATTACCACTGCTCTCAGGCGGAGGAAAATCAAAACAGAAATGATCTTTGTGGCACAGAGGTGGTGAGATGGGGCAGATCACGTCCTGATGGTTTTTCTGGCGGCAGCGATTTGAATTTTTGTTCGTTTGTTTGGGTGATTTTTTTTTTTATTTTTATTTTTTATTTGGTTTGGTTGCTTTCAGTTCTTTTAATGTCCGGTGATGGCACTGCATTTTCAGTCAGACACCGTAGAGAAACACCTGAAGAATGCTCATTTCCCAGAGCTTTAATGCATGGGTTAAGTTGCAATCAAATAAATATGGGCTGAAGGATTTCCCTGAAACACTTCCCTCGCTGAGGGGAGAAAAAAAATCACAATCTGGTTATTGTAGAATCTGTTCCAAACAAATCTCAGCCATCAGAAATAACCTGAACGCAGAGCAATCCTGCCCCTGAAGCACAGGTGAGAATGGAGCAGAATGAGAGGTGCAAGAGTGCAGCCAGGGAGTATTTCCCTTCTCTGACATGGAATCCCAGTTCAAACCACCTTTTGTTCGGGTTTTTGTTGGGAGGAAAACATTGGTGAATGGAAAAGGAAGCTCCTGTCTGCGTGCTGATCCCATGCATTAAAGCTGGAGTGCACAGATCAGTTAAGAACCGAACTTGCTGCACAATGATCAATTGGATTTAAAACAAAATTCCAGCTCAGAATCCATCACTGATCATTTCTTCATTCTCTGTGTGTTTTGGACACAACGCTGATCCCGAGGGCTGCTTGCTGAAGCTGATGGGCAGAGCAGCACCCTGCCCCGGGGGGGGGACTGTGAGGGTGGGGGGGACCCCAGGGAGCAGTGCTGAGGGTGGGGATGGTTCCCAGATTGGGGCAGTGCCCGAGCATCGCAGCACATCAGTGAAACACACAGCACATGCTGCCATAAACTCAGGCTGCAGCATCAGCTCACGATCTGAAAAATCCTTTTGTTCTGCTGCTAAAGGAGGGAGCTCCTTTCAAACAACAGCAGACCACAGCCCAACACTGATTTTCTTCTCCCTCCGTCTGCCCTGGAGCCACTTTCTGCTCCCACTGCAGGGCAGGGTGCTCTGCTCCTGCACTCCTGCGGCAGCAATCTGAATTCTCCACTGGGGCTGAGCAAACACTCTGAGTGTGGGTCAAGCTTCAGCAAAACAAAGCTGCTTTGCATCGATTGTTATTATTATTGTTAATAATAATTTTTTCCCCAACGATGGAAACAATTGGGTTTCATTTTGGTGGTTCAGCCCTTTTCTTTGGTTGAGGGGTAAATCCCAAATGCGAGGAAAAAGAGAAATGCTTTCTTGGAAGGAGCCCTGAAATTGTGCTGTTCAAAGAGCCCCTTTAACTTTTCATTCCCTCCCTCTTTAATTCAGCTTTCAAATACACCCCTGCTTCTTTCCAGCAGACCTTCCTCACTTGCCCGATTGTTATTTTTCCTCCTCAAAATCGCTGTGAGCTGTGGGACGGATATCTGGAGCAGCCATTCCTCCTCTGGATGACCAGAAAGATCCATGGCTGCGAAGGTGGTGGGAAGTTTTGCTGTCGGTGCAATGATAAACTAAACCAACGTAGCCCAGAAGGCATCGTGGGAGATGGATCCTGCCGTTGCTGAACTCCCCCTGACCTTATTTCAGGCAGGAGCTGATCTTTTTAACCCCCCTCCAAGCGTTTGCAGCACATATAAAGCATGGATCAAAAGTTTTCCTGGTAGGTATTTGTATCAGATTTCCTCCCATCCAAACTAAATACATTTATATCAGATTGGTGCTACGTGGGTACAAATTTAGGGCTCTCGTACGTTTTGAGGCACCATATAAATCCCCCAAGAAAGGAGGGCTCTCCAGCCCCTCACCCTTCTGCTTTCTCAGCTGGCTGAAGCAGGAGGCACTGGAATTCTCAGCGCTACCACCACTTCTTCCTTAATTCTTCAGACCCAAAACAAGTTTATCCCGGGAGGTGGGGGAACCGCGCGGCGACCGTTTCTATTGTGGGTCACTTTCGAAAATATAGGTCATTTCACAATCCAAACCTCAATCTGCTCCCCACCGCCTGCGCTGGGGCACCAGTACTGCTGTGCTGCTGGAAAGGTGCTGGTAGGGAGCAGCGAGGGCACAAGATGGAAATAATTTCACGCTACTGAACCGGCCACTTGGGCAGGCGCCGTGCCGGGGACTGTGCCGTCTCGTTTCTCATCCCGCTGCTCTATGGCTGGGATTTATCGGGTCTGATTATTTCCTCTCCTTTCCCGCGTTTGCATCGCTCTAATCTCTCCAGCTGTTTGGTTCTGGCTCTGCTTTGTGATGGGCTGGAGGGTGGGTTTCACGGAGCTGCAGTGAGGTGTAGTGCTACAAGGGGCAGCACGCAGGTAGGTTTAATGCTGTGGCAGTTCCAGATGGACACTCGACATGTTTGAAGCAGTGACGGCACTCGGTTACACAGAGGTAAAAGGGATGAAGGAGGGATTTTTATCCAGAGAGAGCTCTGTGCACCAAACAAACTTTTCATGCGCTGATGTCCCATTGGCTTTTTGCTACGCTCGGTGCCATCCTGTAGCTCTCTGCTCCTGGGGTGCAGAATAAGCACCAAGGAAAAAGAAACAGGGGAAGAAGTGGGAATGTAGAAGGGTGTTCTCCCAGTGTCTCACAGTTCCCATTTATTTGAGTGTTTGGGGTTTGGATTTTTTTTTTTTTTAGCTTTTGATTTTCCCAAAAAGAAATGGCAGTCACGAAGCAGCAGAGACAGCCACACCGGTCTGTTTGGTTAATCAAGAACAATCGCAAAGAGCTTTAAAAGGCCCCAGGGTTTGGGGGTTTTTGTTGTTTGTTTTTTTTTGTTGTTGCAGTTAAATGTGTGTACTGGCATTTAAAAACATATCTGGCATTTTGCTATGGTGAAAAAACCTGTTCTGTTCCTGCAAGCCCAGGGAGAGAGGAAGGCTGGAACCGAGAAGAGAGGATGAAGCGATGCTTATCGCTCAGAAGATCCTCTGTGACTGCAGATAGAGCATCGCTGACGTCCCAAGCGCAGATAAATGGGGACACTATGTGGGTTTAAGCACCAGGGACAGGAGAGGAGCCAGGCAAAGCCTCACTGCTCACAGAACAACAGGTGTGCTGTCCCTGCACGGATCTCCGGGATTAGTGGTCCTGCAGGAGAGATGGAAGCCAGACCTGGGCTGTGGGGTTGGGAACTGAAGCTAATATTTAGCATTAGCAAGATGAAGTAGCATGAGGAAGATGAAAACATGTAAGAGTTAAATCCCCTGCAAACATTGTTGCTGGTGCTGCTTTAGAGGGAGAGCCAACAAAAAGCTCTGAGCCTCTCTGACAGCAGTGAGGGTGAGATAATAACAAAATCGGACCTGACTCGGGAGCAGAAAACTCCTTCTAGTGCTTGTGATTTTGGGGAGGGGGGTTAGGAAAAAAAATACCCCAAGTCCTCCATCTGTCCCTGTGGGGAGCGGAGAAAATGCTGATGGAGATCAGTCACAGCAGCAATCTCAGATCAGCACAATGCTTGCATGCAAAACAGAGCAAAAAGTGATGTTCTGTAGCACATGCAACACCCGAAATCCTTCTCTGTGGCTGAAGAGATCCCCTTACTGCTGCCACGCAGAACAGCAGCTAAACAGCACTGCTCCAGAAGGAAGGTCCTGCTCACCACATCCACTGGGAATAGGATGGAGGTGTAAATTGTACCACTGAAAGTGAGATGCTACAGCACAGCTCTGCAAGACGTTCACTGGGAAGTTCACAGCATTTCCAGTTCTGAAAACCTTTGGGGACAGGTCGGGCTCTCACCCAGTGGGAATGGTTTAAGCAGAGCTGAGCCTGTCTGGGAGCAGGGGGTGAATAGTCCATCTCTTCAGGTCACATCAAGCCCCGTTTTCCATGATTACAGGGATGTCTAATGCTTGAAACACTTTATAATCAAAGTTGCCCTCGAGGTGCTTCAGTGTCTCAAAGCGGAGTGGGACTGTGTCAGTAACGCAGCTGTGATCTTCCCAACACGTTCTCAGATTCCCAGAGCTCAGCCCGTTCTGCTGCAGAGGAAAAAGCGCTGGCACTGGGTTCTGGGTGGGTGACATGGGGCAGCCCCAGCTCTCCAGCTTTATTTTCAGAGAGGGAAATGCTGCAGCTGGGCGAAACCTAAGCAGAAGTGTCCTTTGTCCCATGCCAGGACCCAGCTGAAGCTCATGAAGCAACTTGTTATTAGGGGACGCAGCAGAGCGCAGGCAGTGCTATAAGGGGAGCTGTGATGGGCTGAGGCTGGAGGAGAGCAAGGTCGACATCTTTAACAGACCCTCTGTTATGCTGGGGGGAAAAAAAAAGCAGCACATGGCTCTTTTCTGTGTCAGCACTTTGCTCCTTGTCTCTGCACTCGTGTCTGGTATCTGTGTATCTGCTCGGTCGGTTGCTTTGGCTTAGATTATTTTTTTATTCTTTTATATTTGCATATATATATATTTGGTTTGAAAGATTGTGAGAAAAAGATTATGAGAAACTTCAGAGCGATGCTCTGCTGTCCAAAGTGGATCACAAACAGACACCCTGAAATAACCACATCTGCGAGCAGCCCATCATTTAATGCCGGATATTAATTTCACTCTATTAACTTTATATACCACACAGAGGCACTAAGTGAGAGGAAAACAAACAGCTTACGCTTTGGAGAAACAAGATATCCAAGTTGGCTGGGAGCAGAGAGCCCAGAACACATATAATAAAGGCACCACGATTAACTACTCCGCTTTATTGATTAGCAACAGTGATAAGAGTGTGAATTGCTTACTGGTAATTATTACAGTGCAGCACTTATTACAGCAGGCACGATGCTTTTGCACGGGCGAAAAGCTTTTGGCTGCTCTGGCGTGGCTGTGTGCTGCTGGTTAAAGGATTCAGCCCAATGTTAAGTAGTTCCTGTGAAGGTAATAATTACTCCCTAATAGCGCTGAGCTCTTAATCTACCTGAAAAAAAAAAAAGTCTTTCTGATCCTTTATCTTAATGTAATATAGATGCAACAGGGGCTGGCCGTGCCAGGCAGTTGTGTAACTGCAGAGCACAGAGCCCTGTGCCAGGCAGGGCTGCGGGATGCTGTGAGCATCATGTGCTCTCCTGGTGTAGGAATACAGGTGGGGACTGAAGCTGCCCGAAAAAGCGGCACGTCACAGCAGAAGTGCACTTTTTTTAGCAAGCGTTTATGGAGAGATCTGTATCCCATCGCCCCGCGCGTGTTAGGGACAGAAAGAAGAACTGGAGCTCTCGTTTTTAGCCAGGTTGCTCCTGCTGTGTGGGAGAGCAGCACAGCGGGTCCCCCCGAGGTGATACTGATACCTGATAAAGAAGAGATGGGAATTAACAAAGCTTTCACCAGGGAAGCAGGTGCTGTGTGGAAATAAGCTTTAGCCCAATACCGTATGCATTCTGCCCACAGGTTTGGTGATATCCCAATGTTTAATTGCCATTAATGCAAACACAATTTAAAAGGCTATTTTCCTGCTCTGTGGGTCAATGGACCTAATGGAGCAGATCTAAGCGGGTCCGAGTCGCTCTGATTGGCGCTGCATTTCCTGTTTGCCTCGTGGAAGTGGGTTTGGTCCCACACAGGGAACGTATATAAAGGCTGTGAAGAGTCCCTTCTGGGCACCAGAATTGGCTGGAAGCTTCTGGGCAGCCTCGGGGGAGCAGGAAGGTAAGAAGAGCTCTGTCAGACTCTTTTTGCTTCTTATTTTTATTCTTTTTCCTAATACGAGCATGAAAGCAGCAGGGTGAGCTGTGCCTTGGGCTGAGTTTCTCCCCAGGCAGCGGAGGAGCAGCAGCTTTCTTGGTAGGGTCTGCAGGGAAGAGCTGTTGAGCAGTAAAGACCACGATTTCAGAGGAGGGTTCTGTACGTGGCACATCTTGGACTGGGATCTGCCCATTTAAATGTATGTAACACAGGGAAATGAGGAGGAACGGTTCTTGGTGGCTTTCTGCATCCTCCTGGCTGTGGATGAAACAAGGAGAATGCTTCTTCCAAAGCAGTCGGGCTGGGGTTAAGACCTTCAGGTAACTGAGATCCTTCAGGAGATAATGTTTTCCCCTTTTCTGAAGGAGTCAAACTGTAAGGTAAACCAGCACAGGGACTGCAGCAAAACCCACACCAGACGGGTCGAGCTGAGCTTGAGCTGAGCATCATGGAGACAAAGGGGTTCTGTGTGAACTCAGGAATGTTTGTTTCGACAATCCCTGAAAATGCAGACTGCTTTTCCTCCCTATTTTGGCAAACTCCACAGAGAACGAGCGCGACCCCTCCTTCAAATTAAGGCTACGATGCACTTCTTCTCCCACCTTTGTAAATAGTTACCTTCAGCAGAACTGTATTCTTGCACAGTGACTGTTTTCAGATTCATTATCTTCCCTACATCAATATACGTAACGAAGGGCAAATAAGAGGGGAAACCCATTTCTCGTAAGAAATATCCCCCAGCTTTTTGTATCGTGAAACCTGCTTCCATTAATGCACTCTGTAACTCTCTGCCTCTCATCCCTCCAGCTGTAAATCTTCTAGGGGTTTTGTGAGTGTTCAGGATGACACCCTTTGCTTTCGGAGGTATTCCTCTGATGGTGATGTCTCTGGGATGACAGAACACGGCTAAATCAGGTTGAAAACGTTTGTGAAAAGGTATAAGGTGCCTCAGTTATCAACAACACCAAAACTTTCTCTCTCCAAACGAATAACTGAGCTGTTGTGAGAGCGTGAGTTCTTCCGAGAGCAGAGTTGTATTAGTGTAGGAATGCACTTGGGAAGGATGGGATGCTGAAGTCCCGATCCACGCTTCTCCTTTTTGTTATTGTTTGATTCTTGTGAACAGTAGCTCTGCTGCCCAATGCAGAATCCAGAAACATCTGTAACAAAGAGTGAGGTGAGAGACAATAAACCACGTCCGTGAGCCATGATCAAAACCATTTTTGTACAGAGTTTGCGGGGCTGGAATAGTAATTAAGGGCTCAAATGTCTGAGGGCTGTTGAGCCGAACTGTGGACGTGAGGACTGGGAACAGCCTGAAACCAATAAACCCTGGAATTCGATCCTGTCACTGTCCTGGGATACTTCTCCCAGCTGATATCCAGGGGCTCTGGCTGTGTTCCCCATGTAAGGCATTACCCATACCAACAGAAAACTCATCAGAAACCAGATTGGGTCCTAAATCCTGCAGAGCTGCAGGGAGGGAGGGGCAGGGTGCCATGTTTCTCCTCTTGGGCACTGGGACTGCCCGATCCTACGTACGTTCCCATTCACATATTGAAGATAGAACAGATCCCTCGGGGTCAGCTTGTAGATACGGAGCAGGACAACATCCTTGCCTTCAGGAATGTGCAAAGCACAATGAATTTGGTGGTTACAATAAAAGTATGGGGAATGAGCAATGAAAGACAGCACAGTGGTGGGAGAACATTGGTTTTGAGTAAGTAATTGAACTGGCAATGGCAAAGGAGGGCTGTGTGTGGTGGAGGAGGCTGTTCCAAGCACATGGGCTGAGGAACAGTGTTAACAAGTACAGGCTTGTGCCCAACCACACACATCCCTCCAGGCTCACTGTCCTGTCCCTTGTGTCCCAGAGGCCAGACATCCGGATCGCCCTCCGCATCTCAGCAGAGAAATCAGCCACGAAAATGATGTCTCTGAGAGTTCTCTCGCTGCTTTTTGCTTCTCTGAGCTTTGTTTTGATGGAAGAGAACGTCTCGGGGTAAGTGTTCTGGAAAGCACACGATGTCTTTTGAGCCTTTTCCAAGTTCCCGCTGCAAGCAAATGGATTCTTTCCATTGGCATCTTGGTACAAAGGTGAGAACACGAGTCCTGAGGTGGCTCTTGGGTATAAAGAGATGAACAAATGATAAGAGAGATCTCAAACTAAAGCCTTTATGCCAAAGCCAAGAACTCCCAAGTTTTCCCTAGAAACTTTATTGCTCCAGGTTGGGAGTAACAAGCTGGAAGTCAACCAGGGAGAGAAGGTTGGCTGGGAACTAGAACAAGATGTAATCATCTCGTAAGAAGTAGGCTAGGGGGCATTTCTTTTTTTAAGCCTCTGAAAATGTGACCAGTTACATAAAACGGGGACATAATAAAGAGTTTTCCTCTTTTTCTTCTACTCCTGACACAAAACCTCCAGCCACCACTTGAGAAGATCCAAAAGAATTCCTATTAGAGCAGTGGGAGTTGATGAAATTACAGCTAATAGAACAAAAAAAAAAGGATCAGCCCTGTTATCCTTGGTTAATTTAGGTAGTCACCAACCATGTCTGCATTGTCTGAAGGTTTAGAGTTGTCACCTGCCGTCCATCCTTCAGGCTCTTAGAGGACACAGGGAGAGATTCCCTTGGTGTTCAGCTCACTGGAGAAGGTGCCTGAGCATCCTTGGTGCTTTAGTCAGAGTCCATATCCATCAGAGTATGGCAGGAAAGTGGATGTGGCACTGAGGGACGTGGGTCAGTGGGCAGCATTAGCGATGGGACAGTGGTTGGACTGGATGACCGTGGAGGTCTTTTCCAACCTTAACAATTCAGTGATGCTATGAAGAGTCGTGCTGGCTCCAAATATCCCAAGTTCACCTCCTCCTGAGCCGCAGAGGTGTTGGTAGCCAATAACGGTTACCAGGATGAGGAGCATTCCAGCTCCTTGCCTGCTCAGCGCTCACTCCCTACTCTTCCTGCAGCCTCAGCATAAGCACTCCTGGCACCAGACAGCTGCAAAGACGCTACTCGGAGGCCACGCTGGCGAGCGACTACAGCCGCGCGATGGACAACATGCTGAAGAAGAACTTCGTGGAGTGGCTGCTGGCCCGGAGAGAGAAGAAAAGCGAGTGAGTGCTTAGACATCCAGCGCTCCAAACTCACAGCTGTCGTCAGCCAAGTGATGGCTGCATTAGGATGTAGAGCTGAGGATATTTTTCTTGGACTGCAGCAGTGATTCCCTGGGGGGTTTTGTTTTTCCTTTCTTCTTTATTTTATTTTTTTTTCCCTCCTAAATCCCAGAGGTTTTTCTGCTCTGTCGGCACACGGCACAGCCTCCTCCGTACCCGAGCCCGCCTTCTCCCGTTGCTTGCTGTAGGACGGAGCGGGGAGGGAGCTGGAAAAGCAGCATTCCAGCACCCTCTTGCGGTTCCTCAGGCTGAGATCTCTGCCCATTTTGCCTTCCCAGCAACGTCATCGAGCCGTACAAACGAGAAGCCGAGCCCCAGGTATCCGCCGTGGGTGAGCAAAGCTTGGACCTGCGCAGCCACGAAGCCAAAGCTTTCCTTGCCTGGCTCCTAAAAGCCAAGGAGAACCAGAGGTGAGAGCGGAGAACTGAAAATAGAGTCCGGTCCAGGCGGGGGGTGAGGTCCCCACGTGTTTAACCACGGAGAGGATTGAGGGCGTTCAGGTTGTGGGTTGCTTTGGGGTTTTGTTGGTTGGCTGGCTGTTTTTTTTCTTGGGAAACATCAGAACCAGCACTCTGCTGAAGTCTGAACGCTGCTTTTGGCAGAGCTGAAACACAGCCATTCCTCCAACATCCTTCGCATCACCGCTCAAGTGGAAGAGCTTTGAGTTATCCAAACCTGGTTTGGTTATGTTTGCTCTGGTCTGTTCAAAGCCCTGTCGAAATAAAACTTCTCCAGTGACAGCTTGAATGGAAACTGATGTTTTCCTGGAAGTGAGGATGCCACACTCTGCTTCTCTTGGGAAGGCAGCTGGTGCCTTGGTTCCCTCAGAGCTGCGTGGCTTCCTGCTGGCTCAGCATATCCCCAGCCCATAAAAGACCCTCTTTCACCACACCCGGTCTGAGCTGATGACACAAATGTTCCGAAATCAAATCAGCTACTTGGATCCAACTGAAAACCGGGGTAATATTTCTTTTACATATGTAACAGAAGATTGCTGCTGATTGCTGCTGGGACCGTCACCCAGAGCAACGCCCTGGGGACACTTGTTGTCTTTTTGCAGCCTTTGCTTTAGGGTGCAGGGGGTGTCCTGGTGTGGGGGAAGCAAGCTCTGCTATGGTTCACAGAGGTGTTTAGCTCCAAGCACACACAGAAAGTCGGGCGCTGAGAGTTGCTGGTCGTACTGCAATGCAGAATCAAAGAAATGATGGCTTTGAGGGATCTCAAAAGGTCATTCACTCTGACCTCTGTTACAAGGCAGGATCAGCTTGCCTGAAACCGTTCCTGACAGATATTCGCCTAACTTGTTCTGGCTGGGGAGGGCGAAAAAGAAATCCTTTGATACCAGAGGTTCATCCGATTGAATAGCCGCATTTGAAATAATAATAATATTAAATAATCAATTTCAGCGTCTCCCTTAATCTCCTTAATTGCAACTAAAAAGCACAACTCGTGGGGGAAAGTCCTTCCTGGGAACAAAGACTTTTCTTTGTCGTCTTGGAGCGCAGATGCTGCTTCACCCACATTCTGCCTTTGTTTTGGTGCCTGCTGGGGCTGAGGGAGGACACGGGGGAAAGAGGGGGTTGGGGACTGTTCCTTCTCATCCCCTAAGCCTGATGGACAACGTTCAGTGCTCGGCATCCCAAACGTCCCAAGATCAAAGCAGCGTTCTGCAGCAGCATCTCACCACGTAAGAAATAGCTTCAAGCTTCTCGGGATTTTTGTTGTTAGGGGAACACCCCCAGCCATCCAGTTGTCCCTTTTTCTCTCTTCTTCACTGGCGTTTCTATTTCACGGAACAGAAAAGCAGTTGCTAAGAGCACAGTGATCTTTCAAACTGTCTCTCCTTGTTCCTGGCTTTCCTGCGATGCCCAGGAGGCAGCAGAGGGATTTCTGCTAAGGAACCTTGCCAAAAATCCATGTGGCACCTGGAGGGAAAGATGATGGAGAAGACCTAAAAGACCTGAATCCACATGGCACTAACTAATATTTTCTCTAGGCTGGGATGGCAGAGATTTGCATGTGGCTTTTTCAGAATAAGGAGAGAGAAAGAGTTCTTTCTTAAGGATTATTTTATTTTAAGGACATAGTAAAAAAAAAAAAAAATGGGTTAAGAATAACAGAGTACTGAGAATTAAAAGAAGAAGAAAATGCTGCCAGGATGAAGGGTTGACAAGCTGGCAAGCAATATATTAAATCAAAGGAATATAAAATATCCCTGTGAATTTATTCTGATTGGGTAAAGATTGCTGTATACTGCATTGAGATTGTTTCCTCTCTTGGTGGCATGGCACGTTTCTTGCAGTTCTCCTTCTCTGGAAGGTTCAGAAGATTTGAAGGATGTTGTGAACCAGGAGTTTCTGACATGGTTAATGTCAACTGACCTCTGCAGACCAAGGTGAGTGGCTGTTCTGCCTAATCCTGTGCTAAAAAACATCCCTTCCATTCCAGCACTGTACAAATCCCCTGTCCCGAGGGTATTTGCTTCAGTGCTCTGTCTTCTGATGACCACTGAGTGCTCACATGTTGTGGCTTAAATGGATTTCATGGAGAGTTGAGAGCTTTGGTCAGAGTTTGGCTCTGGAAAAGAATCTTCAACGATGAACTGGGGGATGCACAAATAGAGAAAGTAGGGTAATAAGCCCTTTACCCCGCTTTTCCGAGAAGAGAGGACATCCATCAGACCGCTTAGAAATGATGTTTCTTTTCTACTCGATATACATAAGCATGAAAAGCAGAATTACAAGAAATATGGATGCAAAAGGTTGAGGGGAGGGTCCCATGGAGGCTGAAGGGGACGGAGAGCACATCGTATGGGTTCTGGGGTGTGAGAATGCAAGGAAGAGTATTTAGAGCAGAAGCTGTGGAGCAAGATACACATCACTGGGGAAACGAAGGCTGAGAGGAGCAAAGTCAACACCTACAATAACGAAGAAAGAAAAGAAAAACAGAGATAGGAGAGGTATTTCCTCTCGTGGCAACGGTTGGACCGGGATGAAAGCATTGGGCGTGAAGGGGGCAGTATGGTTAGGCCATAGGGAGTATAGTTGGGTCGTGGTTGGACTCGATGATCTTTAAGGTCTTTCCCAACCTCGGTGATGGATGGAGGAGGCAGAGGGTGTGGGACCAAATGTATAGGTTGGTCAGAGCATGGGAAGCAAGCAGCCAGCAGCGAGGCAGAGGCAAGAGCCAACGGCTGGGCTCATCCCACAGGGAAAGGACACACGTTTTGTGCTTTGCTCCTCCAACCTTCGCTGCTGCCCTCTCTCAGAAGTTGTATTTACTCCTTGATAACCTCAGGCTATCAAATAAAGGCGAACCAGGCGGCAGAGTTGGGGGAAGGAAGGCAACAAGTTCTACTCCCTTTCCCATCAGAATACAATGGGGGTAACTGTGGGGGCACAGGGATGTGAGGCTCTGCTTTCCCACCCGTTCAGGGCTGCGTAGCTCCAGCACCGCCCCACGAGCTCCCATTGCCCACGGCACCGAAGAGCTTCCGAGCTGCGCATCGCCCACTTCGCAGATGGAAGAAATAAAAGATTTGTATCCCCGGGCTGCAATAAGACGAAGCCTTCATTTGGGGATGGGGAAGGGAGGCGGGGGGGGAGGGCTGGGGTCCAGCTGAGCCTGAACTGAGCGGCAGAAAGAGCCCGGCCGCGGGTTTGCAGGACTATAGGAGAGAGCGGTGATGCTGAGCCATGAAGGAGCGGTGGGGAAGGACTGAGCTCCACCTGAGGGCTGGGAGCCATTGCTCCTCCCCTCAGAGCCGCCCCCCCCCCTCCCCTCCACACACCCTGAGGTGAGGGAGTGGCGGGAAAGCCCCGCCCGTCGCGGCCGATGACGTCGTGAGGGGCGCGACGCGCGGCGGCGCCGCCGGGATGCACCGGCGCGGGGTGGGAGCGGGCGCCATCGCCAAAAAGAAACTGGCGGAGGTGAGAGGGGGTCCCGGGTAAAGGTGGGAGCCCCTCGGTGCCATTGTAGGGGGCTGTCGGGACAGGTGAGGGGGCCGGGCCGCTTGTAGTGGGGCGGGGTCCTTCTCGGCGGTGTTACCCGCCGGCTGAGGCTGTCCCGGGGGTTCTGGCGGCTCCCTCGCTCGGCGTGGCTCCTCCGGGTCCTGAAGGAGCGTGTCCCTCGCTCAGCTTTGGGGTTTGGCTCCTCTGTTTTCTCCAGCCGCTGTGTTTTCCTCCTGCAGGCCAAGTACAAGGAGCGAGGGACGGTCCTGGCCGAAGATCAGCTGGCCCAGGTGGGAGATCCGCTGCTGCCGTGGTTGTGAGCCCAGCTGAAAGCCAGGCTTCACCTCACGTTGCTTTGGGGGGGTCTGGAGCATTGTCCGTAAGCAGCGTGGGGAGCGATGGCACCCGCTGGGCTGCTTGTTCCTCTGAGGACGGTGCTGTTCGCTGCAGGTGTTGCTCTGCCTTCCTCCTCTCCATCTTAGCAACGTCTCGTTTCTGTAGGGCCGTTTTCCTTCCTTTTGAGTGCTGTGTTACCTTAGGGCTGTGCTTGCTTGCTTCCTGGGGGGCTGTGTTCGCAGGAGGAGGACAAGAAACAAGAGAAGAATTATTTTCTGCAACTGTCTTTCAGATGTCTAAGCAGCTGGACATGTTTAAGACCAATCTGGAAGAGTTTGCCAGCAAACACAAGCAAGAGATCCGTAAAAACCCTGAGTTCCGGGTCCAGTTCCAGGATATGTGTGCAACAATTGGAGTGGATCCTCTAGCATGTGAGGACCAGGCAGTGGGGGGTCAATGGCTAAAGATCCTCCCTTAATTCTCAGTGCAGCTGTTAGAAACTGTCCTGGAGGAAATCTGATGGTGTACTGATTCCTGGGGTTTATGGATTGCTGTAATGTGCTTTTAGGTGAAATATAAACTCAAAAGGGAGGGGGGGGGAAGGTGGAGATAACCAAAGAGACCCTTCACTGAGACATCAGAGTCCTCACAGTGAGGTTTGTGAGCATGCTGCTCGGTGCCAGTAACTGTTTAAGGAAGGTGTTTTTGCTGATATTCCAATCGCTTTCTTCTTTATCATTTCACAGCTGGTAAAGGATTCTGGTCAGAAATGTTGGGAGTTGGAGACTTCTACTATGAATTGGGCGTGCAGATTATTGAAGTGTGCCTGGCTCTGAAACACAGGAATGGAGGTGAGGATCTCTCTGTGTCCATCTTCACTTCCAGAGGGCATCTGAGGCCAAGAATGGGCAACAGCAAAGCCAACAGAAGCTGGAATCTGAATGTTGTGGGAGTATAATGTGAGGAGAAGAGTGAGCCAGTGGTCAGCACATGAAGAAGCCTTCACTGCTACTGCTGGAGTCACTTTGTTGCTGTGCAGTTATGCTTTCCTGTCCCCTTTTGTTGACCCCTAGGTCTGATAACACTGGAAGAACTTCATCAGCAAGTGCTGAAGGGAAGAGGGAAGTTTGCTCAGGAAGTCAGCCAGTGAGTGTCTGTATGTTACAGGAGAAGGGAATCAAGTAACATTTGGGGAAGAAAACGGAGTGACTGATCTGGTGCTGAAGGTGCTGCTGCTAATTGGACTCCAAACTCAAACAATTGAGCCATGTACACGTGTTCTGTAGTTGATGACTATTTCAGGAGTGAGCCATAAGCATAAGGAGCTGTTGCCTTGGGCTGCAGTTGCTGCGCTCCTGCTGTCACAGTCTGCTGAAGCTGCTTTGGTCCGAGCTGTAAGGAAGGGACTGACACCTGCCCTTAGAGAAGTGGATTTTAGGATACAGTTCACTAGAATTGGTAACTGGGGCCGAATCTTAAATTTGGTGCTTGCAGCTTGAATGTTCCCTTTAATGGAACTCTGTATTTCTGTAGAGGGGCACAGATAAATTAATTCTAAACTAATAATGAGAAAAAAAAAATCAGCTGTTGATTATCTGAAATGGCAGCAAGCTCCAGCAGCTCTTATTCCTTCCTCACATGAACCCTTTCACATTTACGGAACTTAGAGAGGCTCTTGGCTTAAAGCTCTGCATTAACTTCTCCTTGCAGAGATGATCTCCTTCGTGCAATTAAGAAACTGAAGGTCTTAGGGAGTGGCTTTGGGATCATCCCTGTCGGTGGAACGTATCTGATTCAGTCTGTGCCAGCTGAACTGAACATGGATCACACGGTCGTCTTGCAGCTCGCAGAGGTACTGAGACTTTAATATCACCTTGAAAGGATCTCCCTGCTTCTGTGACAGGGAACACGTGGTGTGGAGAGTAACAAAATTCCAGCAAGAAACTGAATCTAGAATTTGTGCTGTGGTTAGGTCAGGCCTGGAGGCAGAACTGCCCGCACTCTGCTTAACGATGGATTTAAGTCTTGGCTACAAGCATGCTATTTTTTTCCTCTCTTCTCAGAAAAAGGGCTACGTAACAGTCAGTGAGATCAAGACCAGTCTGAAGTGGGAGGTGGAACGTGCAAAGCAGATTCTGGTACGTATGAAGGCCTCTCGTGCACGGTGTGGTTCAGTGACAGGGCGGAGCGGCAGCTCCTTGCAGCAGAGCTGCAGATGCTTTGGTGAGCATTATCACAGCACGCACAGGGGATCCTAAGCTAAGTGGTAAAACAAAGGCAGAGTGCAGACTACGTAAGTTGAGGAAAGCAGAGTGTCAGCAGCTGCAGACGATATCCCTGTGACTTCACTCATCTCAGTAAAACTTGATGTGTTAGCTCAAGTCCTGCATAAACTTACAGGCTAGAAGTGAGTAGATGTCCAGACTACATTTTCCCCTGCTCAGGTTGAGTAAAAATCCTGTGTTCTACACCTTCCCTTGACAGTTACAGTACACGTGGGGTGAGGCCTCCACCGTGCACGGCTTGTCCGCTGTTTCATTAAGCTTCACTCACAGTTTCTGCTCTGTTTGAACAGGAACACTTGCTGAAGGAAGGAATGGCCTGGCTGGATACGCAGGCAGCAGGAGAGCCTCAGTACTGGCTGCCTGCTCTTTTTACAGAGCTGTACTCTCAGGAAATCACTCCAGAGGAAGCCAAGGAGGCAATACCTTGACTGCTAAGCGTTCTGTGCCTGCATCCCAGACTTCGTGTGAGGGTACTTGCACATCACCTGCGAAGAGGGATAACGGACTCGAAATAAAATTTTGTAAAAAGAAGTGTCTAGCTTGAGAAGTTTAATAGGACTCATTCGTGCTTGGTTACCTTGGAATTTTCTCCTCTAGTGTGAGTGGAAATATTGCTGCAAACAGCAGTTACCTTGTCGCAGCAAGAGGAAAATTACTGCTATTTGCAACTGCAGGCACGGAGGAGACAAACGCGAGCATCCAAAGGTTCTGGTTGCCAGCAGGGATGCTCCTGAAGCCACTCAGAAACCGTGCTGCAGTCCCCTCTGCTCTGTGAGCGAGCTGTCATTCCACTAAGGAGCACCACAGTCTAGATTCTGCCAAAACAAACTTTATTGCACAAAAAAAAAAAAAAAGAAAGAAAGAAAACAAATCTTATGTACAATAGTATATAAACAAGGTATCTTAGAGTGACTCTTGTGCATATATTTTCCAACTCAGGTCTAAAAATCTGTTGCTAAAACATCTCTGCCTAGAGCAGTCGTTGGAGGATTGTCACTTGGAAATGGAAACATTCAGAAATGGTGGGACAGACAACATCAGAGCTATAAAACTAATACTTCTCTTTTACAGCCACATGCTAGTTCTGTGAGTAGTGTCCACAATAAGGCATTTTCTTGTTCCGTGGGATGGGTGGATGGTAATGCCACATGCATCGCAAACAGATTTCAGAACCGGCTCTGCCTCGAGAAGGCGGCAGAGGCACAGCTCTATCCACAATGCTACTGAATGGTGACAAACAACGTGACATTTACAACGGGATTACAGAGGCAGAAAAGTAGCATACTGCTCATGATTTCTCAGGAGACCCTGCTGCCTCCCTGAGACCTGACCTGAAGGTGAACACAGCTTTGATTACTCCCATTTGGTGTACGTGTCCGGTGAGTCCTATGTCAGTTTAGCTTTCCCCTGAGGGAAGACAAAGTCTAATTCAAACCGGTGAGAGACCCAGGGGAGGCTGCTTCCTAAAAGGGAATAAAGGCTTCCCCTACGTGTTAAATGGCACATTTACAGTTCAGAAATGTTTTCCACCTTCCAGAGCTGCTCAGAGAGCAGCGTGCAGGCTTCTGAGTTCTGCAAGAGCCAATCTAAATCAGAGGCTGAAAATAATTCAGTGACGTGTAGGACGATGCCCTTCTGTACAGTGCACGGCAGGGGTCTTTTGGCCTTTCCTCCTGTGCTTTTTGTTCTTTTAGAACAAGGATGACTGCACCAAACATTCTCCCACCACCACGGGGGTTGTGCAGCAGGGCTGTGCTGGGGGAAAGCGTTTAAGGAAACGGAGAGGGCCTGGGACGACGTGCAACTTTGTGCTCAGCTTTCTGTCAGCATTCTCACGGGGAAAAAAAAAAAGAAGTCAATCAAACTATTTACCAACGAAACATGGTACTGGTTCAATCCATCATCACCGGGGTCTTTCACCTGGAGAAACTTCTGGTCACCTCCAGCCAAGCTGCACTGAATACATCTTTGACATAACTGCACTCGCAGCCAGCACGCCCCTCTCCAGCACACCCCTCTCTTCCAGGCTTGCTTTTGCTCGCAGTGAAAAGCTGCCCTTTAAAACATCCAAAGTACTGAGGTGTTAACTTTACAACACTCATCTAGCTTGCACTTGGCCAAGTTAGGCAAAGGAATTTCAGTCAGTAACTAAGCGTACACCTCTGGAAAGCTCCACCCAGAAACAGCGGCTTCCTGAGCTAGAATTCTCCCTTAATCTAGCGTTTCAGTCTGAGCAATGAAGGTAAATGTGGGGAGGGAGGTGGCAGGAGGAAAATGAAATATTACACTGACTGGAGAGATGGAAAGCCAAAAGTACTTCAGTTAAGGAAACAAAACAGCTCTGTTCAGAGCAGCTGGAATAGAATATTTCTAGAATACTAAATTCAAACCCAAACTTTAAAAGAATTAGACAAACGAGACTTATCTTTTTTAGTGCTCCCCTATCTCTGAACCAATGGTTTTCTCACCCTCCCTTCCCCAAAAACACCACGGTGAACAGACGTGCGCTCAGTGTACGGATTCTTGCCTTTCCATCCTCTCCTTTTGTGCCTGAAGTCTCAGTGGGCGAAGCCACCCACGGCTCGTGTAAAGCTTTCAGCAAGGAGCCCGGATTCCACCACTGCTCTTTTATCTTTGGTCTGTCTAGAACAGCGTCTAGAAGAAAGACATCGGGTAGATGGGCCCTACAGAGCAGACAGGCTCCATCTCTCCCAGTCTGCACAAAAAGGTTTACCATCCAGGCACACAGTGCCCGGGCTGTGTCATACCCCAGACTCATCCAAGCGCTCCCACAGCTACAGCTCCGTATTCAGCATGGCCCCAGGGAAGGGCTCACTGTCTAGGAACAGAAAAGCTGTCAAGAGGAGTCGCAGTCTAGATCTCATTCTTTAATCAAATGGAGACAAAATAATAATAACCAGTGTAGATGTTTTCCAAAAAAAAAAAATAATAACCTGATGCCACATGCTCCGGATTTCTAGTAGAGTAAGTACCTTGTAAGAGTAGCCTGTCACAAGCTTGGCTTTGTCTAGCATGAAGTCTTCTCGTTCAGCGTCATCCACCAGAGCAGTAAAAGAAGACAGAAGATATCCCACAGTTTTCTCCACTCTGGCGTTGGTTTGGTTGTTGAGTCTGTCAGGGGTACTCTAGTGTGAAGACAGAACATCCCCACGGCTCGGCCTCTCCGTCAGCAACGCAGCCCTAAGCTTTGGAGCAGCCCTGAGTGTCTGTCTCTGTCTCAGAGGAGCTGCTCTCAGAGTCTATTTCTGTATTCTCCTGCTGATGTTTCTCTTGCACCTTCTGCCGAATTCCTTGCAAACGGAGTAATAGGGACTGATAGTCAAAGTGGCCTCGTTTCTCTCCGAAAGGATCCTGGAAGGAAACCAGAGATGATCGTAGTAACACAGACCTCTCACCAGAAGGATGATGGTCGAAAGAAAGCTGTACAATAACTGGCCAGAAAACAGAAAGTTAAGGGTTATGATCCAGCTTATGATCGATGGGACCACGTCAATAGCTTCACAACACTCAAAACTGATACCGACTGCTCTTCCTTTACCCACCAACAGTCGTTGTTGTTGTAGAGGGCCACCAGAGCCATCAGGCACGACTTGTCCTTTGTGAAACCACATCTGTGTCAAAGATTTGCTCTCATGAGGCTCACTTTCATGGGAAACTATTCCAAATAAAAGCCTCTAAAATCCAGAGGCTGAAAACTTAACCACATTCCACATCAGTGCTACAGACCCCTTCCAAATTAAAGCATAACTATTCTGATTTTAAATCAAAGTGCCCAGCTGCTTTGACACTTCTTGCTTTTATCCCTATTTCACGTTAAAGGTACACTGCCAAGGCTATATAAAGGAGTGGTGGAGTTTCACCTGTCCCATCAGACCAAGACATGGCTGCAGAGTTAATAAGGCAGCACATCTGGCAAGCACTAAACCAATACTATATCTATCTAGAGTGACAAGTGAGCAGCATGAGAGTCACTAACTCTGGAAACTGAGCACAGCAGTCCCAAGCCATAGAGTTCTTCAGAAGTAACTGAGCTCAAGCTCCTTGAAGAAGGAGCAAGAGCTGATCACACCTGACAATCCTCTGATCTCACCAAATACAGCCTTCAGCTCTGTGCTCTCTGTAGGCACGCAGCTATTTCTCACTCCACTCTTCAGAAGTGCTTCCATTTTATGAATTGCACAGACAGGAAAGAAGGGCTCAGATCATTAGAGACACGAGATCATTAAAATCAAACACCTCCATCTTTTCTTAACAGTGCGGTTTCTCAATGAGTCAGACAAGAGGTGCCTGATGAGGGAGGAAGACACATGTTCAGATGCAAATAGCTTGGCAGTCTATTTTCCCACAGAAATAAGCTCCTCTATTCAACCTGTCTAGATGTATTTGCAGTATTGTCGCTGTTCCCCTACTCCCTCCTCCTCCAGACATAGAGTTCAGCTGCCTCCAGTACTGGATATGTGCCCTCCCTGCTTAATACCAAATCCACACGAAAGCAAACTGCACCTCTTTGGGCAGCAGTTATCAGTATCTGCTTGCCCTGGGTGTGGCTCATGTCCAGCACTGAGAGAAATCCCACAGCTTTGAAAACACTGTGTGCATGCTCTGAACTCAGGAAAGTTAGTGTTTTAGCCACAGGAATGTCTCAGTTTCGTGGTTAACTCAAAGCTGAAACGTACAGCTGATAGAAAAGGTTCCGATCCACCTCACGCTGCACATCACACAGTGCGACTGTCTGTCACTAACAAGTGTACTCTGATTCAAAATTCTGAATGGACAAGAGAAATGGTCTGCCACCCACCTGCATCGTCTGACCTTGGAGATAAAGTCTCTCTTTGCACACCCCTTCGTAGAAGTCATAGTATTCCATGAAGGATTTCTCCATTACACCCCTGGAAATAATCAGAGAGCAAAGAGTCAGCAGAGAATGACAGTGTTACAGTGGTGGCATCACCCAGGGTCACAGCATCCCACTGAACCTCAGTCATGTAATCAGCTCAAGGCAGACAACTAAAAGGGTCCAGCGAGGCAGGACCCAGAACAAAGCAAACTGCAGCACTGCTGCAGCTGAACGAATCCTGCACGTGTTTCCACAACAGCTGTGCTTTTCTCTCTCTCTCTGCTTTTTTTTTTCCCCCCTCTAAGAGAAGGCACATTTATTCTCAAACAGAAATCAGAGGATGCAGCCACTGCACACAGTAACACAGCTCTGGTCAATGTACAGCTCATGGGCACAACACAGATGCAGTCATCCATTTCAGAGGAAACAAAACCACTTCACACTAGAGCAGGATGAATTAAAGACTTGCTCTTCTCTGGAGCACCCCTCAGGATCTCAGGAAAGGCAAGCAGAGAATCTTAACCTGTTCCCCCACACCCATTTTCTTATGCACCCTCCCTGCCTCCTTTCCATACCGTAGTGGCTCAGGACAGGGACACTTTCCTTCCAGCATGTCACACACTGCTACTCGGATGGTCTCATGCCGAATACACTCATTATAGTTCTTGCTGTCCCCAGGGTGCCTCTCCTGGAAATAGAATTTGGGCCAGTGAGTCCATGTTTCTGGAATGGCTCTTCGTCTCTCTCTCGAGACCGATGAATTTCACCGGTGCATGAACCCACTACAGCTTTCTCTGTTTTGTGTATGCTGAGCTAATTTACACTGGAAACAAAAAAAATAGCTGGCACCATTTTCCACATCTACAGAGCCTTGGACTCGCACAGCTGGGAAGACAGGTCAGCTGATGGCTGGCACAGAAAGCTGCCTCTCTGGGATGCCAGAACCATGAAAACCCGAGCAGCTTGGTTTCTGCAGGACAGTGTGTCTCAAGAAAGCTGTATCAGGAGTTATGTAGCAGAGAAATGCCTCTTATTCTTCTTTTAATTTACACATACGAGAGCTAAGCAGCCTCTAGTTCAGAGCTTTACAAGTTCCCCCCCTCGAGCTTTGATTAGAGGCAGAGCAAGATGGAAAAAAGCCACGTGACACAGCCTGGCTTCGTCCCCATTTCCAGGATGTATTTCATTATCAGGTGAAGGTGTGGAGCAAAGAGAGAAATTGCTGTGGAAACAAAGATGAACCATCTTCAACTCTCACCTGCTCAAAGCCAGGTTCATTGTGATACGGGTTCTCAGTCATCAGAGACTGGATGGAGATGAGGACTGAGGAGATGCTCTGTGCTGGGCTCCACGCAGGCCCGGTCCAAGTGCTGAAGCATCAAAACAGAAAAGCATCAATTAACAACACAGGATCAGCCCAGTGGCCAGCATCCCTCCAACTGCCCAAACTCAGAAAGCTCAGGAAAACACATCTACCTCTTAGAGAAATATGACAGGAGAAGTGATAGCTGTTACAGAAAGACAAAGCACTGCACACTGAGAGAGTTTCCAGGTTGAAGGCAGTTTATTCTCTCCATCAGATGAGAACATTAATCTGAGCCATGCCAGAGGTTGGGGAACTTCACAGCTAACACACAGAGGGAATCAGGTGTGAGCTGAGGCAAAGTAACATTTCCAAACTCCTCTCAGGGCACATCAGAGCTATGGCCATCATCTTGTACAGCATCCAGAAGCAACTCATGCTGCCAACACCACAGTAAGTCAAGAACTGCAACTCTGTAAGAATAATCAAATCTAACTTTGCAGACTCGAGCAAGATCATTTCTTGGGCAGTTTGTAACGCAGATGCTCAGCACAAGGGCTGCCACCAAAAGCACTCGTGGATACACTGCTGCAGGAACAAGGTGTCCATTTAATGCTTGTGGTGTAGCAAAAACCT
Organism: Callipepla californica brunnescens; assembly: GCA_023055505.1. NCBI lineage: Eukaryota > Metazoa > Chordata > Aves > Galliformes > Odontophoridae > Callipepla > Callipepla californica. Next base: position 2,637,983 of record JALIRH010000045.1, read on the forward strand.
CCACACAGAACAACGGGTCAGGAAAAGCTGCTCTGCTACCTGCCATTAATACCCTAGCTCCAGAGAGAGAGCTGCTTCCCTGGGTGCTGAACAAGGATGTACTGACCCACATTTCCTAAATTCATTCACAGCTTCCCACTGCTGTAAGGCTGAGGCTCTTCGTTCACCCTCCAGTGATTTAGCTTCCATGCCAAGGCTACACTACATGAGCTACGAGGCAGCCTGTGTGGAAGCCCCCTGAGCTACAGACAAGCCCTGCACACCTCAGTGCTTCCCAGGCATTGGCATCCAGCTCACTGGATCAGAAAGGCCCATACACCGAGGAAAATGTTTCCCAGCACGCTGCGTCTCTCGCCCAGCCCCAGACCAGCAGATGAGTATCAGTGACTTGAAACAACTTTAGCATGAGGGGCACACGCACAGCGCTGCTGAAACCACCCCGAAGGCAGTCTGATAACCACAGTAACTCCTGCTGTTTGATGAAACCTCTGCAGCAATTCAAGCCACCACTGCCCCTTCTGCACTTGACTGCCTCTACCTACACCAGTCCAGAGTCTCAGCAAAAACCTTTCCTTTACTTGCATCACCGCTGGGGTGGGGGATATCACTACGGCCAGGGCTCCTCTGGTAGAGCCCAAAAGCCCCTGAATCAACCAGGACTTGGTTTAAAAACCAAGGAGGTGAGTAACAAGCATTTGCAGCAGTGGAGCCTGTTGGAACAGGCAGCATGGGAGCAGTGATTGTAAATCGTTACACCTACCGCTCAGCCCCACGTACTACATGTAGGTGGGAGCCCAGAGCACTCAAATGGCTTTCAAGGAAGTTCTTAGAGGCTTTTAATCTTATTTATTTTTAAACCCACACGGAGGGAGGAAATTAAAACCACAAAAACCTGCATTCAGAAAGCATTAAGGATCAGCTTGCAAAGAGCAAGAGCAAAAGGAAGGCAGCGCTCAGGCTACGACTCTGCGAGGGGAAGCAGGAGAAAAGTGGCAGTATCCACTGAACTTCATGCTTCCCCCGCTCCACACTCTCAGATGCTTTTAGAGACAAGCTAGACTCATAGCTCAGAAGAGGAATTTGTGCTGCCTTACGACTCTGACCCAGTGCATAGCTTCACAGAAGCATAAAGGTGCATCCAAACATGTCTGGGGCAAGATCAGGGCTCAGCGTGTTGAGAAAGATGTGCGAGGCACAGCGCAGCCTGCAGCTACCTCCTGATTTCCCACCAAAACAGCCAAAGTCTCCTCTTACCCTAGAATGCTCAGGCAGACTTTCCCATTGCGGTAGAAGTTGGGGTTAAACCTCACTGTGTTATTTCCCGTTGTCATCAGTTTGACCCTTGGCGGGTGGATGGGATAATCTGGAGGACAGCGAAACAGGAACAAGAAGAAACCCCCTTCATAAGGCGTGTCAAATGGGCCTGTGATCAATGCATGAATCTGGAAAACAAAAGCCCATCTTGCGCACCACTTCAAAATTGTGCAGCACCATCACATCCTCAACAAAGCCAACCGAAGGCAAGAAACCTCCACCCAGGCATGGACACAGCACCTTCCCCAAGCTCACGCCACGTGCAGGCCATACACAACCCCCCCTCCTTCCCCAGAGCCACCACTGCACACTTCTCTCTCCCCTCTGCCACACTCCATGTGCAGAGCAGGTTTCCAACGCGAGGTTTGGCCACGGTCCACAGCAGCTGCCTCCCATACATCTCGACACAGCCCAGAGAGGACTGAATCACAGTTCAGCTGGTGAGCTCTGCTTTAAAAAGATTTCAAATACGAAGAAGAAAAAAAAAAAATATGTCTAATTTTAGAAAGAAAAGAAGTTGGATTTTCCACCAAAACTAGAACGTTCCTCAGTTTTGTGGGCTCATGCTGATTTGGTTTTATTGAAACCAATCATTTCATTACCTCTGCCAGGATCTGAACATAAGAACCCATGCTCCCCTCGCTAATTACCTCCAAAAGTCTCAGTTTTCAACCAGGAAATCTGCTCCCATTGGGCTATTTAGGGAAGCTTCCTCCTTTTCCATCCTCCTGAAGTCATCCAAGCAATCTCCTTTAACGATCGTTAGTTAAAAACCCCAAGGCTGCTGTTCTACAAACCCGCATTTCCACTGAAGGGCATTTTGGCACTTCCAGCTTCCAAACTGAGGGAGGTCAGAGCTCCAGCAAAACGCCCAAGGTCTGAGCTGTCTGCACACAGCCACTCCCTTTGCGCTATCTCCAACAATCCAAGAGCCCTGAGCCAGGCAGGTGCTCACAATGAGGGAATCAAGGGAGTGCCAAGTCTGTCAAGGGGGGGTGAGAGAAGTGTGCAGCAGAGGAGAAACCAAAGCAACCCCGTACACACACACACAGCTTTCTCAGAATCCAGCACAGCCAGATGAGGTGACACTGGCTGGAGAAAGGGAAGCATCAGCCAAGGAATGCACTGGATCAAGAACACCATCTGAGCAACCTCAGCCTCTCGGATCACTGCCCTCTCTCAGGTGGTAATTGGCAATTCCCTTTCCTGGAAAATCCCTAGAGCCAGGCAGCCAGGAGGGGAAGAAGTGGGGTAGGAGAGGCCAGAGATATGCCTGGCCCTGGGGAGCAGATGTACTGGAGGTGATGTGGTGGGAGCAGATGTGCAGGTCAGATCTGGACGAGCTCATAGAATTGTTTGAGTTGGAAGGGACCTGTAAAGGCCATCTGGTCCAACTCTCCTGCCATGAACAGGGACACGTACAGCTCGATCCGGTGCTCACAACCTGCTCCTAACCCTGGGTGTCACCAGGGACCTCTCTGGGAAAGAGATGTTACCTGTAAGAGCCAGGCAGGCAGCCCCACAGCAGGACAGGGATAAATCCCACTGCCTGTCACAGTGACTAAACGTTTCTGCCTTACATAGGTGACGTGCAGGTAGTTCAGCATTACCTGTGACTGACAGGTGTTCCTCATTTCCAGCCCCTCTCAAATTCCCCCATGGCCAACAGATTTTCACAGAGCTCTATGAGCTAATCTGGTGACTCTTTTCAAGCATCAGCGGGGGAAAGAACAAGCTGGACTGGCACTCCACTAATTCACAGGGCCACAAAGTAGGGCCATCCTTATCTGTGGCAACTCAGGTTCTTGTGATGGTATCTCTCCACAAAGCCTTTTTTTTTTTCCTTGACAGCCTCCTCCCATTTAAATGCAGCCCAGATTGTCACCAAGAAAACCAGAGCTGCACCGTGTTCTTACAGGACTCACTCTGACTTCTCACAAAAAATTAAGGGATTACACCGCGCGAGAGAATCCTCAGAGCAACCACCAACAGCAACACACAGCAGGGCGGGAAGTGGAACCCATTCCAAAGCATCTCTTACCTTGGTCATGTCGTGGGGATCAGGCACAACAAACATTCCCGGGGGCGGTTCCTTGTAAATGGACATAATATCCCTGGAACAAAGGAAACAGGAATTAGTCAAGATCTCCCTTGGTGTTCATCAGCCCTCGAGGCATTGGAATGTTCTAGATGCCAAATCTGTGTGGAGACGCAAAGGGACAGATTTTTAAGATGGAAATTTGCAACTCGAGGCGAGAGCCCAGCCTTTGGAATGACTGCTGCTGGCTGAGCTCTCTTATCTCAGACAACAGCTGAAGTCCACAAGCAGCATTCAGTGAGGCCTCAGCACCTCGGCTACCCGCTGCCTTGCCTTTTACCCCAGATCAACTCCAGCACTTAGGACTTAACAATAAACTCCTTCCAAGGTAGGCACGAAAAAGCTCTCACTGAAGAATGTTACTGCTTAGCAGAATACTTTCCCTCTGTGCTTTCTCTCCGCACACGTGGACTGTTTACAAAGTCCCTTCTGACCCAACAGCACCCATCACCTTTTACCATCAAAAAACTCCCCACCATAATCAGAGCTGCACTGTGCCCTGGGACAAGCTGCCACTAGACCTGTTCAGGAAATAACCAGAGTACAGAGAGGTTTTCAGGGCAAGAACAAGTTTGAGAACGACAGGAGAGCTTTGCCTCCCTACCTAACATTATGAAGTTATTGCTTTTGGTGTTTGGATGGAAAACTGCCAAAATATCTGGTGCCATCTTTGGAAGACATCAGACAAGCTCTAGAACAAGCAACAGAACAAGGATGAGCAAGAGCCTGGCAGGCAGCAATACTGCTCTGAAGGAAGAGGAAGAACTTGCTGAAACAGTGCCAACATCTCTAACAATAAAAGGCCATATTGCTCGCGATATCAAAGGCTACTGACACACCAGGTTTAACCAGATGATTCTCAAAGAGTCGGTGCAGCCAAACTGGGTGGGCACCGGCAGGAAAGAGCATCGCTACCGGCACGTTTAGGATAACATCTTGCAAAACTCAACTTGACTGCTGATGGGGGCCGAGGAGCTCGTTCCCCTCCCCTTCAACAGCACCTCCAAGGAGCACGTGGCAATCCCGAGGGCAGGATGAGGGCAACGTGCCACGGCAGCAGCAGGAAGAGGATACCCTGGAGGGGCTGTGGCCTTCACCCAAATACCTGAGCAGAGAACCCTGGGGCTGCACCTAAGAGAGCCCCCGGGCGCAGCAATGAATCATAGAGTCATTACGGTTGGAAAAGACCTTTCAGATCCACAAGTCCATGCCCAGCCCACCCCCAAACCTCATCCCTCAGTGCCACATCGCCATGGCTCTCAGACACCTCCATGGACGGCGACCCCACCACCACCACCACCACCACCACCCTGGGCAGCCTGTGTCGACCCTCTAGGAGAAGAAATTCCTCCTCACGCCCACCCTGAACCTCTTCTGGTCACCACACCTGGTCCTACCACCACTACCTGGCGCAGAGGCCGATCCCCACATCGCCGCAACCTCACTGCAGGGCACTGCACGGAGCCACGAGGTCTCCCCTGAGCTCCCTCCCCCCCACTGACAACCAGGGCCCGTCCGGCTGAGCCCCAGGACCCCTCCCCAGCCCCAAGTCCGGCCGAGCCCGCCCGCAGCCCCGCACTGAGGGCACGGCGCGGCCCCGGGGACCGTTACCGGCGTCCTTGAGGAACCCGCGCGGCCACGGAGCGGGACAGCGGGGATCCCGCGGAGCAACGCGGGCCGGGGGAGCTCGGGAGGCGGCCCCGGGGCAGGGCAGGGCAGGGCGGCCCCGCTCACCGTTTGATCCGCAGCAGGCAGGCCGAGCTGGGCCGCTCGCTGTCCCAGTCACCGCTGACCGTGGGGTCCCAGAAGGCGGAATGCGTGAGGAGCGCGGCCCCCGCGGCCGCCGCCGCCGCCGCGGCGATGGGAGCTCCGCCGCTGCCCGGGGCGACGCCGGCGGACGTCGGAGAAGAGCCGAAACCCGCCGCCGCCCACAGTTCGGCGGGGATGAAGACGCCGGGGTTCCCCACGCCGGGGCTCCCCGCGCCGCCGCCCGAGCTGGCCGAGGTTCCGCCGCCCGCCGCCGCCGCCGCCGCCGCCAGCACCGCGGCCGGAGCCGCCTCCTCGGCGGCCGGACTCTCCGCCATTCCGCGCCCGGCCTCGGAGAACGCCGCTTCCGGGACTCCGCACCAACGAGTCGGCCGGCCAGAGCGGCCACCGCCTCGCGCCGCCACCGCCGATCGCCGCCTCCCCCGCGCCGCCCTCCCACTGCCGGCACCAGCTCCCCCCCGGCTGCCATAGAGTCTCATTTCGCCCGCCCCCCCCGCGCTATGCGACAGCGCCCCCTGCTGCGGCGGCGGACTGAACCCGACTGCAGTCCTCCGAGAAAGGGGAAAGCGGTTTTTTGAGGCTCGGTGGGAAAGCGGCTGCTGCGCAGTGCTGAGCGCGGCCCCACTGAGCCGTTCCACCGCCAAGGTCACCGCTGCCCTACCGGGGACGCACAGAACAGTCTGGTTTCATCCATTTCAAGCCCAAAAGAGCCAGCGTCAAGAGGAAACGCAACCAGATTATGTGGCGAAAAAGGTCAGGCAGCGCAGCACCGTGCTCCTGAAGGGATCAAGGCGAGCGGCTGACACACTGCCAGCCACGCCATGAGGACTGAAGGCTCCTGGAGACCTTCGCTGATAGTTCTGCCCGCCACGCTTCACAGGGAGCACAGATCTTCCCCCACGGTTGGAGAAGGATGCCTATCTCTCCCCAGCCCTCAGCTGTCTGTGATGCGCTTCAGCATCTCCCTGAAGTGCAAAAGCATAAGTTAATTTGTGCATCATCCTCTCTGTCAGCAGGGGTTTCTGCTATTGCAGTTCAGCGTGGTTAGAGCTGAGGACACCTAAGCCTTAGCTGGAGTTGAAATGTACGTCGGAATATACCGAACCTTTCCTCTTTTTTCCAGTAGTCTCAAGAATTGGTTTGCTGTTTTGGGGAAGAAATCAAAATCCTTCTCCTCGCTCCCTTCACGCTGCACACGAAGCTATTACAAAGGCACAGAGAAGTTACTGATGTCCAATTTGTGTCCCCAGGCAGGTCACAGCCACGCTTCAGAGGCTTTAGTGTACACAGACACTGCATTAATTCGATTACCTAAAGCTGATAACCAGACAAGCTTCCCACGTGGTCACCTTCCATAAAGGCACAGCTGTCTTACACTGAGGTTCAAGATTCAGCTTAGACCTTCAAACTCCTCCTTGCTCAGCGTGCTCCAAACTCTGAAACAGCTGGGGCACTAACTGTTGAGGAAGAAGAAGTAACACTGTGGTCCTGTGCTCCAACCAATGCTTTGGAGGGGGCCTATGAACAGCGTGACCTTGAAACCTCTTCTTAAAAGATGGTACAGTAACGTATACCCTTGAGTATTTACTGGTTGCTTTTATCATCCAAAAACCATTAATAGCCCACAGTTCTGTGTACGCTCACCTGCACCCATCACCTTTTCAACACTGTCATTTTCAGTGACGTTATGTGGAGAAAGCAGTGCTCTGTCAGCTCACACATTAAGTATTTGCTTTATTAGAGCAAAGCTTGTTGGGACTGCTGAACAGATTTGACACGGTGTTTGAGCTGTTCAAGGACATCCCCCCTTTATCCAGTTGCTTTCATCTTCCTTTCTTGCTACCACCATTTCACATTCCCATTCTGCTTTATCCTTTTGTTCCTAGACCTAGAACATCACCTCCTTCAACTAATACACCAACATCCCCCAAAGGTTTCCCCACTCATGGACTGGCACGTGAAGAGATAAGTAAATAAATAAAGCCACCACTTTATTTAGAGAAATCTTTTTCTTTAATTGTCAGTCTGGAACGCTCTGATGAAAGCAGACTCAAACCGCTGAGGACAAAGTGATGGAAACCACAGCCATGCCAGAAGTTGTCACATAGCAAAGAGGATAAGGAATGCCACCATCAAACAGAAGAGACCCATGGCCTCAGACAGGGCAAAGCCCAGGATGGCATAGGAGAAAAGCTGCTGCTTGAGGGATGGATTCCTGCATGTACACAGGGGGGAAAAAAGAAAACAAAAAAAAAAAAAACAAAGTAAAGAGAGGGTAGAAAAAAGGACCCATAGCGAGAGGGAAAAAACACAACTCAACGAATCAGATCCCACATCACATCACAGGAAGCCAGGGTTAGGCCACACAGTCATCATGTTTTGAAGGATGAACCAGATTTATGGCAGGTAGCCACCATCTGGAATGAAAAACCCGTAACTTCCCCCTGTATTTAGTGACTGCCATGTAAAACCCCAAAGGCCAGTGTCACCTGCTTGGTGGTACCAAGCAACAGTTGCCACTAATGACAAGTGCTCCATTCCTTCTAGGAGGGGGTAGAGCTCCACAGAACTTCTGTATCATCCAATAGTAAGCATAGAGTGGATGCAAAGAGTTCAGGCAGTCTCTTATTTGTTTTAATAGAATGACGGGAGTACAGCATTCCTTTTATATTCCACAGAGGAATGCTTCAGTTAAAAGTATCTGCTTCTACATTCTACACACGCAGATTAGAGCATAAGCTCCACTCCTCTACCAAGTTTAGTGCAGGAAAGGAACAAATTCAAGTCAGTTTGGCATCTTACTTACCTGGCATAGCCAATGATCAAGCTGCCAAACACTGTCCCAATACCTGCTCCTGAACCAGCCACCCCCACCGTGGCAGCACCAGCACCAATGAACTTAGCAGCAGTGTCAATGTCCCGGGAAACTGCACTAGTCTGGAACTCACGGCGGGTCAGCTGTGGAGAGGACACACCAGCTGGCTGTGGGATACATTAAAAACATAGGTCAAGTTCAATTTCATGATTAGGTGTCGTTATCTTAACAGAACACATATAATCTACTCAAGACAGAGACAAAGGAAAAAAAAAGCTCAGCTAGCATTGGTCTGGGCTAGAGGCTATACCCTTTTACTAGCCATCCTCTTGATGTAAAATCTCACTCCTCCACCTCTGGAGAAGTCATCAAGCACGGAAATAGAGGAGCCAATTTACCACATAAAAGAGCCTTACCTGTACAGTCTGAGCCTCAGGCCTGCTGAACACAGACACTGAAACGGGCCTGGCCAGAGCCCTAGAGCAGCACCGGAACTGAAGCAAAACAGACAATTAATTCCTACACTTTGATGCACAAACACCACTTTTCCCCCAGAAAAGAGCAGCGTTAGAAAGTCGAGACTGAAAAAAACAAAAGCATAGTGTGTTTCTAGATCAGGCAGTTGGATGCAGACCCCAAAGGCACACTGTCACAGGCTGCACGCTGCGAGATCACAGCTCTGCCGTGCTCACAACCCCAGAGATCTCATTCCCAGCTCACGTTTTGCAACAAAAGGATGACATCTCTGTGATAATGGCTTATCACACACCGCAAGAAGCCCCGGGGCTCACAGCCCAACCCACGCCTGCAGGGACAGCGGGCATCGCTCTGCGGTCACCAGAGGTCACCTTGTTCTCCCCTTTGTCACCCAGGTGCAAAAGGGACCCCCCCTCACCCAAAGCCACCGCAGCCCCACTGAGAAACCCTCCACAGCCACACACGGCCCCACCGCGCCCCGTGACACCCCTCAGCGCGCGGCGCACTTACCAGAGCCGGGGAGCTGAGGAGAGCCAAAGGAGCCGTCTGCATCTTGCTTCCACCTATCGCTAACAACGAAAAGAAACGGCTCGGCAATCCCACCGCGCGGCCCAACCCCGCAGATCCGCCCTTCCTCCCCACAGCGCGACCGAGCCTCGGCCGCACAGCACGCGAGTCCCGCCGGAGGGACTCTCCGTCCTCCGCCCCGCCGCTCGAGCTCGAGTCCCAGCCCGCGGTGCCCGCTCGCAGCCGAACCTGCGCGGGGTCCGCTCGGGGCAGCACCGGCGGCGGCTGTGAGGAGAGAGCGCGCCCGCGCCCCGCTCACCTTGCCGTGTCCCCCAGCGTCCTCCGCGCCGATTGGCTGCGATCGCGGCACACCGGGACAACATCCGCTCTCCCCATTGGCCGCGGCTCGGCGAGCTCCTCCCACCCGGCATCCGGGATAGCGGCGAGAGGGCGGGAGGGCAGCGTCAGCGACGCGGAGTTCCATTGGTTGGTTGTGTTGGCTACGCGCTTTGCGATTGGATGGAGGCGCGGGGGGGGGGGCTCCTGGAGGACCGTGAGGCGCTCGGGGGCGCTCCTCGAACCATAGAGGCGGCGGCGGCGGCGGGGCGGGTTTGGCTGCGCTCGGCTGTGCTCGGCTCGGCTCGGCTCGGCTCGGCTCGGCTCCGCTCGGTTCGGCTCGGCTGTTTTCTCCGGTGCAGCCGGAAAGAACAAGCTCGTTTCCAACACTGAAACGCGTCCCCTGTGTCCCCCCCCGGCGCGTTCCGGGCTCTTCCCCGACCCCACCCCGCACCGGGGGCGGTCCCGGCTCCGGTGCACGGAACTACAGATCCCAGCAGCGCGGGCGGGGCCGGCTCCGGGGAGGTGTGGCCGTGTGGGGCGGCTCTGCCCGGCCCGGCCCTTTCCTGGTGCTCCGTTTCCTCCTCGCAGCCCGGAGCTGTCCGGCCGTGCTTCTCGGTGAGTGAGCCCGGACGGGGCGCGGGGTCCCGGGGTCGCCCTATAGCGGTGTTGTCCCCCTTCTCTTCCAGGGTAAGGTGGGAGGCCGAGGGAGGGGGGAGGGGGTGGGGCTCTCCGGCTGGGAAAGCACTTTCGATTCGTGAGCGCAGGTTCTGGGGTAGTGGAGCTTGAGTTGGAGCTTGAATTGGAAAGGATCTCGAAGATCGCGAAGTTCCACCCCTCTGCCATGGACAGGTTTGTCGGCTATTAGGACATCAGACTGAGCAGGGCCTCATCCAAGCCGGCCTTGCACAGCTCTAGAGATGGGGGCAGCCCGTGCCTGCGCCTCTCACTGATCTAAATCTCCCCTTTTTTAGTTTAAAACTGTTCCCCAGTTGTCTTTTCGCTATCTACCTGCATAAAAAGTCAATTTCCTTCCTGCTTACACATATTGGAAGGCTGCTGTCCACTCTTCCCGGAGCAATCTCTTCCCCAAACTGCATTTTTGGGGTGTTAAGAGGAGAAAGCAACAGCAAAAGCAAACAATCGAAAGTCCTCAGAAAAGGGGATGGGCTGTGAATATCAGAGGAAGTGCTGTATGGTTCCATTTTGCTCTGTGGAAGGTGTAATTATCTCATTACCTCGGCTGTGGGCTGGGACTGAACATTACTCATTGCCATCTGCAAAGGTGCAGCAGTGACCATTGTCGTAATGGATGCAGCTTCACAGGGCCTCTTCCTGCACTGATCGCTTCCAAACTGCTCACGTAATAAATTTCAACGTTAATAAGACGTCTTTCCCCTCTACTTCCTGGAAATGAACTGCACACTCTATCATCAGCACAGCCTGTGTGATCGTTGGGGTTGCTTTTCTGCAAGATTACAGTTATTTTTGCTGAAAACAACCCTTTTTTTTCCTTCTTTTTTTCAGCAAAATGCATTGTTTTGCTGCATCCAGGCACTGAATCTCACCAGTAGGCATGCGTGCATGCTTGCACTGCTAGAAGGCACTGCTGCCTCTCTTCTGCATAGTAGATCTTTAGTAAGGTCGACTGGGGTCTGGCTTACAGGGTCCCAAGCAGAAGAAGGGTTGTTGTGTCACAGTGGCAGCCCACGTACTGTGGCTGGGAAGCAGTGGTCAGTCTTAGGTTGCTAAGAAGATCTGCAAATTGCCTTGGGTCTAAGGAGCAGCCTCGTTGCAGCAGTAAGGACTCCAGTGTTCCTGTGTGCCCTGCTGACAAATATTCATCCATGTGTAGAGGACTTTGGACCTCACAGCTCTGCCACTCGCAAGCTGTTCCTCTTCACGTCCTACCTGGACTCGATTATATTGGCAGTGTGTGAAGGTGAGGTAATCACATTACACTTTCTCCTCTTGTAGACTTCCACAATGGACGAGACATCAGATGAACCTCCCACTTCTGCTGTCCTTTTAGACAAGGGCCACTTCTCCCAAGTCATCTTTAACAACGTGGAGAAATTTTATGTTCCTGGAGGAGACGTGACCTGTTACTACACTCTCACACAGAACATAGTTCCTCGTGGGAAGGACTGGGTGGGCATCTTCCGGGTAAGTGAGGAGTGTGAAACCAGCTACGCCAAGTATGAAGAGGCAACAGCTGACAGAAACAAATTATTTGTCATTTACTTAACACTTCAGCATTAAGAAAGGCCTTAAGGCTTTGTTAGAACAGGGTAAGGAATTTATTTTCAGCAATGACTTCGTGTGATGCAAGGTTTTGCTTGTGCCCAGGGAGAGACAGCCAAAGCTGCTGTTACTTGAACAGCTTCACAGCTAATCAGACAGACTATGATTCACAGAATCAGTGAAGAGCAGTTGTATTAAAGACCATACTGGCACCATCTCTTCCTGCATGTTTCCTGCTTCAATGCTGCCCTCATCTGACCAACACAATGCATAGAATAAGGCATAAGCTGGTGAGGATCTTTAGTTGATATATAGACCACAACTCTAGGAACTCAGAATATTGGTACCAAAGCCCTCCTGTTAGCTCATCTGTGTAGAAATACTCTCCAGCTGCCATAGGATAAACATGAATTGTGTAATCCCTTATCAGAATTTTGCTGTTGCAGGTGGGATGGAAGACAACCCGAGAATATTACACCTTCATGTGGGCTCCTCGGCCCAGTAATGTCCATGGTGGTACTGCAGTGCAGCAACAGATCCAGTTCAAAGGTGGGCTGGGAGGTTGGGTCACCCACGGAAAAATATGTGTGGGTGCACACGCAGGCATGCACACACACACTCCCACACTGCTTCCACTAATAACTATTATATTCAGAATTACAGAATATCTTAGTAATGTGCTTTGGTAAGCTTCAAATCCCAACAACCTAACAGACAGAAAAAAAAAACACATTAAAATCTACTGGGTTCTGCAGTCCTGACTGATGTGATTTGTGTTCAAGTCACTGTCACAAAGAACTAGTAATGGTGGAGGAGCAATATTAAAGACATCTGTTTTCTTAGCTGCTGACTTTCTATGCTGTATAGCTAAGGTGCTAAAATAATTGGAAGCTGCATATGACAGTGCTGTTGTGTTTGTCTGAAGCTTACTACCTGCCCAAAGATGATGAATACTACCAGTTCTGCTACATTGACCAGGATGGTATGATCCGTGGAGCCAGTGTGCCTTTCCAGTTCAGAGCAGAGACTGAGGATGATATTCTGGTGGTTACCACACAGGTATGTGTCCTCTCTTCGCCTGTCTCTTCCTGCCTTTGCTTTTATTTGCCTTCCATTAGATGGGAGTAAGAGCAGGCACATGGACAACAACTGAGGTATTGTGAAGCCAAGCATGTTTATTTTGCAGTGTTCTGCATACAGCCCTTTTGTTTATGATTACATAGACTCTAGGTGCTTGCTCCTAATCCTACAAACTTCAAAAAAACTGCAAGCCTTTGCTTTAACATGGAGAAACTTAAAAGGTCAGAGGTGATGTGTGCTTGGTATTCAAGGATTGGGTTGATGGTCAGCTTTGGACAGACTCCAAAGAGTGAAGAAGTCATCTGGTCTGAACTACTAGTGAAAGAATGAGGAAGCACTGGGTGTTTCCCTTTGCAGAGCTCATCTTTGTTCTTCACGTTGAGCTATTCGGAGCATAGTTTTTTAATGCTTCCATTACAGCTAAACAACTTTGCTTGCTAGGGAGAAGTGGAAGAGATTGAACTACAAAACAAAAATTTGCTTAAAGAAAATGAGGAGCTGCAAGCCAACTGTGCAAGTCTCCAAAAGCAAAACAGAGATCTGCAGGAAGAACTCAAGAAGACACAGGTACAGCAAAAGTTCATATGTGAAGTCAGAAGCTTTAATTCTGAAAGGTAAAGTGAAAAAAGACTGAGTCAGATTGTGCTCTGTTGTATGCTTCCTGGAGAGAGCTAAGAGTTTTCTTCCTGTATTATCTGTTTAATCATTTAACGAGAGGTACAACACCTCTGCTACAATCAGTGATGAAAAGGAAGCATCATCAGACACAGAGTTCAGGAACATACAGGAAGGAGAGTTTTCAGAAATGTAAAATTGCAAGCCCAGCCCTGTTTCTGATGCTCTTGTTTTCTCTTTCAGTTTTGCTCAGGGCTTAATATATACAAAACAAAGATCTGAAAGATACAAGGGAGAGATTTTCCTCCTTCAGATGGGCTCCCTACAAGTGTTGCATTTTGCAGTTCCAGTGCAGAGGAGTGCTATTGCCTGAGCCCCATTTTTCCTCCTACTGACCTCATTTTGATTTTCAGGAGCTACAGAATGCTTTAGAGTCCCTTAGGAGCAGCACGGAAAAGCTGGAGCTGGAGCTGAATTCACTGAGAAAGGAAAATAAAGATCTGAAGGAGCTGAATGAGTGCAGAGAGGCAGAGCTGAACCAGTAAGTGTATCCACAGGATCAATTAAAACAGGATTCCATGTAGGCACACATCTTGCTGTTGTGGTTTAAATTTCCATTTGTGAAAGTGTGCTGTGTTTTGACTTGCTTTGAATAGATTCAAAGAGCAAATTCAGAATGTAGCCTCTGAAAAGGAACATCTGGAAACCAAACTGAAAGCAGCCCTGGATCACGTCGATCACCTGCAGGTAGAAAACAAGTAGCTTCCCTTCTCTGCGTTTATGGACTGCCTCTGATGGTCAGCCACAGGTTCTGGAGATTTGCTTCATGCAGCAAAAGAAGCCTGTGCTTCTCAGACGTGACTATTTGTATTCACTTGCTGCCCATTCTTCTTTCTCCGTAGTCTCGGCTTCTGAATTGTGAGAAGGAAATTGAAAACCTGGTTCACGTGGACCAAGACAAGACTAAGCAGTGTGAAAGTTTAAAGGAAGAGAATAACCAGTTATGCGTGACTATAACTCAAAAGGTAAAACCTTCCCTGAATATCATGGTGCTTGGGGAAGCCGGGGAAGAGGCTGAGTGGTGTCCTTTGCAGTGACTACGTAGAAATGCAGCTCAATCTTACAAAAAGAGCAGGGGATTTCATGACAGAGAGAGAAATCTCCATTGTGGTATGGGGGTCCACATAGGTAGTTCAGTGAATACACCATCTTACAGATTCTTGTAGTACATACAGACATTTTAGTTTTGGAAGAGAGTAGACTTCATAATTCTCATTCTCTGTAGCAAGAAAATTCAACCTCTGTCTTCATCTTTTTTGATGAAGTTAGGTAGGTGGGAATTCACAATTGATACTTAGCTGATTGCAAATTGTTGCAACTGAGCAAAACTGTTTCAGGACAGAGACTTGTATAAATAAAGCAATTATCTTAAATCTGCCTAGGCTATCTGTAGTTGATTTTTAGCTCCAACAGGAAGCTGATGAGAGGCAGCAACCTTGCTGGTCTCCTGTCCACTTACATGTTGTCACTATCTCATCTTTACTACTGTAGATGTGGCATTTAATAATCAGTGACATGAAAAGATGCAATATAGTCAGAATGCCCTGAAACAAGCTTTACAGTATCAAGTTTCTATTCTATAGTTTGATGCTCTGCTTCACATCCTTACCTGACACTTCCTTTCTGTGACATTTCCTTTGCAACTCTACCTGTGAAAATGTGGGAATTCTGATCAGGAAGAGCAAAAGAAAGAACTTAAACATTGCCTGGAGCACTTGAGGGGAACGGAGGCCAACCTGACATTTCGTCTGCAGAATGAACAGGTGCCCAGCATTTCTAGGGGTGCAGCTGGGGTGGTGGTCTCAAAAAGACTCATGGAATTTGCTGGTGTGTGTGTGTGTGTGTGTGTAGGGGAGCTGACATTTATTTAAACCCTTTTTCAATTTGCAGAACCATCACAATTTCCCTAAGGTATTGCAGATGCCTATATACATGATGAATTTTAAGTTTCTGGTCAAAAGGCTTGCTTGTCTTAGGTAACTCTTGCAGATCTTTCAGAAGCAGTTCACAAATTTCAGCCCTGAAAGTCACTCCTTGAAGGAATGTGAAGGTTAGGAATGAAAATCTTTAGCCTTTTGTCCTCTGTGACCTTCTAAAAACATGTCCCTTTCTGCAGGACACTTCTGGAGGCTCTACTCTGACTTTGAAAATTAGCTGCCTAACATAGATGTGATCACCTCTGCTGTGATGCCAAATGCTCAAGATTCTTAGAGTAATACTTCGAGAATGACTTCACAATCTCTAAGTACTTTAGCTTATTTACTGATTGAACTCAAGATTTAAAACGAGATTCATTCCTTAGGATGAACTAGCTATCCACAGTCAATGCAAATGTCATAGTACCAGGAGATGTGTCAGACTTGGAAGGCTCTTACCTGCCAGGGTGGAATTGTTGTCATTCCTTTTCTTTAACCTCTCACTTTGACGTGTCATATGTTCCCTCTGGAGGTCTGAGAGGGTGATCCTCTCTTGCTGTAATGAAAACACAGAGCTTAAGTGGTGACACAGAGTTGACCTAGGTCAAAAGCTACAAGATGGTGAGACTCCTACTTCAACTGAAGGTTTATTTGTTGGTAATGAATGCAGTTAGAGGCTGTTTGTATATGTGAACAGTGCTTGGAACTGTCATCTTTTTGTTTGCCAGTGTCCAACAATTTAGCTAACAACACTCTTCCTTCATAGCAACAAAAGAGTGACTTAATGAAAGAGCTGGAAGAGCAGCGGCGTTTGATTCAGAATTTGCAAGCAGCAAAGAAGGAATCTGATGAGAAAAATCAGGTGAGAACTTGTCACAAGTCCCTTGCCTTTCTCATACATTGAATATCACACAAATCTGTGCAGCTGGAGTTCAGTTCTATTGACCTTCCACCAAACAGCTCGTTTCCTGTGCCTGTGTGACTGCAGGATTCTCTTCTGTCTTTAAAAATGTATTACTCTACTGCAGTCACCCTGTCTGCCTTTCTGAGCAGGCCACAGAGTAGATCCCTGCGCTTCCTTTCTCCGCTTTCTGTCAAGCTGGACTGAGACTCAGCTATCTAAAAACTTAAGAGCGATTTTTATTCTGGTTTAAGAAAGGATCTATGTTAGTTCAAAGTATAACTTCTCACTGAAATGGTCTCCTGAGCTTCTGGAGATTAATTCTACCCTTCTGTCCCTTTGCAGAAACTAAGGAAAGAGAATGATTCCCTCCTGAGGCGTCTCACTAAGTCTAGAGGTGTTTCTTCCTCTTCTGCTTCACAAGGCAATGCTTCAGTTCCAACTCGTGAAATGAAGGGCTTTGTGTTTGGAGATCCATATCATGGTGAGAATACTTGGCATTCTGTCTGATACCACAAACACGTGGCAGTAAGGGTCTCAGCAAGTTGTCCTCCCTTTTAAATTGGATACTGTAGAAAGTACGTTTTTAGCAGTACCTCTGCATAGCTTTGCATCTGTGCAGATGACTTGGCAGCTGCAAAATGCTGCCAGATGTTAAAAGCTGATTCACGTCATCAGCTGTCTGTCATTTTCTGCAGAGAGGGACAACTGTTATCTAATTCATTTGTCAAGTTCTGTGGCTTGCGTCCAGTTTCCACAGTGCTAAATATAAAGGTTTAGAGCCAGAGCCACATCCTCAGGTTTCATTTACTAGTTACTGACACATAACATTGTTAATCATTTGAAGTGTCTAAATGAACTTTTTTTTTTTCCCAGCTGCAAGAGAAAGCCACCAGACAAGAGCCGTAGGAATAGTAAGTAAAGGAGACGAGAGTGGACATGAATTAGTGCCTTACAGAAAGCAATTAGTAGTTGGAATTGAGAAGCACCAAGTTCAGTTCTGAAGACAGTTGTCCACGTTGTTTTAGTCATGGTAATACAGCGGACAACAAAATGGAACCACGTGCACTTAACCTGTAGAATTACTAACAGTTGTGTTGGGGAAGGGATGTTCTGCTCACCTTAATCTTTAAGGAACAACTTTTGGCAGCATGTAATTCCAGAATGAACAGCATGGAACTGTTAAATACCTTATTTCATATTGCAGACATAGACACGTGCTATTTGGGAGTTTTACTTAGTGTTATTTAGAGATGCTTGGAGACATTTGAAAAGTTCAGTGTGTTGCAAGTCAGAAAGACTTGTCAAACATTATCACCTCTGGACTAGTAAACTTTTCGAATGCAAATACAAATTGGATTTATTTGTATCTCCTTTGTGCTTCAGGATTCTGGAAGGAAATGTCCCGTGTGCAATGACGTTTTTCCTGATGATATTGACATAAGAGACTACGAGGCCCATGTGCAGAGCCATCTTCTGGAGTGCCCAGTCTGCAATGAGACCTTCATCACCTCCAATCAGCAGGTGTTTGATGACCACATATATTGCCATAGCCTGGAAAAATTATGAATCCCAATCTGTTCTGTTGAACAGGTGTCAGAGGCTGCAGCTTAGAACAGACCAAAATTATTCTATAGACTTGATCTAGGCTAGTGAGAAATGGAATTGTCATCCCTTTCACTCCTCTGTCTTGCATCAAACAACTGTGCTTGTTAAACGAGTTACAAATCCTGTAGTTAGTAACCATTCATCCAGGTAGGGCCAAATATATATGGATCTAGTACAGCACTTTTCTGTACTCAGCTGATACAGCTTTATTATAACGTTTTTATTATTCAGTAGAGCACTGTGATTACTAACCAAAGACCTGAAGCATTGCTTTAGGACCACACCTTCAGTCTGGTTTTGGTATACAGAGTTAAATACTAAGAAATACAAAAAGTTTCCTCTCTTCTTTTGCCTTTAGTCTTAAAAAAGTGAAACATATATTTACAAAGAAGCTACTTATTTGCAGATCTGAAGCTCTAGGGCTCTTCTTACAGCAGGCTGGGCAGTATAGCTTCGTGTAGAACAAGGTGGGTGCACTGCTGTCCTTTTCTTCCTGTAAGACCAGACTTAAATCAAATGGTGATACAGACTGTGCTCGTGCAGTCACTCTGATGCTGTCATGCATCCATCTCATGGTGAGGGAACCGTGATGTTTCTGAAACAGGGAAAGTCAGCATGCCACGGAGCCTATAGGAAAGCAGTAGCTGAGTTGTCATGACAGCGCTGAGGATAAATGGCCTCTCAGTCTTGTAACTGGGCATCCCCATTTAGAGGAGGCGATGAAAAACCTTCACGATTTAAAATGAAGAGCCCGTTCTCTAAACAAAACATTGTGATTCAAATCTGCTAAGTGCCTTGGGATATTGCAATGCTTTGTGGATGGATTATCCAGTTACTCTTTTTATTTCTGCTTTGGGATTTTGAAGTTATGATTAACAGTTCTTTTGTCTGTGCACATACAAATGGGTGAAGTTTTATTATCCAGCTGTAGTAGACATTTCCTGCTCAACATCTGAAGCAAGAGAATACATAGAGTTTTAAGACTATGAAGAGCAACACAGATTTCAAAATATTTTGATGACACACAATTTTTTTAATCAATCTGGGGTCAAATAGAGTATTTCTGTCTTTAAGATGTACTATACTGATCAGCATTATTTTAAAAATTCTGTAACAAAAAATAAGATAAAAATAAAAGCTGTATAGAGAAAGCCCTTGAAAAACATGTCAAGTTATTTTAAATAAATTTGGAGGAATTTTTGGTGTCTTAATGGAGCTACTTGCAAGGCTTCAATTACTTTCTGAAGCTTTTTAGAGAAAAGTACTGAAGCACATCTCTGAATAACTTTTAGCATACAACGTAATATCTCAGTTGTTAGTGGGAATGCTGCTGTTTAGTAGCATATATTCAACTGGCAGATCTTCACTGGTTCCTCTCAGCATGGGAATACATCACTTATCAGGCCTGCTGATATTCTCCACTAGTGTTAATGCTGGCTTTAGCAGTCAACTCCTGAAGCCAAACCCTGTCACTTGTGGTTAGCTGTGTCGCAGTACTATGTCCCTGAGCTACCAGTGCCAAGTGTTGGTGTTGCTTCCACCCCTTTTACTCTGGTGCCTACGGTTTTCTGTTTGCCAGCTCCTATCATCTCAAAACCTCAGAGCCTGTGTTGAGTGCCAGCCCTAGGACACAGACAGCAAGCAGGTGGCCGGCAGAGGGGGTCAGACTGCAATAAATCTCGTGAGGATGCTGCATTTTTAAAGCATTTTAAGGCGTGCCATTTGTTTTGTGTAATAATGGTGCAGATTCAGACTTCCAAGACATACAACGTGCTTCAGCCTGATGCATCCTGAGCAGCCAGGGACCAACTTGCCTCCAAGTTCAAACTACGCCGTATTTTCTCAGCAAATTTTCATTGTACTTGTAATTTGCAGCTTTATTTACATTGCTCCTGCATTTCGCATGCGGAATTACGTTTCAACCCTATCTCAATTGTATGGTTTAGTGCAGAAATAGCTCAAATGGCTGCTAATTAGATATACTTTGGATGAGATCCAGTTTACACTGATGTGTCTGAAATCACGCGGAATCTGGCTGAACGGGCATTTATTTTATATAAATATTTAAAGGGGTATAAAAATTTTGCATGTCTGTGGATAACAAATACAAACCAGATGACAAAATCTCCCAGCTAAAACGGCATGCTGTCTAAGGCACGGGGCACCAGGCTACTGCAGTTCTTTCCATCAGAAAGACCATCGTTTTGCCAGCCAGAAAGTTATTGTTTAGTGCAGAAGAGACTGGCCACGAAATAGACAGTTACAGCTTCCAGATTCTCAAGCTCTTTCAGTCTTGAAAGTCAGAGTCTCAAAGGCTGATGGGTGGCTCTGCTCCTTTCAAAAAATGATCCCAAATCTCACGGCCACGGTCCCCTTACTCACTTTGGCAGCCTCTTTCCTCCACTCTTGCTGGTTTCTCTTCACCTATCTATGCCTTCCTCTTTCTCACTGAATAAGGTGGACCTTCAGTGTTGTCTTTCTCCTCTGAAATCACAGCGCTGAGGTTTAGGGTGAGGAGAGATGGAGGCATAGAGTGGGGTCCATCTGGCAGCGCTGCCAGAATGCAGGCTGGGAGTGCTGCTGCTGCTTCTCTCCACCTTAATGAGGCTCCTGCAGAGAGCAGAGGAAGCAGAAAGAAAATTAAAAGGTTCCTAACAAAAGGGATGGAAATAGACAAGGCGCAGGTGAACAATAGAGGAGAAGGAAAGCCGTGTCCAAGCCAGCAACTGAGTGGTTTTGCTTGATAATCAACTTGTCAGATTGATTTTAAGACACGGCAGAAGAGATCGATAATTCTTTACAGCAGTATAATGCACATCCTAGGAGTTAAAGTGTTTTGAACATCAGAGTCCTTATTTCAGGGACCAGGGCTGTACTTTCTTAGCAAGTGGCAGCGCTTCTGTATTTGGCATGTCAATTATGGGAAAAGGAACAGACTAGGGAAGGCAATCATGGTTAAAAAATGGTTTAAAAACAACACTGAAACAAACCGCCAGGCTGTTTTAGATGGGGCAGCTCAGAAAAACCTGGGGAAGGAAATGCTCACACGTCCCTGTGAGACTGAAAAATTAAGAGGTTATACTTAGGTGGAGCTCTTTTTGTTGCTTCGTTATTTTGTGAGGACTTTTTTTTTTTCCTTTGTTTTGCTGTGGAGATTCAAGATGACTTATTCTTGCTTACCCAGGAGTCAGTGAGTCCCCTTAACACAGCAGCACAAATAAGACGGTCAAAGTGGGTACGTAAAGGCATGACATCAGAATACTGCTGTTTATCACACGCTTTGTTCTGAATTAAATCCCTATCTGAAAAGCACTGAAGAATCAAATCTTTACAGTTTCGTTGGTGAAACGGTCGGGTCCCAGAATTAGATCAGTTGTTTTCTCTAAACAGCTATTAGCTGCTTCCATTATACTAACAGAACTGGTTTCCATCCTCTGGCTCATTTATTCCAAACCAGCATTATTGAAGTGAATGGGGTCTAGGCCCTGGATATTAGAAGAGCTGTTGGTCTACTCATAAATAACAAGTTGTCAAGGATTTTAATGGAAACCCTTAGAGTGCTGTAAATCTGTGCAGTTCTGCCTGGATCCCCTCCCTCATTTCCATCACAATATCACTCCAGTGGGACTGCAGCTTGCAGCATGTGCCAGGCAGCCTAGATTGGTAGGACACAGGGGGAAGAAAGGAAGGAGGGGGGTGGAAAAAAGAAGTGGAGAAGAGAGGTGGGGGATTCAGAACAGTTGGTAGTGCTGAAGCATCTGCTGGGTGGCCAGTTTTGGAGTCACCTGGCCTATTCAGCGTGGCAAGGCAGGGAGGGCTATTCATCCAGGGGGACTGGGAAAGGGGGATAACAGAACCAGAGATGCTTGTGGAATAAAGATGGATGTGCTGCAGTTTACATTTCGCTCCGCTGGTCTGTGAAGTAGTAAATCTCAGCAAATAGAGGGCTGTGTTAGTTTTTGATCACAGTTGAAGTAGTGGAGCTACTGAAGTGATACCACATAGACTGCCTCTTGTTGTTAGTAAAAACAGGACTTTTCAAGACGATTTTTTTTTTTAACCTCCCTAGTCAGTGCAAACTGCCTTCAGGGAAAAATTAACACCGTACCCTGATCCAAATAGCAATGTTTCTGTGGTTCACTGGGTCTGGCCAGTAACTACAATGCTCCTTGACCTTATTTAGTCACTCCCCAAAACATCATTAGCTTAGCTGTCTGCAGAGATCATAACATCCTGCTGCATGCAACACTGAAGCCTTCAAGGAAAGAACTTGAGCTCACTCATCCATTCTCCATTGGCTATATTATGGGATATATTATGCTTGGCTTGGATCAAGGCACAGCCATACTCGTGCCCACCCCTCTTGCGAAGCAGATGGGACTACACGGTGCCCCATTTAAGAGTTCAAGAGCTTCAGAGCTCATTAAAATTTGTATGCAAGGTCACTTTAGGCTTAAAGGTACGCTTGCACCCTGGCTTACCATGTAATAGAAATAAAAAATGACACTGGTGACAAAGCTTCCACTAGCTTCAGAGTGCCCAGGGCTTATAGTCTTACATAATTACTAGTCTGGCACTGAAAGCCTAAAATACAATAAAGCCATCAGCAACACAGATGCTAAATTAATTACTTTAAAATATAGCTCCTTCCACATTACAACCTCACAAGGACTAAAGAAGCAGGTCTTAAGAGACTTATGCTCTATATTATGTAATTAAACATTACCTCTGTGCTATAGATACGGAAACAGCCACACAAACATGAAGGAATTCAGCCAAAGTCTCTCAGAAAATGCGTGGCATAATCCCTCCTCACCCTCGCCAGATTTAACGTTCATTTTGAGAAAGGCTGTGCAGCACAAGAAGTGAGCCAGGATGGAGGAAAAAAAAAAAAAATGGATGGCTGCCAAAAGGGATTGATGTGCTTCAGACTCCAGGGAGTTTTTAACCCTTCCCAACGGTTCTGCCAGCCTGAAAAACCTGGTGGGGTTCATCAGCCCGTACCGCTCCTCTGCAGATCCATAAGATATTTGCCAGTGGGAGCAGCTGCTGCGAGAGTGAGTTGATAACTCAAGCCCTGAGGCACTTACATCTGTATGTCTCATACCCTGCCTGCCTCCCTTCTCCAGTAACAGGATGAGACTAGAATATTGCATGTGCTTTTATAATGCGTATTCCTGTGGGGCCTTGGTCATGATTATAGCATCTAAATGCAACCAGAAACGAATAATGATGACAAAAAAAGACAAAAAGATGGGAAATCGAAAGATTCTGAATGTTTTCTACACTACAATTATTTGTGTTTAATAGCAAGCTGCAGTTTTGCAAGCCACACAGGGTGGTGAATTCCTTTTTAGTTGCACTTGTATTTCCGAGAGCAGGTACTGTATGTTATGTAGTACAGCTGCCATATGGAGTTTTAATCTCTAGGAGTTATTACCTGACGGTAGCAGCTTATGAACCCACACTTCTCTTAGTGGAGTCACTGAACTTGACAATTCTCCTTTCAAGAGGGTGATGGCTAGGATAGATCTGATCCAGAATGTTGGAAAGGAAAGGCAACGTCAGAATCCTTCAGGCAGCACTGTGTTTTTCACACCTTCAAGAAGTGCCTTCTCTGATACTGTAACTTCAATGACCTGTTTTGTTTTTCTTAATGAATCAATTCAAATGGGGACACACAAACTTTCTTGCTAGCTACCTACAAAAGCACCTCTCTGTTTCTAAAGCAATAATTCTTAAAAGATACCCACAATCCTAACATCTATTTTGGAAAAGAAGCATTAACTTTGAAAGCTGTATCGTATTTTTCAGTCAACTTTCCGAAGACAACCCCTAAACGTGAGATTCCTGCATTTTATCCTAAATGATCCCAATAAAAGACAGAACATAGACCTACAACATCACTGTGAGATCCTGAGTGAAATTTTCTTGGGTCCCAGTACAACAAAAGAGAAGATCACACTGCTTTAACAGAGAAGCTACATACCTATATACCACCTGGGTGCACCTTACTGAGTACGCCAGATTACTCAAATAAATCCCATAAGCTCACTGGATCTTTAATTCTGTCGGTGTTGGGAAACTCTTAACCTTGTGAAACGTATCAGGATCATAACACTTCAAATGAACTCTAGCAAGCGGGCTGCTATGGAAAAGGAGCAGGCTGGTTTAAAGAATATGGTGCCACAAAAAAAGAAGAGGGAACCCAGGTGTGCCAGGCAATTAGCTCAGAGCAACCTGCTCTGTTTGCTGCCAGCTCCATCTGTCTCCATGGCAGCAGGAACTGAATTCACACATCAGCCACAAATTCTGGATGTAAATAGTGCTGCCCATCGTGTCAGCAGCACCAGCAGCCCTCAGCACCCAATTTCATCCCCCCGAGGCTGCTGATTTGGTTTTGTTATTACTATCCTTCCTCATCCAGGATGATGTGGGTGCTTTTTTTTTTCACAACTATTTGGGACACAGCCGCTCTCAGGCCATTACCCAGAGCTGGGGCAGCCCTGGTAGAGCTGTGCGGATCCAGCTTCAAACTTATAGATTCATAGACTCATTAGGTTGGAAAGGACCTACGAGATCATCTAGTCCAACCATCCTCACACCACCATCCCTACCCACCAAGCTACTAAATCCAATCCCTCAGCACCTCATCTAAACGCTTCTTGAACAGCGCTAGGGACGGTGCCTCAACCCCCTCCCTAGGCAGGCCATTCCAGTGCCTGACCACTCTCTCAGAGAAAAAATTTTTCCTCAAATCTAATCTAAATCTTCCCCAGCACAACTTGTGGCCATTCCCTCTCGTCCTGTCATTAGTTATCTGGGAGAAGAGGCCGACCCCCTCCTCACCACAGCCTCCCTTCAGGAAGTGGTAGAGTGCAATGAGGTCTCCTCTGAGCCTCCTTTTCCCCAAACTAAACAATCCCAGCTCCCTCAGCCGCTCCTCGTAAGACTTGTGCTCCAGACCCCTCACCAGTTTTGTTGCCCTTCTCTGAACACGCTCCAAGGCCTCAATGTCTCTCTTGTAGTGAGGGGCCCAAAACTGAACACAGTACTCGAGGTGCGGCCGCACCAGAGCTGAGTACAGGGGATGATCACCTCCCTGCTCCTGCTGGCCACACTGATCCTAATACAGGCCAGGATGCCATTGGCCTTCTTGGCCACCTAGGCACACTGTGGGCTCATGTTGAGCCGAGCATCAGCCAACACCCCCAGGTCCTTTTCCTCTATACACTCTTCAAGCCATTCTGCCCAAGCCTATAGCATTGCATGGGGTTATTGTGGCCAAAGTGCAGCACCCGGCACTTGGCCTTATTGAACCTCATCCCATTGAGCTCAGCCCAGCTGTCCATCCAATCCATATCCCTCTGAAGGGCCTCCCTGCCCTCAGGCACATCGACGCATCCTCCCAACTTGGCGTCACCCGCAAACTCACTGAGGGTAATCTTGAGGCTGTTTCAAACCGAGCCCTGAAATCCCACCCAGGAAAACGTCCTTTCCTGGGCCTCACAGCCACACACCCCCTCTGCAGTTCCCCCCTCCACCCACCGCCCGCCTCTCATTAACCCTCATGAATATTCACAGCCCCTCGCCGCTCTCATTGGCTGCAGCCGTCCGAGCGCGGCGGCGCCGACAGCAGCCGGAAGTGGGCGGGAGAGAGAGGCGGGGGCTGCGAAATGCGCATGCGCTCCCTTGGCTCTCGGTGGTGACGTCACCGCACTTTAGTTTCGGCCCGCCCCCTCGCGGTTTTTATCCAATCACAAGCTTTCGCTCGGCCCAGTGGAGAGGCAATATGTTAATAAGGGGGCGGGGAAGAAGGAGGGGGGCGGTGCTTGTTTTGTCCAATCAGAAGGCGGGAGGGTGGCGGGAGGGGCTGCTGCTTGGCATCCACCTGGGCGGGAGGCGGCGCTGCTGCGGAGCGCGCTGAGGCGGAGGGTCGCGGGTTCGCGGCTCCTGTGGTCCCTCAGGATTCGAGCTGCACTCGTTCAATGCGGAGCCGTCGTCTTTAAGGGCTGCTCCCCGCACTCCATCCCTTGCTCCTCGTGAAAGGATCTCCAGTTGCCCCCATGCACCGGGAGAGCGTTCACTTTGCACCCGGAGAAGCCAACATAGTCATGGCGTAGTCCATCCCCAAAGGACGAGTCTCTTGACATCCGCACAAGGGTCATGACACGATTTCCAAATGTCATCTGCAGCGTTACAATTAAGAAAAACGCGGTCGTGTTTGCTTCTGCAGAGCTTGGCAGGCTGTCCCGGAATTCCCCCATTGATGCAGTTTGTTCAGACATATGCTACCAGTCATTAGGCAAAGTATTTGTTTATTGCCCCAGAGTGTCCCCTGTTGTTCTGACACTTGCTCTTTGCAAGCGTTCACTATCCCTAATGTTTAATCTTCGTGAAGGGCTTGCTTGTGATCGTGATACATATTTCTCTCTTAATGACTGAAGTTAGGCAAGAAGTCAAAACTTAATATGTCAAGTGAGCTCTTGCCAGTACTTTCTGGATTCGTGCCTCGAGTGCGGAACATGAAGAAGCACTACAAATGGCTCTGTTCCCAACTCAAACAAAGCATAATTCAGGCTTGTATTCCAGGAATCTGTTTTTCACCACTCATCAGAAATATAAATGGAACTGTTTGTTCAAGCAGTTGTCGGTGGCTTCTGAAACAGCAAGAAACTGTTGGCCTGTTTGCTAGTCCTTTATGACTAATTGCTCAGATTACCATCTAAAACATGCAGTTGGTAAATAATGTGTCTGCGGCGAGCAGAAACAATCCACCTTGCTTTATTGCTGAGGTCCAACTGAACGGGGATGCTGCATCTCCCTCGGAGGGCAAAGTTTGAAATTACAACTCTTAGTTCTCCTGAAGCTTTGGGCAACGAGAGATGATGAGGAGAGGACAGCGTTCCTGACAGTTATACCATCACAACAGATTGGTGAACAGAAGATCGAGTCCTTCCAAGTGTGAGCTGGTTAGCCTGTATGCATATGAAGGACTCTTTATTATTTTTTGCAATCAAAGAGACAAAGATCTAAATATATATATTTTTAATGACTTAATTACCTAGAAAATTAGCCAGATGTTACTTTTACTTGTGACAGTTAGATTTTTTTTTCCAAAACTACTGCAAAAGATTAAAAAACTGTATCTAGGAGGTCTATCTTAGAAAGCAGGTTTAATGCAAGCATTTGATAACTTTTGAAGAGTCCCTCTATTCTGTTTCCCTCCCCGTAGTGGTGATGATTTGCAGTCTGATAGCATATCAAGGAAACACAGGACTTTTATCTGTAAAGTGGACAGTGGCTGTCAGGGAAGAGGCATCTTCATCGCCAAATCTGAGGACATTAAACCTGGACAGGGTAGGATCTGCCAGCAATACATCTCAAGGGTAACCCCTCCATTCCATGTTTCAAGATTGCTGTTCTGTCACTGAGCTACTGTTTTAATATCCAGTTTAGCCTTGCTTTGATGTGGTCAGTCAGCCATAAATAGCGTTCACTGGTCATTTTCTTCAGATTCATCACTATCAAAAGAATTCATTGCTGTCAAAAGAAAAAATATCTACTTTACATGCCGCTGCGTAAACTCTCATTCAGAAATAGCTTCTCATATTTTGAGATGGAATCACCTTGACCAGAATTCAGGCCCTTCGGACTCATCAGAGAAGGAAAACTTTTTACCTCATGAGTGAACGAGCCCTTAAACAATACTCATTTTTCATGAGTCCAGTTAAGCCCTATTGTCCTGCTCCTTACAAGTCCCTCATCAGAGCATTTTTGATTGACATTTGGAGTCATGTTCCTAATGAAGTCTAATCTACAAACCTCAGTAAACATCTAGTTTTATGAATTCCTGATAATTTTAGAAACAGAGCCTCAGTTCACTCTGGTTTGTTGTGGACCTTCGGATACACTTTACTTTTGGAGGTAAATTTGTTTGACTTTGCACTGACTTCGTCGTTATTTTGTAGGGAACGTTCCTAGGAAAGAATGAAAGTTAAGGCAGTGAGAGGTGGAGGAGAGGGCACATGCAGACTCTAGCTTGTTGAAAGCAGGCAGTCATAGGATCTCAGGGTAAGAGAACGCAGGGTAAGAGAATGGCTTAGGTCAGAAGGGGCCTTAAAGATCATCTGGTTTCACCTCCCACACCGTGGGCTCTGTTGAATCAGTGTTTGGGACATACATCCCAGAAATAGACATTTACAGCATCTTTCATAGCTCTGCATTATCTGGGCTACTATCCTGGAAAAATATCTAGCATAGGAAAGGGTTCAGTAGGGACATTAACTGTGCTCATAACCTTTGCTCTATAGGTTAATGAGTTACCTGTGTTTTTCATGTGTTTCGAGCAAGTCCAGAAGCAAATTGGCTTCATGCTCTCCCTCCCAGGCTTTTAGAGTTGGTAGATACAAGTTTGATCTGCGGATTTATGTGCTGGTGACATCTCGAGATCCTCTGAGGATATTTGTCTTTAATGATGACCTTACACATTTTGCTACTTCAGCATACACTGACCCTTTGCATAATAGCTTCATAAGTAAACTACATTAGCAGTTGTTACTGACAATCAAATATATAAGACATTGCAACAGGACAGAGAAAACGCTGTGGTTTGATTGTCCAAAGTTTATTTATATGGGAATCTCTAAGCACTCCATTAATGTTAATAATCTCTATTTGTAGAACCTCAGTTCCATGAATAAAAGCATGCATAAAATATTTTAGCTCTTTTTGTAGTAGATAGTTATATTTTTTTTATCTAATCTGAAAATAAGTTTTAGGCCTGTTAATATTTCCATAAATACATATTAAATTGACTTTCACCATAATTTTGGTGCTATTTAAGATAGTTATAAGAAAAAGGAACGCTGGAAGGAAGATTTGCCTCCATGTTAAGACATCTTTTTTTCTGCTTCTTTATGAAAAGAAGTCCTGGCTTAGCTGATGGCTGGAAGAGGTTCTGCTGTGTAGCTCTGGATCATTCTAACACAGAATTAGCTCTGCTAATAAGTAGTTGTAGAATGGGACCTGACTGAGAGAGAGGGCTCTATTCAATTGAAACTGCTGATTTCTCAGAAGTGATGGAATTGGAATGCTGATGAGATTGCAGTGAAGTGAAATTGAAGCTGTTGAGCCTCATTTATTGGGTTCTTTAGAGTAATGGGATCAGTATAGAGCTGATCATATTCAGTGCCATTAAATCTTCTGTGCTTAATTAAGATGCTCTGTACATTATGCAGTGTGACCAGGATCACGTAGAGAAGAAGAGAGGAGGCTAATACCTTCCTAACCCTGCATCTTGTTCATTCATTTCCAGGTAATGTATGCATGCATCTGACAAATTATTCCATTAGCCAGAACACTGTTAATTCTGCAGAGAAGATGACACTGGCGGTAAGATGTAAAAAGAAATCAACATTTCAGTGCTACTCTCAGGGGGTATTATTTACCTCTTCTGCTATATGAAGATGTCCGTTTGATCCTGAAACGTGACTCTATATTAACTTATCTCCTTCAGCCTGTTGCTTGATGCCTCCCATTAGAATGCACCGCATTCTAATTGTTGTGGCTTTGGATTTCCTGCAGCTCCCAGATAATGGATGGCTCATGGGTGGCCGGCAGAGGGGGATAGACTACACTGAATCGATGGGAAACCATCTCGGTGGGAAAACAGCCCTGAGAGCATGCATGGAGCATCTCCCGCCTGCAGGAGTCCCCACTTTTATGGACAGCTTCTTTCAAGTTCTTTGCATGCAGAATTGTTTCAGACTTAGCTATTACCCTCTGTGGAATGTACTTGGTCATGGACGGTGTAGCCTGTGGCCCTCAGAGGACAGCAAATTAATGCCAGTTCCTCCCCTTCTACTCCTAGAGGGTACTAGGTTGGCATCAACTCTACGTTCATTCTCAGGCTATAATTTCAAATTAAGCATGTCAATGATTAGTTTTCTCTTTTCCAAATTAAAAACAAAAACAAAAAACAGCTGTTGTCACTGCTTTTTGTTGTCGTTGTTGGTCTGACAGACAACAAGGACGCACTGGGTAAGGATAGAATAAGATTAAGATAGGATTAAAAAAGTATTTTTTTCAGCTGAAGTAGCTGTTAAGAAATCCTTGGCAAAACCAGCAGCAAAACTATTGAGTATCCAACCTTGACTATGACAGTAAATGGAAATCAGGATGGATAGTGTTGATAGGCGAGTTGTTCAGTAGCATCAAGAGCAAGTGTAATGGAATCTGTGGGAGAAATGTTGTAAGCCTGAAGGGATGGGTTTGCTGCCTTTCCTCAAATGCTTTCAGGCCACTTTGAACGAATACGTCCATTCTGCAGTCCTACAGTTGTAAAATGGAGTAGCCACTCTCAACCCATGACACCTTTATGAGCAGTGGTACACACTCTCCTTGCAGCTGTATATCATGGAGCAGCAATTTAATTTGGAAACACCCTTGTGTAGTGATAGCTGTGCTATCTTGATTGTATTTCATTGAGATCTTCATCCACTGTCCATAGCTTACTGCTGCATATTACTCTGCAGAACAGTAATGTGAAACAATGGGTAATCAGTGCTTCATCCTCACTTTTTACTTAATTTTTAACACTGGTTAACTTTGTAACACAGACTGTGTGAATGAACTCCATCTCATCAAGAATGAGTTTAGGCTATACCAACAATCCTATTTTGAAGCAGCTAGTGATACGAGCTGTTTTGACTTGGGAGACAGATGGGTCTGTGTTTCAAGGAGGCCCATTCCAATGCAAGGTATCCATAAAATATTATTATTTTAATATATTTTAATAGAAGTTTGATTACAAACGATGCTACCCACATCAGTGATGTTCTATTTCCTGTGTAGAAATACAGTGCAGAAGACTGGAAGAACATTTGAGTGTAAAGGAAAATGGAGAAGCACCAGTTCAGCATAACAAAATGCATTCAGAGTAACAGCCATGTAAAGCAAGCTTGAGGGGCAGTTATCAAGGTAATTAGTATCTCTTCCTTTTGCCCTTTAGTTCTGGAACTAAAAGTCCAGGCAGCACTAAAGCAAGGCATGTTAGAAACACCGTCTGTACAAAGCATCACTGATGGACTGGGGAAATACTGTTATGTCATATGGCCATTGGGAAACTGAGGCACAGAATGTGATGTTAGTTGGCAGAAGACCACCCCTGTGACTGAACTTCTCACTGACTTCCTCTGTAACCCACAGAGCAAGGAACAGAACCAAACTGTTCTCTGCACTGTGGTGTAGACAATTCTGATAGCTTCAACTTGGTTTTTGCTCCCGCTTCAGCAATCGATGGCACAGGAATGGATCAGATAGCAAAGATAGTCCTCAGTGGTTTCAGCTCTTACTGACTCATAGGCAGTGAGAGATCCCATAACATTCATCTCTACAGCCTTGTTCTGGCCAATCAGAGTATCAGTGTAGAGATTAAAATGGCCAGGATTGTAATCATAGTCAGGAAACATCAAATCAAAGCAATTCGTTCCAGGAGAGCTGGAATTCTGAGTCTATCAGGGTGCTGAGCAGTGAGTTAGGCCAGGATAGCAGATCCTTGGGAGCATGTGAATTGGGAACACACTCATTATTTAACAGCTTGAATGGGAAAAGACCATTTCTGACTTCTATATCACTGCTAAAACTTGAAAATCTGTCTCAAGCTGCTAAGGAAGTTTAGTCCTTTGAAAGCACCTTAAAAATAACCCTGCTGATTGTGAATACTTCTGGAAAGTTAGAGTACTTCAACTGAATGCCTAAATGAGAGCTGGATTCCTTTAAAAACCAGGTCCAAGGAGATCATATCAACTGCACCTCTTTATTTAAGTGGAGGAAGACCAGCCGAGCTCGTATTAAAAAAAAAAATAAGCCACTGTTCACTTGCTCTGACTGCAAAGCACAATTTTAATAAGTTTCTGCTCTAACAAGCTGTATCAGTTTCATCTCAGTAGATCTGATGGTTACTGAACAGTGCTCAATGTTCTGGAGGGTGCCAGGCACATAATTGTTTTTACAACATTGTAAAATGAATCAGACTGAAATTAGTGTCACTCAGCAGAACCACTTTCCTTCCTTTTAAATTACTTAATCCGAGGCTTAATCAAAAAGAAAATGAAGTTTCGACGCTGCCCTTCAGCTAAGGGCAAGCACAGGTCCAGCTGCCTTCACTGCATCTGGCTGTGAAGCACTTTACAGTCCCTGCACTGATACACGTGCTACTTCCCCACTGTTCATTGCAGGGGGGGAGGATGGGGCTGTCCTGGGAGCGCTT
Source organism: Callipepla californica brunnescens (assembly GCA_023055505.1). Lineage (NCBI taxonomy): Eukaryota > Metazoa > Chordata > Aves > Galliformes > Odontophoridae > Callipepla > Callipepla californica. Next base: position 2,669,993 of record JALIRH010000045.1, read on the forward strand.
CCCACTTGGAAGTCAGATGGGCAGAGGAAGGAAGCGAATGCCACTTTGTAATCTAATTCCTGAGAAATGGGAGCTAGGAAAAGCTAGGATAAGGGCTGTTTCTGCATGAAGGTGCTTACATGAGCCCCATCAATTAGCTATGAAGCACAGAGGGGTTCTCACCTCTCTTTGGTGCCACTTGTCCTCAGGAGCTGAGGTGTGGATGGTTAATATGATTGGGATATGTTATCGTGTAAAAAACTCGAATACATCTCCTGGATTTCCCTGGTATTTATTGGCTCCTTACTGAGATAATCCGAGCTTCTCTTGCTCTGCCCACTTTGAATTGTGTATTTTGGAAACAATTCTAGTAAATTTCCCTTCCTGGAAGGCTTTCATGTCTCACTGCATGGGGCTATTACTTTGCTGCGATCATTCACTGTAACGGGTTTATTATTTTGCACTCCATCATATTTTCTATGCACGCAGCTTTCAGTTTATCAGCGTGACTTCAGACGTCGTCTTGCTGATGAGTTATATCAATAACAGCTGGGCAAAGCAAGAGGATCGTGAGCTATAATTATTATGGACACCAATACTGTCAACTGAAGGCTCTGAGAAACGATCTGGGCTGGAGGATATCTTGAGTTTCAATAGTGCATAATCCCTTTGCAATAATATAATCACACAAAATGAGATTGAAGTGATTATCGGCATGTGAAAATTGCATCGGCTCCCACACATATTGCTTTTCAGATAATATTTGTCCTCTGGTAGCCTTGATTCAGAAGCTGCCGGTGTAACAAGCCCCAACATCCATTTCTTCTCCTTCCCTGAAGGTACACTGGGGGCATTTGGGCTCTTTCACATTTAGTTCAGAGATCTCCTTCAACAAACAGCAGCAGAACAAAAGCAGAACGCCAGGCTGAACGCAGCCCAGGAGCCGAAATGTTTGCTCTGTGGTTTTCATGGGCATGTCACTCCAGCTGGCAGCCTGCAGGAAGACGTTACCCTCTGCCTGTGTGCATGGAGGAGCTGTGCTTCTCCCAGGGTGCATCCGCTGCGTTGAGAACGAGATTCAGATTTAATTAGTTCCAGTGCATATGGCGCGGATTCTTTCATTACGGCGCATAACTGAAGATTTATGTCCTAGCAGAGACAGGGAGGGACGTGGCCCATGGAGGGCCCTGACTCCTTTCTGCTGGCACTGTTCTAGATTTCCTTCCCCGCAGCACAGCCCAGAGAGGCACTGCAACAGCCTTGGTCCAAAACCCCAGGGATATTACACCCAAGAAGTACAGGGAACAGTGGGAGCCTGTACCGATGTTTTAGGACTTTCATATCTGGGTACCAAATGCACTAGGAAAAGATGTTACCTACAAACAGCAAAACAAAACCTCAGAAGATGAAATTATTACAGTCAGGAGGATGCACCGCTTGCTTCTTAATTCCTTAAGCAACCATCAGTAATGTTTCTACCGTGATTAATAATGAATGGAAACTCTGAAGCCACCGCTGGCACAGTAACTGCTGGGGCCTGGATGCAGCAATACATTAAGTTGCATGGGTGGTGACATCGCTGACAACCACCGAGGACCAAGAAGCATTTATTGGCTCTGGCATCCATGCAGTGAGCCAGCACTGCCTGGTGTCTCGCTGTACGTGACTTGTCAGCAGCAGAAGTTGTACATAATGACAGTGGGAAGGCACTTTTAATTGGCAGCCATCTGCCAGACGAGTGCTGGCGTGGCATACCCACTATGCAAGGAGGGAGAAGCCAGGTCTGCCTCTCCAGATGGTGAATACTCGATGATTTAGGCACAGGTGTTGGAAAATCCGTGATATCCTGGAAATGGGAAGAGAATGAGTGACTAAGTCAAATCCCTGGTGGTAAGGGCAAGGGCACATTCTCTGCCTCTTCTGCTGTATGGAAATGGGTCTGGGCAATGTTAGGAGGAAATCTGTGGAAGGGAATGGATGAAAATACTTTTTTAAGAGCTCTCTTCTGTGGCAGTGAATGATTATGGATTTGTGACTCTGTTTTCCCTGTGCTGTGCTTCAGATACCAAAGCTACCCCCTGTCTGCATCAACGAACATTGATGAGGAGTAACTAAAAAGAGGAAGAAGAGCACAGCTGGAGAGCACCAAAATGCTCCAGGAGAGGTTCCCCAGGGAGAGGTGAGCTGGAACCAGAGGAGGTGGAGAGCTCAGGTGGGTACAGCTCTGTGCTTGGAGCCAAGCAGAGCAAAACCACATCTCCTTGGGAGGTTTGGGATCTGAGTGTTTCTAAGTCCAGACTTTAAAGAATACCAGAAAGTCAGAGTTGTGACAATGGGGAATTTTAGAGTGGGAATCGTGGTGTGTAGACAGCTCCAAACACTGCACTGATACTGAGCAGGAAGAAATGCTCCTGGGTGAGCTGGGCTTTGGGAGCAAGGGAGAATGATTTTAAAACAGAGAGATAAACGGTGGAAAGAATGCCCAGATGTTTATAATTTTCTTAATGCCGTCCATGCAGCTGTTGTCTTTTCTTATTTTCTATTCTTCTCATTTTTGATTATGCCATAACCTGATTATTTTTGTTTTTTAAATACTGATTGCTTGATAATTAGGGAAAGAAAATGGATTCTTTTTGCTGGAGGACAAGGAGGAAGAGATTGCTTCAAAATCAAGATGTGAAAGGATATAAATTGGGTTGGGAAATGTTGCTGTGAAATGCATTCTTTCATTTCTTCTAAGGTTTCTTGAGGCCATGAACGATTCAATGGGGAAAGTTTGGGGTTTCTCCCACCAGGCTGAGGATGTTTCCCCTGCCTTCACCTCTAGGATCTCAAGGACCATAGATTTCTCGTGGATAACATTACCAGGGAGTGGGAAGGAAATGAAAGCAAAATAAAACAGAGGTGGGATGTGGAAGTGCTCTCGTCTGAGTCTTTTGCAAACAAACCTCTCCTTGAAGTAATGGCGCTTTGTGGGCACCCCCGAGCCCCAGAGGTGCCTGGAGATGGGGTGCAGCTTTACCTCTTCTGCTCCTCCTGGTGAGGTCCAGGATTGAAATCCACCCTAAAGAGACAGAAATATTTTTCCTCAGGTCCTGTTCCATCTGTGATTGCACAGGAAAGCTGTGATTTCTGGGGGGGGGGAGAAGTTATTTGCTGGCAGCAAATCTGTTTAGCAGATCTCCTCGAGCAGCAATAACAAAATAGATGATACCCCACTGCAGCGGGACCTCTCCCCATCATAAAGAGGCGTCTCCACTTTGGGCTTATTTTTCATAATCCGGATCTCGGAGGTAAACCGAAGCAACTGAGAGGGGAACACCGTCCCCTGATCAGCTCCTGGGAGAGCAGAGGGGGGGGTCAGAGGGAACAGAGAGGGTTCCAGGAGCTCAGGGGAGCCCCAAAGCCGGAGGTACCACAACGAGGGAAGAAAAACGATCCGTTTTCCCCGGGCAACTGGAAAAGAGGTAACACTGAGACGTTACAGGGAGGGAGGGCAGAGGAAAGCTTCGCTCTCATTTAGGGAATTCACGTAATTCGGGCAGCACAGGGAGGAACCGAAAAAAAAAATAAAGATCAAAAACGATTGATAAAGAAATAAATATTTATAGATAAAAATCAATGTTGGAATTATTTCTCCACTTTGCAGTGTTATCTCGGAACTTTGTTGTCATTTTTTTGGTGTTTCGTTTTGTTTTTCCTGTATTATTTAACTAAAAAAGAGGGGGGGGGGGGGGGGGGGGGGGAAGAGAGCTTTTCTATCCGCTGCGTTAAGGGAGAGAGAGGAAATACATTTTTGCTGCTCGGATGATCTGTTCTCTCGGCGACGTCGGCAAAGGCAGCGAGATGGGAGAGGGGAAATCCGAGTGGGAATGGGCTCACGGCTCCCGGGCTCTGTCCGTGTCCCATCGTTCTGCAGCTCTGAAAAACAAATGAAATCCGATGGAAAGTTGGTCGTGGTGACCCTCGTTCTGCATAGGCTGCGACAGAACCCGACGCCGTGAGTGTGATTCTGCACTGAGACGGCCGAGGGGAATTGCGAGGGATTTCCTCGCTTGGGAGGAAGAACGAGTGGGAGAGTTCTGGGGCATTTCTGTTCGTGTTACAGGAGATGGGAGCTGGGTCTGGGTCGGCTCTGCTCAGTTCTGCAGCCTCCCTTACGTATCGGGAGGGCATTAAGAGCAGTGAATATCAAAACTAACGGGGAAACGTGCTCCTGTGCCATTACGGGCTCCAATTCGACGACTGCACTTCTTCAGCAAAGGCGCAATTAATTTTCTTTTTTTTCTTTTCCTTTAAACTGGTATTGCAGCGATCTTTCAAGACTATGTCTTCATTCTTCAATGACTTCCTAATTAACGGAAACTGCTTCTGCCGTCCGGACCCGGCTTCCCCTCCGTGTGCCGACACTTGCGGGGCTCTGAGCTGCGGTCCCACTCTCCTGGGATCCTCCTGGAGCTGCCAGCGGGGACAAGGATGAACGGGTCAGGGGGGGGGAAGCCCAGGTTTTCACCGCTGAGATAGAAAAGAGGGGAAGAAAAGCGATTTCGCACTCGAGTAATGGGATTTCCCCGTGTTTTTGCCCTTCGGAAAAGGATGGAGTTAGGTTTCTGCAGGGCAGAACATCAGCGTCCGACCGTGTGCAGCTCGTAAACCGACAATCCCTCCATTGTATTCATGCATGGAATTTAATGTAGTCTGGCACTTCCTATAAGCAAACAATTCACTGACCGTCGGCTGATACTCGGCTTTTTATCTTGTCCCATTCTGACAAATGCTGTATGAGTGTTTAATTAATTCACAGCCGCGCATTCATTTCCCAACCCAAATGAACTCGACCTCAGCTGGACAGTCTCCACAGCTGGGAACGAGCCACGGGGTTCAATTCAAACCGTGTGAAGCTGCGAATTGGTCGCTGGAAGTGCCAGGAGCTACCTGAACCTGGGTTTGGGCATTCACCGAGTGCTAAAGCTGCTCAGGTCCCCAGGACCCCGCGACGAGGCGGAGTCCGTGTCCCCACCCTCTGCCCAAAGGCGGGGGCAGGGAACGAGAAACGGGGCGGAGAGGGGGGAGAGGTGACCTTTGAAATCCACCCCCCCAAGGGCACAGAGTTCCCGGTCCTTCCCTATTGCTGCTCCCATCTCATCCTGAGCACTCGGATTGGATTTAAGAGCTGAGGAGGGGGGGAGGACGCGAGTGTCTCCTGGGAGGTTTGCTGTGTTCTCTGCTCCATCCAGGGGACACTGAGCCCACCCACCCACCCCTGTGCCTGGGGGTAGCTCCCTTTGGACCGTGCTCAAGAAGGCATAAGTAGCCCGAGTGAGACAGCCGATATCTTTTCGGTTGTGCACAGATCTCTCCTGGCAATGCAGAGGAAAACAATAAATCATCATCACCCAAAAAAGCACTGTCCCAAATTCTCTCTGACTGTGACCCGAGTGACATTTCCACAGAGTGGCTGCCCTGTGGATGTGCTCTGCTCTGATCCCCGATGTTTTGTCTGCTCTGCAGACCTCAGTCCAAACGTTTTGCCACGAATATCAGGAAGTATAATTCCCTGAGCACTGCAGGGGCTGAGATCTGCACACCTCTGTGCCCAGCCTGGAGCTGGAAGAGCCACCACTCATCTCACTTGATGCTGAGCTCCATCCTATGGAGCTCGGGGAAACATTTTCGAATGTGAGGCATAACATCCAGCACTGTCTGGATTAGTCATGACTGTCATACTAATGGCTTTGTCCGAAAGATAAGGGTCTTGTGCCTGAAAATACCTCTGAATGATTGGACGGGTTGGAATAGATGATGACCCACTGTGCGAAGTAGAGCCAGGCTGGAGAGGAGGCAGGAAGGGCTGCACCAATGAGTTGAGCCGGAGCCCTAATGCTACCTCACAGAGATCCTCAGGATGTGAACAGGCTCTTCTATCTATGGTTTATGGTGCGAGGTTCCCACCTGCAGTCTGCCCTGTGCCCGGTGGGACAGCAGCTCCTGTCCTGCTTGCATTCCCACCTGGGTTCACCTCCCTCAGAGGGATCCCAGGCCCATTTTTGAGGCTATCCCCAGGATATTCCGGATTCCACCTAAAATCAAGCTGATCCCCGCCTGACCACGCCTTTTGCAGGCTGCCTGCAGGACCCACACTCAGCAATGGGAAAGCTCAGAGGAGTGGGATGGCTCCTAATGAATGAAACATCAGAAGTACAGCAAGCTGAGCACAAAGTGATTCCCCTTTTATCCCACAGCGGCTGAAACTGTTTGTTTGAGCTGAGCAGGATCCTAGGGAACGCTGAGCTGATCCCTGGGGAGTGCAACGATGGCTGCTCTCTGCCAGAAGGGGATATGTGCTCAGGCAGAAGTGCTGCTCCAGTGAGGTGGGACTCAGGGCAGGATGGATGCACAGCCACTCATACACACATATGGGGGTATGGGAAGACGCACATTTCGCCATATATAAAGGAATATCACTTGAAGAGCTGGGCCGTGCACAGAGACAGCACAGACACGGACACCCAGTGGTATTTATGGGGCCGTTTCCAGGTTGAGGATGTGCAAACGTCTCTATTTGCAGTAGCAGATGCGCGTTTGTATTTTCTCTCTCTTCTCCAGGACAGGAGCGTTTGCTCCATAAGCTGCACCCAGACCACATCGCCTCCAGTTTCCTCGGGTTTCTGCTCCGCAGACAAAGCCATACAGACTCCAACCACACCTCTTCCTATCACGGAGGCAGCAGTGAGGGCACAATGGGCCCTATCTGGAGTTTCAGCCATCCCCTGCCCAGTGAGCAGGAGGTGGACAGAGTGGGAGGGGGGCAAAGAAGGACGTATTCCAAAAGAGCTGCAGCCTTTGGGGAACCTCCTTGAGTTTCAACGCCATATTTTGGACAAAAGGGAGGGAGAGCCCCGAAGTGGAGGTTCAGGTTTGTCAGGCCCGGGTGCTCAGCCCTCCTGGTTCCTCGAAGGGAAGCTGAAAGGTAGGAAAGAAGCCTCCGGTCAAACAAACCCAGGGAAGGGAGACCTGAAGTGCAGAGATAAAGAGAACCGGGTCCAACAAAATGCTTCGGGTTTGGGGTCGCTTCACATTGCACCCTGAAGAGGGGGTCAAAAATGCACCGCAGTGATTGCAGCACGGGGGTTCGGCCAGGAGCAATAGAGAGGGATAAAAGGAGTGAAGAGGAGCCAGGCCGTGCTCTCTGTTCCCATGCCAGCTGATTTGTTCAAAGGATCCAAGAGAAACGTGCTATGAACTACAGATTCTGGCCCTCCAGGCACCAGGGAGAGAAATATTCCCACCTCCATCCCCCCGAGCTTCTGGGGCTGCCCGTGGGGTGGGAAAGGAGAGTCCATCGGCCAAGGGAGAGAGAAAGAAAGAAAGAAAAGATCAAAATATTTCGCCTTTATTTGATTTTTTTCTTCCCAGAAATATTGCCAAAATCAGAAACCAAAGAGCTGGGCCCCCTTCCAGAGCCAGAACTCAAATTTTCAGCAATTGATTATTTCCAAATGCTACGTCTTTAAGTACTTCCAATTTTTCCCCTTCAAACTGCTTTGGGGTTTGGGTCGGTTTTGAGGTTGTTTCCCCCCCTTCCCCCCCTCTATTTTGTAAGGACGACCTCAAATTCAATTGCTTAAAAAAAATAATTATAGGCAGTTAAGATCTATCGCAAAGCTTTTCCAGATTCCAGATGGCGTAAATATTAAATGGATCCCATCGAGAATAAAATATCAGAATAGCTGCAAACTAATCGGCGTATTTACTAATTTTAAACACAGCCATCGAGAGCAGAGAGGAGCTGGTAAACAAATCGATCTTTTCCTTTAAAATAACGCCGTCCTTCTTGCTTTATTGCGGTCCAAATTATCCCGCAGAATTTGATGCATAAAATTGTCGAAGAGCAGAAATCTTAACGCCACTTCGGAAGCCGCAGTTGCGGCTATTTCCATGGCAAATCGGGCTCGAATTTTTTTTTTCCGACCGCGTTATAAACAGAAAGGGAAAGAGATCCCCAAAGCGTGCGAGCAAAGATCGGCGGTGCCTTCAATAAATCGGCCCCGCGTGCAAATATTGGGGAGAAACCAGGTGAAAAAAGTCCTCTCCGACGTCTAAATAAGTGAATCCGAGTAGGAAATTTGGGGTGAAACCAGGCGGGAAGCAGAACTTCAGCCGGCACCGCTCTGCCGCGGGGTTTCTTGTGCCCGAGGCTTTCTTAAAAAGGCGTAAAATCCGATTTCCATCAGCAGCGCTTCCTCTCCTGCTTCGCGCAATGCCCGAGCCGCTGGATCCCTTGAACGAGACATGAAGAAAAAAGCAAAAGAAAAGAAAAATTGCACAAACCACCTCGCCAACCCGCGGCCAGTCGCTCCTCCGCGTCCGTATCTCCCCTCCATCCCGAATCCCCTCGGGGTTTCTCCCTCCGAGCTGCTCCGCTCCGACCTCCCGCACCGCCGGGACCCGACGGCGGCCGCTCGCCGCCGCTCTCGGCGTTCACCTTGGCCTTGACCCCGGTGGGAGTCCGGCCCGGAGCGCGGCGGGGAGCTGCGGCAAACGCGGGGCCGAGCGCGGAGCCGAGAGCCGAGCAAATGGGAGCGGGAGAGGAGGGGGGAAGGGGGGGGGGACACAAAGGGCATCAAAGGAAAGCGGTCGTTAAACTGTGGAAAGGGGGAAAAAAAAAGGGGGCTTTCAAATAGGAAAGGTGAAGGCTAAAAAGATAGGACTTCATTTCATTTATTTCTTCCTTACTGTCTTTTTTTTTCTTAATATCTCGCTTATCTTTCTTCTTTTTTTAGTTCCCTTTCGTTTTTTCTTTTTTTCCTCTTCCTTCTCTTTATTTTTTCGTTTATTTTTCTCCTTTATTTTTCATTTCAGTATTTTTTTTCTTCTTCTCTTTTCTTTTTTTTCCCCCACTTTTCCTTTCTTTTTATTTCCTGTATTTCTTTCTCGTTTTCCTTCTTTTTAATTTTACCTTTCGTTTTAATTTTTTCCTTCTTTTTTCTGCTTTCCTTTTTTCTTTGTATTTATTTTTCTTTCTTCTTTTTCTTCCTCTTTTCCCCCTTTTTCTCGTTCTTTTCTTCTAAAAAAAAAAGAAAGTAAAAAAATCACCACGTTCACCAGAACTCCAAGATTCTCAGCAGCAGTGAACGAGAAAGGCCGAGGCTGAACCTTCAGCTTCACGCTGCCTTTTACCCGTTTTGCTGTATGGGACGCGGTGGGGCAGGAAGGGTTGCAAGAGCAGATCCCTCAGAGACCTCCAAGTGTCCCCCACGGATCTGGAGGGGACACTGCGAGGGGGAGGGGGGAAGGTTTCCAGGGGCTTTTCCGCAGGAGTTGGGGTTACCGAGGCAGCTCTGCCCCTCTCCCCATCCTGGCTGCAGCCCACCCAGACACGGACGCATCCACAGGTGGGGATGAAGCCTCTCCCCCACCCAGGGACGCTTTGCAGAGCCGCTGCTTTCCCGACATGGTCACTGCCTCCCCCCCACCTCCGTCAGTTTGGGGTTGGGGGCCTCAGATCTTTTGGTGGCCCGAAGACGTGGCAGAGGGAGCAACGACGCTGACATTTGGCAACGAGAAAAGAGAAAATCGCGATTTCTTGCGAGTTTCTTGAGCTGATCTATTTGCAATAGCTATGCAGAGCGTGAGCTCTTCTGCCCTTTGGGTGACAGTGGTGGAGGGTTCCCCCAGAAAAAGACTTTTTTGGGGGGGAAACAGAGAAAAAGAACGGCGAAAAGCAGCTGTGTGTTTGCACAACGGGTAGAGGAGTTGAAAAATATTCATGCCCCAATCATTTCCGAGCGTGTATGTGTACGTGGACTTCGGTGCGTTAACCCCAAACTTCTCCACACTGAAGTAACCCTCCAACTCCATCTCAGCCTGTCCATATTCTTTATTCTCACTCTCCCTGCACCCAAAGTCTCTCACTGTGATCCCCACCCCCCATTTCCAGACTTTCCCTTTGAGCTGCTAACTTGGAGCACTGTCCTGGAGCCCCACCAGTACTGTGTGAGGAGGCAAATCTGAGCTCAGAGAGAGATTTTTTCCCCCCAATCTTTGCTGTTATTCTTTCTCTTTTCTCTCCTTGCATGTTGGGGTCATGCCTTCACCCTCCCTGCACCCTGAATATAGGTTATATAAGTTCAGGTGCAAAGCTGTATCTAACATAGAGGTTAGGGAGAGGTTATATATGATATTGGTTTTATCTTTTTGCTGCATCGGTGCAGATTGTAGTGGGAGGCTGTAGGAACGTGCATGGGGCATAATCAGGGCCCGAAGGATTCCTCGGGTGTCCCCATGTCCCACCGGTCTTTTTCTTCCCTCAGACCTCCGTGGAAGGTGGGGACACAACATTACAGGATGGTTTAAGGCTGAGCCCGTGTTTTTCCACCTCGGGTTGCTCCTCCGTGCTGCTCTCCATCCTCCCCCGTCCCCCATCCCTCCCTCTGCCCCTTCTCCCCCTCTCTTTCTCTTTTTTTTTTTTTTTTTGTACAATGCACAGGCGTGTACCCGCCTGTCACGTGTTGGGGATGTTTCCTCCCTCCTCCTCCGACTGCAATAAAAGTATTTTCGCAATTTCTGCAGCCAGGGTTTATTAGGGCCGGGCTGGAGAATTTTTTTTTTTTTTCTTTTTGTGGGTTTGTGTGGTTTTTTTCCCCTCCTTCTCCGTCCTTTTTTTCCCCCTCGCATCAACCAATGAGGCCGGCCCTACCCGTTGCGTCAGGGCAGCCCGGCGGGGCAAGGCAGCTCTCGGCAGCTCTCAGCCTTTTAAAAAGATCCAGGGACCCCCCCCCTCGGGCAGTACCCAGGTGCCGTCGAGCAGCTTCTCCCAATGCCCCGGCCCCCGCGCCGCCCCGCATGCAGCCCCCGGGCCTCGAGGGGCTCTTGGCAGCCGGTGGCTTCGCAGGCGGCCAAGGCAGGGTCCTGCCGCCCCCACCGGCCCTCGGCTGCCCTTCGCCTCCCCCCGGAATGAACCCCGGTTACCCGACGGAGGAAGCGGCCAAGCCGTGCCTTGCTGCCCCCCCGGGCCCCGCCGCCCCCCCGGGCCCCACCGCCTCAGCTCCGCTGCCCTACGGGTACCTGGGCGGGGGGTACTACTCGTGCCGAGTCGCCCGCAGCGCCCTCAAAGCCGGCCCGGCTCAGGGGCCCTTTCCCCCCGAGAAATACCTGGACCCCCCTGCGGGCAGCGAGGACTTCCAGAGCCGTCCAGCGGAGTTAGCTTTCTACCCCGGTTACGGGGCCCCGTACCAGCCGGTGGCCGGGTACCTGGACGTGTCGGTGGTGCCGGGGCTAGGAGGCCCCGGGGAACCGAGGCACGAAGCGCTGCTTCCCGTGGACGGTTACCACCAGCCCTGGGCTCTGGGCGGCAGCTGGAGCGGCCAGATGTGCTGCCCCAAGGAGCAGGGCCAGGCCGGCTACCTCCTGAAATCAGCTTTCGCAGGTAAAGTCTCCGGGCTGGAGCTGCGGAGGGGCTGTGAGAGGGGTGGTTGGGAGCAAGGCTTAAGGAAGTCTGCTTAAATAAGGCTTACAATAACCTACTGGGAAAAAAAAATAATGCTGCTGCCGCCCAGGAGCTCTTCCTTGTGAGCGAGCGGGCAGCCAGGCTGCAAAAATAAGAGCTAAGATGAACGATGGCCTTTGCAGCTCCGGCACTGAGATGATCGGGGGCACAAACCGAGGGCAGCAGTGGGAATGGGGAAAGAGAACATGTTATTGCTGGGCTGCCACACGTTGGTTGTCGTTACCTGGACTCATCTCCAAAAAATAATGACGATAGATACGTTTAGAGAAGAAAAACGATATACAAAAACGGTTAGAGACGAAACACGATATATAAATGCGTTTAGAGACAAATGTATATGTATATAACTGATATGTCTGTAAGTTTAGAGGAGGAAGACAATATATGTCTGTAAGTTTAGAGGAGAAAGACAATATACGTCTGTAAGTTTAGAGGAGAAAGACAATATATGTCTGTAAGTTTAGAGGAGAAAGACAATATAGGAGAAGGGCTATATGAATAAATGCAGAGAAGAAAAAATAATAGTTAGATTTAGAGCGGAAAAACGAGATTTGAACACCTCTAAAGGGGGAAAGCGTATTATGAATAAGCGTAGAGAGGGAAAAACAATCTTTACATTTCCTTAAGATACGTGCTGTAAGCAGACAGGGAGACTGGAGGGAAGGACCGGGGTGGCAGAGGGGAAGGTGCTGCTGCCGGAGGTGGGGTATCGGGCGCGTTGTGGTCCCCATAGCCCGACCCTGCTCAGCTCCATCTCTCCCAGATGCCGCCGCTCCGTTGCCCCCCGACGGCTGCGCCTTCCGCCGGGGCCGAAAGAAGAGGGTCCCGTACAGCAAAGGGCAGCTGAAGGAGCTGGAGAAGGAGTACGCCAGCAGCAAATTCATCACCCGAGACAAGAGGAGGAAGATCTCGGCCGCCACCAACCTCACGGAGAGACAGATCACCATCTGGTTCCAGAACAGGAGGGTCAAAGAGAAAAAAGTCGTCGCCAAAATCAAAAGCAGCAGCGCTCAGTGAGGACGCGGCCATCCCACACCGCAGTTCCTAAGGGTCCCCGGGGGCTTCGGCACCGGGATTTGGGGGGGGAGGGGAGAGGGAGGAAGCACCGTCCTCGCCGTGCAGAGAAGGGCATCCCGTTCCCGAGGAGCAAAACTCATCGTCAGATGCGGGCACCGCACGTCGGAAGGTGCAACGTTCCCACCCGGACCATGTACAGTTCGCTCTTTCTGCCTTACCACGTCGTGCTCGCTCCGTCTCCCATCGCTTTTGTTTGAACTGCACCAGCAGAGCGCTTTCTAAAAAAAAAAAAAAAAAATAGAAAGAAAGAAAAACCTAATTGCATTAATTAACCCCGAACGCGACTCCCCTCTCGCCTGCGTGCGGCGGGCGGGCATTGCACATGGATTTGGTCTGACCCAGAACTTAGAGCGTACAAACAGCATCATCTCCTTAATTACAGGCAGAAACATCGCAGTGCTCATTTAAGGGGAGAAACCCACGCAGTCCCGGTGTGCTGTGTGGAGACTCGTGAGAGTTTCTCGCATAATCGCGGGGCGTGGGTGCTCAGTGCACGCGTGTGCATCCGTGTGCACACACGCGTGGCCGCAGGCACCCTCTGCGTTGCTGTTACGGATCAGAGATGCACGTAGGTGTGCACACGCACGTAGTCAGGCCGGTTGCTTTACCTTTTCTCATCTCCAATATTTGTGTTCGTGTGTTCCTATATACCCAGATGTGTATATGTATGCATGTATACATGCAGTATGGTACCGGCTGTGTGGATATATATATGCACGTGTTCTTATACATACGTACATGTATGTTCGTGACTATATTTTGATACGAGTAAATGCGATTTGTATAATTCCATACACGATTTCGTCTGTACTAACCTTGTAGCCACCTTTATCCCTCTCCTAATAACGCCGAATTATAGCGATATGTCTCATAGCATGTGCTGAGGTAATCCCTGCATCATACGAAATGATACTGGTGAATATTAAGAAACGCTGTGATCCTTTACATCAGAATAAAGAGGGTGTGAGTACTGGAACGCGCTCTCCTCTGCTCCTTTAGGTGTATTTTATGGTGTAAGGGAAGCGCTCGGTGCATGGGTCTAACCACGTCCACTTTCAGTGGGTTTTTCAGGGTGTTTAGAGGCAGCAGCTCGGGATCCCCGCAGCATTTCCACCTCCTGTAAACCTCAAACAGCCTCGGAAGGGCGAATAAAATCCAGGACACCGCTACCACCACCCGAGCTGGTTTTTGTTTTTCGTCCTTTCTGCCTTTTCTTTTGTAAATCCCATGAGTTGATTCTATCGAGCAGCTCTTTTTTCAAACAGGCGGGTTTTTTTTTTCGAGTATTTGAAGCACGGGCTCCCCTCGTTTTTTCTGCTCGCTTTTACCCACGTATTTCCGAGCCTGGTGTGACGTCACTCCGCTATGACGTCACGAGAGGAGAGAGCCAGTGACGTCGAGCTGAGCTTTGCGAGTGATGATACAATGAAAGGAGGAGAGCTCAGTGAACCCCTTGGGGGGTGAAGGGTGGGAAGGACGTCGGGGCTGCGGGAAGTCAAAATAAATTGATGAAAAAGGAGGAAAATGGGCAATCCGGACGGTGGAAGGGCAGAAATGCTCCTCCGCCTTCAGACAGCTGAAGGGTCCCAGTAAACCTTGCGCTTCCCCACCTGGATTCTGCTCCGAATTACTCCGTGTTGAACCATTCTGTTTGTTTGTGTGCTTGCTTGCTTGTGTTTTGCAAGTTCTGTCTGGAAGGGTGACTCGGAGCATCCCATCTGTGCCTCACAGCTGCAGATTCTGTCTCTGCCATGCAGAAAGATGTCTGGAAATGTCTGGGCTGCTTTCCCGAGCATCCCAAAATCTCTCAAAATCCTTTATCCCTGCGTTGATGATGATGAGTCGCCAGCCCTCATCTCTGTGCCTGCAGAGACCATAGAGAAGAGGCAGCTTGGCCCAAGAGGAAGCAGTCACTCGGATGTTCCCCAAAGATAAGCATATAAGCCAATAAAATAAAATAAAATAAAGAAATCTGACTGTGATCTTCTATGTATCTGAAAGCAACTTCAAAGGAAACCAGCTAGGTTTATGGGTTTGGAAATGGATAGTCCCCTCTATGGCACTTTAAGGGTTAATCCTTCTGGTGACATCTTCCTTTTTCCCATCCTTTTCCTACAACTGGGCTCTTTCACCGATGTAGGACGGGCGACCCCTGACTCCCACCAGCTCGATCAGGGCTTGACCCGCTCCCCAGTGGGAAACTGGACGAGACTGGGCGACTTGTGCCCCCCCACCAACCCCCAAGCGCCTGTCCTCAGTTCCGGACCCGAATCTGAGGTGGAAAATGCGGATGGGAAGGGGAGGAGGGAAGTCTCGGGTAGAGCTGTAAAACCTTTACACGGCGGCCTCAGCAAAAGGCGAGAAAGCCCCGACATCCTCGTAAAACGCCGGGAAGGAGCCGCTGCCGGGGGGCACCGGGCCAGGTGAAGGCTCCCGGCCCCCCCCCCCCTCCATCCCCCCCCCTTTGCCATTGAACTTGAAACTCAGCAAACCTGGGGCAGATCGGCCCCAAATTCTGGTCAGAGCAGCCTCAAATCCCGGGCAGAACAGCCCTGGGAAGTTCTGGGTGGGCTGAAGCAAGGGGGTGGGGGGCTCCAGTATGGTTTCAGTGTGAAAATTGAGTTTAAATCAGGGATATTGGAGATGTGCCTTCATCCAGCAGCCCCCACCGAGAGGTGAGCTGCCCCCTTCTTCCCCTCTTCTCTCTTCTCTTCTCTTCTCTTCTCTTCTCTTCTCTTCTCTTCTCTTCTCTTCTCTTCTCTTCTCTTCTCTTCTCTTCTCTTCTCTTCTCTTCTCTTCTCTTCTCTTCTCTTCTTCTTCCCTTCTCTTCTTCTTCCCTTCCCTTCCCTTTCTTTCCCTTTTCCCTTCCCTTTTCCCTTCCCTTTTCCCTTCCTTCTTTTCCTCTATTTTCTTTCCCCTCAGTTAAATTAAGATGCACCACAGATACACCTACGAGCAAGGAAAAAGCAAGAATTGTGGGGAAAACACTCCCAAGTCCTTCCTTCATGCCGCCTTCCCTCTCCCCCTCCTTTGACTCCTTTCTTTTGTTCAAGTTCATTCCCACTGCACAAAGTGTCTGGGCTTTTTTTTTTTTTTTTTTTCTTCAAAGGATTTTGTCATTGAACTTGAGCCCACGTTGTAAACATTCTTGGGTCTTACAGCATCGTGACGGGATGTCATTAACGGGGACCTCAGACTGCTCTGTGCGCTTCTCTGCTTTATGCAGCCCAGAGCAGAATCCCATCCAAATCTCAGCAGCTGAATCAAAGGTGCCTTTTCTACGCCCCGACTCCATTGAATTCCTAATCCGAATCCAAAAATAAAACACGATATCAAAGGGATCTCTGAATCTCTTTCTTCCTCACTCCTCTTTTATAAAAAAACAAAAAACAAAAAAACTTTTTTCCCCCACTTTTTATTATTTTTTGAACACCACGAGAATGTGTGCGTGCTGCTATCACGCAGTTTTAGACCCATTCACAAAACAGAAATAATTCTCGTTGTAATGATACCCAATATAAATAAGACACAATTCGTTACTCCGAAGCAGTGTCGTGGAAATGCCTTTTTGCAGTGTTACACTGCTCCGCTCCACAGAAAAGCAAAACGGAATCGATTTTCTACTGGGATCGGCTTTATTCTTTCCCGTTAGATGTCTTAACCGCCTTTTGATTAAAATAAATAAATAGAAGAAAGAGTGAAGGAACAGGTTTACTGTTTGGACATAGGCTCCTAGTGATGAATCTCGAGTAGTGTGGATAACACAAGTCCCCAACTGCCACTGACGCGCTCTTCTCATTATGACTTTTCTCCGACGTGCTGGAGCGGCTTCCAAGAGGAAGATCGCAATTTCCCGAGCTGAAATGTAACAGGACCATCGCTTTCAAATCGTTTTTTTTTTTTTTTGTAGTGTGTGTTTTGTTTTGGTAAAACCGCGCTCCTAACCACCAGAAGAGCTCCGTGTGCTGCATCTTAATGCGCACTTCGAGCTGCGGCACCAACGCGTTACGGACCCGCATCCAACTCTATTGCAACAAAACAGCGGAGAACTGAGGGCTCTTTTCAGCCCCTCCGCGGCACCAACTTTATTTCAGCGCGTTCTTTTTCGACGTTGTTGTGATACAACGAAGAAACGGAGCCCGGGACCGCCCGGCTGCGGTTCTCCGGGGCCACCGCCGTTCCCCGGAGCTCCGCTCAGCGCTGCGGCTCCGGCCCCGTTCCTACGGAGACGATTCGGGGATCGGCAGCAACGGAGAGGCACCGCCGGACCGGGGGAAGGGACAGAACCGGAGGGAGCAGCCCAGGTCCAGAGGGAATACCGGGTCCTGAACCCGGCAGCGGCTGGGAGAAGAGGTTGGGAAAAATTCTTCCGAAGCTCGATTATACGTGGGCAGAATCTGAGCCCACCTTGTAAGCGTCTCCCGTCCTCCTGAATGATTTGCACCACCTGTAGGGCTTGCTTCTGGGCTTCCTTTCTGATTTTTCTATCATTAATTCCCAAGGCTGGGGGAGATATTTTGTTTTGTTTTGTTTTGTTTTATTTATTTTATTTTATTTTATTTTATTTTATTTTATTTTATTTTATTTTATTTTTATTTGTTTCGTTCTTTCATTCCATTCCACTCCGCTCCATTTCCTTTCATTTTTTTGCTTCCTTTCGCTGAGGATATGCCCAGTTGCTTTTGTTCTGTGAGGAGGAAAACCGCTCTGCGCGGTCACAGGAGGGGCATCGCCTAATGAAGAAGAATAATATGTGGAAATCGGTGCTTCAGCTATGCTGAGACTGCAGCGTTCTCTTTCATTTTGCTTTGGTTTGTTTGCTGCAGAGAAGGGAAAGAAAATCTCGGTGGTGTCCCTCTCCAGTCTCACAGAGAAACAAAAACAACAGAACGAAAGGATCTACTGCATTGTCATCCCGTTAATACGGTGGCAGTGAGGGGGTTTGGGGTGCTGCTGTGGCCAGAAGAAACCCAGATCCCACCTGGACCTCCTTCCAGGGGCCATTTATTGGAGGCTTAAAGAGATTCGTTTGGTTTACCAAAATTAACCCCCAGGTGCAATTTGCTTTCACGCAGCCCCCGAAATATCGCTGGGCCCCACCCGGGGGCTGCGATCCTCAAACCGGGTGAGAATATGAAAAGCGAAAGGGAATGAGGTGCGGAAACAGCAGGGACAGACAGACACGAGCACGGACACAGGGATCCGGAGCTCCAGCAGCACTGAGCCTTCAGATCGCAGCCGCCACCGTCAGAGCAAAGCGGTGTAAATAGCCGGGTTTGCTGGGACAGCCCGTGCTCACCTGTCGGCAGACAAGAGGGAGAAGGAAAGCACTTCTGGCTTGGAAAATTCTGGTACATGGAGGAAATCCGTTAGTGAGAAATGTTGCCTTCAATCCATCAACGCAGCTTTCAGTGTGCCCTTCCACACCCTCCAACCAAGAATAGTGATGTGATGTAAATTTCCTTTTATTTTAGCATTTATTTCACGTGCCTCCATACACATTCACACCCACACGCAAAGCCTGGCAAACACCTTCTAATGGAGGTTGGCGTAAATAGAAGCACTGTGTTTATTTCCTAGCAATAAATATATGTATATGTATGATTCCCCCACTCCGGCGTTTTATTACATGAAACAGGGGAGATGGGAATCGGAACATCATTCAATTATGTCCAGTGCCATTTTTTCCTGTACTAAGAAATACTTGGATCAAAAAGACATGAGCTGTGAGAGGTGCAGCTCAGTTCTGGTGAGGATGAAGGTGAATCTTTCTTTCTGAGTGGCTCTGAGCGTGACATAGGACCCTCTTTAAGCCCCTGGGCTTACTCTGATACAAAAAAAACACTCTGCTTGAGATCACCAGGAAAACTGTGCTGTCCCTTGGGTTGGTTTTCACTTTTTGCTTCCTCTGTACTGTGCAGGCAGTGGCCCCTTAAGGCAATGTCTTTCAGATGGACAAGAGATTAGCGACCTGCAGTAGCTAAAGGAGCATGTGTCCGTGTGTTCTTCCACATGTGCACCCAGAAACAGCCCCTGAGAGCCTGTAAAGATGAGATTGAGCCAGGCAGTTGGGAAAAAAAAAGTGGGAATTCATGGCTTCAAAACTCGTTTTCTTTACCCAACAAGTCATTTTTTGTCGGCAGAAGATGATGGCTTTGAGATGGTCAGAAACATGGAACAAAGGAACACGGAATGAGATGAACTCCGTGGAGCTCTGTGAGTCTGATGCAGTTGGGACCTCAAGCATCTTTGGTGCTTGGTGGTAGGTAACCTCGACTGTGCAGTGGGGGGTTCCAAGGTGTCACCACCCTTCCTCCCTCCAAAACTAATGTCTGCCACTTCCTCCCTCCCTCCCTCGTGCTCATTTTTTAACCCTGAAAGATGTTTATTAGTTCAAAATATTTCCTTCCCTCTGAACTTGAGGGGCACTGTGGCAAAGTGATGGCAATCCACTGGGTACTGATCCCCCATGACACATGCAATCAAGCAGGGTTTGCCTTTGGGACTAATTGGTGGCTATTGCTTCTACTATTGTCAATTAAATCCAACGTGCAGGTCAGTTGTTGAGTCTAATCCCTTTATACTCACATTATATCTGTCCTAAAGTATTTGTCAAGAGTCTGAGTGAAGTCTTGGATCTCTGTGCTGAGGGTAAACAAGGGATTCATTCAGATCGTGACATGCAAACAGCCTGCACATTTTTGGCTGATGGATATTTTCCAGAATTCAAGTAACTAACAGTACATTTAAACTGTATGTCAAAAAAGAAACAAACAATAAGCAACAAAACAGCCACAGAGAGTTTAATCATTAGGAATAATACGTAAAGTGATGTGCTTGGCTAGATTTAACAGTGTGTGTAAAGCTGTAAAGGCCAGTGCTGAGTTAGAAGAGACAGGCAGGTGCTTCTTGTTAAAATTCCTTTGCCGCAGTGCATGGCAGGTTGGGGTGAGTTCCTGTCTTTTGGAGGATCACCATCTTTGCAACATCCATCAAACATCTGAGTTTAAAATAGCAGAATTTAAAACTGTGCTTAACATCTCTTTATGTCTTAAGCATAATTCCAAACACCGATATTTCTCTTCTCCTTTAATTTATCAGCTTATCCCATAATTCATCTTGAATATCTGGTTCTTACATAGGTGGCTCAGAAGAGCTATTTCATTCCTATTTCTCCCTCCAAGAAGTCGGGTGCCAGAGTTCAGCACTGAGATGGCCTCAGCATAATCCTCCAGAACCAACAGAAGGAAATTTCCATTCTCCAGCACTTCACAGCAGTGTTTGTCAGCCTTGGTCCCTTCCTCCCCACACGCACTTAAAAGAGAAAGTGCCTACAGCTCAACAGGGAAACAAACACTGCGGTGTTTCAGCTCTGAGACTTCAGGTTTTTGAAAGCAAAGGAAGGTCAGTGGTATTTTTATGGGAATCCTTAGTTAATGTATATTACCATCTCAGATAAAACCTCTGGTTTTTCGGTTCCTATCTTCATGAACTCCTTCTCTCCTTAGTCCTGAGTAACCCATAACTTAGGAGAGTTGACAAGGAAAGTTTGCACACAGCAGCAGAACCCCCTGGGTATGGAGTCTCCTGAGCAGACTACAGAACCAGGATCTAAATAAATGTTTACACAAAAATCACACACCTTAGGCTTTATGGTACCATACAGCTCTGTCTACAGTCTGCCCAGGTGATCCAAGGCCAGTGTTTGTGTGCACCCTGCACTCACAGCCCATTACACTTCCAGGGGGAGTGGGAGCCCAGCCCCTGAGCAGAACGAGGTCTTTGTCTGTCTGTCTGTCCAGTGGGGCCAGGCAGAGCTGGATCCAAGCACAGTACTGCCTTCTGCTCCATCATCAGGTGAGGAGTGGGCTGAAGAGACCCCTGGGGCTGGGAATCCTGGCTGGGACTTCTAGAGGAACCTCATGGAAATTAATGCATTGCTTCAATGGCAATCAAAAAGATTCTAATCTCGGCTTTATCATTTTGTTCTCGTTGCTAGCTGAGCTTATCCTCCACAGTGACTCATCTCAGTGCAAATGAAAAAAGGACAAAGCTCATTCCTACAGCCATTCATAGTCCTGGTTTGGACAGGAAAGGGAGAACTGTGCTTCATAAACCCTTCTCTACACACTGTCTGTAAGCAGGTAAAATGTGAGAGCACTTTACCTCCACATTATGTTAATTCTGTTTTACCCCTTCATTAAACTCCTTCTGAATTTGGCAGAGCTTTGGACAACTGGAATCTGGGAAGCACAGAGGTCCCAACTATCCATGCACTATCGATGCACTGAGTGAAGCCCTCATTGCTGTAAATCAGTGGAGACAGCATTTTTAAACTCCAGCTATTCACCCATCCTCCATTGCTTCACTTCTGTTTTCCCACTTGCTCTGTTTTTGTTGCCAAATCTAATGCTGAGATGCTGATGTTGGGACACTGGCTGCCCCATTTCCTGTCCCTCTCCCAAGTTCCCCACCGTCATCAGAGGAGGTGAAATCTGGAGTGAGATTTCAGGGCTCGTAGGCTCCATTCCTGCTGATGCGGCTCTATTCCTTGCCAGTCCCATGTCCTTTCTTGGAGTGCTTTTGGCAGTCTTTTCCTACATCTGTGCTCAACCATCATTCAGACACATTCCACTAAGCCTAAGAGTTACACTAATGCATGAAATGATGTGAGGATGTACAGAACAGGACTGGAAACGTGCGGAGGGTTTTTGGTATCTGCTCATGTCCAGCCTCTCCTTTCACTCTGTGCTATTATCTTAGAATTTCACAGTGGTAAAACAGGTGAACTAAAACATTTCCCTGGTAAAACAGTCGAAGGTTTTGACTGAAACAACTCCTTGTCAAAATATTTCCCCAAATCAGGTCTGTTCATTCCCCTTCTCCCCTTAAGTTTTAAAAGGAAAGAGACCGGGATTCCTCAAAGGCAGAAAGAAATGTTGGTTTTCTCTGTTCTCAGCATGAATTCAAACCCCAAGGCTGAGTGATCTTAAAAAATACATCCCAAGATTCAGTTTGCATTTGGTTTACAGCTTTTGCTGTAAAGGAATTAATGTATTTCAGAAGTCCCAAGAGCCCACTGCCTGGGGTACTGCCCCGGGTACGGGAGAGGTTTCAGCTGTACTTCTGGCTTTGCCATCATCTCTAATTTTATTTCCGCTTCTTACAGCCATTGTAAAATGCTCAGAGATCTCCATGGAACTTGGCTATATACGGGCCAAAGTCATTTATAGGCAAAGTTGCAAAGAGATCCCCCCCAGTCTGCCCTCTGTCTCTGTTGGCTGCTAGCAGCAGGCCAGAATCATTGCAAATTCTGGCAAACCTGGGGGGGGGTCTTCCAGCTCTTCTGCCAGCAGCTTTTATAAAAAGACTGAGAAGTTGCAGTATGAGCAGGAGGAACTGAAGTCCCACTGGCTGGAGCACAGGGAACAACTTCACAACTGATGAGGCCACCAAGAGCTGCGCTATCCCCAAACGTACCCCCTTCCACTAACTATTGCCTTTCACCACTCCCTGAAGTTCAGCTTTCCCAAATCCTCATCTCTCAGATTTCAAGACCAAAAGCTCAATTACATAGAGGCTCTTCTGGTCCCTCTGGGTCATAGTGGGGATACGCTGGTCTGGTGAGGTGAGCAATGCCTGAGCAGCAAGCCTATAAGTCAGCAAAACCACAAAGGAGAACACAACTGATCCAAGAACTGGAATTTCTAGATGACCTCTATGAAAAGAGCAGTTTATTCCTACCTCTGCTGCAGGAATTAGGCAGGAGCGTCCCTTGCTTTGCTGCCTGCATCCCTCGCAGCTGGTGCTGAGCAGTGCAGAGGGGACAGGTGTGGTCCCACATCTGGCCACCTCCAGGAGTAGCCCTGCATCGAAGGAGTGAGAAATCAGTGAGAGATCTCAGCTCAGCCAGAACATTTTTTTTTCCCTGCTGTCCCCTGTTTGGCCTTAAAAATTAGAAACATACCACAGAATTGGAGGGATGTTTCATTTTTTCTCCTCATTTTTCTCATTTTCATTTTTCCCTTTGCTGTGAATGCCAAATGAAAGCAGGAGTGACAGAGGCTCCCCTGCCTACATTCTCCTCCACCTCACCTACAATTTGCTGTGTGCATGAGTGGAAATGTGCCACCAGCCAAACAAGAGCACGGCTTTTAGGCAACAGACCCTGCCTAAGTGATGTTCTCAAATTCAAACCCCTTCTGGAGAGGCTGCTGCAGATTTTTATAGTGATTTCTCTCCAGCTCTTTTGTTTCCAAAGGGCTGGATCGTAGCACACACACCCCATCCCTGCGTACCCTGCAGCATTTTATGTGTCCTGGTAAAAAGAACCAGGAAAGCTGCAGAGAGTAGGCTTGGGAGAAAAATAAATGAACAAGGGCAACAAAACACTCACACACCCCAAAAGAAACCTCACCAAGAACCCCCCTGATTTATTATAACAGCAGAACTGGCAAATTAAGCTGGTTTTAATTCATTGTGGAGAACACCAATATATAAGTCCCATTCCCAAAACAACACATCCCAAAGCCTCACCTGCCATTTGGCTCACACACACTGCAAATCTGTCCCCCAGAGCTCTCAACGGGGCACAGTAGTGTGGCTTTGGCATGGTCCTCATTGCTCCTTGTGTCCCTACCACGACCACGTGGCTGCAAACCCTCTATGAAAAAAAAGCTCTCAATTTCTGTTGTTTTCATTTTTGTTGAGTGTTTTCCTTACTTGAACACATAAGAAATAACAAGGAGGCATTTTCAAAGAACCTTGGGAATATCATTTCCACAGGGATAAGTTTCACAAATGCTCCTATGTTTCAGCCTTGAAAATATTTCCATATAAGCCACCATACTCACACATTTTCACTCAGTACAAATCATTGCACTGATTCACACACAGCCAACACAATCCTTCTGGAATCAGAAACCAATCTTTTAGGGATGGGGTTTTGGCCTATGGGTAATTCTTTGTCTCAGTTTGCAGTTATACTTCCCGCAGTGTGAATTTAATTATCTCTACTGCTTCTTCTGTTTGAGGCTTCCAGCCTCACTGAAGAAAAGTAATGCCAATGGGTTACATTCAGCTAAAGGCAATAGAAAGTTAAAACTGAATCTGTGATTACGCTCTAGTTGTCATTTTGCATCATCCTCAATTCCCATTTCGCAGAAAGTTAAGAACTTTGGTGTGGAAAACAAAACAAAACAAAAGAGGTAGTATTTTTTCCACTTAAAACCACAGTTTCTTTTGTATTTCTCCTCATGCATGTGTTTGGCTTGCAAACTGAGACACTACAACCATTCATCCCTTGGCTGCAAGAAACTGCTTTAAACTCAGTACAGAGCAGCAGAGCTGCTTGCAACCTTCCTGCACAGTCCTCCTAGGCAAGAGCTCCTCGTTCTGCCTACTTTCAGATGAATCTGGTCAGCATCTAGAAAGCACAATTCCAGCTGCATTGCTTCATCTATCCTTCGCCACCTTATATCATAGAGGAAGAATTAAAAGCCACACGTTTAGCACCTCAAAATAACCCTTAGGTTGAGTGAAACAGCTTTTACTGCTGCTGTATCTATTCATCGCCTGCCACGAAAAAAAAAAGAGGGACAGACCCTCTGTGGGTTCCCCTCCTTCCTTGGCTGGGAGTTGTGGGGTTGGGATGCCCAAGACCCGGCTGCCCCCGGAGGGGTGCGGAGCTCTCCGCGGTGCTGCAGCCCCGGGTTCAAGCACTGCGCTGGGCGCTGCCTGAGCCTCTCTTCTCCTTTGGAAGGCTCCCCGCGATGCCAGGGCTGTAAATTCCTGCTGACACCGGGGTGGAGTTTTGTTTCGTGTCTGCCTAACAGCGAGGTGGGGTTTCTGAGCAGCATCTGGGCACGGGTGTTCCTGTAGGACGGCTAATAAATGCTAACAACCTCTGAACATTGCTCAGCGGTTCCATGTCATGTTTTGAGGCTGTGTATTGTCTGAGCATTTTCTGGGTGATTAAGTAAAAAGTAACATTTGTTCTGTATGTTCTGTCACTGTGCGTATGGAATCGGACATGATTTGGTTATAATCGTCTCTGTGATCTCCCTCATCAAAGGAACAAGACCCATCTGCTGGGCAGAGCAAAGCTGCTCGACTTGAATCCAGATATGTTACCATTTAAGGGGTGCAACCTTTGACAGAACATAGTACAAGTCTTTGAACAAAGCAGTTGTGCAACTGTAACTGTTGTGCAGCCTAATTGAATCTTTCACAAACCACACATGCTTTCTTTGGGCAAAGGCTTTCTCTGAGCAAACATGATCGTGTCCATTTGCCATGAAATTTATTACCTTTCCAATTGTATGAGTTCCATACTAAACACAGACTTAAAAGTGTAAATGCCGTGGATTCATCTTTAGCACATCCACGTGTTTCGTTAAGGCGCCTCATAAATTCATTCTGACTTTCATTAGTTTGCTTTTACTTCTGTGTTACACTTATTTCTTCCTTTCCAGTGCATCTCAGTTTGATTGCCCCTTTAAGCTCTGCCCGTCTGAGATGATGACATATTTGTTTTGGTGTGTGTTAATAGCAGTTGTTTCTGTTACCACGAGCAGAAAGTAATATTAGTTGGCTTCATTTAACATTACCTTCTCATTTAGATGTCGACATTAAGTAAATTGCTTTTCAGAATCTTCTGAGCACCTGCCATTTGAGGGGAACACCCAAAATCTTAGCAGAGTTTTGCCATACCCTTCCTTCTTGCCCCCCAAAATTCTATAAGCACGAGTGATCCAAACAGAACTGAATTACTAGCAAACCTCATATCAAAATTTCATAATCTACTGGATTAGTTTCCACAATCTGTAAAGGTGAGCATGGAGGGCAGGAGATGTGCAACGGGGTCTTGCCTCCCATTCCCTTTAAACAGTTTACATCTTACACATTTGGAGAGCAGTGTTGGGATTCAAACAACAGAAGCAGGAGGGGCAGCAAGGACAGGCCAAGGCAGACCTGTAGCCTTCAGATCAGCCACTTCTGGGCTAGACAATATGCATTCTGCATGGAGAAGACCCCTGCAAGAAAAGCAGGAGGTAAGAACTGCAGGCATGAACCTCATACCCTCTGAATAAGTTCTTATTTCCAGTGTCAGCTTACTGTGTGATCTCAGACAATTTTACCTTGTTACTACCATGATGTGTATCCACCCAGTGGATGCCACATTACTGCTGGACTCCAAATCCATGCTTTGTGTTCCTTGAAAGTATAAAATCCGGAAAAGTACAATATAAATCTTCTTCATTGTGATCTGAAGTATTATTTCTTGTTCTGCCCACCACGAAAGTGAAGAACATGGCACACTTTAACTTGGCAGACATTAATTTAGGCAACAGTCCAAAATTTCTCTTTCTAATTTACTTCATTAGACTCATAAGCTTCCAAGTATTTCTAGGACTCATTGCATTTACACAATAAGAGGAGGAATTGGTGTGTAACACTGCTCAGTGTGTGTAAAGAGTTTGAATGGGAAGAAAAAAGTCATAAAGCTACTGGATTATTAACCCTCCTTGTTTCCTGTTTGAAAGTCAGTAGTGGAGTTTCCCTTCACACAGATTCTTTAGTGCAATAATTTTTAGTAATGATGGCAAAACTAGATGCATATTGATTATATTGTTATAACTTCAGTCTACTTTTATGATTAATTTTGAAAGAATCATTAAAAGCGGCTTTGAAAAGGGAGTTTTATATTAGAGAGCTGATCTGGACATTTGATTTATTGCATTGCAGAGAATAATCCTCAACCTGCTTGATTTGCCTTTTTCCTCTTTATAGCTTTCTGAGTGGTGGCTGAGAGAGGACTTTGCCCAGACTCTGCACCTCGTAGAAAAGAAGTTGCTCCTGATGGTTATCACCGCTTTGTAGACTTTAAGGAGTTAACTCCAGACCTTGCTCTGGCTCCATTTCTGCTGAGTGGATTTTATGGGCTCCTTTTAACTCCCAGCACAGATTTGACACTCTGGCCTTTTGCAATAATCCTCTCACTCATGTTGTTTCTTCTGGAAACTTCTCCTGCCCACTTTGTGCCAAAAAGCTCTGCATTCCAGTTCTCCCAGACTTGAGTGGTTTGTGTTGCTTTGTTGTTTGTTTTTTTTTTCCCCTCATTCCTTCTTTCTTTGTGTAGTGAACAGTTAGCAGGAGACAGAACATGGTTTTACTCATTTATTTTCCAGATATTCTTTCTCTGAGCACTCAGTGCTTTCCTGGCCACATGCCCTCACCAGGATGAAGTGGCCCAGTGGGATGCCCACTCCTCTTCCAACACTATACATTAGGTTTTCCAAACCTTCCCCCAGAATGCCACTGGGAAGCCCCTCGTGTGTCCAGCAGCTCTCCTCCAGTGGGTAATATTTTTACTCAGCAGCATCTCAAATCTCTTTCCCTCCATCTTCTTAATTCATGTTTTGTGAATGTACAATTCTGGAAAACACTGCAGTTTCATTATTTTTTATTTTCAGATGGAGAAACTGGGGCAGAGAGGAGGCTGAGCTGTTCAGTCTACCTCACCCAGTGATATAGAATGGATCTTGGAATAAACCTTTGCCCGTGTGTTGCTCACCAGCCCATCTTCAAAGGTCAAGGAGTCAAGAGTGTGTTTGCTATATGAGAGTGCATTGCATAAACAAAAGTGTGTGTGGCAGAAACCAAAGACACATTAGGCTGAGAGAATGGCTGCACATATAGATCTGATTGTTGTACCCATCTTCTGTCTGCATCTTCTGTTTGGGTCTTTGGAAGGAAAGAAGGTCAAAGAAGATGAATTAAACCCAAACCTAATGAAAGTAAGTGGTGAAATAGGCTGATGATTGTATCAGACAGCATAAAGTTCTGACGGATTCAAAAGAAAATTCAGTTTAACTCTCTTTTTTCCTTTTAATTAGGAGAGATAATTTGTAATAATTAATGCTACTTTGTAAAGAAAAAGGGGCTACCCCAAACACACAGTCCTTTTGAGTTCCTCCGTCTGAGTTTCCATTTCACAGCTTTCCTCCATCACAGTAATGTGAGCTTTTCTTTGGAAGGAGCAGTGAAAGAAGCAAAATCTCTTTATCCAGCACTCCTGTGCCTTTCACTTCAGTTCCAGCCACGGATTGCCCCCTCCTGGATGAGAGGAGAAAGTCGCATCCCTCAGCTTTGCAGTCCCTTCCTCCAGGCTTTAATTCGTGCACCTGCCAGACCTCGGGGATGTTTTGCCTCTGCTGGGGCAGTCTGTCCTGTAAGACAAGATTTTCTCCACCAAAAATGTGTGTGACCATCCCATCCACGAGGGACTAAGCGGGCCAGAACTGAGGGATAACCAGGATGGAGGGTGGCAGAGGTCTGTCCCAACCTGGAAGGAGA
This sequence comes from Callipepla californica brunnescens, assembly GCA_023055505.1. Lineage (NCBI taxonomy): Eukaryota > Metazoa > Chordata > Aves > Galliformes > Odontophoridae > Callipepla > Callipepla californica. The sequence continues at coordinate 2,697,915 of JALIRH010000045.1, forward strand.
AGGGAAGGGTTCAGGGGAATATTTAGTCATTGGTTTAGGCTTTTTTTTCTTACAGCATGTCCCCTTGAACTGTGAAACTTGCTGCTGCCAGAGGCTGCAGAAGCCAAAGATGTAAAAAGGAGACTGAAGAGGATCCAGCAGAGAACTGAGGGACACATCCACCTTCAACTGTCAGCAGCAAGCTACCAGCTCAGAAAGTTTCTTACTCTTCAGACAGTCAGGGGCTGGGCCATCACCCTCAGCACTGCATGCACGTCCCTTTTCCCATTTCTCTGCTGTGAGCCCTGCTGGAAGCAGGAGGTGGGAGCTCAGTACTGCCCTTCACCAGTGGAAAAGACAAGTCTTGCTCCAGCAGCCATGCCAATGCCTCTGGGCTGCACAGCTTTTGTAACACGTTTCTAGCTAACGGCCGACTACATTTCCGCTGGTGACCAGTAATGCTGTGGCCTTTGCTCAAACTCTCCTTCCATTTGTGGGATGCCAGACAGACATAAGGACATGACTGTGGGCTACCGCAACCCTCTTGGGGCTTCCCAGCACTTCATTTTCCACTCTTCCTCGGTTACAATCCATCCCAAAAGCATGCCACTATGGCCTGGAGGCGTTCTGGCTTGTGGGAACTCCTCTGTCTCCACATTTCTGTCCCCAAGTCTTTCTCTGTCCCCATTCCCGCAGCACTTTGTGAGCCAGGAAGTCTCCAAGATGCTCAGAGACTTCCACCAGGCAGTAAGAAACGCAAAACATAAATCCTTTATGTATTTAACTCTCATAAAGACGAAGCCCACGTCTCCTTCAGCTGCTCTTTGGAGCCCCGGAGAGTTGGCCTGATATGAAACAGATTTTGGGGGAGAACGTTTTTATTTGGATAAGGGCACCAGCAGGAGAGAAGGTCCATTTCTCTGCCTAATGGTGCTTCAAACGCTCTTGTGAAGCTGAATTAACACCACTAAAGGGAAAGATTAGAAGTCGCTTTAAAGTGGCTCTAGGGAAGTTTTCAACCCAATCTATTTGCACCCATGACACTGCCTAAAGGTAGAGCTAATGTGAGTGCAATGAAGTCGTAAAGACAGGCAGCCTTGGTTTTAAATTAACAGGAACATTATTTACACTTAGGACATGGGATACAGCAAACCCTGTACATAATCTCTGCTACTTCCTCGTTTCTCTGCTCCTACATACTCGGGCTATATTAGATCGGTTAATTAAAAAGACAATATAAAACTTGTTTCTCTTTGTTTATTTATTTATTTACTTACTTATTTTACTGAGTGCTTCATTTTTTCTAAGGTCGGTTGGTTTCTGCCAAGAGAAATACATAATCTCAATGTTTATTCTCCAAAGAGTCACTGGATGGGATGTTAATAAGATTTAAATGATAACGAATAAGCCCAACGACAGTTTTTATGGGCTGGCTTTTGCTGAGCTCCATTTTGGTTCAGTTTTGCTAACACTCAAGCCTGAGTTGATCACCCACACAGTTCCATCCCATCCAGCATGCCATGGGGATCTGCTCGGGGGGGCTGCCTTCTCCTTACCCCACCCACAGGAGCTCTACTGAGGTCAGCACCAAAGAAAACAAATGGAAAACACCTCACTGACTTCAGGATGGCTTTGGACATCCAGCAGAGCTCTGCACCGAGCAGGAAAGGACCCAGGAGGGGAGACCGAGGCTGTGGCACCCCCGGCTGGATCTGCAGACCCTTCTGCATGCAGACAGCACCCTGCAAGCATCCCTAAAACAGGAGACCCTGCTGCAGCCACCCAGCCAGCACCCGAGGGCCTCCTTCTTTTTGCCACGACTGCCTCATCATGAATAATGCGTACCTTGGTGAGGAGACAGCGGGCTGGAGAACATTAAAGCAGTTAGAAACCAAATCACAAATGTGCAGGGTTGCTTCCACGCTGCATTTTGCACCAGTGCTTCCTCGCTGCTGTGCGTGTCGCTTTTTGGTGTAACTTGGCAGAAACTCATCTTGAGAGCCCCATGAAAGCACTGCAACTACCATTGCCACTTTCCCTCCCGGCTCCGACGTTTCACGCCCTCGGTTAATTTTCTCCCGTTAATTAATTGAGCCCGGGGCTCCCTCTAGCGTTGCTCGGGGCTGTTCCATGGGTGGGGGACGGCTCACGGCCCCATCCCTCCTTTCTTTGAAGGGAAAATGCACTCGACTTTAAGCATCGCAGCTAGCCTTGGCCTCTGCAGTTTTCCTGCAGATCTCTCTGTGCATCGTTTGTACGAATGACACAAAGAGGCCTTCGCTGCTCTTCAAAATGTGCTGAAATGCAGTCAGGTCCGTCAGACCCTAAGGTCCTTTAGACCATATTGATACCAGAGAAGGACCTGGAGTGGCATCAGGTTAAATTGCAGCACTTCAGAGCAGTGGGCTGAGGTTGTGTGGAAGGCCACAGATCCTCAAACACTTTCCTGCATTCCTAAATGCTCTCAGCCTTGGTGGATTTCACCTGTGTATCTTAGAACCTGGATTTGAACTGCGTGTAACAGCCGAGGGGATCTGCCACAGGGCCATGACATAGTCGTGCTCACACAACCCGTGCAACTTTATTCCCTGGAGAGCAGAGGTACTGCTCATGCACATGTACCCAGGGGCAGAAAACACAGACTTCTGCTGCCTGCAGGGTCCAGGGGCATGAGCCAGGCAGCCCTGAGCTGGTGAATGAATTTCTTTCTTCATTTAGATGGGAATCACATTAGAGAAATTAGATTTCTCTACTCAGTCCAGACCTTGAAGCTGTGAAATAAGGCTTGAGGTGCTCTTTGCCTCTTTTATAGCTATTTCTGTGGTGAAACTGAGGCACTCAGCTGGGACCTACTCCCCAAAGCATTTCAGGACCTCACAGCGGGAAGCAGTCGTAGCTGTGTAGACACAGATTAGAAGTGCAATTTCCTCCTGCAGCTCTCTGTTACTTCCTTGCCCTTGGGGGAATCTTTTCCCTTCTTCCCTTCAGGCAAAGATACTTCTGGGCAGCCTCCTTTCTTCCAGTGCTCCACCTCCAGGCTGCTGTGATGATGGGATGTTCTTTCTGTTGCTATCTCCATAAAACTGCCGGCATTAGGGCCTCTGGGCCTGCCCAGAATGCAAATAACGATAAATAACATGGTCTGCTGGCTCCAGCCATCCTCCCTCTCCTTTCTCCCCTCCTTTCTTCCCTCTCTCAGCCTCAGTGCATCCTTTGGGGGGTCTGCAGGTATGCGATCATCCGGAAGGAGCTCATAATTCTTGGGGAATTTGTCCTTTCTCACCCTGACCGAGGCATTCCTCTTTGTTTGGAAGACTTTTCCCTGTGATCTCCAACAGACGCACCTCAAGTTTCAATCCTAACCTTGCGCTCCTGCTCCTTATTCGAGGATGGTGACCTGTGACCTTCAAGGTCAGACGTCTCTAATCCCAAGAACAACATCTCTCTAGTCAACGGGGGGATCTCTCTCTCCCCCTCTCTCCAAATTCCTAGAATCTGGCTACACAAATCCCTCCTCCTCCAAGAAAGGGAGAAAAAAAATCCCACCACATTGGTAAAAATAATATATGAGGGGTAGTGGCTCTGGGGGTGGGGAAGGGAGAAGAGACCTTAAAAGGCCCCCATCTCCCATGGATGAGAGCTAAATAGTTTCAGGATGGGGCTGCAACTTGCCTTTGCTCTGTCGGAGGGAAGAGATACTGAGCTCTGTTCCTGGAACCCAAGGTCTCACTTTGCTCTTGCGACTTATCTTGTGAATCTGGGGCCTTTTAAAACATTTCTTCTTCTAAAGAAAAATTGGCAGATGTAGGGCCAGGACGATGTCCAAACACCAAGGACAATCAGAGAGCTGGAAAAGTGATTTTTATTTATTTATTTATTTATTTTTCTCTATTTGAAATCCAAACCTTCAGAAACACTGGAGGAGAGAAGACTGTTGTCAAGGGCGCGAGACACAGACACTGCTCAAAGGAGAGCCATAAACCAAAGGCAAAGGTCCCCGGACAAGGGCCGAGAGCACAGGGAGAGAAGTGCTTACAGCCGTCCCCTTCCAATGGAAGTTAAGTGGAATTTGCTCCTGTGCTTTTTCCCAGCCTGGATTTCTGGTGGTTCTTTCCAATTAATTTTACCTCTCTTTCCCACCAAACTCTGAAAAATGTGATTAATCAGAAGGAAAAGCAGCAAGAACTGCAAACAAAGATAGCTATGGAGATGTATATCTATGGATCTCTCTGCTGCCAGCTGACGGGCTTTACCCACCTGCATGGATGTCTCAGGGATGTTTCAGAAGCCGAAAATGCCTCTGGACGGAATAAGAATTCAACTCCAGACAGCCTGAAAATCCTGCGGCTTAAGGCCAGGTCGTGAACCAGCTCCCATTGCCAGGTTTGAACGTTTAAATTCACGCTAATTCCAGAGGGATCTCTCACTGGGAAATGTAACCCCACGAGAGAGGGAATGAGGGTTAAGGAAAGAAATGAAACCGTGTCCTGGGAGTCGGGTTGTAAAAAAGCTGTTACCTGGTAGTGTTCAGACTCAGGCGCTATAAAGTGACTTTTACAAGGAAGGGTTCTGTTTGAAGCAGGGGCATGAGGGCCATGGGGGACGCGGCAGAGGGTCGGACGGGAGCGGAGTACCCCGACGGCACCGCTCGGTATCGTGTGTTGGCAGTGAGAGACGGCGGTTTGGGGCTGCTTTGCGTGTGACCGCAATCTCTGCAGCGGGCTGCTGTTTATCGAGGACTTTTTGGTTACTCCTTTCCGATCAACCGCAGAGTTTTATTTAAGAAAAAAAAAAAAAAAATTAAAAAACCTCCGGAGCAAATCTTCATTCCTTCTAGACGAGATACCCTGCACCTCAACCTTCGACTTTCCCTCTAAAGGTTCTGTAGCTATTTCTCCTTCCTTTTTCTCCTCCCCGGTTCCCCGACGGCTCTCGGTTCTGGAGAAAGGCTGAGGACAAGTGCAAGGAGCGGGGCCAGGGCCGCTCTCTGCCTTTGCTCCCAGCAGTGCTGGAGGCACCGCGGGCTGCCGATGTGCAAAGCGAGCCTGGACTTTGGTCCCTCGGGGAAAGGACAAGGGCGAGCCTGCATGGAAAAGCCCCCCCGCCTCCCCGAGAGACCACAACGCAGGATCAAACACTGAAGGAGGAGTGATAGTCTTTATTAGTGGAGGATTTTGGCTACATTTCCCATTGCGGTACAAAAGGCTGTTGAAAGAACAAGCGGGAAAGCGGTTAGAGGAGGAGAAGGGAGGAGGAAAGGCGCTGAAATGGAAGAAAAGCCCCCGACTTCGTAGCTTCCAGCTGCTTGCAGTCTGGGTGCTGCGTTTGGTCCTGGGAGCATCGCGACAGGATCGGGCAAAGTCCCCTCGGGGTCTAAGAGAGCTTCGAAAAACGTCTTCCCCCTCTTCCTCTCCAGCTGTACGAACTTTCGGTTTATGCCTCTAATTTCCAAGATCTTTAAATTCCCTTCTATTACTCTTCCTAGAGTAATTGCCCATTAGTAGCCACTAAAATCCGCTCCGTTTTATTTTTTGAGTATGCGTCGCGAATACAGAACCAGTTGCGGCTATAAACCACCTCCTCCCATCATGAGCTTTAACAGGTTTCCAACACACCCCGTTCCCTCAGGTTTAATTCCAGAAGGAGAACGGTTTGACAGGAGAAGAGATTGGATTAAAGTGGCTCTAACGAAGAACCAATTTTTCCCTTTCTCTTCTCGCTCCCAGCTCGAGCCATTTTGGAAACGGTGTCTCCAACCATCGGGATCCCTCTGGTGCTGTGGGGATTTGGGGTTTTTACGTTTGGTTGCGTTGCTGTTGTGTTGTTGGTTTGCTTTTCCATTGGCAATTGCAGCCCTGCAGGGGATTGCTCCACAAAACACTTCTTTTTTTTCCTTAAAGACGGAGTCAAAATGAATCCCCGGTGATTGTTGAATTGCCATGCAGGGCCAGGCATCTAATCCAGTGTATGAATCCTACCCCAAGCAGGATGGGGCAGGCTGGGTGCGGCTCCCAGAGCTGGGCAAGCCCCAAAGCAAACCCCACGCTGTGTGTCCCGACGCGACAAGTGGTTTTCCCATTCCTAAAAGCACCACGGCCCCACCGCATTCAACATTCCCCTCCCCTGCACTTAGATCTATGCAGCCCGAGGGCAAATGTACTGCGGGGACGCGAGGATTTGTCCCCTGGGGATGTGGGGACAGAGCTGAGCCCTCCTCGATGGCAAAAGCTTCGGGCTGAGCGCACGCAGCTGGGCTCAGCTTTGGGTTTTGCTTTGGGTTTTCGTGCCTCGGCATAACCAAAGGGTTATGTTTCGCCTCCGAAAAGCTTTTCTCAAAATAGCCCCCACCCCAAAAATGGGGTGACTGGAAATAGCGGTGTGAGTAAGCGCGTCGGAGTGGAGGGAGCGGGGAGGGACGACGGGAAAGTCGGCGTTAACCGCAGCCTCACGTCCTCGTATTAAAAAATACGCGGCCGCCCCCCTGCAAAGCGGTGAAGTTTCCCATTAAAATTGACACCAGGGGATGGTCTTAGCAGTCTCGTCCGCCCCGGATTGGTGAGCCCCGCCGGAAGCCGCCTGCACACGCATTTTCTAACAGATAAGTCAATCGGCAGAGACTTGCCCCCCTCTCCCCCCCAACCTTATCCCAAAATACCGTTTTCGCAAAGCCCGAGCCCACCAGTCACCAGGCAGCGCCCAGCACTCCCCTCTCCGCCACCCACCCTCGGTTCCTCATCGCTAAATGAGGGGTTGAGGGTGTATTTTACTCCCGTGCTCCTCCTTCTGGGGTGCAAACGAGTCGGCAGCAGCCGGGACTGGATGTCCCGCACCCCGCCCGCCCCTTCGGGCCCCCAGGTTCCCCGGGGCCTCATGACCTCGGTCCTCATCCGTCTCCGGGATGATGTGGCTTCGCATCCTCCGCGATTGGGGATTTGGAGGTGTCCGTTCTGCTGGAGGCTCCTTACGGACCGGGGGGAAATAAAAAGAGAAGATGAGCGCTTTTTTTTAATTATTATTATTATTTTTTATTTTTGGCACGAAATACCGTCTTTAGACAAGGGTCTAAAGATGCTAAAGCAGCACCAGAAATCGAAGGTGGGTAAAACAAAGAAATAAAAACTGAAGACCCCTCCCCAGGCTTTACAGCGGGCGAAGGCAAACAATCAGGAATGGGCGGCGGGCAGGGGAAGCCTGCAGTCCGCCGTCAAAATAGAATGGTTTTGTCTAGACTGCTGAACAGGGGGAGGGAGGGAAGGAAAGTGGGTTGTCGGTTTGGTGCTGGGTTGGTTTCTTTTTGTTGTTGTTGTTGTTGTTGTTTTTCCCCTTCGCCAACACAAAGGGCTTTTAGTTAAAAATTAATTTACGGCACCCTTGCTCTCTCGCCAGACTAACGTCTAGGAAAGGACTGAGAAAAATTAAATAACGAGAAATCAGCCGGAGCTGGGGAAGGCTTGCTCTAACAAGTGGTGGGAGGATGCTCTGCCAAGGAGCGAGGCTGCCTTTTTTTAACATTATTACCTTGTCTTATGCTATTATTATTTTTCCTTCTGAGTGGGAGAGTTCGCTTAAAAAATAATAATGGTGATAATAATAAAGGGAAGGAGAGGAATAAAGGCGAGGATAGGTAAGTCGGTGCTGGGTTCGGCATCTCCGGGAGCTGGGGAGGGAGGTGGTGCTCGTAACGTGTTGGTCTTTTTGTAGTTTCCCACGTGTAGATTCCCGAGAACATTTAATGCTTCTAATCAGCTGCAGCCGTCCGGATAGAAAGGTGTTAGCTGCCTCTGCGGACAGGCGAGCAGAGCTGGTCGTCTTCCCTCTTCTTTAGCTCCCACGATAATTTCTTCCTCTGTCTTCTCTTAAGTTCAAGCTCTCTTTTAAAACGAAGATCGGGCGCAAAACCTCTTTGTTCGCACCTCCACTTCACTGTTGGGAGTTCCGTCTATTCTCCGACTCTTAGCATCATTTCTTTGTTGTTCCGTTCGGCTGAAACCCACTAACCTGCGGCATCCAGCGGGAAACGGATCGGGGGCTGCAGACACACCGCAGGGAAATCCCGCTTGGAGCAAAGCTGAGAACTTCTGGAACAAATCCCCCCAAATAGCGGTTGCCTCTCCTCGTGCCCACCCAGCACAACCCACTACTAACAACCATCCTCCCCACGCTTTCCATCTGCGTGGCTCTTCCATTCTCATCGGGGTCCTCTCTTCTATTTTATTTCGTTGGGTTTGGTTTTTTTCCCCCTCTCTGCCTGATTCTCAGAGCTCGCTGCGTGGACGGAAGCTTACTAGGCTTGAAATTAAAAGGTCATTTCGAGAGGATCGCCAAGTCTGCTTGCTGGGGGGGACTCAGTCTTTAATGCCGCCATGTGTTCTCTCCGTCCGCCGCGATAGGAAAGCAGTTGTGCCGTAATGAGGTACCTTTAAATTTAATTTCCTGTCCCTCCCCTGCTTTATGGATTTCTAATAACAATGTTGGAAACCGGAGAAGAAACCTCTTAAAGTCTGAGAGGGTTTACATAAATAATGGGAGGTAGCCGAGCTTAATTAAGTTTCCCAACAAATGGATGGAATAGGGAGAAATGCGGTATTTCGTTTAAGAGGACACCCAGAAAAGGATGTGTTTCTGTTGCGTCTTTCCATAGCATTTTTATCAGTATTACTCTTCAATTTGCTTTTATTTAACCGATATTTTTTCAGAGGTTGAAGCATAATCCCAAATAACCCGGAATGTATGAAGTAATAATAATTTAAAGGTTATCTGGGTGGAATAGAAAGGAAGAAAGAAAGAAAGAAAAAAAAAACAGACTTCTTAACACTGCTAAAACTGAGATTTTTGGACAGATTTCCCCACGAAAATAAAAGAAAAAAATAGGGAAGAAAAGCAAGGGGAAGAAATGAATTATCGAATGAATTGTTGGACCATAGAGTCTTGGCAAAGTAAGAGGTTTTGTGTCGGAGAAGTAGATGCTCGCATCCGACCACAGCCTTGCTGGAAGTGTTTTGGGATTCTTAAATGCTATCCCACGTTGCCGCCTCCTTTGTACCTGCTGCTTTCTCGAGGTTCAGCCCTTAACCGCTCCAACCAAAGCTTCTATTGCGACTTAAAGCCTCCTCTGATTAACTTAGAAGATTTGCTGCATTTGTAGACTAATTAGACTACATAATTTTTTTTTTTAAGTGAATCTCTCCCCGCCCTCCCCGTCTCAGCGCGCGGGTTTAATGCAGATGGGGCTGAGAGAGGCTGCTCTGGTCGCCCCAAATTGGGGTCGGGTGTATGGGGGACATCCTTACGCTCTCCCTCGCTGAGCTATGGGGTCGTTCTGCTTCTGCACACCGCCTGCGTTTCCAGTTCTCCCTGCAAAGAAATAGAATTACAGAGATAGGTGTGACTGAGCTCCCTCCGTCGTTTCGTTCCTATGAATTAGGGCTCTTAGTTGAAGCCGGTGAAGGGATTTTTGTCTGGATTTTTCCTTTTCTCCCCGGGGATTTCGCACAGTTCGGTTTCTCTTAATGGAGTGGGAAGTGGGTGTCGAGGGAGGGGACTCCAGGGCACCGAGAGACCCGCTGTCTCGGGTTTTCTGCCTGACTGCGGCACAGCCCACGACCCCGGGGGCTGCGGCTCTCCCTGATCTCAGGACGAGACCGAACGGCCGAGCACCGTTATTTGGGGCGGGGGGAGCGATGAGGGGGAGGAAGAGCTGCGAAGCAAAGCGACCAGGCCAGTCCCGAAGGGGAGGGCAGCAGGCCGGGCCGAGGGGATCCCAGTGCCTTTCACTCCGTGTTTCCTTGCCCCTTCGTTTTCCCTCGGGTCACGGCTTCTGTTTTCCTCTGGGGCCGTGTTTGATGCGACCCTCGAGTCTGAGCAGGACCCGGGATCCCTCCTGCCCATTGCTGCCCTCACCGTCGGGTCCCTACGGGGTGACCCCGGGCATTCCTAGCGTTATTCCCGACGTTACAGAGCTCTTTGCTTGTGTCGTGTCGGAGTGTATCCCCCGGGAAGCGAGCTTCGGAGAAACGACTTTGATCGCGGCCTTCTTTAAGGCAGAATGTCTCATACATATTCGCAAATGCTCTTTGCTTTTCTCTCAATTCACTTAAAAAAAAAAAAAAAAAAAAGAAAGAAAGAAAGAAAAAGGAGGGGAGGGGGGGGAAGAAAAAAAGTATATATGCGCACAAAAAAAAAAGCTCGGTTAAGACGTGGGCTTTGGGTTTTGCAGAGGAAACAAAGGCAGCGCTGGTGCGGAGGGAGCGCGGAGCCGGGGCTGATCCCGGCCAGCGAGCGCCGCCCTGAGGCCACGGAGCCCACGGACCCCGACGGGGGATGCGGGGAAGGGGAGGGGGAACACTATCGGTGCTGCGGCGAGGGGTTAAATCCAGCCCAAGCCAGCGGAGGGCAGCGACTTTTAATAATTCTTGTTCATGGTTTATTGCCGGAGTTCGAACGATTCAAGCGTTCGCTTTCGAATTTCCCACCCCTGACTATTTCTCCATCCCTCCCCTCTCACCCCCCCCTTCCCTTTTTTCCTTTCCTTCTGCAACGTCACAGCGCAGTTAAATGTGTATCTTTTGGGTTTGATGGATAGGGGGAATCAAAAAGAGAGAGCCCACGAAGAGCTGTCTCCCACTCCCACTGGGCATAGCGAGGTGGGGAGGGGAGGAAGGAAAGAGACTTTGGGGGCAATTTCTTCATCTTTTCCCTATCAGTGCGACAAGAGCCTCCCGTTTGTAACGTGTTCTGCTTGGGAATATCTGCGTGACTCCTAAGGAGCGGACATCAAATACTCCCAAAGGCTAATGCTGATGAATGGAGGCTGTGAAAAACAGCCGCTATCGCCGTATTTTAATAAAAGCACGGCTTTGCGAGCATCTTAGTAAGTCACAAAGAAATCCTTGATGAGATCTGGAGACTCGGTGCCATTTCCCTTAGATAATCTGTAAGAGATTCTTCTGCTAAGTAAATGTGTATGTAATGGATATGTACACATATATACATTTACTGATCTATGCTCGTGCAAGCGCCCTCTAATTCCACCCTATTAATTATTTTAGCACTTATTCCCCTGACAAGCAGAAGTTCTCTTATTGCTGAGACATCCATTTACTGTCTCAGAGCTCTAACTTGCCTTTGACGTCTAAATTTAAAGTGTTTTTTAAAACTTCGCCAACATCCAGAAAGGGAAAAATAACCCCCATTACCTTAAAATGTGATTCCAGCCCAAGAATGAAAGCTAATCCATCACTCATTTGCATTTCGTTCTTTTTCTTCTCTCTTTATTTTGCTCTTCCCCCCTCCTCCCCTTTCTTTCTCCTTCTTTTCAACTGATTGTTATTTATTTTAAACCCGATCATGAAATTAAATGGCACGTGCAGTTTTGTTTTTCATGCTTAACTTGAGTGCTTTCCCTTATTTATGTTTTCAATTTGCAATTGGGGATGGGTGGGGGGGAGTGCTTCATTTCCACGTTGCAGCAGTGGAAGCTCAGTTCTAATTGCATTCCTCCCGCCTGTCCTGTCTGAAGGAAAGAGCTTTTAGCGTTACGAGTTCAAGTGTGACTATGACTTCTGTTTTAGGAATTGCAGACGTAGTGTGATTTTTCTTTTTCTTTTTCTTTTTTTTTTTTTTCTTTAATTGCTATAGTTATTCCTCTTCCTGAGAAGTAGAACATACTCAATGCATTGTAATGGTATCGTGGATGTGAAAGAAATAACTGTAGTGGACGGCATGTGTGACTGCGAACTCATTACGTCTACTGAGCTCAGGAATGCAGTGCTATAGCTTCCTACTGTAGACGTAATTGAAGCTTCACAGTCAACTTCATAAAAGTTCATTCACAGGTTCGATTTCTTTAAACTTGGTCTTACATGTATATATATAGATGTATATATATATATATACATTTGTGCCAAAACGGTGAGAAAGGTGGGGGGTGGGAGATTATTTGGAAAGTAATAGAAAAAATGTATTCGAATTTCCCATTTACTGAAGGCACCGGGTCAGACGATCTTATTCCCCCTCTTGAGAGGTCTCTAACCTCACACAACATGAAAATAAATACCCGGGCTGCACAATCCCTCCCCTCAAGATGAGTTTTTCCCACTTTCTATTCTCTTTTAAATGTGTGTTTGTTTGTTTTCCCGGGGGGGAGATCCCTGCAGGTTTGTAGTGTTGGGTTTGGGATTCTCTTGAGTTTGGCTGGGTTTGGTTTGTATGTTGGGTTTGGTTTATAGGTTGGGTTTGGTTTGTATGTTGGCTTTGGTTTGTGTGTTGGGTTTGGCTTGGTGCTGGGTTTAGCTTGGTGTTTGGTTTGGTTTCTGTGTTGGGTTTGGTTCATGTGTTGGATTTTTTTTTCCCTGATTTTGCCCCATCCTTCTGCTCCTGCCCAATGTGGCGTAAACTGTTTGAAGTTCAACAACACGGCTAAGATTTACTGTATTTCTGGAGCAATAGATTCATATACGGTCCCATCCACTCCTTTAAGTGCTTCTCAAATTAAATGGAGCTAAATTATTATCGAGTTTCTGCCTCCTGTGTGCATCTCTTGAACCCAGAGAATTCGTTCTCAGTAAACTTTAAACTCCTCTAAACTCGCTCTTTGGGGGCTGCTGCCCCATTGTTTTTGAGCTCCTGTTTATTCCCTCTGCCCACTCCGTTTTGTTATTTAATCCACCTGAGGACTAAATCCGAATTTACAAGGTAAGCCTTCGACTTAATTTTATACATATCCCAATTATGAGTGTATATAAGTGTAGGTGACACGAAGAAGCCTGACCCCGTGGTCTGGGGATGTATAATACAGTCTTTGCCAAATGGAAATTATTTTACTGTCTTTTATTTTTTGCTCTTTCTTCCGATTTCCCCCCTTTGGAAGTCAAAGCGAAGCCCTGGGGGCCGCCCGGCTCCAGTCTCCCCTCCCCGGTTTCCATACCCCATTCCATCACCACCGAGTCATTATTTTATAACACGTTCTTCCAGCTCAGAGTTCACATTGGGGGGAGGAAAGGACATCATAACTTTCTCTGAGTTACTATTCACACCTCTGCAACAGTCACAATGACGCTGTTTCTCTTGCTTTGCTTGATTTATATGTTCTCGCCTTCTTTTTTTCCCCTTAAATTAATCACCTCATGCACGCATTCAGAGGAGGAGGATATGAATTAAGAGCTCTTCTAATTATTATTATTGTTCTGGAACCCTCTGCTTTGACTTCATTCTCTTTTCTGCTGACATTTTCCCAAACGTTAACGTTTCTAGATCATATATATATACATATAATCTCTCTCTGTCTCTCCCTATCTCCTGTAATAGTGCTTTAAAGCAAAGCCTTCGGTGAATCCCCTTGATATCGGAAAGGGTCCTTGAAATCAGCTTTCCGGAGGAGGTGGGGAAAGAACTTTAGGAATTTTTAGACTTACTTTATGGCCTCGATAATCGCTTCTTTCTCAAAGTCAACAGCATTTTACTGTTTCCTCTGCTCTATTTGTCAACTATTTGTAACGTCCTGCGGGAGGGATCCGCTCCAGACACTGTACATAGGAAATCATTTGAATAGTTATTTCGCGAAATCGTAGGGGTTTTATTTCGTCTCTGAAAAGGTCCTTTTGTTGCTTTTGTTTCCTAGCAACTGTTTTCTATTATAAAAGTTCAGATCGCAGATGATGTCAAACAAAATGGCCGCCCAGGCGCCTTTCTAGGTAATTTTAGCCTTTGACCCAAGAATGAACTAGAACTGCTCTGTGAATTAGGTAGTTTCATGTTGTTGGGCTTTAAATTTTAAACACAAGAACATCAAACTACCTGATTTACTCCAGTTATCCCCCTCGGTGTGCAGCTGCCCCGGGCAGGATGGAGGGGGCGGGCACGGAGCCGCGCAGCCCCGCACCGCACCCCGCACTGAGCCCCGCACCGCACCCCGCACTGAGCCCCGCACCGCGCAGCGGTGCCGCTTTCTTTGTCTCAATTCCCCATTTCAGGGACTTTTGGCGAGACAACGACCCAAATCATCAAGACCTCATTAAAGGTCTAATTAGGCTGCGGCGCCTCTCAGAGGCCAAAATGCTCCCCCCCGTCCCCCCAGCGGCAGGCAGTCCCGTGGCACGAAACCGCAATAAAGTTTTTTGCGTCGTATAAAATATCTCTATATAAATCCACGCGGAGCTACAGAGTGATAGGAAGGCGTCTCGTTTTAGCCGCTGTGATCCACGCCTCCGTGTCAGGGCTAAAAACGCGGCGTTAGGGAGCACAAAGGAACTGCGTCCAGTTTAATTAGCCCCACTGAGAAACTAAGTTTATTAAAGGCTCTGCTGCTCAGCTCGCTTTGTCATTTCGCTGGCCACTTCACAGGTATGGGGACGGGTAGCAGCTCTCTGTGGCCTTCCCTTTAGAGGTTTATGTGCCCGGATTATCTGGACGTGTGTGTGAATTCAGGGCAACATTCAACCGCTGAGGAGCTCCTGTAGGACACCTCCAGACAAACCCAAGCGAGGAGCTACAATTCACTGAACGAAAGGGTTCGGGTGCCGTCGGGAATCGCCGCAATTATTTCCTCCCCCCTCCTCAATTCAACGTGTTGCACTCGGGAATGCTCTCATTTTAAGGCTTTTGAAGAGCATAAAAGTCCTCGTGGGGGTGGGAGGGTGCGGGGAGCTGTGCGTGGATTCTGTGCAACCCAGGACGCGTTAGCACTCAGCTCGTGGAAGCCATTTGCCCCGCGTTAGTGTTTAAAACACCCGTGAAAAACAAGTTTCACATGATCCGGGCCTCGGCTAAATGAGCCTGAGACTGCGTGTCCCTCCGAGGTTTGGAGAATTAAAGTTTGATACGATATCCAGGGTTTAACGGCCATCTGCTGCGGCTGAGAGATCCCTGGGAATTTTTTCCTCTTTCTCCTTTTCCTGCACCCCCCTCCCTTCTCCTTTTTGTTAAAACAAAACGAAAACAAACAAACAGAAAACTCGTCGTCTGGGTTTGAAGCCCGGCGTGTGCTTTCACCCCGAAAGTGGTGATTGTGGCGAGCACATCGCCTATCTCCGCTATTAAACAAACAGCAGCTCCAAGGGGAGGAGAGGGAAAGTCAAACAGCGTCAAAATAGCTCGGAGTTTTCTACCTAATTCAGCAGCCCCGTGACTCCTTCCCTTAGAAACCACGCGTTACTTGTGCCCTGCCTCAAAGCCCTTAAACGGAAAAGGACAATCTGGGAAAGTTAATCATAAACTATTCGGTAATAATGTCCCCACAGGCAACCACTAACCTGCCTTGTAAATGTCTGGGCTGCTGATTTTGATCTCTCTCCTACTCACGTCCGTACAGGAAGCGAGGGCCGGGGAGGAGAGTGGGGACAGGGAGCTGGGGGAGATCAGAATCAGGCTCTGGGTGGGGGGGGGGGGGGGTGTATGGCTGCCTGCAAGCGGGGACCTGGCTTGTTTCCCCAGGAAAGAAAGGGGTGAAAAGGGTGTGGGGAGATGGACCCCTCGCCCCTCAGCTCCGCAGCGGTTTCTTTCTCTTCTTTTCCGAATTAGAAAGAGAAGATTGACCTTACCTGGAGAAGCAGCTGTGTGGGGATGGTGGAAAATATCCTCCTCGTGGTAACTGTCCCGTTTTGCGACGTGATGCGCAGTTCTGAGCTAAGAGGCAGCGAGAAGCTGCGGGTTCGTCCAACACATTCCCCACGAGTTGCTCTCCTGCCAAGGTCCCGTCTGCCCCATATCGGCCCGAATCCTGGGAAAAGGGGGGGCAAAAGCGGTGCGGAAAGAGCCTGACTGAAAGAATCTCCCCCCCTTTTATTTTATTTTATTACTGCACATGATTTTATTGCTACGCGTTTTACAGAAACTCTCCCTGCAGAACTTGGTTTTGTACCTGTGCCCTTTTCCCACCCACTCGTGCGGCGGAGGCAGATCACTCCCAGACTTTAGACGGTTCTTCTGGGTTGTTTTACTTTTTCTGGGATGGGGGAAGGTGCTCCCACTCTCTGACGGTGACCCCACAGGGGATCGTGGCAGGGGAAGCAGCAGCTGTGGGGTTTAAAACCCGAAAACCCGCGGCCGTGGGAGGGAGGTGGGCGCCCATCTATTGCGTGGGGGAACTGAATATGATTTCAGACAGGGAGGAGAGGAGGGGGTGGATTGCTTTGGTAGCCAAACTGCGGGTTCTCGAACAACAATCAAACTTTATTTTGACTTTCTCTCCTCCTGCTTCCCCTTTCCTAAGCGCATACGCTTTTACTTTACCGGGGTGGGGGGGGGAGGATCGAAATGCTTTATTAACTGCTGAGATGACCAACCTCATTTAGAATTGTGTTTTTAACCGGAGTATACTTTCGGTTCTTGGAAAATTGCCCACATGTGTAACTTGTTTTTGCTTCTCTTCAGACAAGGAATTCCGCCTCTCCCCCCACTCCTTTATCCCCCCCCATCCCCCGCTTCTCACCACTTACGGATTTTTAACAGACGGCCGCATTCAAACCGAGGGCTAGCACAGGAAATGGCAAAGGTAGATCCTTCTTCTTTCAGGCTACAGAAACTTATTTCACTTTTCTTCTTCTTTCCTTTTTTTTAATTAAAAAATAAATAAAAGCGTTTTACTCCTCGAGAGGGATTTTTGTTTCGCTCTCGTGAGCTCGGAGGGGTTTGGGACTGAAGTTCTTTTTCTCTCAGATCCGCGTCAGTGTGTTGTTTAGGAGTTATGAGCGCCTTAAGCCGAGATTTTATTGCTGTTCCCTGGCTGCAAAATATTTCTATAATAATAGGAATTATTAGTTGTTATTATTATTATTATTTCGGCGTGCTTTTCGTATCCTAAATTAACGCTCAGCTCTTTGAAGGCTGAGCGATCCCTCAATCTGGTCTCCAGACTCCCTGTAGTCGCGAAGTTCGCTCTCAGCTGTTATCCTCCCAGCTTAACCTTATCGCCTTCAAAACGCGAAGTGAAAAAGAAAGAGTGAATGTGGTGGAAGTAACACACGCTGCACACCGCCTCGAGATAGTGCTGGGACCCCCCAGCCCCGTCCCAGCACAGAAGAAAGCCCCGCATCTCCCTGATCTCTCCCCCATCTCCTTCCTATCAGCCAGCAAGAGGCAAAAAAAGAAAAAAGAGGAAAAGGAAGGTGCCAGTTCTAATAAATGATAACAACTGCCCTTAAAAAAAATAAAAATAATAATAAAAAAAGTGGTTAAATATGTTCCCTCCAAAAATTAAAAAGTAAATGAAGAAAGGGGGGGGGGGTGGGGATCGTCTGCTCTTTTATTTTCCCGATGCCAAAACTTCCACCTCAGCAGAAGATGGCAGCGGAGCGGACCTGAAAGCTGCATCCTGTGACAGCGTTCCGTGTGCGGTGGTTTGCGGCGCGGCGATAGAGACCCAAGGAGCTGTGGGTTCCGGATGAATTTTTTGCAGCCTTGTGTTTCAAAAGGGGGGGGTGGGGAGCGCGATGTGGAATTGATTCCTTCTCTCTCCAAGCAAGCAAACAAACAAACAAACAAAAGATTATTTGTAAACAACGTCTGAGATCAGAAGCCTCTGGGTTTCCATTGCAAAGTGACAGCATTCCCAGTTTTTCCTCGCAGGCTAATCATACACTTGGCACTGATTCTCAGAGCAGCAAAAAGTTTCAGCT
This sequence comes from Callipepla californica brunnescens, assembly GCA_023055505.1. Classification (NCBI taxonomy): domain Eukaryota; kingdom Metazoa; phylum Chordata; class Aves; order Galliformes; family Odontophoridae; genus Callipepla; species Callipepla californica. The sequence continues at coordinate 2,715,506 of JALIRH010000045.1, forward strand.
TCAGGCGTTATTTTTATTATTATTATTATTACTATTTTTTTTTTTTTGGGGGGGGGGGGGGGACTGTTTCCAGTTCTATTTCCCTTCACGGACCGGCAACAAACCCATACCTCAAGTGAAGGCAGCCGGTGTGCAAAGCGAGCCCAGCTTACACTCCCCGGCTCCTCTAGCCCAAAAATTCATCCCGAAATTGATTCCGAGGTCACTTTCTCCCCTGCTTTTCCTCCCCCAAGCTGTTGTTTTTGGTTTGGGTTTTATTTATTCTTTTTTTCTGCAAAGAGAAGAGCTTTTCATGCCGTTTCCTTCGGGCTCTATTTGAGGTTTTCAAGTATAAAGTCACAGGAAACAGACAGCACCACGTGAGCGGGGCTCCCAGATCTGGGATGGAGAGGCAGCTCGCCCGGAGTCCCTCTCAACAAAGGTTACAAAGAGATGAGCTATGGGAATATGCATCAAAAATAAACTACTGAACAAACGGAAACCTCCAGAGGAGCGAAAGCAAATGGATTTGGCAGATCATCTTGTGAGGTTTCCATCCACCAGGGATCTGAAAACTCCTGGTTTCTGCCTCACAGCCACACTCCGAAGAGTCTTCTTGGTCTGAATTTATATACTACAGAAGATTATATACTCACATGCTGACACAGTTCATCATTATTTATAGGAGGCGCACCAGGATTTTTTTTTCTTTCCAAGAATATATTTCTTGCAGGTAAGACATAGCCAATCTATCTAGCAAACAGAGAACAGGTGTTTTGCTTCAATTAACGTTCAATAATTTTATCCATACTTATTCAACGCACCGATGCCAACACGGCTGTTTATCCATCACTTGTATAAACACATTTCCACGAGCCAGGAGAGTTGAATCTCCAGAACTCGCTTAAATCAGCCCTTCTCTTTGCCAAGCTCTCATAATATTTTCAGAGTCCCTCCGAATCTGTTGTGAAATAGGGTGGTGTAAAAAAAAAAAAAAATCAAGTCTGGAAGGCAATAAAGCCGAGAACGAGGGCAATCTGAGCAAGCAGCTCGCATTGCATGGCTGATGACACAGGATCCCTTAAGTTCAAAAACTCTGTAACGACTTAAAGGGAAGAGCAAAGAAGAAAAGTTGGAGAAAGAGGAATTCCGCCCGTCGCTCGCCCTGGTCTGGGAGATCAGCGATCCTGTCCCCACACTGCTCACTTGTAGGGATTTCTCTGCCTTCCCCAGTATAAATACAAAGGGATGGAGTGCGGTTACTTTGGATGTACCCCACAGAAAGGAGAGGAAGGTTTGTCAGGCGGTGAGGACTCACCTGGTCACGTTTACTCGCGACGGTCTTTGCAAGGGCTTAACCCAGAGCTCACCTTGGCTGGAGCCCGAGACTGCCTCTGCTTTTCAAGACCAGGGAGCGTTTTGCCCTGGCTGGGTGCTGGGGAGGCTCTTACTACCTTGATTGATGTAAAAATTAAAAATAAATCCGACCTCCGGCATTAAGCTCCTGCTCTCTCTGCCCATCACCCCGGTTCTCTCGATTATTTCTTTTTCTTTAATGAAAATGGACAGCTTCTTCTCGGCGCCTCTCGCAGAGGGTCTCTGTTTCTGGACGTGGGGAAACGTGTCCCTCCATCAGGCTGCAGGGCATCGAAAAGCACCGCCGACGGGGAGAAGGGAAAATCTAACAGTTTGGGGTTTTTAGCGCCTTGGTGAGCCCTGTATCAGTGAAACACCTCTGATAGCAAATTCATGCCTAGTTTTTGCACAGAAGGGCACACGGGAGTCGTGTACACACACACAGACGGTATCGCAGACAGAGAGAGATGCGAAATACGCTTTTCCTTGATTTCAGGTGGCTATTAGCACCCCCAGTGTTATTATTAGCCCGTTAATAGAGGCTATATAATACTTACATCTCTATATACTTCAGGAAGGATTCGCGATGATTTATCATTCCTAGAAATCTCTTTGCCCTTCACATTAAATATCCTTCCGTGTTGGGGTGAGAGGAAGAAGGGCGGAGGGGTAATAGATTAAAGGAGGCGAATTGATCCAGACTGTTACAGCTGAAGTCCAGAAAACGCTTCTGCCCTAATCGCACCGCGCACCTTTTCCTTAACCAACATTTACGGCGCCATCAGATCATCTCGCAATAAACGCATTTGTCATCATAACTCGGGGAAAACTGACCCCGTTCCCCCGCACCGTCGGGTGGGACCCGCACCGAACCGGAGCCGCGCGTCAATCACCGCGTCCGGGGCTGAAAAATAATATATATATATATATATATATATCTACAATACCATAAAATAAAAAAAATCATAATTCTGATGAAAATAAATAAATAAATAAAGGCGAAATGAGTCGATAACGCGGGGGGGGGGGGGGAGGATAAGGGGGGGGAGGTTGCACGCACACATGCATGCGGCGATGCGAGCGAGGTGTGCGGGGGGGGGTGGGGGGGAACACCGTGACTGGAAACGCGAGGGATCCCTTTTTTGCCCCTTTCTTTTTTTCCACAGGCAATAAATTCAAGACTATAAAAATCCAAGGAAGCTAATGTAAGTTTTATTAAACTATTTAACCGTCGCGAGTCGGAGGCGATCCGCAACAAAGCAGCGTCAGTTGGCGCTCGGTATTTCACCGGGCTTGTAAAGTTCAGTGAAGGCTTCTGATTCCAGCGACGTGGTCCATCACACAGTTCCAGCTCCAGCAAAGCAATCCCGAGATGATGCCGCAAGACACGTGAAGATGTATTCACGTACGGAGCGGTTTTTTAGACGCGATGTATGTACAGAAGCACGGAGCCGAGGGCAGGGGGGGGGACCTGGCAGGAGGGGGGGGGTTCTCGTCGGCAGCTCGCTGCTCCGAGCTGTAATGTCACACACATGCCGCTCACATTTCAAATATCATATTTGCCCCCATGATTGTACCGCGTTAGCATCCATTTGCCGATGCCAGGGGGTTCGTTATTTACAACACCCTCCCACTACTCTTGCTTTTCCTTCCGAAAAAACGCGTATATGCACACACGCGCATACGGGTGGGGGAGGGGGTGGGGTGGGGGGGGTTGGTTTGTATGTATTTTCTGCCTTTTATTTTTTATTTTTTTGCTATCGTACTCTGGAGCCCGAGTGGCAAAGAATAGCTTTTATCTCCATTCCCCCATGGTGGTTATTAAAGGCGAAGTGAATACATCAGCATCTTTCATTAAAAGAAAGAAAGGAGAGAAAAAAAAAGAGAGAGAGAGAGAGAGAAAAGAAACCCGGACCCCCTCCCGGACCCCCCCACAACGTTTCAACAGCAAAATGTACGAAGGGAGATATTAGCCCCAGCTCTGCCCGTTTCGTGGCTTTTCTAAACTCCTGACGTTTTGCAACATTGCATAAACATAAAACAATCCATCCTTGATATGGAATGCAAGGGCGGATGACAGCGCAGCGCAGCCCCCTCGGCTTCGATTGATTTACGCCGAGACTGACGCTTTATCAGGCACACGAAAAAAGTTTGACCAATCATTTTGCTGGGAGCTCACAACACAGCAGCCCAACTGTACTTTGTTGGCTAGGAAGTTCGAGAAGGGGGTAGAGTACAAATCTAGATCTGTCCTATATATTTTTTTTTTCCCTTCATTGAACCGTGCTTTGTATGATGTCTGAGAATGTCCATTTCTGGGACTCTTAGCAATTACTATGTCGACTCTATTATAAGTCATGAAAGTGAAGACTCGCCTTCAGCTAAATTTTCATCTGGGCAATATACAAGTTCCAGGCAAGCTGGGCTCAATGAACATCTAGAATTCCCCTCTTGTAGTTTTCAGCCAAAACCTCCAGTTTTCAGCGCCTCCTGGACTCCTTTGAATCCACATTCTTCTGGTACCCTTCCTGCCGTCTACCATCCATATATTCAACATCAAAGCGTCCCATCTGATAGCAGGTATCTACGGAGTTGGCTGGATCCAGTGCCCAGAGCAGAGACCCTCCCCGGGCAGGGATCTGTTAAGGCTGAGCCGCTGCTGGGCCGTCCCGGGGATGTCCATAAACAGGGAACACAGGAGTACAATTTAGAAACTTCTGCTGCAAGGGAAGGGATCGTTTCCAATCAAAGGCCCAGCTTCGAGGACAATAAAGTTTGTGAAGGAAGCGAAGACAAAGACAGAACAGATCAAAGTAAGTTATAAAAGTGAGGAAGTAAACAGTATAAAAGCTGGAGGAGGTGCAATAAAAGGGGACAATGCTGCGTAAAGTTTAAAATCAGGGCTTAAAGAAAACTCTCAGATGGCTGATGCCAACCTAAGGGGAGAGGTGGGGAGGGGAGAGGGGTGGCATTGTTTCCGCGGAGAAATACAAATAAAAATTAAATCGAGAGTCGTCTCCGACCAAACCGGAGTCCAGAGCGGACAAAAGCTGGATCGAGTCGTCCTCTTTCCTACAGAGCGCTGACTCCATCAGCGGAGATCACTGCTGTAAGCGGGGCTGCGGGCGGAGGGAAGGAAGGGACGGGGGGGAGCGGGGGAAACGTCGGGAGAAGGGCCGGGAGCAGTCGGGGGAGAGGGGAGAAGGGGAAAATCGCGGAGGAAAAGTTCACGTGGGGGGAAGTAAACAGCGGCGGGGGCTTTTCCGCGCCCGCTGCGCTGCGTTACCCCGGCAGATTGCGGGCTCGGGGCTCCCCTCCACCTCGCGGGGTTTTTATTTGGCTTCTGCTGCTGGGTTTTGGTCGTGGGTGTATTTGTTGTACGTGTTTTGCTTGGTTTCTTTCCCCCCCCCCCCCCTTTTTTTTTTTTTTTTCTTTTGCACGCGTTCGCTTATTTGTATTTCAAACTGTTCGTTTATTAATGCTTCGGTTCAGGGTCTATTTCAAAGCCACAATACGACTATTTCCGAACTCCCTCCTAGTTTGTTTTTTTAAAAAAGGAGAGAGGAGAGAGAGAGAGAGAGGAGAGAGGGGAGAGAGAGAGAGAGAGAGAGAAGTGCTTCCAGCTTAATTAGCTCTTTATTTGTAATGTAGCCAGATTGGAGAACAGCTAAACTTCAGCGAGTTGCCTTTTTAGTGATCTGCTTTCTCTTTCATTCCCTCTGAAATACAGATAGAGATGCATCCTTTAGATGTATTTAATATTATAGTCGATGCTGCCGGTTATGTGCGTTGTTACCGTTGCTAAAGTGATGCGTGAGCGTTGGAGTGAGAAAGAACGGGTGTCTTCACCTCGTGCCGGTTCTGTTGGTACCTGGGGTCCATCTGGAAGGTGGAAGGGCTGTGCGGGAGGAGAGGGAGAAACTTGGCTCCAGCACCGCGGTTAAACGTTCCGCAGTGAAAGCCGAAGTTGTGCGAAGTGTTGGGTTGGAAACGGCAGAGAAAACCCCCGCCAAGGGCACGGCGTGCAGAGCGTGTGCAGGACACGCTGGCACAGTCGTTCCGTGAATTAACTTCATTTTGTTTCTTCTTCCAACACCCCCTCCTCCCCTTCCCCAACCCCTCAGCAACGGGCGAGAGCTACAGAACTGAAAACGCGGTGTATTCCTCCCCCTTCTTGTGCAGGATGGTGGCGGGGGTATTTTTTTTTCCCTATCGTTTGGCTTGCACCGTCCACACGCACTCACTCACACACACACACACACACACAAAAAGAAAGTCCTGTTCTATTGTGCTGGGCAGAGATCCAGAACAAACTGCAAGCGGGAGGTGAATGGTCGGAGAGAATGAAATACCCAGGTTCTGTGCTCAATGTCCCTGAAATTCAATATAGAAAAGTCTCGTCCAAGAAAATGTTATTAAGTTCTAAGCAGGCGCGGGGACCCGCGCTAAAGAGGATGCGGTGTGGTTTCTCCATGGCATGTGGTTACGACGCATATTTTGTTTTAAATAATAGTTTAATTTGGGCTAATGTTGAGAGCCTGCCAGGGCTGGAAGACGGAGCTGTTTTGCAGAAAGTACTCCCACCCATTTCCCTGACTCTTTCAATTTTTGAAAGTATTTCACAATAATGAATCTCTGCACCGGGTATGGCACCGGGATCTGTTAATTTATTTGCTAGGTTTTCAGGAAGGCATGTGCCAGAGCCTCCCCTCATTTGCTCGCCTGCTCAGGCGGGTGTACACAGTCAGTAAATAAAATAATCGCGTTTAAAACGTCTTAGATTTTAACGATCCGAGCTACGACCAAAAAAAAATATATATATATAAAATCCAACCAAATAAAAGTCCGTTATGAAGCAGAGCCCTCCGTTGCCATTAAAGGATGGGTAGCAGGATTAACAGTATCAATTATTAACAGCTTTCTTCCTCTTTAATATTTAATTCTGCATATTAGATCGAGTCAATTACATTAAGGAAATAGCAGCGCAAATTTGGGAGCGGCAGTACTTACAGGGGAAGATTAAGCGGATTATTTGTAAAAATATTCAATATATTTCGTTTTACGTGGAGGAAACGTTGCGACGGCGCGCGTGTGTGTATGTATATATTTATAATGGTCCGTTTAATTGGTGTAAAGGTTTATGGCTTCGCTCATCATTTCAGAGGACGAAAGGGAAATAAAATAGAAATACGTGGTCTGTCTGTCCAGAACGCTTCCCTTTCCTTTCCCGCCTCTCTGCCACCCAACACTCCTCCAATATTTGCATGTGATTAGCGAACCCTTCTATTATTCGCCCCCGAAGCGCTTCACCTTTGGGTGCGACCTCACCCAGCACTGCGTCTGTGGGGCTCATTTCTAAAACGATGCTCTGATCCTTCCCCCCCCCCAACCTCCAAGCCCCCATCCCAGCGTCGGGCTTAATCCCAAAATGTGCTTTTTGCCAAAGGTTCCCACGTAACTTCTCCCACACGGGGCGGTGGGGGGGGGGGGGAGGGGTGGGGGGGGTTATGTCTTTGGGGCCACAGTTCTCCCTTCGCTTCGGCCCTACAAACGTCCGTGGTTCGGCATAACACTGTCCAGACCTCCTGCAGCAGAGTCCAGCCAGCCCTGAGGATGTTTATGGGATCGAGACCGTTTCTTGCCACGTAGCAAAAATAAGCAGGATTTATTCAAGGAGCTTTTTTTTCTTTCTCTCTTCCCCCTTCTTCCCCCCCCCCCCTCCCCCCTCCTCCTTCTCTCTGTACCCTTTGCCCGCACGCTGTGCCTACGGGAGCGCGCCCGCGGACACGTGGGGAAACGCATCTGAAATAGATGAGGAATTTTCGCTTTGGTTTCTCCCAGAGCAGGAAGAGAACCTCACAACTGCCCCGTCCCTGCACCGTGAGGGCATGAGGGTGTGGGTGTGCGTGCGTGGGGTGGGGGGGGGCACGGGGATGGGGCCCCCAGGTGTGGGCAGGGCTCGCCCTGCTGAGGCCGGGCTGCTTTCACACGGCTCCCACGTCGGGTTCGCATTATGCGTGCGTCTCATCTTGATGTTTGATGGCATGATGAGAACCTTCTGAGAAACACTCAAGGCTGCATCGTATTGATCTTGGTGCTTTTCTTTCAGCCAACCCAGCTGCCAGCTGGCTGCACGCCCGCTCCTCCAGGAAAAAGCGATGCCCTTACACGAAATACCAGACCCTGGAACTAGAGAAGGAGTTTTTATTCAATATGTACCTGACGAGGGACCGTAGACACGAAGTGGCCAGACTCCTCAACCTGAGTGAGAGACAAGTCAAAATCTGGTTTCAGAACCGAAGGATGAAAATGAAGAAAATGAACAAGGAGCAGGGCAAGGAGTGAAAAGCAGCAGAGCAGCACCCTCCCCTCCCTCCCCCATCCCTCCTCACCCCCCCCCTTCCCCCCCAGCTCCGAGCACCAGAGCTGTAGTGCTAACACATAACCCGAACCACGGGGAAAACCTTCCCATTTCCCATCTCCACCTTTGCATGCGAGATGTTGCTTATTACCCTTTTTATCTTCTTAGCGTTGCCACGTAGGAGGCAACTTAGCAAAAAAAAAAAAGTGCTGCTCCTCTCTGGGGGCACATGCTGCGTTTTGTTTCTATTCTCTCGTTGTCTTTCTCTATCTTTATTCTTTTTCTTCTCCCCACAGTGTAACACAGACACAGGCTCCGGTCGGAGCAGCAGCTTTCCCTGCTTGCATTCTCTCCACGGAAGGCAAGACGGCAAACACAACCGGCCCCAAACAGCCCCGCTCCATGCCCCCACCAAAGCACGCTGCCTTTCTTTCTCCACGTAAGGACGATGATTCTCGAGCACACTCACACACACACACTCACACACACACACGAGCGCGTTGAGGTGGCCGAGGAACCGGAGGGTTTAATTAAACTGCCGCAAGACAGACACATTCGTAAGACTCGCTTTTAATTGCACCCAACAAATCATTTTCAATTCGTCAACTTTACAGTGGGCAAGTCCCATAGTGACAGCCCCGCTCCCGACTGCGCTGGGATTCTTTCTTCTTTTTCATTTTCTTCTTCTTATTTTTTTAACTTCGGTTTGTTTTACGATGCGGGATTTTATTTCCATTTTAGATATGTGACTTTGACCTGAAAGTTTAGTAGGACCCTTCCAGGCAAACCATCCTTAGCCCCCCCCTCCTTCATCTGGTAGTTTTATACTGGGTCACTTGGAAGGGGAGAGCAGACGGGGAGGGAGGCGAGGGACTGTGTGGGGGGCACACTCAGAGCCGCATTGTAAATTATTTAGGAGAAAAAGGGGCGGAAGAACCCCTGCCAACTTATTCCTAACTTTTAGAGGGGAGGAAGAATGGGATTTTCTAGTTAAAAAACTACCTTCGTAGAGCTATAGGGGAGGGGAAGGTTGTGTTCTTAGTGCTAGCATATTTATAATTTATTGTGAATTGACTTTTCCTAAAGCAGTAGGCTGTTGCAGAGATAAAGTGCCAACCCTAGCGTGTGTGTATTTCTTCCCCTCCTGTTTGCTGAGACTCTGTTAACGCTCGGGTGCTGTGGGCTTTTGGATGCAGCCGTTCCTGCCTCGTTCCCCCCTCCGCTCCGGGGGCCCGGGACCACCTCGGGGCCGCCCCATCCGTCCCCATCCCCGTTCTTATCTCCATCCTCATCCCCATCCGCCTTCCCATCTCCATCCCCATCCCCAGCCCGGCTCAACGAGCGGCACGGGGAACTGCGGCGGCTCCGCGCTCCCCTCCTCCCGAAAAGCACTCGCTATGGCACACGCAGCCCCCGATGGTTTACGGCGTGGGCTCCCACGGACGGATGCTTTCTGCTCTGACAGATCCTCTGCAGGTTTCCCCCAACCCTGCGGGACTGGGTTTCCTTTATCTCTGTAAGACTTCACTTTGTTTTGGGAAGGGGGGGAGGGAGCGGGGAGGGAGCCGGGGGTGGGGGGGATTAGTATCAGTTGATGATATGGTGGCTATTGTAAAATGTGGTTGTGGTTGTGCTTCTGTGAATGTCGAAGCTCGTTTTCTGTTTCTATTGTGGCTTTTAAGTATACAAAGAGTTCCTCAGTTGTTAGTTGGTGGATAATATCGAAATAAACCTCTCTCTTTTTCTTTGTGTGCAAGTTTGTATATTTAGCTGCCAGGAGTCTTGCTAGGAGCGAGGGGGTGTGAGGTAGAGCGCGTTTTAGAGTGGAGGGGGGGTTGGAGGGTGGTGGGAAGAAGAAGAGAAATCTGTTTCTGCTGTCTCTGCGCGGATGAACCGGCGCAAATCTGTTCTGATAAGCTGCTGAGCATCCTCAGCACGAGGGCTGTGTGACTGCTTTTATCTGCTGGGAACAAAAATGGCCCTGGGAAGGAGCGATAGGCAGATTTTGGAAAGTGTTCCTGTTTCTTCCAACCCCCCCCCTCCCCCTCCCCTCTTTCCCACCCCGATGTAGAGATAAGGGCTGAGAGCTGCGCTCAGTGCGCTGAAAATCGCACCAGTTCAGTTCCTCGTGAGCGGGAGGGGATGAAGGAGGAGGGGGGGGGGAGGGTGGACGACCAAATCCTCCGCTCGACCAGAAACCAGACCTGAAGTGTTTAATTCCATTCCCTCCCCAAGTTTGTTTTCATGCCCAGGCTTTCCAGTTTGAAACGTTCCATCCTTCAGGAGGACCTCTGGGAATCGAAACTCGAGGGAGGGGGGGGGGGGGGTCTGAGAGGGGAGGTGGGGTTGGGGGGGGTTCCAGGTGTAAGTATTGGTTTTCCAGATAGAGCCCAGCTCAAAAGAAACTCCCACCTGCGTCCACGGTCCCGCTCTCCTTCCTCCAATCCGAGCTCAGAAAAAGCTGTTGCAGAGAGATTGGGAGATTTGGAGCTGGGAAGAAAGTTTGTGGCGGCAGAATCATTGCCCTAAATCCGAATTTATTGAAAATATATCTGTTTACATACGAACAGAGATACTCGGTTGGGAGAGATGATGTAGGTGCGCGGAAGCCAGGCGGTGATTTCGGTTTTGTTTGATTCTTCTCAAGGGTGAAAGGGGCTTCAGCTGCGCCTCGTGTTGGGTTGATGTGCTCGTATTTCGAGCCGAGCGTTTGGATAAATGCGCGTTTCTGTGCGCTCGGGAGTGCGCCCATCTCACTGCCAGTGGCAACCCGTGGGCCACCGGGGTTAGTTTGTCCCTTTCCTTGGAGCAAAGGGCAGAGACGTTGAAAATAATAACGCGGTGCTTTTGGTTTTCATGGGATCTCGAACGTTCGTTAGGTTTTTATTTTTAATTTGTTTTTAGGTTGGATTTTTAGGAAACACGCTTTAAAACGTTGGCGAGGGCGGGGGATGTCTTCTGTAGCATCAGCCCGGATGTATTTTCCACAGATGTTTAATGCACCAGAATAAAAATCGATTTGAGAACAACAGTACCGATATGTCATTGTGTTATACTGCTTCGTCTCAAATTCCAGAAATATTTTCTTGTTGTTTTTTTTTTTTTTTCCGCGTTCTTTAGTGCCTCATTATGTGTATTATCAGAATCAATTTCTTTTTTTTTTGCTTAGGTTAAAAGAATAAAAAGGGTCCAAGAGACGAATGGGAATAATTCCGGTGCAGCGATTGCTTCCTCGGTGTGTTGCAGCCACGATGCGTCCCTAAATCTTTTAATTTTTTTTTTTTCTCTCTCTTCTCTCCCTTTATTTTGTCGTATTAATTCGGAGATCGTTCATCTCCGATTCCCTTTCCGGGCTGCAGCTCTTTTCCTTGCTGGTTTGTCCTTTCGTTTGAAAGCTTTTCGTCTTTGCATCCTCACGTCAGCCCTGGGGGAGAGCAGGCGGACGGGCGCGCTCGGTTTATACCTCTGTGCCCGGGGATATCAGAAACCCCAAAGTAACGTGGGGATACCCCACTCCGTTGGCATCACCTCGGCTTTGACACTCCGCTCCTTCTGCCGTGGGCTCAGGGATAGGTAATTCCACCCCTAAATTCGTTAGACCCCTTATTGCTCGTGGAGGGAGAGAAGTTCCGGGGAAACGCTTCTCTCTATTAAAGAAATAAACAAGAAAACAGGTAAAATAAAATAAAATCAACCACCAAAGCAAAACCAAACAAAACGTAAGAGCCGCTCAGCCCTGCGGGAAGCAGGTAGTGAGAAATACAACCGAGAATCTCTTTCCACTAATTTTTAACATAATGGGCGCTCTAAAGGGCGATTTTTCACTTCTTTTTTTGAAGAAAATCCTTTCTTTGGGGCAGCTACGAAAAGAAAACAATAGAAGAAAAAAAGATATTTGGAGCTTACAGAGGGAAGAGAGAGAAAGGGAAGTAACTTGTCATAAAAAAAGGAAAATTCAGTGCAGTGTGCTGCAATAAAAGAATATGACCGCTATAAAACTTTATAGGGTATAAATTTCTGAAGGTTAAGGAACTAAACGGCTGTAAAGCAAACAGTGCAAGAAAACTTTCAGGAACTCCTAAATTACTACAACGACTTGGGAATGTGGGGAAACCCAACGCGTAAATGCTCTCATTTCTGCTTCGGTCGCATATAAAGTTCCCTTCTTTATTTTTATTCTGTTTTGTTTTGTTTTGTTTTGTTTTTTTCTTAATGGAGGGGGGAGTTAAAAAATAAGAGATGGGCTGGGGGGAGAGAAAAGGTGGGGAGGGACTTTGGCTAATTTATTCTTCTCCTGCAGTTGCCGTGAAAGTCCCGCACTCTGGATGATACCCTTTGTTCTTTTTTTTTTTTTTTCTCTTTTCTTTTTTTTTTTTTTCTCTTTTTCTTTCTTTTTCTTTAAAGCAATTCCAGGCTGCCAGAATGCAGAGCCGTGCACACAACAACAACACTCACAGGGGCACCCCCGCACTCACACACACACACTCCAAGTTCTGGCGAGACGTCTGGGCTTGGGAAGCTCTTTATCGGTTTACAGCCCTGGCCTTCCCCCTCCAGAGCAGAATGACCAATTGTTTAGTCTCGGAATTTGAAACAATAGTGGTTTTCAAAAGCAACCCCATTTTGTCTCTTTTATTGCTAGCAGAGCTGCTGGATGATGGGGCTCTCGGAGCGCAACTCTCCAACGCCGCGAGGAGAGGAGGACGAAGTCCATTTTTCTTTTCCTTGCCCTCTCCCTTCCCCACCTCCTTTCCTTGGCAGCTCCGTGCCCCCCCAAAACCCAACTCTGCCCCGCGCGGAGACCCCCGCACCGCCGGCAGCGCTGCAGTGCCGCGTTTGGCCGCGAGGTGGCGCCATTGCTCCACGATAGACCCGCGCCCCACGGCGGTGCTCCGCGCAACACCTTGATTTCATTAGCAGCAGCACCGCGCCGCTGCCGGCGAGCGGGAACCATCCCGAGGCATAAAATATAGGGTTAATTATAGCTGTTTTGCCGATTTTATAGGTTACATCTATTTTTCTCTCTCTCTCTCTCTCTCTCTTTTTTTTTTTTTTTATTTGCGAGAGTGAATTGCGTGATGCTCGGGAAAAAAAAAAAAAATAGAGGAGGGGAGTTAATCTGTCGGTTGGGATGGAGGGAGAGGTGGGACACGCATCTATTTCCAATGTTCGTTTAAAAGGGAGAAAATGTATCGTTTTTGTCTTCTGCGAGTTCGGGTGGAGGTGGGAGGGCCACTTAATTGTCTCCAAACCGAAGATTTACGTTTGGAGGACTGAAAAGGAGAAGTGGCTTAGGGATTTCGGGGAGAAACGGGCACGCAGAGCAGGGATGTTTTTCCTTGGCACTGTACCTTGTCCATTAGGATGAACTGTGCGATCTCGGCTCTTCATCTGATGTGTTTTAGATTCATAACCGTCGCTTAGAAACCTCGCTTTGTAGAATGTTGTTCTTGCTCTTTTCGCTAACGCTGCCGCTTCTTCGTGCCCTAAGACTTCACTCAACAAGCTTGAAATATTTCTAAGCGTCACGAAATAGGAAATCTCAAACACCACCAACTTACCACGCTTTACAACGCGCCTAATCCCTCCGTTAACGCAACAGCAAAGAAATGCGAACTTTTATCTCTATTTATTCACTTTTATTTTGGCCTTCTTCCCCCCCCCCCCCCCCCCCCCATCATCCTCACGAGGCAGTCACCGTGCAGACGCCCCATTCCTTACGTTCAGCCCCAGATAACAACGCGGTAGGAAAAGATGCCGCGCGTTTTCAAGGAGAGTTTTCCTCTCGGATCGGTGCAGCTGCGCGTTTTGGGCGAGGAAAACCGTTCCCCGATTTGCAGCGTTCTGCTGAATAACGCTACAAGTGACAGCGATGCCCACAGCAGCGCGGGATCAGCGATCCGAGGCGTTGCCCAAAGAGGCGAAGCCTCAACACCCCGAGACTCTATCTCAAACCCATCCGATGAGACGGCCGGGTAAAGAGATGCAGATGAAATAACAGCGGTAATGGCAATAATAAAGCACGAGAAGGGAAACCTGTGCCCTCGTGCCCCCATGAAAGCGCAGAGCAGCGTAAAGTTAAGGTTTACCCCACAGAGGGTTTGGGGCTCTCTTTTTTTTTCCCCTTTCTTTCTAGTGAATTCCCAATAAATCTCTCCTCCGTTGGGTCTCTGTAAATTATCTCTCCCGCACACACCCCACACACGCACACACATCCGCACCCGCCCGGGCTTTGCTGGTTTTGGGGTTCTCCCCTCCTCCCCGCCCTCTCTCTTTATAACAGAAACATTTTCCTTTCGTCGGGAATCTGAGTACAGTAGATGAGTGATTTAAGATCACCTATCGATTTCCAGCGCGTTGATGAGTGACCGTCACATCACGGCCATAAAAATTCTATAAAACGCGAACTTCCAAGAGCAACTTTCCCTCTCTCCTTCTCGGGGCTCCGTTTCTGAGCGGGGACCGCTGAGATTTTGAGTTTTGACACCGTCGGTGGACGCGGGCACGGTTGGAAAGGCACAGAGAGGGGCGGAAATCCTTTGCTGGGATTTCTTTCGCCAATTCGATGTTTTGCTCTCTTGAAAATTGGAGCCCCGCGCATCCCCACCCCGCGCTGCGCAGCTCTGCTTACTTATGTGCACCATTTCGGGGCTTTTATGTTCGAAGATGAAACCAAAATCTGCTCAATCGACGATAAAAGTGTTGAGAAAAATAAAATGTTAACTCGCCTTTTAGGGGGGAAAAGCCTTAATTATACCACTGCAAGTACTCCAACTGCAATAATTACTTGAAAAGGCTCTTAGATTCGGCTCAAATTATCCCTACTCAAAAGAGACGAAACGTGTTTACTTAAATTATTTCTCTAAGGGTGCTTTTAAAGTTTTATTCCGTTATTATCTTTGTTTTCTTTCTTTCTCCCTTCCTCTCTTGCTTCCCCCGTACCTTCATTCCCTGCCTGCTCCCACCGCCAATTTCAATGCAAGGCGTTTTTACCACCGCCCAACGAAGACAGTGGGATCAAACCAGTGCAACTTTTCCCCTCTTTTTTTCTTTTCACGTTGTGGAGGGTTAAAAACCGCCCCTCCGTCCGAGGCGAGCTGAAGGAAAAGGGTTTTTTCTTCTCTTTGCTTCGCCCAACGCTGCTCGGGCGACTGCGGAGCGAAGTGAGACATCTCGGGACGAGGGGGAACCGAAATGTTTGGAAGTGTCTTTGAGTTGCGTTGGACGTGGAAGGGTCGCAAAAGCGAAGCGGAGCGCCGGGGTGGGGGGGGTGGGGGGGGACAGCGTTGGGGTGGGAGGGGTTGGGGGGCCGTTATTAGCTGGAATACGTCTCCGTAATATATTTGCTGACTGCGAGAAATGAATTTCCAAATCTACCCCCTGTGTGTTTCGATGGTGGGAAATCGCAGCGTTGGCATCTTAGGGGGTAAGTTTGCTCCGCTGTTAGCAAACGCCAATAAAACAGACAGGCTCGCTCTCGTTTCCCCTCTGCCACCCCCCAATCCCCCCCCCCCCCCCGCATCCCCCTTATCTCCCCAGGTTTTCTGATAAGTCTCACGCGAAGCAAGAACCGAATAATAATAATAAGAAGAATAAAAATATATAAAAAAAGAAGTTGTTGAGGAGGGGGCGAGGTGGGGAAGCGGCCATCAGATACTGAGCATGGAGGTTCTGCTCCGGAGGTGATAAGAGAAACAATACTCGGAGTTCGCAATCATCCCCGGCCACATCTTGAGGAGTCCTCGGCGTGAGCAGGGCACGGGGGGGGGGGAGGGGGGGGGGCTGGGGGAGAGACACCAAAAGTCAATGCTATATACGAAAAACCATAATCATTTTAATTCAATATTGACACCTCAACATCTCGCCGTAATGCGGACGAGTCCAATCGAAACCTCTGTTTTATAGCAGTAGAGGAAAGAACTCGTAAAATCCTAACGGCTTTTATGTAGTGCGGTATAAACAACAACAACATCCCCGGCTTTATGGCATTTTATAGTTTGTTAAACAGTTTACAGCCTTTTTTGGGGCTATTACAAATGCAATTCCCTTCATGCGATAGTTAAACCTTTATCAATAATAAGGAAATTGATCATTAAAATGTTAAATATGACTACCTCGTTTGTTTTAAAATATGTTTAGGGTAAGAAGCTGTATGATTTGATAACTTGTATTAAAATACCAATTACATTTATAGGACCTTTTAAAACTGGTAGCAATTAAATCGTGTTCTTTTACAGTTTTCCAAAGCGACCCTGACATTTAAAAAGGCTAAAACTGCCTCGTTAAAATTTGGAAATTAACGACTGAGAGCGCTTCTCTTTAATTTTCCAGCACTCCCCAAAAATCAATCTTTTGGGTGGTCTAGGTACGTGATTTGTTGTGAGGCGAGCGATATCTCATTAATGTAGGTAGTTAAACATATTTAATCCGTATATTCACCCCACCTCCTCTCCGTCTCCCTCCCGCTCCCTCTCTCTCTCTCTCTCCCTCTCTCTCTCTCTCTCGCTCCCCCTCGCTTGCTTTTCCTTCTTTATTCTCTCACACTCTTCCTTTCACAATCATGCGGTGCAGAGTCCGTGTGGAGTAAGGAGAAGCCAATAGGATGAGGTTTTGGTAATAGATGCAAATGATCATGAAAAGACACTGCAAAATATGAAACAACTCATTTGCGCTGAAGTAAATCACTGAAAACTGTTTATGAACTGGCATCTCTTCTTGGAAATGTAAAGCGAGAACTCTTTAAGTGGCGATTTTTTTTTTTTTTTTTTTTTTTTTAGGGGTGGGGGGGGGGAGGAAAGAATTCAGTACCATGCAGGCTTAGAGTTTTGATTATATCCTCCTTTTATATTCCTGGAAATCACAAACTGTCGTTGCTTAGCATCTTAGCGCTTTCTTTTTTTGCTAATAGATTCCCGTGGTCCGGTTTTTTTTTGTTTGGCTTTTTTTTTTTTTTTTTTTCCCCCTTCTCCTTTCCTCCTCCGTACAAATATTATTATTTAAATTAAGATGAGCTCTTATTTTGTCAACTCACTCTTCTCCAAATACAAAACCGGGGACTCGTTGCGTCCCAATTACTATGACTGCGGGTTCGCTCAGGATCTTGGGGGCAGACCCACGGTGGTGTACGGACCCAGCACGGGAGGTACCTTCCAGCATCCGACCCAAATCCAGGAGTTCTACCACGGAGCATCCTCACTCTCCAGCTCCCCTTACCAACAGAATCCCTGCGCCGTGGCGTGCCATGGGGACCCCAGCAACTTCTATGGCTACGACCCTTTGCAAAGGCAGAGCCTCTTCAGCGCCCAGGAGTCGGACTTGGTGCAGTACACGGACTGCAAGCTTGCTGCCAGCGGCCTTGGAGAGGAGGCGGAGAGCTCGGAGCAGAGCCCTTCTCCGACCCAGCTTTTCCCCTGGATGCGACCGCAAGGTGAGGCGAGATGGGAAGGACAGCGAAGAGGCATTTCCTGAGCCCATAAAGTATCCTTCTTCCTTTCTTTCTGCCCCTCTTCCTTTCTTTCTGCCCCTCTTTCTTTCTGCCCCCCCCCCCCCCCCCCTTTCTTTCTCTCTCTCCTTTTCTTCCTTTCTTTCTCCCTTTCTTCCTTTCTCTCTTTCTTTCTTTCTCTCCCCTTTTCTTTCCCCAATGACTGTATTTTAGTGCTTTATGGGGGTAAACTTTTGCACTTGTAAATTGCTTTATAGTTTAATTACCCTGAAGGAGCCCTTTTCTTCTGGAGGCTGAACGAGCCGGGCTTTCAGTGGAAGGAAGCGTCCTTAAAGTTTATGGCACTTTTATAGCCTTTAGAAAGCCCCTTCATTTCTGTTTTGCGTTTGATTCGGGATTTCGGCGGTGCTGTTCGCTCTCCCCGGGCTGCGGCTCTTTTTGTGTCCCTCCATCCCCTGAGCCGGAGCTGTTGTTGTTGTTGTTCGGGTAATAAGGAGTGCGCGAGTGGAGGCTTTGCTGGGCTGCTCGGAGTGGGCTCGCGGTGACCCTCCCCCCTCCCTCCACCATCACCCCGCTCCTTTAGAACCATCTTCCCTTTATAATATCATAGAGCAGCCTTTCCTCTCGCTCTTTGCTTCCTGCCTCGCTTCTGCGAGCCCTTTCTTCCCCCCCCATCCCCCCTCCCTCACCTCCTGTGTGTGTGTGTGTGTGTGTGTGTGTGTGTGTGTGTGTGAGTGTGTGTGCGTGTGTGTGCGCCCATTCCCGAGCCTGGTTTATGTATCTTTCAACCTCCTCTTCTTCCCCTTTCCACCCAACCTTTGCAATTCCCCAGCAGCCGCTGGACGGAGGAGGGGGGAGGCAAACCTACAGCCGCTACCAGACGCTGGAACTGGAGAAGGAATTTCTATTTAATCCCTACCTGACCCGCAAACGGAGGATCGAGGTCTCGCATGCCCTGGGATTGACAGAAAGGCAGGTCAAAATCTGGTTCCAGAACAGGAGGATGAAATGGAAAAAGGAAAACAACAAAGACAAGTTTCCCAGCAGCAAATGCGAGCAGGAAGAACTGGAAAAACAGAAAATGGAAAGAGCCCAGGAGGTGGACGAGGAAGGGGAAGCACAGAAGGCGGACAAGAAATAAAAGGATTTTTGAGGACTGAAAGGAGAGCGCTGCTGGGGTGGAAGAGCCCCCGAGCCCCACGTTAATGGTAGTTAATGTAAGGGAGGGGTGGGGGGAAAAACCAACAGCGCATAGAAAAGAGAAAGAAAAAAGAAATAAAAACAAAAACCAACAACAACATGAAAACAAACAACAACAACAAAAAAATCCCTTTTATTGCTGTAAAACAATATAGCTGTAAGCACCACTTTCCTGATTATCCTTTGATACAATGAACAGTTATGCAAAAGTGCTGTGGAGCTCTGCCCTGCCTTTTGCCAGTTATTAACTAGTGGTAGTGTAACGCAATAGCTTATGTAAAACATGACTGTGAAATCTCTCTCTCTCTCTCTCCCCCTCTCCCTCTCTCTCTCCCTCTCTCTGTCTTTCTGTCTCTTTCTTCTTTCCTAGGGGGGTGGGGGGTGGGTTGGTTAACATAGCTTTCAATGCTATAGGAGTTACGTGAGATTACATTCGTGCACTTTTTCTTTTATTTTATTTTCCACTTTTGGTTTGGTTTTTTTTTTTTTCGTGCTTTATCTGTATGTACTGGAGGTAGCTATTGAGACAAACATCCCAACAACATGAAACTGCCTATTTATGCTATAGTTATCTCTCTCTTTCTCTCCTTTCCTTACCTCTGTTCTTTTGTTCTCCTCGGGATTTTCATTTTATTTTATTTTATTGGTTGGTTTGTTTACAGTTTTTCAGTGTCTTAAAAAAAAAAAAAGCCAAAAAAAAAAAGGAAAAAAAAAAAAAAAAGAAAGAAAAAAGACCTTTAAAAAAAAAAAAGCGTTTTTTCTCTCTCCTTTAGTTAGCATGCGCACAGTGAAGCAAGTTGTAAAGTGATCCTTAGGTTAACTGTGAAAAAGAATGTATACTGTATACGTGAATTACTTTATTGGGGGAACTAATGATATATTTTGTTGTTCTTTCATCACTTTGTTCTATTGTCTAAACCTGGAAGCGGCGGAAGAAAGTTACAATAAAGTTTACAAGCGAGAATTCCGTGACATCATTCTTTTACCCTGCTCCATTTCCTCCAGGACCACTTTGATAGAAAGGAAATAAAAGTCAATTGTGTGGGAGCTGCAGCCCCGGCCATCAAAGCCCGCTCTGCCTGAGAGATGCTGGGCCGCTGCTGGGCCGGGCAGGGGCCGGGGAAGGGGCGGGGGGTGTGGGGGGGGGGGGCACCGCGATGGCTCCTGCTCTTGTTGTTGTTTCTAACTGTTCATGCGTGGTGACAGGTTGGGAGATGTGCAGAAAACCTTCCCGAAGGTAACGTGTGTTTTCATTTCCCCTCTTTCTCTCTCTCCCCTCTCTCACCTCCCCCCCCCCCCCCCCCCCCTTGCCCTGCACGACGTAGCCCGGCTCTGCTCACTCTCCCTTTTCCCCCTCTGTTTCGTCTGCCGAAGTGTCGGTGGTGCAGCTGAGCTCAGCTCTCTGCTCTCCTGCCATGGCAAAGGGAGCGCGGATGGGGCGTGGGGATGCACACACATCCCCTTGCAACTTAACCTTGGGAAAGGAGAACCGGTGCAAACCCTAGCTGCACATCCACCATTGTCTGAGCTGCTGTTCCTGCCAGTAAGACTTTATTCCTTTCTTTCTCCCACCCCGCTTCCCCTAAGCCAAAAAAAAAAAAAAGACCCTGAAGCTGGTCACATTTTGGAAGGTCTCTTTGCTTCTCCAGCAGAAAGCAAATCAGCCAGCTGGTAACGCTTTCCTATCACTGTAATTGAGTCCCGCAGAACCGCTGACGCGCTAAACAAGGGATCTGTACAGCCTTTATTTTTCGCAACAAGAAAAGCAAATGCCAGCTCAATACGAAACTCAAAGCCCGTGGCACTGGAATAAATGAGATATAGAGCTGAATGGCATTTGGGAAAAAAAAAGGAGCCTGGAACTATTAGGTATCAATCAGACATTTGTCTTTTGGGGGGGTGGTCGCAGAGGGGGGAGAGGGTCACGGGAGATGGGGGGTCGGGGGTGGGGGGGGGGGGGAAACGTGTAGTGTCTCGTGAAAAAGTGCTTCGGAGCCGGGAAATGGAGCGAAGGAGGGAAATTTTCGACGGGATCAATAAAGGGATAAATAGAGCTCCGCTCCTTTTCCTCCACCAGAGAGAGACCGAGAGGAGCTGCACCGCGCACAACCCCCCTTCGCCTTTCTCTTTCTCCCTCGGTCTCGGCTGAAAACTGATTACAGGTTGCTTATCGACTCCAGCACAATTTCACCCCTTCCAGCATAGATCTTGGAGGGTTTTATATCGCATCAATTATTTATCATATTTTATAAATCCAGCAGCACTACAATTTTTTGCCCCCGAGGAGGGAGCGGGCGGCGATTGGAGCCGCCGGAGCCACGTGCCCGCGCGTCACATGGGCCGGGAGGAAAAAGGGCTCCTTTTTGGTGTAAATCTGGACTCTAATTCCGTAATATATCACGGTACCTCGTAAAACCGACACTAAAACGTCCCGACCTACAAATCACCCGGCCAAATTATGAGTTCATTGTATTATGCGAATGCTTTATTTTCTAAATATCAAGCCGCAAGTTCGGTTTTCCCATCCGGAGTCTTTCCCGAGCAAACTTCTTGCGCTTTCGCCTCCAACACCCAGCGAGCTGGCTATGGGGCCGGCTCCACTCCTCCCTTCGCCTCCTCCATGCCCGGGCTGTACTCCAGCGGCAGCGCCGTGCACCCCCAGCCCCCCGGCATGTACTCCTCGGGGTACGGCCTGGAGCCCGGCTCCTTCAACATGCACTGTTCCCCCTTTGAGCAAAACCTCTCCATGATGTGCCCGGGAGATGCCTCCAAGCAGAACTGCAACAAAACGGACCAGAGGGACTCAGATTTGCAAAGCGACAGTAACTTCCGCATCTACCCCTGGATGAGGAGCACAGGTAAGCGCAATCCTCCTTAAAGAAAGGAGCCCGGGGGGGTGGGGGGAGTGTAAATTATTTTATGGCGTGCGCGGGGGGTGGCGGAGGGGGAGGGGAGGGGGGAATTGTCCCCAACTCCTTTCATGACGTTTCACCGAAAACGAATCTCCGGCTTCAAAAGGGAGAGAGAGAGAGAGAGAAGCCCCCGCCATAAAGCCATCCTTTTAGCTTTAAATATTTATTAGTGGTGCTGGGGCTGTGTGTGTGCCGTGCAAAAGGCAGTTTGTCTTAGAGGGGACAGACAGAGCTGCACGAATAATGGCCATCCCCTTCTTCTCCTATATTTACAGGATGAAGATCGTGCTACCCCTGTGTAGATGTAGGTATAGATTCTGAAATAAACTATTGATGGGAGGTGCTCGCAAGCTCGTTTTGTTTTCTCTTAGGCTGCAAACCCTTCAGTTGCCAGCCCCTCGCCACCGTGTCCCAGACACCGCGACTAAGCCTAGCGTGTTGCCCTCCGAAAGAGCAACACATCATCCTTGGTTCAATTAAAAGCTCTGATCACGAAAAAAAAACCGGTGACATTCCAGCCGGGATCCGGCTGTAGAGACGGATCCAGGGACTGCGAGGTGACCTTCCATAAAACCCCAGGCAGGATCCCAAAGGGGAGAACTCCACGCAGGGCTCCGCGAGTAGAGGCGGGCAGGGGACACCCCACGCCGGGACGCTGCTCTGCCTTCATTCCCAGCCCTGCTCCGTCTCAGTGTCAAGTAACATTTCCTAAACATCCCGCTCCCATCGCACGGGAGCGCCTGGGACGCGGGGAAGGAGCGTCTGGGGCCGGGATTCCCTTCGCCCCGGGCCCCACCCGGTGCTTCGGACACCCGTGGAGCTGTTTATTACCCGGGTGACCCTGGCACGGGGTTGGGAAGAGCTGTCCTGCCCGAGAGCGAGGAAAACGCATGAGCTCATGTCTCCGGCCGCCCCGGTGCCAGATTGCAACTTGAGAGCATCCCTGAGAGCAGCCAAATCTTCGGAAAGTGTCGTGTTAGTAAACTTCGGGGGCGAGAGGAGTGCGGTCCGGCCTCCTGCAAAGCGAGGGGAAAGGAAAACAGAGGGGCAGCCAATGCTGGGCTGCTTCACAGGCAGGAGGTACCCTCGCACTGATTTGGTGGTCAGTTCTTTCCATTACCTGCTCCATAATTCATTCGCTTTTAGAGCTGATTTATCAAAGACCAAATATTTCTGGTCGTAAACACTTCGTCTCCCCTTTTATCTGGCTTTAGATTTAAGAAGCCCTCCACTCCCCACCCCCGCATCCCCCCCTCTTTCCCCCCCTCCCCCCCACCCCTTTCAGCATGTGACGCTGCGAGGAACAGCGTTAGGAGGGTCTGGAAGAAGGGCAAACGGGGAGACCCCGCACTCCCAAACCTGGATGCTGTGCGATCTGCTGTGCCTAAAACCAGAGAAACTCGACCTCGGGAGTAAAAGCGGGATCCCTCCTCCAGCTCCTGATGCCCACTGCGAGACCGCGGTTGTGGAATTTCATCAGCGAGCAGAGATAGAGTTGTCATCCCTATTCAGCAGCAGTTTATGGCTCTCCCTCAGCACATTTTACAACCCACATTCCAAGACCTGCAGATTCGTACTTTACAGCTAGCACGGCTATTTTGCTTTTTTTTTTTTTCTCCTCCTTTTAATGACTGGATCTTTTCTTCTTTTAAAAAGAAAAAAAAAAAAAAGGAGGAAAAAAAAAGAAAGAAAGAAAGAAAGGAAAGAGAAGTCCGGTGGAATGTGTGGAGGAGAGGCCGAGGGCTGCTGTCCGCCATCCCCACTTCTCCACGAAAGAATACATTACAGTACGGATAGACATCGCATTTACACAGAAAACAGAGCCGGGTCACAAGAGCTATATTGTGTCGTTACTTCCACTTGGACTCAGGAAACGTCGGGTTGGAGAGGGGCGGTGGAATTACGGGTCTGGCCCTTTCCAGACCCTCTCCGAAAGGCGGAATAGCAGCGCAAGAGGCTGCGGTAGAGCTGAGGCTCTTCCCATGTTGTGCACACACCGGGGTAGCAGCCCTCACGTCAGCCACAGCCAAGCAGAAGCCACCGCTGTGCCCAAAACATCCCCCTGATATAATTAAGACCATCACACACCTTCCAAAGAAACAGCCCGATGACAGCTTTAGGAGAGGACTAATAGTTGGGTTTGGGGAGGTAGCAGACGCCTCTCTCGCTCTTGCTCGGTTCTTTTTGTGTGTTTATCCCTCCACCATCCGAAGTTTCTGGCGTTTAAACAAAAATTAAGGCAGGAGCTGAGCTCCCTGCTAGGACAGCAGGAAACTTGCTGAAGTTTGCAGCTCTCTCCCTCTCGGCTCTGAGACGCAGGCGGGCTGAGCACGCGGAAAATCACCGCTCTCCTCTCCGAGACGAAGGGCGATTAAACACACGATGTTCTGGGGCCGAGAACAGGGAGAGGGAGATGGGGAAAGCTTCTGGAGAGGAGAGTTGTTATTGAGAATAAGGAGGAGGGTAGCGTGAGGTTGGGTGCTTCATTTTGTGGAGCTGAAGCCGATGGGTGTTGCTGGGCACTAAAACATCCCCCCCTCAAACCCGACTGACCCGAATCTGAATTTCCTTCCCAGGCACGGACAGAAAACGCGGCCGGCAGACCTACACCAGGTACCAGACCCTGGAGCTGGAGAAGGAGTTCCACTACAACCGCTACCTGACGAGGAGGAGACGCATCGAGATCGCCCACGCCCTGTGTCTCACGGAGAGACAGATCAAAATCTGGTTCCAGAACAGGCGCATGAAGTGGAAAAAAGAGAATAAAACGGCCTGCTCCGGTTCCAGCAGTCAGGAAAAGGCAGACGTGGAGGACGACGAGGAAGAATGAAAGGACAAAAGGTGGATCCAGGAAACGTGAAAGCTCACGGGAACAGAAAGAAATAAAAAAAAAAGTGGGGGTGGGAAACCCGCCCAGAAAAGACTATATACTAAAATAGATAAACGTTAAGTGCATAAATAATTAAAACCTTAGGAATGATACATTGTGTTTCCTGACACTGAAAAAAAAAAATACTACCTATATTGAAGTCTTTTTTTTTTTTGTACAATAGAATGAATATCTACCTATTCCATGTGGCTTTAGAGTCAGAATAGACACATTTTTCTATGTGAGTCTTCCTAGAGTACAAGTAATTTGTAAATCTCCGTTTGTACTTCGCTGTGTACTTTTTGGTATGAAGTAACGTGGTCGTGTTTAGCACCTTTGATTTAGAGGATGTGACCTGAAAATCTGAATGCAAATTATACTTAGCGCATATAGAGTCCTGTACATAATGCGAATTATGATTCCGCCTTCTCCCTGTAACCTCTGTGGTTCTTTCCACGTTGCGAGGCTGTTCTGTCTGTGTATATTTTTACCCGGATTTCCTCCTCGTTCAAGTCCCTAGGAAAAAAAAAAAAAGAGGAATTAATATTGTGCTACGTAAACTGTTGTATATCGAAGTAGCAAAGTATTTAATGGCGACGTGTTGCTTTTTATTTCCCCCTCGTCTGTGTTGATTATTCTTCGAAATAAAAAGGAAATCTCCACTTTTCTCGCATGGCGTTGCGTTCTGTTCCCTTTTATTGCCGAGAGCACTACACGAGGTTTTGCACTCTGTCGTCTATCCGCGATTGTATCTCCCAAGCAAAATATGTCAATTTAAAAATCTTTTTTACATTAAAACCGGTCTCCCTAAGCTCCTCTTTCTTCTTAGCATCCCTTCCCGCATTCGAGGGCTTTTATTTTTTCGAGGGATTTGGCCAAAATGCGAAGAGCAGCGCTGCAATTCGCGGCCGCCAGCTCTCTGAAGGAGAGAAGAGATGAAGGAAGAATGCGGAGGCCCAAATCACCTTTCGTTCTGATTCTCTTCTTAAACAAATTTGCAGGGAAAAAAAAAAGAAAAAAAAAGAAAAAAAATAAGAATTAAAAAAAAATAAGAAAAGAAAAGAAAAAAGGCGATCTATTTCGCCGGGGCTTTTGTATTTTCTTTTTTTTTTATTATTTTTATTTCTTTTTCTTTTTAAAGATTCTCCCTCCGCTCTTCAATTACTTCACTGCGGACTGGAACTCTTTCATTAGCGCCAAATAACGTTTAGCATCGAAGCGCGCATAAAAGAAATTGAAGCAATTAAACGGGGGAAAATCAACAATGCAACACAAAAGCGAGCAAATTTAAGCCCTTGCTCAGGGAGCAGCCCCCGCCGCTCTCCCCCTCCGGTTTATATATTTACTGAGTGCGTGGCACAACAGCGGAGGCTCCGCGTAACTTGCTCGCCAAATGCGCGCTCGGGATGCGGCCGGGGAAGCGCACAGAGCTTCTGTTTCGGGAATGGCAGCTTTCCGCCTTCCTCCCCTCCTTCCCTTTTCGCCACCCACCGCCACGGATGGCCCCATGGAGGCGAGCGGGGCATCCTGCAGCAGGTCCCAGGGAAAAAAAAAAAGAAGAGGATGATGCCACGTCAAGGAGCTGCGCGCCCACATCCATAAGAGCGATTCGCAGCGCAGGCTGCATCTGCTAATTACGGCAAAGCCCATTAGTAAAAGGTGCCACTTACGGTGGCATTTGAACGCTGGAAATCCCGCTCGAAGGAAGGGAAAACAAAGGGAAATCTTCCTTTTTTTTTTTTTTTTTAATTGGTGAATCTTTGGTGCGATCTCTTAGAGAGGAAAAAAAAAAAAAAAAAAAAAAGCGGTTCTAGAAATTTCCAGCCCCCCCGTTCTGCTGCATCGGCCCCTCTCGCTGCCCTCCTGGCATGGAGCTGTGCCGCGAGCAGCGGGGATCGAGGAGGGACTCGAGGAAAAGGCGAAGTGTGCCGTGGCGATCCCTCCGAGACCCAAACCCGTGCGTCCCCCTGGGAGTCCCCGCGCTATAGGGGGGCTCGGAGGCTCCTGGGGGTGAGCGGCCGTGGGGACCCCACGAGCACAGCCCCCTCTCCTTTCCCCCCCCAACCCCCTCGGCCACTGTTCTGGCCAGGGCACGAGCATCGCGATCCACCTTTATTGCCTTCTTTTTGTTCCCCCCGAAATCTGCCCTTCGCAGCAAGAAGGGCTCCCCATCGCACTGATTAAAAATAGAAGAGACATCCGATGTCTCCCCCCCGAACCCCACTGTTTTAGTGTCTTTGCCCATTTAAAAGCCAAACCCCAAGCCCAATCTCCTCATTTCGGGGGAGTCATTATTGTTCATAGCCTATTACACGAGGAATTATTCGATTATTTCTCTCAAGCACCCCCCTCCATAGAACCAAAGGGGGAAAAAAAAAATCCCTGAACCCCTTTTCGGATTCTTTTATTTTTGTTTTAAAAAAAAGATGGCGGCTAAGAAAAAGACTGCTGTTAAACCGGTCATGAAGAAATGCAATAAATTCCTTGTTGTTTTATGAAAATTTACAACTTTGTGATAGAACTTTATGAGTGGCTGGGTTCTGGGATTGGCCAGAGCCGGTCATGTGGACTGCTAACCGTGAACATGAACTTTTTATTATTTCCCATGTGGTTATATTGCACCATTCTTCTGTCCGCTGCACCTTGGGTCGGATCAGTGTCCTCTATAGGGCTCTCTCCTCTTTACATTTTTTTACTTTTGTGTATAGGCTCGATAGGTTTAAAGCAGGGGAGAGGGGAGGGGGGACGCCTATACACACATCCACACACACACATAGGCACTCACATCCGCACACACACGTAGAAAAGAGGGCTTTTTTTTTTCTTTTGCTTTTTTTTTCCTTTTTTTTTTTTAATTCCTCTGTTAATTTGCCTGCCGATTTGGAATCTCAGTAGTAATGGAGGGACAGTGGAGATTCTGGACGGAGTGGTGGCTCTCATTTTTCAAAGAGGGAAGTTACTCCATTTTCTATGCAAATGACAGAAATGCAAGAAGCTATCACAAGTCAGAGAGGCAATCGACGGCTCTCAGGTTGGGACAATATTTGTCAGCTAACAGATAAGCAAACGCTGTCTCTCTCTCCCTATATGTTTTACTTATACCACAGAAATGGACGTCAAAAGGTAAGGAAATAATACCTGTTTCTCTTAATTTATTTTTTTTTCTTTGAGAAAATGCGTTTGTCAAGCTGCTTTTTCTGTTCCATTCCCCATCTCCCTCTCCCCCCCTACCCAAGGGGGGAAAATAGACAGGAGAGGGTGGAGTGATGAAAAAGGGGGAGACACTGGGAGAAATCAGGCACGGTGGAAACGTGTTTTATCGAGTATTTATCCGAAAATTGTAGAATATGGTGAGAGAAAGAGAAAAAGAGTAGGAAAGGAAAGAAAGAAATGAGGAAGAAATAGGGGAGAGAGGGGGGAGAAAAGAAAAGAAAGAGGAATAGACAAAAAGGAGGAGGGAATGAGAAAAAGAAAGGAGGAAGGAAGGAAGAGGGTAAGAGGAAGAAAAGAAAGAAAGAAAGAGAGAAAGAAAGAAAGAGAGAAAGAAAGAAAGAAAGAAAGAAAGAAAGAAAGAAAGAAAGAAAGAAAGAAAGAAAGAAAGAAAGAAAGAAAGAAAGAAAGAAAGAAAGAAAGAAAGAAAAGGAGAGAAAGAAACTGAGTAAGAAAGAAAGAAATGGACAGAAAGAAATGGAATAAGAAGGAGGAATAAAGCCTGTAAGTTCACCTGACGATGGTAGGCTTGGAATGAAGGATTTTGCAGTAGCTCGGTGATGTGGCTTTTGGATACTGCCTTTAAAAAATTACCAACCCCTCTGTGGGCAGTTGTCGTGTTTTATTTTTTTCCCCCCTCGCAGCATCTCGTGCCAGTTTGCCTGTCTTCAGGCGAGCCCAGTCATTTGGCGAAGTTTGCGTGGAAGCCAGTTGGGTTTTGCGTTGTGCTCTCCAGGGTCATTATTATGTGGGTGGTTTCTTCAAAGAGGGCAGTTCACGGCAGTCCTCGAAAATACGGTTCTGGAAATCAGCTTAAAAAAAAAAAAAAGGGGGGGGGGGAGAGGAAAAAAAGGAAAAAAGAAAAGAGAAAAAATAATAAGAACAAGAACGAAGCCAACCCAGAACGCTGTGCTCCCATTGTGTTGTGTTGGTTTTTTTCTTTTCTTTTCTTTTTTTTTCCCCCTCGTGAAACTCCCAAATGAAGCTGACGTTGCAGCGCAATAAACCTCCTCGTATTTAATTGCGTTTTGCCGTGTTAACGGGTCTTTATGGCTTTCCATGCCGGAATACCGGGTAGGGTTTCAGCCTCACGTTGTGTTGGTCCTTTCCCACAGCTTGCGGCCAGGTTTTGTGCAAGTCCCCCCGCTGTTCCCCCTCTGTGCTGTCTGATTCCCTAACGCTGTCTTCGGTTTTAAAGATTATAATTGTCAGGAGATGTCCGTCATTTTGAATGCGATTTTTATTTTTTTCCAGCTTTCGGGGTGGTTGAATGTGGTGTTAATTGAGACTGTTACGAAGCGATTTTTAAATAAGATGCTGTAGGAGTCTGTGTGTGTGCAACGAGATTAAGATGAGATTCATTACTTAAGCATAAACCGTTTTATGACGTGACGATTTATCTCCGCTAACTTGACTGCGCCGGAATATTGCGTGGACGAGAGTAAATGATCGCAAGCCGTGGAAATAATAAACAGAAAGACATCTTTAACAGCTATTTATTCCCAAACCTGTTACATTTTTCATAAATCACGGTGGGGGAAGCTAATGCTGGTTCGCTGCCTGTTCTCCCTGTCTAGGTTTTTCGGCACTCGTTTTCTTTTTCTTTCTAAATCTCCCCAGAGCAAAACCAGGAATAATAACAATAATACGAACGACGTATTAACCTCCCTCCAAATCCCTTTTACACCGACCCTTCCACACCCTCCGCGGGCAACCACTTGTGGGATCTCTCACCTCGGGGCGGGCGGCGAGCTTTAACCCTCGGCCCACGCGTGCCCCGGGGTGGGGGGTCCCCGCCGCTCCCTTCCTTGGCAGCCTCCCTGCGCTTTCATCGGTGGAAATAAAACGCGGTGGAGGAGAAGGGAGGCAGCTCCCCGCCGTGCTGTCCCCCCAGTGCCGCCGCCGCGCCGCGGGGCTCGCCCATTCCCCGCCGTCTGCTGCCATCTACCGTCGGCGGCGGCGGGCGGCTCTCCCCGGGGGCTCCCGCAGTGCCCGGTGGGGCTGGGGGCGAGGAGGTGGGGGGGAGGAGAGGGGGACAACCCCGGTCCCGTCCCCTGTACCCCCCGGGGGGAACCGGCTCCGAGCTGCTCGGGGCTCCCGAAGGCGTTTTGTACCCCCCGAGGCCTGGTGTTCTGCTTAGGGGGGGTGGGAGGGGGGGGGGTGAGGGTGATGCTTCTAGCTTCGTGCATAGCCTGAAAGCGTTTGTATGTTAATATATCGGATGTGCTCCTATATAAATGCTCCTGCACGAGAGCTACGTGCACACCCCTTGTGTTGATCTGGGCGTACTCCGATGAGTACACCGCTGCGTGTGTACAACCGCGTGTGTGCTCCTTGCCGTGTGTGCAGAGATCCGCCACGAATGCATACGTACATGTCTATATACATACAAAAGCTCTCATCTATCTACCCGTATACACACAGGAGAGCTGGTTGTTTGCAGAGCGCGAACGCAAGCGGAGATCTTGTGAAATGAGCTGCAATAATGACGTACGAGGAGCAGGCGAGGCGGGGGATTTCAGCTAATCATAAAAGGCAGAGGAGCTTTTATTTATTTATTGCTTCGAGTGGTCATTTCGGTGGGGTCTGGAAAAGATATGTCAAGTCGTGTACACAGAATGGAGGTGGTTGCTGGGGAAGGAACTGAGAGTAAAGGCAGACGACGAATCACTTTTAAGTTACTGTGGGCTTTGAAGGGACAATGCGTGTCTGTTATTTTAAAAGGTTTCTCTCTCTCCCTCCCTCTCTCTCTCTCTTTCTCCCTCTCGTTTTCTCCTTCTACCACGCAGTTTCCTGGCAACTGTTTACGTCTGGACTAGGGACATTTTCTCTAAGAAAGTGAGATGACCGGTGCCTATGTTAAAAAATAAATAAATAAAGGAAGGGAGAGGGGGGGGGGGAAAGTTTCTCCCTTTTGACCAGCAACAGCCGTGATTAAACCGTTCCATGCTGTAATTCCCACCACCCCGCAGCACTCGCCTTACGCACTGCACGATGCGTGTCGGCTTTTCCTTTCCTCTGCTCACCAGTATTCCTTCCACCCTTCCCTCGCTCTCAGGGTTTGCTTTCGCCGCAGTAGCTCAGTCCGGGTGCAATGTGACCACCCCAATGTCCTCCCCCCCCTCCCTCCCCCAACCCCCCACTTTATTTTTTTTTTGTTAATAATTAGCCTCACTCTGTAATGGAACAATGGTAGATTATTATTGCTCCTTTTCAAAAGATCCCATTAACAAGGTTATTATGCACTGCACGGGAAGTCAGGTAAATTAAACTTAAATTGCTGGAAATTAAGTTTTAGGCGGTTATGCGCGGGGAGAGCGAGTATTTTTTTTACACCTTCAGGGGTCATTGTTTTAAACCCGGCAACAGTGGAGCACAGAGGACTTCTGTCGGGTTTTCCCCCGATGTGATTTGGCTGTGGTTGAGCATTACAGAGAGGCTGCTCTGCTGCCAACTGCTTTCTATGTCTGACTCCAGGAACAAGGGTTTTTTTCAAGTGTTTTCGTGGTGTTTGCTTGACTTTATGGCTGCAATAAGTCCCTGGGTAGGGAAACCCCCGCTGTGTTCTCACTTCAGAAGGATCGGGAATTCCAGCTCCACATGAAAAAGAGTTTCATTTTTTATTGGAACCAACTGCACTGAACTTTCCACCAAGTTCTTAGGCGGTTTAGCTCTCGCACAAGAAATGCTCTGTTCTGTTTGCGTTTCGAAATATTTGGGTGTTGTTTTAATCCCCTCATCTATCTGCCTCCCTCTGCTTTGTGGGGATGACGTTTGCTGGCCAGAAAAGCGAAGCACCAGAAAGTGGGACCTTCCTGGGCAGATAGCCGTGATTGTACGTACTGTAAATCCGTCCCTTTATCTTTATTGATGCCCTGCCAGCTGAGTGATGTCAGTCACAGAGGAAAGACGGGTTCCCAGCGCTCAGTGAAACGCTCTCTACCACCTTCTGGCGTCTCTTGCGACTTCCCCGCTTTATTGCCCCTTCTCAGCAAGCCCTGCGCTGGTTTTTAAGGAGCTGAGGCCAAAGGCTGAATAAAGATATGCCAATGGGCACTGTCAGAGAGAGACCTAACTTATGGGCTACTGTACGAGCTTGCCGCTGCATCCTTTATGCTCTGTGTCTGTGTCCCTCCCGGCTTGGCTGGCTCTGGAGGCGGCCAAAGAAAAGAGATTCGCGAAATCGGTCTCAGATTTATACCGGCAAAGGCAGGAGAGTGTCTGCGAAGCGGCTATACCCATAAGCCACCGTCCATTTATTTATTTATTCAGCCCTTTTATTTTGGTAAACCTATTTACGTGGGAATAGAAACCACCTCCGTGCTGAAGGTGCAGGTCTTTAAGGTACAGAAGGGAGTAAGGTCTTCCTCCAGTGTTTGAGCTCATTTTAGGTGAGAAACCAATTAATTCTGAGGGCCGGACCCTTCGGAAGACGAACGCTGTGACACGCTTTTTGTTTTTGGACGTATTCTCTTTCCAGTTTGGAAATCAAGTTCTCTCTTCTCCTTCCCCCCCCCCAAATAACCATCTGCGGGGTCAAGAGAAGCTTCACCCTTCTTCTAAGAAGCGAGATGTATTCATTTTATCTATAGCGCGTCTAAATGCCAGCATTAAGGAATTAGCAAGTGGCCAGTTGCTACAGATTTTGTTTTCTTACGTAATAATGTCGACAGACAAACCGCTCTAAGAACCTTCTTTATCCATACGTGCATAGTATAAGCAGTGTTTTACTAGGGTAAAGCCGAGGGGGGAGATAAAGGGGGGAGGGGGGGACAAGGAAGGCGAAGGGGTGTCTAAACTATTTTGGGGCATTTATTAGCAGAGCAACTGTGAGAAGTGAGAGTAAATATCATAGCAAACATTTCAGCAGATGTACTCACGCGCTGAATTATCAGGACATCCCATTTCTTAGCCCAGAATTTGCATGCGGAGCCGATCGTGCCAGACAGTCGCTGTTTTGGTAGTGCTATAAATATTGCGTAACTCTAATCAAATGTATGAGCTGCGCGGCTCCTGCAAAGCTGTTAACTTCAGGCTCTCATCCGATGCTTTTTTTTCTCTCTCCTCGTTCTTCTCCACTCATCGTTCCCTTTCAATCCCACATTTGTTTTCCTTGCATACCAATAAAGCCGATCTACGTAAGTTTGGGTCCACGCCATGCACCAAGGGAAACTCTGCAAGAACAAATATAAGAGATATCAGTCAGAGAGGGGGTGGAGGATGGAAAACTACTTCCTTTGCATGTTATTTCCTTGAATTATAAGGATTACGTTTCAGTCGAAATGTTCGTCGCAGCCATGGCATGAAACAATCTTGGCTTTGCTCCTGTAAATACGATGTTTAAAATAAATTAGCTCGTAATAAGATACGACTTTCGTAGATACTTAAAGCTCCGTCAGAGAGGGCCGAGTTGGCAGCTTTACAGTGAGCATGTAATGTATGTAATTCCAGATCTGTAGCACACACAGCCACAGATCGGAGCTCAGATCCGAGAGGAGTGCATGTGATAACGTGTGTCGTTTCACCGCGTGTACGAACCGACAGACAGATGGTTACAAATTCGGACAGGAAACAAGTCCTTCAGTATGATGCGAACGATCAGTGGCAGTTCTGGATTTCATTATTACTATTCTCATCGTTACTATATGTTTTTTTTTTTGGGTTGGTTTTTATTTTATGATTATTAGTTCTGTAAGCTCTCTCTGACTTTTCACGTTTGATAAGAGGGAAATCTAACTCTACCTCGAGCGAACAGAGGTATGGGAGGGGGGAAAGCACCAGGTATTGCGGAGCACATCCCCGGCGACAAAATCAGCCGGGGGGGGGAGTGGGAAGGGTGGGCAGAATGAAGAAATGAATGCATCAATACATGCAAAAGGCGACTGCCGAGACAAAAGTGTGGCTTTTAGGAGCTTCCAGCGTTTTAAGTTGGGCAAAAAATAAAAGGTGTTTTGCAGCGGGGACGGACTCGGAGAGCTGCGCGCTGCGGGGTCTCCGTGCACCTCCGAGGCAGAGTCCCTCCGCATCACCGCTTTCCTCTCGTAAAACAATCCCGATCGGTGGCGATCGATGAACTCCGCTTCTGACCGTAACTCACAGCTCCCTTTTGGCCATAAAAGGTCGGCCGTGGATTTGGTATTAACAAAAAAAACGCAAGAGGGCACAATGCGGTACGGGACCGGGAGCAGATCGGGATTATGCAAGGGATAAAGGAAATACTTCGATTTTCCATTCATCTCCCCCAAGATGTGGCTTTTGCGGGAAAAAGAAACGAAAAAAGACCCAAAACGTGAAAAGCGAAGGTTTGGGTTTAACCGAGCGCAGCTTTCTTTAACAGAGGATGCAAATCTATGGTAATGAGCTAAAGAACGGACCGAAATAAGCTGTCAGCATTTATCTGTTCTCTTATCGGAAATCGGAGCGAATCAAACCGGCGGGATCTGCTCCCGGCAAAGTTCACCCACCCGAACGCCAAACTTTTTTGTGTTCTTTGTTTGTTTGTTTGTTTTGTCTTTTCTTTCCTCTATCGGTACAAAAGCAGCCGGCTATTTTCGGAAGCCTCACGGGGAACAGGGGTTAAAGTTTTCCGAATGCAAACAATTAACTTCTTCCCCCCCCCCCTCCCCCACCCTTCTCAACACCCCCCCCCCCCCATAACCTCCTCGCACCAGGTATTTGTATGCGTTATGTGTGTGAATACATCCGCGTGCACACCGTCATCCGCACACACACCGGCTCTCACTTCCCGGTGCTGAAGTGGGGGGGGTTGGGAGAGGGGGGGGGGGGGGTGCGGTTTATTTATTTCTGAAGCTCTGAGCGCGCCGGGAACGCTTCTTTCCGCAGATATTATATATTTGGTTAAGGGGGTGCATTTCTGCTGTTTAAAAGGGAGGGAAAAGGGGGTGGATGGTTTGTTCTTGGGGTCCCTGGTGCAATCTCAGCTCCTCATGGGTGCTATTTTGCAACCTCAGGCGCCTGCTATTGGTCAGCCCATGATCAGATGGTTGTATTTCCTTGTGTCCCTCGCTGGCACCACGCCATCTCCCTTCAGCTAAAACCCAATCTCCGATATACTACTAATAGCTAAACCACTTGGACTATAAAACACAACAAATCATAAAGCCGGGAAAGGACGGCAGGCTCCTTCCAATGAGTTCTTATTTTGTCAACTCGACCTTCCCGGTGAGTCTGGCGGCGGGGCAGGAGCCCTTCCTGGGACAGATCCCGTTATATCCCTCGGGCTATGCGGATCCTTTGAGGCACTACCCCAGCACCTATGGAGCCACGGGAGTCCAGGAGAAGGGCTATGCCTCCTCTCCCTACTACCAGCAAAGCAACGGAGCCTACAGCCGCAGCTCCGCCTGTGATTATGGGGCCGGCGGCTTTTTCAGGGAGAAGGACCCTGCGTGCCCCCCCCCCAACCTGGACGAGGTCCCCTTCGCCCCCGAGCCGCGCAAGTCGGACTGCGCGCAGAGCAAAACTGTGTTCGGAGAGAGCGAGGAGCAAAAGTGTTCCGCCCCGGTTTACCCCTGGATGCAGCGGATGAACTCTTGCAATAGTGAGTTTACTCTTTTACAGAAATAAATACATCAATCTCCTCCCCCCCTTTCTTATTTGTTACCGCCAGAGTGAGAGAGCGAGAGAGCGAGGGAAGCAGGAATAAGGTTCACTTTAGAGCCCAAACTTCCAGCGGGGAACTTAGGCAACGTGAGAGGCTCCAAGTTCTCCTGACACGCACCAAAACTTCACGCCGTGAGGCTCTGCTCCTCTCGCCCTGCTCCCCCCTCTTCCCCCCTAGAACAGCAGCAAACAACTTTGCTTCGTATTTTTTTTCCCCAGTTACAGTATTTCTACCCCCTCCCGCCCCCTTTATTATTTAATATATATATATATTTTTTCACATTCCCCTTTGCGTGTCACACAGTCCCACCGATTTGTCTCTGTCTTTTCCCCGAACTGAAGGGGAGATCTCCCCCAGCTCAGAGCTGGAGGACTACGGACCCGCACCTCCACGCACCCCCTGCAGCCGAGCTGTAGTTAAATAACATAGAAGTGTTTAAATATTTGAGAAGAGGGAGAGCTACATTTTTAATGAAACTTACACATAATGAAAAGTCTGCCCGGGGAGATTTTTCCCCCCCCCCCGGTGATATATGACTTCTTTAAGTGCTGTTTCCTCAATCAGGAGAAGGGAAAGATAAAAAAAAAAAAAAGAGGGGTGGGGGGTGTGTGGGGGGAGAAAAATAATAGAGGCTCACCACCCTCTTCCCCGTGTTTAGATGCATTTGTTGCCTTTTAAGTTCCGAATTGACGTCCATTAGCGCAGGGACATAAAGTGTTGTGTCCTCTTTAATGCAGAGTTTGGGCAGATCGATTCACTTCATTATTGCTTAAACGCTCAGCTCCATTACAGCTGCCGGTAGGGTGGAAAACAGCGGCGGGGGGCGCGGGGGTGTGAGTGTGTATGTGTGTGTGTGTGTGTGTGTGTGTGTGTGTGTGTGTGTGTGCGCGGAGGGGGGGGTGGTAGTGGGGAAAGAGAGAACACCTTGCGATTTTTCATCTCGGGCTGAGATAGATCTCGCCCTGCCGCGCAGCTCAGCGCTGACCCCGCTCCCGGCGCAGCCCCACGCGGAACCTCCGCGCTCGGGAGCCCCGCGGAGCCCCGCGGAGGTCGGGCCGAGCCCCGCGGAGCAGGGAGCAGGCGCCCAGCCCTACGCACACAAGCGCGGGGCGGGGGGGCCGGGCTGCTCGGAACCTCCACCGCACCACGGGGCTTTTCCTTTCGCTCCCCCTCCCCCAAAGTTCCCCCCCCACCTTTTTTTTCCTCCCTATTTTTTTTTATAATTTTTTTAAATTATTTTTTTATTTTATTTTATTTTTGTTTTCCGGGTGTCACAGGTTCCTCTTTCGGGCCCAGCGGCCGCAGAGGCCGCCAGACCTACACCCGCTACCAGACCCTGGAGCTGGAGAAGGAATTCCACTTCAACCGCTACCTGACCCGGCGCCGGAGGATCGAGATCGCCCACTCGCTCTGTCTGACGGAACGGCAGATCAAGATCTGGTTCCAGAACCGTCGGATGAAGTGGAAAAAAGAGAACAAACTGCTCAGCTCCTCGCAGCTGAGCGCGGAGGAGGAGGAGGAGAAAACGGCGGAGTGAAAGGAGCGTTAAAAAAAAAAAGAAAGAAAGAAAGAGTGGGAGTGAGTGGGTGCGTGTGAGAGCCAGGAGGATGAGGGTGGTGTGGGCTGGCTGCGAGGAAGGGAAAACGTGCACATTGGTGGCACAAGCGCTCTGCGGCGACGGCGACAGCAAAAAAGTTTGGGCCACCAACGCCATGGACTCGTGTTCCCAATATCTGTCGTGTCCAGAAAAAAAAAAATCAGGCTTCTAGTTGCGTTTTTTTTTTCTTCCTAGACTTCCCCCCCCACCCCCACTCCCCACCGCTCCCCCTCCCCCCTCCGGAATAAAATAATAATAATAATAAAAAGTAAATAGAGAGAGAGAGAGAGAAAGAGAAGGGAAAAGTGAGAGGGAAAGAAAAAAAGAAAAAAAAAAAAAGAAAAAAGACTCCTACCCGTGTTTCTACCCTTGGTGTCACTGTTAGTAATCTGCTAACTCTGTATTTAATGGAAGTGCTGCAATATATGTCATTTGGGGTGTTTATTGTCTTAATTTTGTAAGAAAAGAAATGTTTCCTGCACGGTTTACATAGGTTTTTTTGTTTGTTTGTTTGTTATTTTTCATCCTTTTTTTTTTTTTTTTCCTCCTTTGGTAAATTAATCAAGCCCTGGGGTCTTGTAATTAGTTTATCTCTTTTTTTTTTTTTTCCCCCATTTTTTTTTAAAGAAAAGTCTACTGAATGAACGAGTACTACCTAAAGGGATACAAAAGCAACAACAGCAAAAAAAAAAAAAAAAAAAAATAGAAAAAGAAAAAAAAAAAGAAAGAAAGGAGAAAAAAATAGAAAAAAAATAGAAGTTCTATTTTATTAATTTTTGTACGTGTTGTGTTTGAAGTTTGTCTTAGGTATGAACATGGAATTCTCTAATAAAAACAAAGTCTTCGATCTCACGCACATCACCCTGTCATTATTGTTATCTTTCCCTTCTCCAGGGGAACTTGCCGTGCTTAAGGAGCACAGAGTTATGAAGAGAGCGTTGCTTCTCTCTTTATGACACTGCCTTCTAATCTGCGAGGACAAGCAGCTCCAAGCATACGGAAGTTACAGTGGAGAGATAAATCTGGTTTTCCCTCTTTTTGTCTAATCTGAAATGGAGGACCTTTCACCAATAGTATTTCCTCGCTGACATTCTGCTTTAGTATCGCTCTTTTTTATTGTTATAGTACAAAGAGTTATGACGAAATCCTCTCCATATACATAATAAATCAAGGAAACGGGCAAAAATATGCTCTCATTTATCTACCAAATATACCTAACATTTGCCTAGCATCTTTCAAACATCTGGTCCCTTCCTTCAAACCCCCAAATCAAAGCGAAGTGTATCTCAAAAAAGTCCAGATTTCAAGAGAATTTTCCCCGTGAAACGAGCAGCTTTTCAGCTTCGGGAATACAGCACTCCTTTAAGGGGGGAAGCACCAAAAAAATAAGGGGGGGGAAAGAACAAATAAACAGGAAAGAAGCGATCTAAACTCAGTCTAACGAGCTCTTTTAAAACAGGAGATTTCTTTTATTTTGAAAGCGATTCCGAAGGCCCCTTCTGGCGGTCTGGCTGTGCTCGGGATGGGACGGGGAAAGGTTTCTGCTCTGTTCCGGAGAGGAATCCTGTACGTGCAAACGGCAAACTTTGGTGGGCTTTGGTGCGAAACGAAACGAAGTGCTTTTTTCCTTGTTTGGTTTTATTTTCTGCTGGAGATTTAGGATTGGAAGGAAGCGAGCAGAGCAGCCGAATTCTGAGACGA
This sequence comes from Callipepla californica brunnescens, assembly GCA_023055505.1. NCBI lineage: Eukaryota > Metazoa > Chordata > Aves > Galliformes > Odontophoridae > Callipepla > Callipepla californica. The sequence continues at coordinate 2,753,754 of JALIRH010000045.1, forward strand.
TTTTCTGAATTTCCAAGGGGGTGTGTGTGGGGGGCTGAAAGCGATGGAATAAGATCTCCCCACTCCCATTCTCTTTTCCCACTGCCACAGGAATACCTATGTACGAGTGCATTCCCCCGTGCCACGAGCTGCTTTAATGTCAGTCACTTTTAAAATCAATTCATGCAGAAGCTTCACAGCTGTAGGACATTTACTATTATTGCCACGCTTTTCATTGCCCGTAATTATTATAATTATATGTCACTTTCAATATGGCGCATAATTTCCAATGAGTTGCAGACAAGCATATGAAATTCCTGAAGTGCTTTGGAAAAAAAAAAAAGAAATGAAATGAAAGAAAGGAATGAAAGAAAGAAAGAGAAAGAAAGAAAGAAAGAAAGAAAGAAAGAAAGAAAGAAAGAAAGAAAGAAAGAAAGAAATGAAAGAAATAAAGAAATGAAAGAAAGAAAAAGAAAGAAAGAAAAAGAAAGAAAGAAAGAAAGAAAGAAAGAAAGAAAGAAAGAAAGAAAGAAAGAAAGAAAGAAAGAAAGAAAGAAAGAAAGAAAGAAAGAGAAACAAAAGAAAGAAAAGAAAGAAAGGAAGGAAGGAAGGAAGAGAAAAGAAAGGAGAGAGAAAATGACAAGGAAAAGGAAAGTAACGCTTAACAAAGCACAGCTTTCACGTCGCTTTGAGCCATTTCTCAGTGCTTTTGCTCCCCAATATCCCTTGCAGGTTTGCAAATGGAAAAGAACAACGTAACACGATGCTGTGTGCAAAGAGGACGGGAAATGCTCGGGAACAAGAATATCCTAAAAGCAACGCTGTCACCGTTCCCACCCGGCGGACTTCGCCTCTTTTTGCTTTTTTTTCCTTCCTCCTCGTTTCCCCTCTTTTTTTCCCCCTCGATGAAGGTGCGACCGCACAGCTCGGCATGCACAAAGCTCTTCTTCTCCCACGGAAATAAGCACCCGCGGCCACGAGTTACCCCCTCTCCCCCAAAGGAGAAGAAACCCAGAAGGGATTTAACACAACACCTCCAAACTCCAATCCTACAAAAGACGAAACAGCGAGAAATAGCGCGCCGGGTCAAACATCGAACCGGGCTAGAGGAGCCACGTGGAGATGGCGGAACCTCTCGCTTAAGCGGGGACCCCCCCACCCCAATACCCACCCACACATCACCTCCTCTCCTCAGATTTTGGAAAAGAGGGGCGAAGAGGGGAGCGGGGACCCCAGGCTGGGGCCGGGGGAGCGGGTCGGGGCCGGGGTGCAATGCACATACGCGGCCGGCAGGTGGCGCGCCAGTCCAAGGTGGCGACAACGGCGCGCCGCCGCGCCCGGGGCCTCGGGGCGCCGCGCACCGACTTGGGCCTAACGACTCCGCGCTCGTCATTATTTGTAACCATAGAGCATGAATTACCTCTTGAGGTCATCAGTGAGAATTTACGACTGGTCAACAAAAGCACGTGATTCCCAAACGCACCCCCACCCTCCCCCCATATTTGGCCGCATACATAGCAAAAACGAAGTACAGTGCATTGCTATAATTCATTAATACATCATAAATCGTCAAGCACAGGGTTATAACGACCACGAGCCACAAATCAAGCCCTCCAAAATAACCCAAATGAGCTCTTACTTTGTAAACTCGTTCTCAGGGCGCTACCCAAATGGCCCCGACTATCAGTTACTAAATTATGGGACCAGCAGTTCCATGAACGGTTCTTACAGAGATTCAAGCACCATGCATTCCAGCTCTTATGGCTACAACTACAATGGGATGGACCTTAGCATCAACCGCTCAGCCTCCTCTAGTCACTTTGGGGCTGTGGGGGAGAGCTCCCGCGGTTTCCCTTCTCCAGCTCAGGAGAGCAGGTTTAGACAGGCGTCTAGCTGCTCCTTATCTTCTCCCGACTCCCTTCCCTGCTCCAACAGCGAGAGCCATGGAGGCAAGCCCGCCCCGTCCCCCTCCGACCAAGCTACTTCTGCCAGCACCAACACAAATTTCACAGAACTAGACGAGACCAGCGCGTCCTCGGGAGCCGACGAGGGCACTCCAATAAGCAGCAGCATCCCCCGAGCGCAGGCAGAGCCCATCGCAACCTCCACGGCAGCAACAGAAGGGCAGGCACCTCAGATATTCCCTTGGATGAGGAAACTTCACATTAGCCATGGTACAGCTACTTCTTTTTCGGTCGTTGTCGTTGTTGTTGTTTATTTTCGCACACCCCTCTTTTTTTTTTTCCCCCCCTTTCCCTTCCCACACCCGCCCCCCCCTCCTCTTTTTTTTCCTCTCCTTCCCTTTATTCGGTGCTGGCTCTTTGATCAGAATCGCAGCTATTTATGGCTTTTTGCATTTCTTGCTCTGATCACTGCTTTAAAGCTGCCTCTGGCGCCTGGAGGGGGGAGAATTTATTTTCGTTTCGCTATTCCGCCCGCGAAATGTGCGCTTATTTCAGGCTAGTAGCTATATGTGTGTGGTGGGAGAAGGTAATTTAAAAATTGAGAGAAGGGGGTGTTCCTTTTTTTTTTTTTTTTGGGGGGGGGGAAGAGGGGGGGAGCAGAAGAAAGGAAAGAATTGACCATTAAAATGGCATTATATGCACAGATGGATCTCTCCTTCCTTTCCTTGTCTTCTTCTGCTGGGTGTATGCTTGACATTCTGCTCTTGATAAAACCAAAATTGCAAAGAGGTACAGAAAACAGTGAGTCGCCCCCCCAACCCCCCTCCACCTCGCCTTTTTTTTTTTTTTTTTCCCCTCCTGGAGTAAAGAAAGCAGCATTAAAGCAGATGACCCAGCAAGCAGGCGCACACACACAAAAAACAACAGGCGGGGGTGAAAAAGGGCGATTTCAGCATCTCGGTTCTTCGGTTAAATTATGAATATTGAGTTCGCGGGTGTCGGTTCTGGAGGGGCCAAAGGTGGGGGGGATTTACACGTGTCTGGGGGTGTGCGGGAAAGAGAGGGGAGACCGGGGGGAGAGGCGGGGAGGCTGCTATTTTGGGAATAAGCAGCGTTCCTAATTGCCCGAGGAAGGTGAATCTTTTACCTCGGTCTTAAATATACGTATATATATAGATACATATACACCCGTAATGATAAAAGCCCTGGAAGAAAGAGTTGAAGCAAAATTCAAAATCCCGTTGTTGTCCGTGTTATTCAGACATGACTGGACCAGACGGGAAGAGGGCGAGGACAGCGTACACTCGCTACCAGACCCTGGAGTTGGAAAAGGAATTCCACTTCAATAGATATCTCACCCGCAGGAGGAGAATAGAGATCGCTCACGCTCTGTGCCTCTCCGAGAGGCAGATCAAAATCTGGTTCCAGAACAGGAGGATGAAATGGAAGAAGGATAATAAACTGAAAAGCATGAGCTTAGCCTCTGCGGGCAGCGCCTTTCAGCCATAAATTATAGTGGAGGAATATCGAGGAAAGAAGAGGAAACGTTAAATAAATAAGTAAATAAATAAATAAAGCGCAGCAGATCTTAGTTTCGGAGTACTGTACAGTGAGGCACCTTCTTTTCGGCATGTTGTTGCTATTCGAAACCGACGCGTATGGTACCGTTATCCCAGGACTGAGTTCATGTCGTGGTTTTGGGTTTGGCTTTTTTTTTTGGGGGGGGGTGGGGAGGGGGGAGGGCTGGTTTGTAATTTTTTTTCCTATTATTTTTTTATTATTATTATTAAATTTTATTTCCAGATGCTCCCCATGCTCTTGTTGTTCTTCTAAATGTACGTGTCCGTGCTATCTTGATGCTTTCTGGAAAGCCAGCATGTTTTATGTGAGCCCTATAAATGTTATAACTTATTTATAAAATGGTAACAGATAACGATTGTTTGTTTCTTTGTTCTTTTTCCCCTTCCTGAGTTTACTGCTTTGGGGGTGAGTTCTTCTCTGCCTGAGCTAAAATCGGGGGTTCCTGCACTACAGTCGCAGAAAAATAATAATAATAATAATAATAAAAACAAACAAAAGAAAAAGAAAAAAAAAAAGAAAAAAAAGAGAAAAAAAAAAGAGAAAAAAAGGAGGGAAAAAAGTTAAAAAAGAATAAAAGGGGAAAAAGGAAAAAAAAAATAATCTCATGTATCTTTCTGTCTTAAAATTGTCCAGTCTGTGTTTTAGTTCAAACTTCAGGCCCGGATTTTCCAGTCCCAGGCTGATTCTGAGGTGTGCTCTTAGACGTGGGTAAACTTCACTATTAAAAAAAACATAATAATGTATAAAATTGGACCAACAATAGAGTGCTCTAATGTTTGTAAATACTAGAAATATTTCTGATGTGACTAATAGACAGCTCGTAGTGGGCAGAGTGAATGCAGTGTTACGTGTAAAAAATGGCATCTGTCATGTCTAGCTGCCTGGTAGTACTTTGCCTATACGCTTTTTTGTATTTGTTTGTAGCTTTCCTTGAAGTCAAATAAACGTTTCTCCTACTCACAAAGGCTCCGCTCCGTCCCCTCACGGCCCCGCACATCGCCGGGCTGAACCGCACCGGGTCCTCCCGGTGGGGCCCCGAGTTCCTCCGGAGCTCCGAACCTCCGCCAAAGTCCGTTCCCCACCACGCACCGCTCGGAGAAAACGTCGCTTTGTCCCACTTCTCAATCACATCCCCAAAAACAGCTCACCCCCCCCCCGCCCCAACACCGCTCCAACATAGCAAACAAACTGCTTGAAAGTACTTCAAGTTAGAACAACGCGGTATAAATGCACACCCCCCTCCCTCCCCCCCCCCCCCCCCCCCCAACCCGACGGTATACGTGCATTTCAGGAATGGTCAGACCGAGATATATAGATATACACACACACAAATCCTAAAAGCGAGTGGTATTTCTATCAGCAGACATGTCCACGTAAAGCTGCGCTCTGTGGAATTACGTCTCCGTGTGTTTGTGCAAATATATTTACCATATATAGAAAATGTATCTATAGATCTCTATGACCATCTCTATAGAATATCTCTGTCCTGAGCTGTAATCTCTCCCATCTCTCGCCCTCGCTTTGTCGTGCTGCTGAGCTCGCGTCCCATCTCTGCCTTCGACATGTAAATCACAGACCACAACTCTCTAACTACCGACACTCGCTACAACGGCTCGTTTCGGCTGCAGACAATCCAACGGCATCAAAGATGGCAAATGTTGCGATCCTGCTACCTAGGGAATCCGACAAGGCGCGAGACACTCCAAGCTTCAAGTCGCTCCATTTGGCAAAACGCCTCTGCCATCCCTACAACGCAGCTCCGGCTTTTTGTTCGTAGCAAGTAAAGTTGGATCTCAAAACTTACCAAACTTAATCTCCCACTGTTTAGGTACTTCTTAAGTGATTTTGAGAGGGATGTGAAGTGGACTGTCAGATCCCAAAACCATTTGCTCGCCTTCCCTTGGTAATTTCTTTTCTTTTCTTTTTTTTTTTTTACCAATAGCAAACTATACCAAAAGTGGGTATGACATTTAGATGTCAAATGGATAGGGTTTTATCTAGAAGTTAGATCGTAAAAATCGCCCAGACCTCAGACAGATACCCCTCACTGGCTCTCAAAAGTCACGTGAGGTCCATAAAGTTAGTTTTATGGTTTTGGGGAGTTGACAATGTACAATATATTTCACATTCTCTAGAATGTTAAGTGACACTTTAACTGCTTGGTTTGGCTTGTAAGGGGCAGCAATGGGTGAGCACTTTTCCAGATGAGATAAACGCTGCAATTGCAGGGAACATGTTTTGCGGGTCCACTTTTCAGTCCAGAGAGCCAATAGACTGGAGTGCTGAAAGTAAGTTCTTCTGAAATATTATCTGCTCGAACTGTTTTAAAGGGTTTATATGGAAAAAAAAAAAAGAAAGGAAAAAGAAAAAAGAAAAAGAGAGAGAGAGAGAAAAAAAAAAGAAGGTTGAGCGGGGAGGAAAGAGGGGTCTGTCTCTCTTTCAGAGCTTTATTTCTCACTTTTTGAAGGTCCTAATTCTTATCCTCCCGAGAGCTGGAATTGCATTACATTTCCATCACAGCTTCGAGGCCCGCCAGGAAACTTTGTGGAACGGGGAGAGATAGAAAATGCGTAAAGATTCATTATCATTGCAGGGAGAGCTCCATCCTATCTTTGCCGGGGGACGTGTGTGTTTCAGACAAAGTTTGTTTTCGTCCTTCACCGTGTTTAAAAAAAAAAAAAAGAAGGGGAAAAAAAAAAAAAAGGCTCCTACTCGTTTGTTGGCGGTGGTTTTGGTGCGTTTTGTAATGCTGCAAAGAGCCACCGGCCAGGTCCATGCCTTTGCATTTCAATGAGCTGCGATACGTCTGTGCTCTTCAGGTTGTTGCCACATTTTGCTTTTAATTCTTTTCACCTGCTTGCCGAGGAAATTTGTGCACTTTTACTTCTTTTTCTTTCGGCCTATGTCGAAATCGGTTTAATTCCTCCCCCCCCTCTCCCATCCGAACTTTCCTTTTATTCTTTTTTAATTTTTTTCCTTTTTTTTTCTCTTTGGGTTTCTTTCTTTTTCTTTTCCTTTTTCCTTTTCTTTCTCTCTTCCCCCACCCCCCCCCCGCCCCCAATGATATGAACGTACGTTTCCGTAGTTCTTTTCTACCATATGGAGACACTGAATGACCGCTGTTATGTCTCCAGCCTGGCTCGAAGTGCTACAGAAAAATAATCAGAGAGGCTGCAGTTTGCATACAGACCCTGCAAGCGTTATGGAACCCACCTATATGCCACAGCCTTGCTGCTGTCTCTCTCAGAGTGACACCGCGCTGGAAAAGACAGGCAGCAGGCTTTTTTTTTTTTTTTTTTTTCTTTTCCTTTGGAATAATAAACAAGTTAGCGGGGAAGGGCAGGAGAGCAGGGGCTGCCACGGCTCGGGGCTGGGTGGAGGAGGCACCGGGCTGCCCCCAGCACCGCGGGTGGGGACGCTCAGGTGGCCCCCGGGGCTCCGAGGAAGGTCAGATAACCTGGGGGTGGTTTTCAAGGGGAACATCTGCAGGAGAGGTGAGGGGACGCTTGGGCAGCACCTGAACCAACTCACGTCCATCCCCACCTCCTCGTTCCTTTAAAAAAAAAAAAAGAAAAAAAAGAAAAAGTTCAAAGCGGAGGTACTGAACTGGGGGGGGGGGAGTTCCAGAATTTGGAGCAGTCACAAGCTTATTTTTTTTCCTCCTTAGTGGGGATTTTCACTGTAAGACAACATTTGGTGGACACATGTCCGTCTCTTTTACACAAAGCAGAATGTCCCCCCCTTTTGCACACTTTGGAGATTGCTTTTCCTTCCTCGGGCTGTTTTTCCTGTCCTGCTCCATGTGTCTCCTCATATCTTTGCTATCATCATTTGAACTCCTGGCTTGTCCCCTGGCCAGTCACAGGGTGGCCGGTGCAGCCCTGAAAACCTCAGCTCTCAAACGTGTAAACACAAACGCAAGAGCTGGAAACTCAAGGAGGGGATGGGAATCTTTCTGATTCAGCAGATCGGTTTCATTCCGAGCAGCCTCTTCTTACCGCCTGTTCAACCTGGTCCCTTGCTTTTCAGTTGATAATGGAGGTGGTTTTTATGGGATCCTAAAGACATGTCAATGGAACAGTCTTGAAATGCGAATTTAACCACACAGGCTGGACGGGTTACAGACATTTTGTCTCCGCAGTGTGAGAGGCTCTCGATGGAGAGGGGCTGTGCTGGGAGGTGTGAATCGTCCTGGGATTAGAGCTAGCGATGGGCCTGGTGGTTCTGAACCCTTCTGGTCTATACTGGTTGTTAGTAAGAATTTAGACTGATTCTGGTGATGCCTGGTGATTTAGGCAAGAAAAGTGACGTCTCTACTCCTAAATAATATACCTGGAAATGTGACCGTACCATCAATGAATGTATGGATCTACCGACAACGTTTCCAGCATTCATCCACCCATGCGTGTGTCTGTCCCTCCATCCACCTCTCCCTTATCCCTCATCTGCATTAGGTCACATCCCACCCTAATGTATTTGTCTCTTCTATAGTCACAAGCCAACTTTCCTCCTATAATCCAGGCTGATGACGCTAGGGACAAGGTTTTGATCTCAAGCACCACCATTTCTAATCATTTGGCATAAACCGATTATAATGTCAAAGGGAAAAGATAACAGACCAAGCTAGTCAGAGCAAAAGGAGTCAGAAATGCTGTTTAGCTACAGGACATTGCAGCAAGGAGGAGATGCCTGTTTGGGCCACAACAGGTAATGCTAGCAGCAATCCTTTGCCATCCCTTTATTTTAGCACAGGGATGGCACTGAATCTGTCACAGTAGCACAGGGGCCATGCTGTCCCCCTCTCCTTCCCATCTCTTACTTAAAACCCCACACTCTGTTCGTGAGCTCTACTTTCTACCTGAATCACGTACCACCATTTCTCGTTTGTTTTGTTCTGTTGTTATTTTTACAAGCAGGGTCGAGGGGGGGGGGTGAATTGGGGGGGGGGAGGTGATTTTTCTCCCCCTATATGGTGTTAACCTCCAGCTTCCTGTGAGACACAGGGAGGAATAATTGGCTCCCATTTTACAGCCTGGGAAGGAGCACAGGCTCAGCACAGGCTTCCCCCCATCCTTTAAAGAAAAAAAAAATCTCCCTGTTGTTGATGAAAAGGAAGTATAAAGAGGATAAACAGGAAAACAGAGCTCTGACCGTGCAGGTAGGTGGGGATTTTCCTTTACATTTTTCATCGTTTCTCTCATTTTAATGGCATACGTCAGACATGGGACAATTACTCCTTCTGTAGCTGCAGAAGACAGAATAAATACAGAATGCTTTAATACAGGGTCTGTGAGCAGGGAGAATCTCTTGCACATGATTACAATAGAGTCTGGTTTTGCAGACCTGCAGTTGTGCGGATCTTCATGCCATTATTTTGGTTGTATATAGGGAAAAACTGTAACCCAAGGCCTCTCTAAAACTGAGTCTGGAGGTGGATCTGCTGGTTTCAAATGTGCAAAGTCTACCAAAGCCTTGAGCATCCTCCCTGCGACCTCAGCCACTCCACTGCAGTTTGGGTGTCTCTGGGTTGTTACAAATGGGCACGAAAAGGTCACATTTACCTTCTTTTTTCTTTTTTTCCCCCTCTTCCTGCCTTCTCCCTTTTCCCTTCTCTCCATCCCTGAAGGTTTCTTTTCATTTAGAGACCAGTGTCTAAGCTCTAAGCTACCCTGATTCTCTGGGGTTGGAGGGAGGGGAGGGCATACCCCAAAGCAGTTGTTTCTCACCCAAGAGCCAGCACAGGCTTCACAGATTGAAAGAGCTGCGTAGAACATCTGTATTAATTACAGGGCCCATTCACGCTGGCTTTTGGGGCATGCACAGACTGCGCTGCATCCCCAGGGCCCTATGCCAGGATGGGACCCTGACACCCAGTGATAGTCAGGAGCGAAAAAGGTGAAATTTCACCCAGAATTACCCATTTGGTTCCCGGCAATAAAAGGGAGAAAACGTGTTTGCGAGTGACACAGAGGTTTGGGGAGTGCTACAGTGCAAAGCAGCTCAATATTGCAGTGCCATTGTAGGGCCATCTTGAACGTCATGGTATATTTATTTTTATTACTTTTTTGCAAATGTAGGATTTTTTTTAAAGCGTTTATTTCTTTCAGGGCTCCTTTGCATGCTGGGGGTGGTGTAACACTAAATAACATTGACTTCCATCCGGGTTTGAAAACCTTCACCAAGGAGCCAATGCGGGTTGAGATAAAACCAAAATCATAACAAAGAAACCCCACCAAAAATACACCCCCAAAACCCAAAGTTCGCCGAGGTAACCGAGTTGCACATGTGTCTGATGTCTTATTTTATTCAACAAAAAAGTGATTAAAATCTGTTAAAGGATTTAATTAAGAGGACTAAATGAAAAGGAAGGGGCACAAATGAGTTGGAAGAAGGGAAAAAAAAAAAAAAAGCGGAGCTATTCTAAACGATTAAATCGCCATTTTAACAGTATAATGGGGTTTGCATACTGAAAGGAGAAATCAGAGCTCATATCTCATCAATAATTCATAGGCAAGAGGGATCATTCCGAGGTCAGCAGACTTGTACAGCCCCGGATCCTCTCTCGGAGGAGAGGGTGAGCATCGTATCACCGCGCCCCGGCCCCTGGGGGCTGCTGGGGCACCTTTTTAAGGAAAACATGAGCTGCAGGGATGCTCTTTTTCTCTCTTTCTTTCCTTTTCTGTTCTTTCTCTCTGTCTTCTTCTCCCTTTCTCTATTTTTTCTCTCTTTCTCCTTTTTCATTTCCTTTTCTCTCTCCTTTTTTTTTCTTCTTTTTTTCTTTTTTTTTCTTTCCTTTCTCTCTCCCTTCCTTCCTCTCTTCCCCCATCTCATTTTCCCAAACCCCAGTGCCGGTGTGGTGGTGACACGCGATAGGAGAGGGGGAGGGCAGGAGGAGCTCAGGTTGTGATTCGTATTGCTCCAAAAGACCCATAGCTATAATGTGGTGATTTTGCTTTGGAGAAACCAAAGGGTTCTCCTTATTTATTTATTTATTTATTTATTTTCCTTTTCTTTCTTTCTTCCTATCTTTTTTCTTCCATCCTTTCCTTTTGGCCAGGGGGATGATGAAGACTGGGAGACTGTGGGTGCATATTTGGTGGGGATGTGCTGGTGGTAGGGTCGAGAAATTGCGCTGCTCAGCCTCTAATTCTTTTATTTCACTCTATTTAAGGGAAGAATCCGATTATTCACCTATTTATTTTCTACAGCCCCTTAAACTACCCCAGCCTGCACACACACTGTGACCTTCCCAAGTGGGGAAAGCTTTCAGGGGAAGCCAACCCCCTCCCTCCAGCTCTGCCCCCCAAACCCTTTTCCCTCCCCCACAGCTGAATTTCATCTGAGAAATTGCTCTTTCTTTCCCCCAGCCCCAAGCTCTTCTTTTTTCTTTCTTTCTTTCTTTCTTTCTTTTTTTTTTTTTTTTTTTTTTTTTTATTACACGTCCGACCTGAAGGGAACAAGCTGATGGGATTATTTTAAATCCTCTTGATAAAGGCCTTTCCACAATTAGGGAGCTCGAAGAGGACTTTTGTGGGGTTTGGCTCCTCCTCTGGGAGTCTCTTTCCACTCTTGGAATGGATTTAAGAATGAAACTTTCTTTCAGGCCGTGGCTTTTTTCGGTGTTTGAGCTGACTTTCCCCCATATTTTCTGTCCTAATGTAAAATAAATGGTATTTGGAAGGAGGTTGATAACCTAATTTGAAAGGTGTCCACCCTGTGTAGTTTTTCCGTGTTCTGTTACCCTAAATAGCTTGAAAAAGAAACTATTTTGACAGCGAGCGTTGAAAGAATAAGACTAGTTCGAGGGTTTTTTCCCTTTGATTTATCTCTTTTTAACATGTGCATGTGTGTGTATGTATATATATATATACATACATATATACCCTTCAAGTCAAAACAAATTACTGCATTAGGATTCTGGAAAGGGACGTTTGCTTGGTGGCAAATCGAGGATGTGTTTATGCAGGGAGGCTCCGTGAGAGCCCGGGTGGGGGATCGGGGCTCCGGGGAGCGGAGCGGGGGGAAAGGGAACCGGCCGGGAGGGTTGGGAGCGAACGTCTCGCCTGTAACGTCCCCAAGCAGCCAGCAGAGCTCGCTTCAGACCAAGTTCACTGCCAGGAGGGCCGGGGGCCGGAGCGGGGCTCTCTCGGCGTCACCGGGCCGGGCCGGGTCGGGCCGGGAGGGGGAGCGGTGTGTCCCGGGGCTCCCGCAGCGCTCCGGCTCCGCTTGGGCGGCCCAGCGCTGCTCAGCACCGAGAGGTGTGGGCTTCAAAAATAGACACAGCAGCACTCCCCCGGTTTTACCCCTAAAAAGGGAGGAAAAAATTAAAAAGAAAGGGGGGGGGGATAAAAAGGAAAAGGATGGAGAGGAGAGGAGAGGAGAGAAGAGAAGAGGAGAGGAGAGGAGAGGAGAGGAGAGGAGAGGAGAGGAGAGGAGAGGAGAGGAGAGGAGAGGAGAGGAGAGGAGAGGAGAGGAGAGAGGAGAGGAGAGGAGAGGAAAAAAGAAAAATAGAAAAGGAGAGGAAGAACAAATTAAAAGAAAAAAAAAAGGAAGAAGAAAAAGAAAATAAAGAGGGGGAAAAAAAAGGAAAAAAAAAACGAAGACGAAAAAAATCCTCCCACAATCCAGAACAGCTAATTGCTGCAGTAAAAGCTCACTCAGGTGAAATACCAAATATAAAAGAAATAATTCAAAGTCAGATGAATCCGGCTGTGGTTTAAGGGATGTTTCTGTCTCTCCTGTGCTTCTGTACAACAACAACAACAACAAAAAAAGGGACGTGTGGGAGCACAGGGGGACGAGGAAAAAATGTTCGAGCAGTGTAAGGCAGCACTGGGTGAACCAGAGATAAACATCTAATGTTTGCAAAAGTCTGAAATTATTATTATTTTTTTTGTTCCCCCCATTTCCCCACCCCGAAAAGAGAACTTGCGGCGCCGAAGAAATAAAATAGGGAAATCATTGTGCCGTTCGTTTGTAGAGACGTATAAAGTAACTCTGGTCTTGGGGGGCTTGTTAGTACAGCATTATGGCTCGAGGGGTCAAAAAGTTGAGGGTCAAAAGTTTACGCTGTGCGTGACTCGGTCCTGTGTATAACCCTGATAGACTGATGTCAGTGTGAGAAAAAAAAAAGGCAAGAAAGAAAGCGGGGAGGGGGGAGAGGGGGAAGGGGGGGGGGGGGGGGGGCGAGGAAGAGTCTCTGCTTATGGCGGAGATGGGAGAATAGGACCGCCGTGTGTTGGGGGGGGGGGAGCAGGAAAAGGGTGAGGAGTTGGGGTGGGTGTCGGTAAGGAACCGGGCAGAAAGAGTTGGCTTTACCGAGAGGAGACATTGAGCGCCTCAGTATTTTTTTCTATGATAACACTTGGAACGCTATTTAGAGTCAAATTAACAGAAGATAGGGGGAAATGGCATTGATTAAATCCAATTACGCCGAGGTCCCTATAGGATATTAACGCGAGCAGTTAAAAAATAATTTTCATTCCAGCGTCAGTTCTGTTTGGATAGGGTTTAAATTATGCCGAAGGAAAAACAAAACACCAAAGTCTGCCAAAGAGAAGTGTGGTGAGAGATGCGTTTCTAACGTCGCCCCTCGGGAGCCCTTCCCCGGCATTGGGGGATACGCTGTCCCTCCTCGGGGCTCCCAACCCTCCTTATATTCGTAGCAGGGAGAACGGGAGGAATGAGAAATCCCCAAAACGAAACAAAACCAAAACAACCCAACCAATCATTCCGGCCAAAACCGATGGAACCGAAGGCAACAAACAGCGACAAACCGCGGAGCGACGGCCGCGATCGACTCTTTCTCTTCCCCTTAACCGCGTGAAATGCAGAATAATGAAATATAGGGGAGATCAATGGGCTGAGGGCTGGAAAATACTCAATTTATGTACGAAAAGGCTCCTTAAAGTGCCCGTTTCGTCGCTCGGTCCGGTTAGAGCAGTAATTCTGCCTTGCAGCACGCGTTCCGTCGGAACAGGACTGCAATGTTTTTCTATTTCTTCCTTGAAATGTGACTCCACTCCGGTCATTGCAACAGTTTAATGAACTGATATAATAAATATTTCCCTTGGCATTTCAAAGTTATTTCTGCGCTGCCAGACTCCGAACCCTCCAAACTCTAAATATTATTTGCACTGGGACCGGGGAAGATCTTTTCAATGGCTCCTTAAGCAAACAGTGGAGGGAAGGCAAACTCTACTGGAAAAAAAAAAAAAAAGCCACGGAAATTTGCTTTTTTTTTTCTTGTTTCCCCCTTCCCTCCCTCCCCCTCCCCGCTTTTAAATATTTTCAGTGACTAAATACTTTTAACAAGGGTCATTTTTCTTGGAAGAAAAAGAGAGAATATTAGAGCCCTGGGAAAGGCGTTCTGGAAAATCCATTTGCTTTCCCGATGCCGATATATTCATAGAGTGGGTGAAATTCAAGGGAACGGAAAGCGTTTTGTTTCGCGTGATAAGGCTCGGGTTTAATTAATTGCCGTGAATTTGCTTGGTATTTATAAAATATCACTGTATAAGGGCTACCGTTTAGTTGTAACTTGGGTGATCCATCTCTTCGCCCTTGTAATTACTATACTTATCTCTCTAGAACAGTCATTTCTACTTCAGGTTTATAGAACAGGTAATGGATAATAAAGGCCATTTGTTTTCGGGATATTAAAACAAGCAGGTATAATTTCACAGCAATAAAAAGAAACACCTCCCAACTTTCCTTATGATATTCACTCCTACATCACAGCGTTTAACTTTCAATTTAGGAGCAGGCGTCTGCGCGTTCATTGGAAGCGGGTTCATTTGGAGAGATGTAGAGAGAGAACGAGGGAAGGAGGGGAGGAGAGAGGGAGGAAATTAAAGGTATCATTTTCAAGGATATTTCTAATTTATTTCCTTTGCTCCGGACTCGGCCGAGGGGTGAGGATCTCTAAGTGGTGCGAACACAATTCGAGGTGGATTTTCCTGCCCTTTTCTCTCTCTATCTCTCTATTTTTTTTTTTTTTTTTTGGCCGAGACAATCCATCGAGCGTGCTTTTTAATCCCGATTTACTTTCCAGTGGAGCTCTTTAATCAAGGGGAGGAACGCCGCGTTGGGGCTGGTGGTGTGAAGGCGGAGATCAATGGAGGGCTCCCCCCACCCCCATTCCCTCTGGGGAACCCCCGCACACGGCACCATCGCTCGTCCTGCACGCTGCCCGGGGCGCGATTTTTAAACGTTGCGCGTTAATGGCCAAATAATGACAGTAATAATGACGGGAACAACGCAGGACATCTCGGGCAATAGATTCACAAAACTCAATGAGAAAGCGCGCAAGGCTTAAACCTTCGTGTTGGAAAACAGGTGTGGGAGGGTTGTCCCTAACCCCACAACGGCGCTCGGCGTTGTTTCCAGTCGAGGCGCCGATCTCTCCTTATTAAAAGTTCCGCTCTAGAGCTCAGAAATCCCACTTTAATAAATGAAACTTCGCAGGGAGGATCAAAATCCAATCCAGGCTGGGGCTGGCCAAACGTGCCCTTAAAAAGCTATTTCAAACCACCTCAAAAAAAAAAAAAAAAAAGAAAAGAAAAGAAAAAAGCGCGCAGGCACCGCGCGGAGTGCGCAAAGTTGCGCGGGGTGAAGCGCGGGTCAGTGCGGCTCTCGGCGGCGGCCGCCGCGCCGCGGACACGCCTCGCTGTTTAACAAAGACTGACAAACTATGAGATTAATACCAAAACTTGCGGGTTTCCCACCCCAAAATGCGCAGAGGGCCTCCTGGCGCTGCCAGCGGCGGTTCCGCTCGCCTGTGGGGACAATGGGGGCTTATACTGGGGGCGGGGGGGTGGGGGGGGGGGGAGGGGGGGACCAACAATCCCGACCGAAAAAAAAAAAAGAAAAAAAAAGAGAGAGAAAGAAGAAGAAGAGAGGGAAATTAGTGTTCTTATCGAGAAATAATCTCCTTGAAAAGGCAACACGGGGAGAGAGAGCAGAATAGCCCGGGCTTGACTGGGCTGGGGTTCCGGGGTAGGGGCGAGGGGGTTTTAGGGGATTTCTCTCTGTTTCCTCCTCCAAAGCCTTACCAACTCCTGAGGGAACCTTCTCGCCCCCTCGGGGTTACCCTGAGGAGAGGACCGCGTTTGGCCGAGGTAGGTACCGCCGGCGGAGTTCCACCTGGGCGGGGGGCGGCCCCCTTAGTGCCCCCCGCTTCGGGGACAGAAAGGAGAGGCGACAAAAGAGCAGCTCAGCAGCGGGAGTGCGTCTGTAAGGAACGGTTTAATAAAGCCCTGCGATGGCAGGTGCCTTCTGGGGGGGGGGGGGGCTTTAAGGGAGGGTGGGGGATCACCCCCCTTTCCTTCCCTTGGGGGGGCAACAGCCCTGGGAACCCCCCCGACACACTTCACCCCGAGCTGAGCGTACTTTGAAATGGAAAAGAGCCCCGAGAGATCCGCCGTGAGAAACTTCCGCAGCGTGGGGCGGTTGGGGAGCGAAAGGCAGAAAAGGTGTGCGGGCGGGGGGGGGTGGGGGGGGGAGAGGGAAAGGGGGGGTGGAGAGGGGAGCCTTTTTAATTTGGGATCACAAGCGGCGGGTGTGAGATCTCTTGGAGGTGTGGTGGTGGGGGGGAAGAATTCTGGTAGACGCTAGGGGTGCTGGTTTGCTGGCACCAAACCCCTTTTGTCATTGGAAAGGAAAATTAAAACTGATTTTTTTTTTTTTTCCTTTTTTAAAGGATGTGAGAAAGGGTTAAAATTACCGAATATAGGCCCAGTTATTTCTATTCAAGCTCTTATCCGCGGTTAGGAAATCCTCTACGGTACCGGCCGCGAGGAAATACAATAAAATAAATCAGGGAGGAATTGAAAAGGAGGAATAAAATTTAAGAGGAAAAAAAAAAAAAAAGAACTCTGACGGGATTTGTTCAGGCGAATTGTTTTATGGCATCCATCTACGAGCTGTACAAGCAGATTTGGTTTGGCTTCTTACTTTTATGGCAGGTTTTTAGAGGGGGAAGGTAAATTGTAGGGCTGCTACCTGCTCCCAGCGTAGGTGCGGGTTGGGACTGCTCTGCACGGAGCAGCGTCAGGAGAGCTCTTCGCCCCTTTTGCTCGAAATCTCCGTGATTTTTTCACGTGTGTGGGGGGGGTTTGGGGCTGCCCTGCGTGTGTTTGTTCTCAGTTCTCAAAATACGGCTCCGCCGATCAAGCGATCCGGCATTTTTATGGCGAAAATCGACTATTCCCCTCGAAGTACCTGCCAAATACCAGGGCAGAGCGCGTCCCAGTAGGGATGCTATTGGGTTTTCGTTCTTGGTCATAACTACGTTTTTTATAGGCGAAAAGGTACATTTCAGATATGTTTTTTTCATGGCAGTGGGGGAAATGCATTTCTCACCCGCGTTCAAAGGAAGGGGAAACGCAGCGTTTCTCCGCTAACATCTCCGAGGTGGCATTTAAATGCGATTAATTCAGGAGGAACTTGACCAAAAAAAAAAAAAAAAAAGCTCTCTCCCTTTTGAAATACGGGGGCAGGACGCTGTACTTTTTATCTCCTCGACACCGGGAATTTTAAACGAAATCTCAACACGATGCTACCCTCATTAGTTCCGAATGAGGGTTCATTACCTAGACAGTATGAATATTTTATTGCTTTATATATCCTTTTATTTATTTTTTGTTGCTGTTACTTTCGGAAATGAAACGCCTTTGATCTTTTTCTCGGGTTGTAAAAAGAATTGCCTGTCATTTGGGTTTTGGGGGGGGGGGGGTGGGGGTGCGCACACAAAAACCTGTCGTCCCATCTGCCTTTACATTCTGTATTTCTTTTCATCTGCTTCTTTGCCTTTCCTTTCTTCCTTTTCCTTTTTTTTCTTTCTTTCCTTTCCTTTTCTTTTTTTAACACGCATCTACGATTTCTCTGTGCTCTCAGTTAAAGCCCAAATCCTCCGTGCTGTGCTCCGAGAACGAAAAAAAGGGATGAAATCTTTGCGTCGCGAATTGGAGCGTAATTACGCGGACCTCGCGGAAGGAACGGAGCTGCAGTGATTTACTTTTAAAGCCCGGTTCTTTCTATTCGGGTCCGTTCGTGTTACACACCCACTAAAAGAACTGGTGTCGTAGCAGAGCTGTGAGCTACTGAGTAAAGGGATGGAAAAAAAAAAGAAGGTAGAAAAAGTTCCAGCTTCCTAATCTACTCTCAGCTGTTCGGATAGAAAGATGATGCTTCCATTAATTTTCCTTCCCCCGAAGACGGAACGTTTTCACCATCGTTATCTATAGATGAAATCTCGATCTCTAGAGTTGCAAAACTTTAGCCCTCCTCCTTCCCCCCCCCCCAGCTTCCCCCGCCTCCCTCCCAGAAGAGAATTATGACAGTAGCGAAGATCTCTGACCGAGGAGGATGCATCTGTCTTCTATATGTACCCTGTAGATCCGAATTTGTGTAAAGGAAGTTGGGTCACAAATTCGTATCTAGGGGAATATGTAGTTGACACAAACACTACAGGTCACAATCCCAGAAGGCATTTAAAACCAAAAAAAAAAAAAACAAAAAACACCCAACCAAAACCCAACCCTCCCCGCACCCCCCAGAGCACTAAATAAAAGGGTGAAAACAAGGTCTTAACCAGAAAGCGCTTTTATGGCTGGAAAGAAATCCTTTGCATTTGACCTTAGCTCAACTCCCGAGTTCCTGCGATAAACTTTATCATCACCTCCAGATAAAATCTGAGCTGCAAAGAAGGGGGGAGGGGGGGGGGGGGGGGGGGAGAAGGGGGCGTATTGCTGCGATCTGAGAGCGCGGATCTGCTTTGCTTTACTTCGGGCCATCACCGAATTTCCGCCGCAAAATAAATAA